>OX457008.1:11891679-13130120 GCA_949752705.1 Callimorpha dominula | reverse complement strand
TTTGGTGCAACTACATCACACACAAGTAATGTTATATTGTCTCTATCAAGAATAATGTTAACATCTTTAGGTACTTGTAATGTTAGATCTTCTTCGACGACGTTATTCGTTGCGTTATTATTTTGTTGCTGCAGGGCAACATTTGAATCGTATTCTTGTCTTCGATTTTGTGCCCTTTGTCTTACCTTTCCTTGGGCTCTGGCTATCTTTTCTTCAAGTGGCAATGACTTTTTAAGAGCTGTAATATTATAAAGTAATTTATTTTGTTAATTAGTGTCGAAATGTAAATTCCTAACATGTAAATGAACACCTTGTTAATAACAATTATTAACGTGCGCTACATACTTAAGTACAAAAATATTCTAACACAAAATTGTCCAGCAAGAAATAATCCTATTTGTGCTTAAATGCCCCGGGGTACAATCAGCATCCTGAACATTTTGGAAATTTGGATATACCTACTTAGAAAAGTAACCTATTAGAATTCATTTACCTTAAAGTACTCGGGGAAAAATGTTATCGCAGGAATCAATCTATATATATAAAAATTTATTTTCGCTTTTTCAAAATCGCAGTTCCTCAAGTTCTTTACCCATTGTTTTAAAATTTTCACACAACGTTGTATTCATATTTACGCGTGTTTTTAATAAAAACAAATCTACGTATCAAAATGTAATGTTCGTTTGTACAAAATCGCAAATCTTTTAAAGTTCTACACCGATCAATTTGAAATTTTTATACATCGTTGTATTCAACTACACTTCCGTACGTTTATCTGGATCATCATGAAATTTTCAATACACGTTTGCCAGAGATACAGAGAAGGATATAGGGTCTCTTTCATCCAGAAAAAAAGTACTCTTTCTGAGGGATGGCAAAATTACATACACGCGAGCGAAGCCGCGGTCAGGAGCTAGTACTAAATAAAAAGTATTTAACTTACAGGGACCATCTCTTTTATCCAGCAACTGTTGCATATGGCCGGCACATAATCCATAAACGTCGCTCGGATTGTGTTTAAGCACCTCTTTTGTTAATCCTTCCATTAACTCCACTAAACCTGGAGGCATTTTTGGTGGGGAAGGTCGGTAATAAGCTCTCGAACCAGTGAGTCTCATCGTGATCTTTTAAAATGTTTAGACGTTGATTAGAAATAGAAAAATCTTTCAAAACTTCTTTTTAGATAATGTTCCAGATGGTGTCGTGAAGAGAACTAAAATATTTAGAAGCTAGTCCCTTAGTCTCATTGGTATGTTTGTACTGTGGTAGTCATAGTGATATGCTAACTTGAACTTGGTTTGCACGTATCGATCCAACATCCTGAGAGTTCAATGTACCTATTTCATGTTCAATGACTAGTAGCAAAGGTTACTTAACCTTATTTAAGGTCTTGGCGTTTTGTAGGTTGTTTAGTGGCTTTCGTATACTTATGTATGTAGACACATTTCAGTATACACTAAAAACACGCAACATTCTTTTTGAAAAAATATGAATTTGGGCCTCAATCAGAAATGAAAAACTGGGTAATGTGAAAATTTCTTGTGTATTTCCAATGTAGTTTGCGCAACTGAGTAATCACTAGGGGAACGTTATCGTCAGAGGACAGTAGGACAGGCGACGGGCGATCGAGGCCGGCGCTTACTACTAACCGCCGCGGGGCGCCTACGCTTACATTATGTTTACTTAAAGAATTCAATTCATGTGAGTCAACTTTTTATTTCCATACTGTGTTCTATAATAGTAATTTATATAAGATCATATATAATTTTTGCAATGTTAATACATTTTACATAACAAACATCTCCATAGTGTACATACATACACACGCAGTAGCGCTAGGTCGCGGCGCGTATCGGTATATACAGAGGCGCGGGCTGCGGGAGCCGCAGGCCGCGACACTCTACAAAGTGATGATAGAAAAAATTAATTGCTACAATAATATCATACAAGTTAATGACTATTCCCTTACAAATTATTATATCTACTTTTAGCATTGTTCTACTCCAATATAATCCAAATCAACGTTTTTAGTTTTACCGAGCTGTATGCATGATACATGAATAGTCTCCAGTTCGCTCAGACTGATTTTGCCCAATTAAAGTGTTTCACTCCCGCAGCTATGTATAGAAATCACACTGCTATAAATTTATAATAAATAAATGCCTATTTACACTATGTAACTATACAAAATGATAGTACGACGAAATTACATTATTGAATCGAGCATCTAATTTAAATGAAAATTTCATACAACGATCTACGGGCGCGGGACGACACAGCGAGGCCGAGGCTCGAGCAGCATCCGAGCCACGAGCCCAGGCGCGCCAACCTGCATTCACTAAACAAATTACATTTTTAATTTTTCTTATTCATTTTGTACAATCATATTCAGCCAAAGCTGGGTGCCCGATTAATACATTTATCGGTGATCCGAAATGCGTTACAATCGATCATGCATCAATAATACATACAACTTTAACTTATTTAAACAATTTAACAATATTAAAAAATCCTAAAGTAAACTAGAGACCTATGTAAACGTATATAAAATAGTAATAATCATTATGACAGTATCGCGTAGGGGGGTGCGGACATATTAACATTTAGCACTATTAGTAATTTATAGTGACACCGAACGCGAGTCGAGCCGCAGGCCGACAGGGCGCTGCGGCGCGACGGGGCCGAGAGCGAACCGAATCCACGAGACACGGCGCAACGGTATATCCGGACGACCGACCGTTAGAGGTATTAAAAATTAATAACGTCATTAACAAAAATGTAATCGAATAGAAAATATCAATACATAGCTGAAAACAAATTTAATCGCATTATTCTAGGTCGTGGATGGAGGTTGTCGAGAGCGGCATCACTTGGCGAGCGTCGGCGCGCCCACGCCCTGCCGCTTGTGGCTGATCTCCAGCTCGCCCAGCCGCTTCCACAGCTCGTCGCGCTCCTTCTCGCGCTTCTTCTCTCTGCAACAAACACCAGCGTCACTCACCGCGCGACTCACGATACCATCGCACTTCACCCAAGCGACTGTACTCACTTCTGCCTTTCCGCCTTATAGCTAGCAGTGAGCTCGTCGAAGAGCTTGGAATTCATCTCCATGAACGTCTTTAGCACGTTGTAGACGAGTGCCACTATAGTTTGATTCCAGTGCTCCTTGCTGATTCGATACAATGCAGGGAACATTATAGGCATTATCACGTGATTATTTTCTTCCATCAGTGACATTATATATTCGTTGTTCCAAAAGTAGAGTGCTCTTTCAGCCACCTGAAAATTTAATAATACATTGTATAATAAGTACATGTAAATTTCATTTAATATAAAAAATATAAAGACCATTTCTAATAATTATATAGAATCACATCATAAAATTAAATTTTAGAGATCGTAGCATGATCTCCTAAGGCGTAATAACTGAATGTTACATTGGCTTATAGTATGTAATTAGTATTTAGGTTAGGTTGTAGATTAAAGTCTTAGAATCATTACTTCTTCTAAACGACTGCGTCGATTTGGAACTAGTGAAGAAAGCACGCTGAAGCGGTTATGCCACAAAAAAACTCGGGCGAAGTCGAGGGTGAATTTGTTAATTATATTGTACATTAAACTGAAGTAATATCAAATAATATGACTAAAGGCACGGATGGCGCAATGGTTTAAGTGGTCACCTCGCCACTACGCCGCGCCGAGTGTTGTAGGTTCAAATCCCACACGGGACAAAAATTTGTGTGATCCACAAATAGTTGTCCCGAGTCTGGGTGTTCTTTGTGTCCGTTGTTTGCGTGTTTGTGAAACCCCCGCGACACAGGAATATTCCTAATGCGGTAATCTTTAAAAAAAAAAAGTATGACTAAATTATAGTGCGGTCTATTATACATATCTCGAAAATAACAATATTTTATTTCTATGTATTGCCAAGTGTGAATTATTTACTGGTCTACATCAACAAGTAATTAAAAAAAAACAATAGTTGTTTTTTTATCCGTTAATGTTAAACTTTTTTTGTTTAAGTCTCTACCCCATTCTACCTTAAGAAACGTCTTGCATTTCGGCACGCAACACATAAAAGATACTTGAGATTATCGGAAATCTAACGTTGGAATGGAAATGCCAACTCATTCTAAAAAGTTTTCTTACAACTGGTCCACAGTGCAAGCTGTACGCCTGTGGAATGCATTGCCGGAAGCTATCCGACGAGCACAGTCAGTAACTGTTTTTCAGAAACTCTCTGTAATAATTATATATATACATACGAGCAAGTATGTGAATTGTTTAGAAAAACACCTTGTATATTGTAGTATACTTAAACAGATACGATGTTATATACAAATTGTATATTTTTCTTATTATTTTTAAACCGAAGGTTGTCTGTAAGAGATCGCAGACTGCGATAAGACCTCCTATTGTACTGCTCTTAATATTACATATCTAGTTTGTATTCTATTTTTTTGGTCTGCAATAAAGAGTACCTATCGTATCTATTTATCTTATTATTACTTCAATAAAGTACCGTAACACCAGCGTGTATGGTCTCTACTCCAATCCCCTGAGATGTAGCGTGACATTATACAGTCTATAAAGAATTAAAAATCTGTGTAGCTGTATAATATTCGGTATACCTCTTTATTGTATACCATGCAACTATAATAATATACAGACATGTTGGAAACGTTTAAATTTAGGTAGAACAATTGGTGGTAAGAATAAAAAAAAACAATTGACTTGACTTACCAGTCAACCCTATTGTTCATACAAATCATATTATGTTGATTGGTAATAAATCAGTAAACCGTAGCATTTAGTTAATGGCACAATATATACACATAAAAACTCTCCACACGTTAATAAACTATGATTCTCTTGCAAACGGCTAAATAGACTTTCACCAAACATAGATAACAATCAAGCCAAACACATCTAATTAATAATGGTTTGTAGGCTACGCCACAAACAGACTTAGGTCTGATCCGAAGTTGTATATCTGACACTTACTTGAAAATGTGGACTGGAAACACATTTAGCTATTTGCCTGAACAACGGTTCCTGTATTTTGACGAATTGAGCAGGTTCAATTACGTCCAATATCTCCTCAATTTCGCCCAAAAACATGACCTTAAAAAGAAATATTATTCTTTTAAATTCTATCCCCATTCAATAAATACACATAGTTTCTATGGCATATATATTTCAATCTCTTTTAATTTAAGAAGATGTAACAAACCTCTTTTTGCGAACATGTTTTCGGCCAAAACTTGAGAAGGCCGCGAACAACATGTTCTGTGAGGGTGGCATCCTTTTCAAGGAACTGAACTACGCAGTAAGCAAGCTGCGCGTGGTATAGCGACAAGCACTTCACCTTATGCAGTGGTAGTAGCACCTTCACCAGAAATTGTTTGTGCTCACTTTTTAGTGGAAGTGCAAACCCGTTGATTATACTGAAACATTAATAAACATAACTTAATGTATTATTTTACAACATCTACGAAACATCGAATTACAGAAAGTGCTTGCTAACCTGCCCAATATTTCCAGCAGTTCGCCCACACCGTTAAAATGTTCTGTTTCATAAACAAATCGTAGAAATATGTTATTAATCTGCTTTCGTATAAAAGCTCGTAGTCCCAAAAACTTCCCGTAGATGCGATGAAGCACCGTTTTTAAGAAATCACGCTCTCGTGGGTCCTCAGAATCGAACAAATCTAAAAGCTTGAAATCAAATGACAAGGTTATTTCATTTATCATTGGGTAAAACAGTAGAATATTGAATAAATAAATAATATAAGGTACAGAAAGAAAGGAAATGTATAAAAAACCTTTAACAAAGTTAAATTCTATTAGAACTATTGTTACGAATAACCCGCCATCTATTGGCGACTGTGGGAAGGTGTAGAGAGCTACAAAATAAAATACACGCGATCTGTTGAGACAACACGGAACTAAGTAGTTATCCATTAATGGAAGTTGTCCTAGTATGTATTAGACTGTTCTATTATTTTCTAGAATTAACCAGAGGTGTCGCAATGTTTCTAGAAATACCGTTTTGCTATACAAAGCGTGGCATTGCGGAGTAGTTAGTTAGTTATCAAGTGAGTGTCAAGTGAGTTAGTTTCAAGTGAGTGTCAAGTGAATTAACAGCGAGTAAAGTGTAAAGTAGAAGTGAATTAAGTGTAATAGTGATAATAAATTATTGTAATTGTGTTGTTGCTAGTTTCCCTGTGTATTTTGTGATCTATTAAAATAAATTGTGTCTATTTCGGTAACAATCTGGTATAATTCTCTAATCCCAAACCTCAGCTCGTAACACTATGATTTTCAGTAATAAATTATCTATTGATAAACTTTAATTACATACTTATTTATTACATTCACAGCTCTCATCAATTAAACGGATATACTGTATCGTATAACAATATTTGAAATATAAGGATAGGTATCGAAAGAAATCCATAAATTACGTTACACAAATTTCGTCGTGACGTGACATTGTGACGTCACATATTTTTTGCAATTGTATTACTGAAGAATCTTATCATGGAACGGATCATATTGTGTCCGTGTTATTTATGATTGGCATAGCAGTCTCTACGTTATGGTTGTTAATCTAATAAAATGTGATGGTTGTGACTCTGCACAATTACGTCTTTGGTAGGAATCGATCGGGTACAACCTATAGAACAATATGTGGGGGTTGCGCAGTGATTCTTATGGTAGGAAATTTCGTGAAAATTCAAAAACTGCAACTGAATTACCGAAAAATGTCTCTTTTTCGACACATTTTTGTAATTAACTCGAGGTGTAAGCTTCCAAGAGGAAAGTTGTAATGAACTTTTCTGTTGCTCTTTCTTTTTGCAACAAGATAGTATCTACCAAAAACGTAATTGTGTAGAGTCACAACCAAAATTGATAGGATTTGCAGCTCCACCGACTGCACTATTGTTTAAACAAAGAATTTCTCAGTCATGTCTATCTGCAATTCTTTGTAAACGAATCTCCTTGATGGTCAAAACCTCTTATTGATTTTTATGTGTTTGCTTGTGTTGGTAAGTGGCTTTGTATGATAACAAATATACACCACAGATGCTACACGATCGTTTATTCAAGTATGCCTCGACACTATGGCAATAGTTATCGTACGGACTTGCTTCAAATGACACCCGGAGATCCACAGGTACCTGTAGTAATAGTGGAGCGAATTTACTTTCGGAATAATCACAAAACAACATAAACGAGTTATCAAAAAACATAATAACAGTTTTTTTAAAGTTTCTTGTTTACCTACTGATGTTTTGTTGCTTTATTACTTATCCATGTCATGAAGCTTATAACCCCCCCGACCCTTGGCACACTTCCTTGACCCCTCCCACGGCTTAACGAGTGACGTAATTTATAGACGGCCTGTAATGTATAGATCTTTTTTATTTATAAATTGTATATATGGATTCTTCCTAATTGCATTAGTATCTGTTTTTTGGGAACAGCTACCATGTTTTTCTTTCTTAAAGGTAACAAAACCTTTCTAGGGAGAGACATGAATCTTTCATATTACGGATTATGTTTTTTTTTAAAGATTTATTTATAAGTCGCATAGAACTGATAATTGATACGAATGCTGGGAACACCATTACAAATGCAATGTTAATTTTTTTAACCAAAATGGTACGTTTTATCATAAGTGGTGGTGGTGGATGAAGAACCTTCTACCTCACGATCTCAATGCGGTGCACGCTCTCCGTGGGCGTGCACCGCTGAGCCAGCCAGCCTGTGACCATGGCCAGTGCAACCTGGTCGAAACGTCAGGCAATTCAGAGGTATGTAATACCTTTTCGTGATCGCGTTAGTTCCCGTTTAAATACATAATTATATCATGGAGCGCGGAAGTTTAAAAGTTAGTATATATCTAGCTATTAAAAAGGTTAAAAAATCGTGTTCTCCATAACATGCACACGTTTCCACGCTAACTGTGAGATAGTATACTTGGCGCGTTTTTTTTTAACGTGAATTCCCGGTAGACATATTACACGATCTATTGTAGTCCTGTGTAATTAAATAATATTGAATTAAATTGTGGAAGTGGTGAATTATGAGTAATTGGGGATAATGATTAGGCAACGTCCTACGTAGACCATGCGATGCGGTGACACAAGAACTCAGTCGAAGTGACAAGTTTTTCCTACGTACGAATCTTCCTGCACCACCGCCGCGGCCGTACCTAAGACCACAACAAACGACGTCATCCGACACTTTGCGCAAACTGATCGCAGTCGCGTCGATTCGTGCCACCGCACCGCACGTGCGTTTGGTAACGTAGGACACTTCAATAGGTATAGACTATTTACTTATCGTCTGGCCGCGGCTCCGCGCCTCTTCGCGCTTCTGCGCGGCTTCGTATTAAAATCGCTCACGTAGGACGCCGTAGTAAACAATATTCCGTATAATTCACCACAATTAATATTCTTGAATAACTCAGAAATAACCTAGTTCAGGACATAATATCGTGACTAAGTTAACTCCAAATGTACTCTCTACTTTAACCCCTAGAAAGAAATGTATCGTATTACCCTGTATAGGCGGCGAACTCGTGCATATTATGGAGAATACAGCTTTTTGCACTTTTATATCGCTGTATCTCAGTAAATGTAATTCTGGGAAAAAAATGTACAGACAATTTTAACAAATAATTACATTCTCTAAAAATTTTGTCTGACCTATTTTATAATGCACATTACCATTTGGCTGAAAAATGAAAAAAAAAAACATATTTGCGAACTTTGACTTTGAACTTGTTGGAATCCGAAGTTAAGTATATATAGTAAAGTAATAGGATACATAGATACATACATGTAAGGATATGTAGTTACAACAAATAATATTAGGCTCTTACCTATTAAATTTGTAGCTATATAAAGAAATCCAGTATGAAAGTTTAAGTCAAAGTCAAATATCTTTATTTCATAAAATTCTTTAAAATTTGTTTGAAAACGTCTTTTTTTAACAAAAAGTAAAAAATTATGTATCAACACAATGTCACAACAATATGTTGCTTTGGCGAAAGCAAAAAAAATAATATATAATAATAAATAATACCGCTTTGCAAATAGGTAAGATCGCTATCTGCCAGTGTCAATCTATAACCGCTGGTTTACAAGTAGTTAAGCATTGTGAGAAGAAATTGGGCAAACAAAGTACATTGAGGCAGTCTTCACCCAAATATGTTTCATTTACAAATACGGGAGGGGTTAAGTCAGGCATATGCCACTCCCGGATGTCTTAATAAAAGCTGTTCCCGGATCCCTCCTACTTAAGGCGCAGTATGGTACACCGTGTGGTTTTAGTCGGTTCGATTCTGACACACCGCCCCACCGAAAACCCAGGTGGGGTGACGGCCCGAGGGGGTTTCCACACGCACAAAAAAAAAAAAAAGGCCTATGCCACTCGATGTACTTACGTGCGCTAAACAACTACCGGCCGCACGGCCGCTGGCGGCCCTTATACGCAGTCTCGCGTAGTGGGTTGCCGACAGCTGTACCGCGCACTCACGCTTTTATTTTTAAATTTTTACGTAATTCGAAATCGTATTTTTATACCTTTAAATACAGACAAATTGACATGGTTTCTGGTAGTTTATGTGCTGTGCATGGATGTAGATCCAGTAAGAGAAAAAAATATCAAAATCTGTAATTGTTTTTGTTTTCAAATATATTTTGTTCTATTTTGATGTTTTGGTTTCTGTTACAAATAAATAAGAGTTAATACTGTTGAGTTTTCACTGTCACATAGAGTGGTTTTGTAGATAAGGATTTTTATGCCCTTTCTTTAATATACAAATACCTACTTAATTCGAATGGTAAACCATTCGAATTAAACAATTTATTTAATTAATCAAGTGTTTAATTCGAATAGAAATAAGTAATTCTCTAATAAAAGTAATTAATAATGGTTTACCGTTGTTATTAAATATTTATAATAGTAAAGAAAATACGTAATTTTGAAATGGTTTTAAGATTCTATTTATGGAAAAAATATATACTTAGGTAAGTACTAAATACCTTATCTTTATAAGTTTTAAGTAAATGATACTTTATTAGTTTATATTTATAAGAAGGCCATAACTACAAGAAATAAAATCTTTAGTACCTAGGTACCTTATTTTTTTATCCAAAAGCAAAACGCTACCGCGCTAGCGGTGCGTCCAGCCGACCACAACTTTTCGTTTTTAGATTTTGTCGGCACTATTGTCGTCAAGGACAACGACGCATCTACTCGTGTAGTGAATTCCACGCGTTTGATTGGGAGAAGATTTGGATGTACGTACTCAACTTTAATTAAGGAGCATCAACTATATACATATGCAACACTGTTCTTTAGATTTATAACTACATCACATCTATACTAATATTATAAAGCCGAAGAGTTCATTTGTTTGGTTGAAACGCTAATCTCAGGAACTGCTGGTTAGAATTGAAAAATTCTTAAAATTTTGTGTTGGATGGACTATCCATTTATAGAGGAAGGCTATAGGCTATATAACATCACGCTACAAATTCTTTAAGTTTCTTTTCTCGAATAATTTATTGATGTTTCTCGTTAGAGGTTTGGTTAAGCAAGGTCGCGTGGCTTCGGCGATAAGTTTTTCGGAGAAGCTATTTGTTGTTAAGTGTTTCGTATTAGTAAACTTACGGGGACGTGGTATTAAGTGTTACACTTTTTAAGTCAGGTAACACACCCGATTTTTTGTGTAATAAAACTTTACTTAATTAACATAGCCTTTTTTTACAAAAATATAGATATTTAATATTACATAAAAAGAGGTAACCCTATACTCACTTACGGCAACGCAACCATGCGCTATTGCTAGGCAATAATAATCGTGTTTTAAGAACATTAAAGATAATTTTCGCATGCAGGGGTCGACGCTCGGAAAGAGTAGGTAATTAAAACGGTAGGTATGGATGTTTTTGTAGGGAGTGATTTATCTGTTACGTAGTAACTACTTAGTAATCTGTGGTTAAGTTTCAAAGCGCGTGTGCCCGCGTGATAATGATTGGTCCGCCGAAGACAAAAAGTATAGTGCCTAAGTATAAAATAGGGAAAAATTTACTTGAGTGAAAACACGCTAATAGGCGCTTTCCCTGTGAAAGACTACGATTTGAACGGTAATTCTCTTGTACTTTACATTTGCCTGTAGTGTGTAAATCTATCATCATAAACTCATTTCTAGGTAGTGAAAAAATCATACACATTTTCTACAATTTCAATGACTACATCTAAACTTGTCAAGACTTGAATTTCAATACAACTAATTAGTAGGATTTTGCTTAACCTCAAGTCTCAGAGTTATGTGTTTTAAATGCAAAGCAATAATTTTTATAAATATTATATAGATGTACAGTTGCACTGTATCTACAGCTGCACCCTACTAAACGTGAATATCGCCAAGACTAAAGTTACAACTAACTTTAATCGTGGCGATAAACACGCTCAGATGCGTTACACTTTTGACTATAACGCAAAACAAAGTGTGTAATATTTACCTGCAGTACAAATTTTTGGTCAATGACCTTTTTGCCAATAGTAGGCTGAAAGTCAGTTGACTCCAGGAAGCGCAGGAAGAATTCGTAGACTAGTTGAAGATGCGGCCACGAGGCCTCCAGTGTCGGGTCATCTTCTTCAGGATCAAAATCAGGATTTTCACTTGGCGGTAGAGTGCGGAATAAGTTGGCAGATATCTAAGAAAACACAAGAACATTATTATTTAAAATAGCAAAATTAATGATTGTGTCCTATTAAAGAATTTATTCATAGACTATACTTTAAAATTAATTAAATAATTATCCCTCTGAATCATCATGTTATAAAGCAGTGTTGAGCGACACTTTCAGACACTTTCAACAGTTAAGCACCGTACATGTAATGATCGACGGGTCAGCTTCTTATGCTGACTCTCAACAGGGAAGTATTATAATATATGTTACATGCAGTCAGTTAAAAAGTTTTGGGAGCCATCTATGAAACAGGTTCCGTGGAAAACAAACTGAATAAAACCACACACTTTGATATCATAGGTCTTATACGGGGTACACAGAGAGACAGCCTTCGCAGTGATGGCAGTCGAACGTTGACTCACGGCTTAAGCGTTACACTTAACGAAGCACGGTTAGTAATTACAAACTGCTAATTTAATTCATTCTTCTCCATGACTTCACATACATATATTTTTTTTTTTATGGTTTAGGGGGCAAACGAGCAGACGGGTCACCTGATGGTAAATAACAACCGCCGCCCATGGGCGCCTGCAACTCAAGAGTCACAAGTCCGTTGCCGGCCTTTAAGGAGGGAAGAGGGGAAGAGGTGGAGAGGAGGGAAGAACGGGAAGAGGGGGAAAAGGGGCGAAGAGGTGGAGAGGGAAGGGTTAGGGCCTCCGGTATTCTCACTCACGCGGCGAAAAGCAATGCAAACATTGCTTTACTGCCGGTTTTCTGTGAGGCCGTGGTATCACTTCGGTCGAGCCGACCCATACGTGCCGAAGCATGGCTCTCCCACGAATTAACTAAACTTAATGCGAGTATTTAACTACGGCATTCAGCTCATAATATAGTCTGTTAAACCGAAGTAGAGTTTACTTTGTTTATTTTAATTTTGTTTTCTATTCTCAATCGCCCGCCCATTGTACCTAACACTAACATTAGTATTACGATCATTTGTATTTCTATAGACCAGGGTCGATAATTTTTGAAACCAAAAAAAATAATAGTAGGATGAAACCATTGGAAAAGGAGGAGAATATTATAAAAATGAAAGGAAAAATAATTTACGGGCGATCTGAGGTCGGGAATAGGAAGGGGTGAGTTTTAAGGGTAAAAAACGGTTTATCTCGATTTCCGGCAAAACTACAAGTCCTATGGAAAAAAGTCAAATAGCAAAGTTGTAGGTAATAAAAAGATCTACAACTTTTGTTTTTACACTTTTTCCACATAACCTCAAAATTTATGTAAAAAAAATCAAAAACTAAGTTTTTGGTTTTTTTATTTTTACCCTGGTCTACTATGTATAAGTTGAACAATAAAACATATTCTATTCTCAATCTTGTTTCGGTCTTTTTAGTGCATTACTTTTAAATTGTCTTTTTTGCTTTCGGGGTTTGATTTTTTTAAATTATTTATTTTATTTTAGACTTTTTGGTGCCCCGCACCCTCTTATGAACAAAAACTGTGTTACTTATATAAGTTGGGCAAAATGTAGAGATGATTGATTGCATGCAAACCAAAACATTTTATTTCCAAACAATTTATTTGTTTCGTTTTAAATATGATTGGGCTACGGATATTTATAACTATTCTAAATTTCATATGATAGCACGGGGTCCGACACAAACATGACTATTTTTACGTTATCAAAAGCTTTTGAACCAATTGATTATTCCTAATTACATTGAAACACGTAAATTTTATATATTTTTGTAACCCCCTTTTAATTTATTGAAATTACACGATGGGTTTGGTTTTTTTTTTATTAACGTATTAAATACTATTTCGCGCCAAAAATCCGCCATTTCTTTTTCAAACGCCTATCTAAGGACACTTGGGTTTTTAAGGCGAATATAACGATACCTTACCTGTCGAAATCCATACAGCGATTTGGAAGATACGAGGTAATAAGTAAATTTGTAAACATAAGATACGCGCGAAAAACAGAACTCTTCCTTGGCAGTCAGGTAAAAAAGGCATCCAAACTTATTGTCATGTCATCATTGTCACTACATTTAAAGTTGTCGAAATGTGTCAAAACAATGACGCCTGACTGTGAGTGTATTACAAAAGCCCAAGTGATAATTTAACAATCGGCACCCTGAACGACCGGATGAAGCCACCGCTGAAGGGGCAGGTGATAACTGATAACAGTTGAGAGAGATTTAAGCGTCACCGCCTTTCAGTGTTTTTAACTATATACCGTTTAAAAAATACAAATAGCCATCTCACGGTCTCTAAGAGTATAGAATATAACCTTTGTCGACGCCTGTGATCGCGTAGATATAGGTTAAAACGGAGTCACATTGTGTCTACAATTCTGTTTATCCAAATGTGCCGAAATGTGCAGCAGTATTTAACTTAAATATTTGTAAATATTTAGGTGTACCTAAATCTATAAAACAGTTTTTTAAAGCAAAACGAACTAGCAAATTAAAAAAAAACATAGTATCGAATACAGAAACAAGATTACTAGATTCAAACTTGCTTTCCGTTCGGTTTAATGATTAATAATAATAATATATTATTAATATTTTTTTTTACAAAAACAGCAATAAAATCCACACTTTATTTCTCCACACTTTATGTGGTCCCGCCTTTCACTCATGATTACTGCTCCTAGTTAAAGCAATGGCACGTCAAATTCAGATCGGAGAGGCAATAGGATGACGAGTAGTAATCTGGGTCTTCAAGTAATACTGAACCTAAGACTACGATAGTATAAGATATAGTCAGGTAGCTACGCGGTTTAAGCAAGTGGATCATTGCTTAATAAAATTGTAATTTCTTTTTGTTTTGACCAATAAATAAAAAAAAAAAAAAAAAGCTCTACTTTTTATATTGACAGCACAAAACCTGGTGTCAAGATAACTAAAAGTAATTTTATATGTATACTAGCGGCCCGCTCCGGCTTCCCACGGGTATAAAATATATAGCCGTCATTCACTGAAAAAATGATTAAAATCGATCCAGTAGTTATGTAATTATTTACGACATCACATTAGAAACCTCAAAAATAACAGTATTTCTCCACTATTTAATGGATGTTATTATACATATAAACCTTCCTTTTTTTTCCTTTTAAGCATACATAGGGATATAGGGACAGGGAGAGTGACTTTGTTTTATACTATGTAGTGAAGTATATACACAATTGAACAATATATACCTATAGCTACCTAGGCACGACGGGCCTGTTGGTCTAGTGGTTCGTGATCCCGACTGCTGAACCAGAGGTAGTGGGTTTGATTCCCATTCAGGACAAATAATTGTGTGATGAGCACAATCATTTATTCTGTCGTGGTGTAATTTATCTATAATATGTATGTATTTAGAAATATGTATGTATTTAGAAATATATAAGTATGTTTATCAGCAGTCTGGTTATTGTAGTACAGGCTCTGCCTGGTTTGGGAACAGACAGCCGTGGGTGAGATGTGTATTGTGTAAAGTTATTATTATTCTTTTTATTAATATCTATAAAACATGTAAATTACATTTTTAAATGCAATATTATATGAAAAAAATACTTTAAAAATATAAAAAATACTAAAATAATAATAATAAATCAACACACCTCACACGGCAGTCTAGGTGGTGGGAATCGTACCCACGACCTCTGGCTTAGCAGTCAGGGTCACTAACCACTAGACCAACAGGCCAGTCAACAACAATACTACAATCTGTTTATTTTTTTACTGGTTCTAACTTGAGAATTTTATACTATTGGATATTAGTATAAATGTACAAAACATTTATACTAATATCCAGTTGCTATATTCAAGTAAAACTTATTTGCAAAAATAAAAATGTGTTATTTTTAACACAAACCGGCAATCGGAACTTATTTATAGGCAGCCATTTGCAATATGAGTGTTGCCAATCCAATATTAATAAGTTCCAATTATCTAAATAATAAACTTCACTATTAGACTAATAGTATAAAGAATAAAAGTGTGTTTAGGTACAATTTAACTTTGTATTGAATTTTAAACAGTTTTTGATATTTAATATCAGGTTTGAAGAATTTTATTCTCAATAAAAACTACTACTTAAGAAAGATTTTAACATAAGTAAATAGTGTAAGGTTCGTTACTTTCACTCAATCCAGTGCATTCAGGGTGATTGCAGTAAATATTTATGTAGTTCAGTCCTAAATGCACTAAACAATTTTACATTTTTTACATTCAACGGTAACTTATTGTAAACCTGTGCTCCTTCAAAAGTAATGGTTTTATTGCCAGAGTTGTGGGTTCTTGGTTTTGGTAGGACTATGAAACTGGCACAACGACTACTGCGGTTAGAGGTTTACTTTTAATTTTGCAAATGTTATTACTTTTTTAGTTTTGTGGAGAACTCTACAATCTCTACAAATATGCACATGTTAAAGATGTATAATTGCTTAATGTTCATTAATTTTGTTTCTTCGTAGATTTAAGTGGTTGGTGTGAGATATGGATAGTTAAAAATGATTTTAAATAACTTATTTTGTACTAACTGGAGACTTGCTAATCTTGTCCTGGTGGAAGTGCACTAAATTTCGATCAAATATAGCAAATGTGGTTTTACTAAGGTATAACGTAGGTTATGTGGTATACATCGAACTATGTTGCCAGTGATCCAAGTAGGGAGACAAGTTTAGCTCTAACTTGTTCCAGATGAATATTCCATCATAATGAACTATCCAATCTCAATCCTAGATATTTTTCGGATGATTTTTGCTGAAGGGGTACGTTATTAATAGTTCATGTTGGGGTATCTTTTTATTTTTAGTTTCAAACTAGCAACCGGCCCCAGCTTCGCACGGGTAGCAAAGACATCTTCAACAATCATCAACTTATTACAATCAATTTACACAAAATCTTACCAAATTATACACCTAAATACTCCTCATGAATCACTTTGTCTATTAGTGAAAACCGCATGAAAATCCGTTTAGTAATTTTCCAATTTATCGCGAACAGACAGACAGTCGCGGCGGGGGACTTTGTTTTATAATATGTAGTGATAATATATAACAAGTTTTGCTGATATTTATTGTAAGAAGATTGTATTTAAACCAAGAATTTAATTTATTTACATCATTTTGAGCTTGGGTGATTATGTTGTTAATAGATGAATCAAAATAGAATAGACAAGTGTCATCTGCGTATAGGCTAAGATGGCCGTGAAATCCAATTTCGTGAACATTATTAATGTAAGTTAGGAAAAGCAAGGGACCTAGTATAGATCCCTGAGGAACTCAATTGCAATACGTAAAATTTGTGACTAAGCGACCGGATGCGGTGGCTTTGAAGTGTATACCCTATTTAAATAATATATTTTTTTTTGTTTTGGGTTTGTTTAAACATAGAAATTATTTGATTAGCATTGATTCTTGAATTATTACATATGTAAAATTGTAAATTATTATTTTATATCTAGAGATAGGTGATGCCTAAACTATTTAAAGACAATCACAGTGAATCAGTTAACAAATGGTTAAATCATATATTATGAGGGAAGATTAAAATTTAGACATTGGTCAACAAATATACAAATATTGAAAACTACTTTCCTGCTATGTGATTATTATCCTTATTATTAATTTTATTGACTATTACTGGAAACTCCTCTTGTTTCGAGTGACTAAATAAATTAGTTTATTAGAAAAATGATATTCTCAAATAGTTCTAGAATATTATCTCCTAGAAGTGTTTAGGAATATACCTAGTTACTTTTTATATTAATTATTCTGACTAGAAAACTATTTTTTTAAATAAATATAACTCATGCAGTAGGTAATAGGAACCTTAAAAACATATACCCAACAACAGACAAAAAACACATGCAGATTAGTGAATAGGGAATATGCATGTTTTTTTTTTTTATCTTATATTGACTTGTTCCATCATTCTATCCTAATAAAAAATATAAATAACCTTGGCAATGTTCAAATTAATTTTTAAAATAACATCGATAAAATTTGATCTGTTTGAACGCCGCCATATTTCGCGGGCCTTGGATGACGTCACGTTCCACGCTCAGTGTTTGTTTCATAAACTTACTTGAAGTGTTACAGTAATTTTGTACCGATTTCCAGTTGTAATTACTATTTATTGTAATTAATAGACGATGGATAAAGCTAAAAAACCATTTTATAGGTATTGCCTTGTCCATAGGTGTCAAAACACTATAAGAAGTACACACAATACAGTATTTTTTCCTGTACAAAATAATAATGTAAAATACGAAAACAATAGTGTACATTAATGAGAAGAGATGAAGTATCTTCAATATCGTGTTTATATTGTTGTGAAGATCATTTTAATGTAAGCATATTACAATTTAATTGCTAGTATACTGTGAATTAGTCAGCAGTAATTTACGTTTGTTTTAAATATCAAGCAGAAGGCAACTTGCTTGTCTACTTAAACTAGGTAACAAAAGTCAAAACCTTCCTCAATATATGGGATAAGGTTTACAGTTTTCTTTAAATAACTTTCTGAGTTCAGCACATAAATGTATAGGGTATTCATTTTGTATAATGTATATTAAAAATAATATTAATAGTAATTCCATACCATTTTAATAATCTCTGGATACACAGGTTCAGTGAGCACTCCACGACCTCCAGTGATGTATTCAACAAGCTCATTGAGAGTGGCACGCTTTATCTCCTTTCCCTTCAAGTCAGCAACAGGGTCCATGAAGTCGAAAGCTACACAGCACTGCCGCAACTTGCGAATAAATAGTTCTTCCTGCTCACTACTTGGAACATCTGGAAATAGTAAATTTTATTTCAAGGCATACTGATATATTTGAATATAATAGATTTTTAATAATAAATTGGTTAAAAAAATCTACAAAGTAACTGATCAGAATCAGATTGGAATATATTTCCCTTACAATAATCACAGATACTTTACTGATAAATTGATATAGGTATGTGAAGGTAGGCAATTATCCATTATCACGATCAAAATTTATTGGGCTGTGAGCACACATAATATGAATATACTTGCACCTATATTAAACAAACAACACCAGTCAATATTAGATAATAGCTAAGTTTCACACATTTATGCACTGTTTATGATTGCAAAAGATTTGTAATATTTTTATATTTTTATTTCTGATAAGCATTATCCCTAGCAATTTCTTAAAAATGAATTATTATTATTTTTCCTCTATGCCACATAACTAATAGAATTGACTTTTAGATTTAGATATTAAATAACTTCCTATTTATATTGTTGTGAATTACAGAATACTAACATGATGGTGTAAATAATCTGGTGACACATTCTTTTGAAATATTATTCTACTGAAGGGCACTTATTGAAAGACTTATTGCTACATTTAATCTTACTCCTAACAAGATTTGCTTTGTAACTATATTTTCTATAGCTAACACATAAGTCCTTGATTCTACAAAGCATTAAAATACTATATATATTAAAGATTTCCGTTGATATAGTACACATTTTTAACCTTTTATGACATACATGTTTTCATTCCATTATTTGCAACTTGTTTGCCTTGGTACCTCCCAATCTAGAAGATCTAAGTCAGGTCAACAGAATGAAGAGCTGAAGCTTAATGTATATATAAATATATCATTAACCTATATCTAATTAAACACTGCATATTTTTAATTGCTTGTTAAGTTTATTGTTATGAAATTAGTGTTTCAAATATATTTTAACAATAAAATCCTAAATGTTTTGAATAAAATGTGAACAATTTATAAGCTTAACCTATTTACAAAATATCATTGAAAATCTAGGTAAAAGTTCAATGAACTTTAAAAGTTTAATGAAATAGTACTGAAAACAATACAATTTCAATATTTCGTATGTTTATGATGCATAAAAACGGAAGTGAAGTCTTAAGTTTTAGATAAAATTAGATGGACCCACCTTTAAGCAAGGGCAGTGCCTGCAGTTCAACATCTTGCGTATTGCGGTATCGGGAAGAGCCCTGAGATTTCTTGGTCTTTTTCTTCAGCGACCGCTTAGCGAAGGGGTCAATTCTGTCCACAAAAGTTCCCGAAGACATTTTGGTAATATAAAAGTGTCCCAAATGACGATAGGTAGACGACGATCAATGCGAAAACTGTTTTGATTCAAGCAGAGTCATGATCTGGCCCAGTCCACGAGTTGAACGCGCACTTTCCGTAAGATGCACAATATTAGAGCCTAAACAAACATTCCTTCGTCACACATGACGGTAATGGAGTGGTCACACTCAGGCCATTCTTTATACACTTCAAGATTCCACAACAGTTACGTAATTTAAAACCGTCTCTATCACTAAAATGACACAAATACAGAAAAGAATAATTCGATTCACAAATTTAGATTTATTTTCTGAGGCGTGTCACGAATAGCAGAAGGCAGAAGTCGCATATACATACAAGCCTCGTGTAATATCAGCCGGTCAGTCAATGACAATTTATTTTCTAACAATAATCGCGACAGATTTTTAATGATTCGCGTTTTATAACACGTAAAACAGCGTATTAAAACGGTTGTCGTCTGTCCTAGACGTAATCGGAAACTATAGCGGTGATGACACGGAGCAAAATTTAACACCAAAAATCTATCACCGTATTCTCGCCATCGCTCACCATTCGTTTCGACTCTAAAACTGGACGCATTTTAACGCTATACACAAGATTATTTTTAGTAGTTGCACTTTCACAAGACCAATCAAAAGTATATGCGACTTTTATCACTACGTGAAACGATCAATTTACAAAATTTGTAACTAAAAGATTAACATCACTGGTTTGCTGCGAAAACGCTACACTCATACAAAAGTACCTACATCTGAAAATAGATGGAGATAGAAATGTTCAATTGGCCAATCTCAATACTTTTATTTGTTTGTACAGCTTTTTTATTACGTGTAAATGAAAAAATAATTTTAAAATATTTTATTTTTATTTTTATTGCAATATGAAGAACACTAGAGGCACGAAACCTAGGAAAATATAATATATACGAAAACGTTCGTACGTGTTCCGTTTGTATAACGCAGCCACAGTATAGATAGTATATAGATAAAATAATATAAATTAAAAACAGCTAAAGGAGACCAAGGTAACTAATTTTAATAATTTTGTTTTATATTTTTTCTTTAAATTTTTTATATTAGTTTATGCATTTAGAATAAAATTACATGATGCAGTACGTAGTAATGTCAGTTTACATTATTTTTTTCTAAGCAAAAGAGGCTGAGCACTTACAGTGAAGAATGAAATAACACATCTTAGTCTTACTAATTCCTGCTTAGCAAAAGAGTTTCCTTAGGCCCTACCTATGGTGAATATTAGTTTAGAAAACGTAAAATGTTGATAAAAACAGCCTATTTATTGTGAATTTAATGTTACCATTCTGAAATATTAATTTAACCAAGGCATATTATGGGCTATGACAACGTTCTTTATCTGTTTTCTATAATCTTTATGGTTATATTATTCAGCTTTATGAAAGTAGCTTTCTAAAGATTTTCTGCGATTATTACATGCCGTCTATATGTTCTGGTTCAATTGAATATTGGTTTATGTGCTGTAAATATTTTGTTGCAACGTGAGTCGTGGAGTGCATATAATAGTATATTCCCTTTGAGTCGATGGAGAACGGTAATTAATTTAGAAAGCAACATGGAAGCGCTGACAGTTCCGCCATGAATGCAAAATAAATAGAAATTGTGAAGGTTTGAAACTATTATGTTTATTTATTGCTTTACATACGTTGCCCTATTGTTTTAGCCGAGCCAAATAACAAGCTGTGACGCAACTGTATATTTCTTATTGCAGCCTATATTCTTGATTACAAATAGACATACAGATAGAAAGAAAGTCTCCCGTATTTCTCACTAGTTGTCTATTTATCGTAGGCACTAAATCGTCAATCCTTTCATTCCTGTGTGTGGTTCCACTTGACTAAACTAGGTACTAATTTTATACTTAGAAATGTCCGAGTGAGGTACTGTAGATATTGATTTTCGTGTCATATATTTTCTTCCTACAATTTCAGAAGCTGGACGTCAGTTGGCTGGATAGAAACTTCACGATGTTGAGAGGTGGCCGTGGAGGCCGTCACAGTCCAGAACTGTACCCCCACACACTGAAGTGCTCCAACGCTAGTGACACCAGTTCTGCATACAGTGGCAGTGACACAATGACGTCGGTACATAGCTCTCTGGACATGGACATGGAGGTTGATTTATCTGGACTTCTAGAGTCAATTGTAGACTCAGATGAGGAAGAAGATTTAGAAGAAAGTATGGATAGCCTCACAGTCCGTGATGCTGTTCGTGAATGTCTCGAAAAAGATCCAAGTGAAAGAACAGATGATGATATTGAAATACTGTTGGAATTTACACAACATTTGAAAGCATTCACTAATATGACTTTGACAGTACGTAGAGCATTGTGTGCTGTAATGGTCTTTGCAGTAGTTGAAAAAGCTGGGACTGTAGTTATGAATGATGGAGAAGAGCATGATTCATGGTCTGTTCTTATTAATGGGCATGTAATAATTGAACATCAAAACAGTGAAGTGGAACATCTGAATGTAGGTGATAGTTTTGGAATGGCTGAAGCTACGCTTGAAAAATTATATCACAGAGGTGTAATGACAACAAAATGTGATGACTGTCAGTTTGTATGTATAACACAAACTGACTATTACCGAATACTGCATCAAGGAGAAGAAAATATTAGAAGACATGAAAATGAAAATGGTGTTGTTGTGCTGGTTACTGAATATAGAGGAGCGGCTGGTGAATCAGGGCGTCAGCAAGGGCATGTTGTCATCAGAGGCACTCCTGAACAATTAATGTTACAACTTGTGGAAGATAACTCCCGTGATTCAACTTATGTTGAAGACTTTCTTTTGACTCACAGAACCTTCATTGAAAGCCCTTTGGTTGTTGCAAAACAACTACTTGCCTGGTTCTCTGAACCTTCAGTTCGTGATAAAGTCACCAGAGTGGTGTTGCTATGGGTGAACAATCATTTCACTGATTTTGAAACTGATACAAATATGATGGAGTTTCTTGAAAACTTTGAATTAGCATTAGATTGTGAAAAGATGGAAAGTCAATTGAGGCTGCTAAATATAGCTTGTTCAGCTAAAGCTCGAACAAGAAGTGTTACTTTATCTCGCCCAACCAGGGATGAACCTTTAAACTTTACAATCCTAGGGGGATATGAGAGAGGTTATGGAATATTTATATTTAAAGTTGAAAAACATTCAAAGGCAGAAGATGTGGGACTCAAAAGGGGCGACCAGGTTTTAGAAGTTAATGGCCAGTCTTTCCAGCATGTAAGTCATGCAAAGGCAATGGAAATAATTACAGGCTCAACACATTTAAGCATCACAGTAAAAAGTAATTTATTAATTTTTAAGCAGATGTTGTTGATGCCTGAGAATTCACCTAGACAGAGAAGCATTAATTGGCAAGCAGATCCTAGAGCTAGACTCTCTACTGCAGAATTGAAACTTAGTGATGATCCCATAACATTAACACCAGTCTTTCCATCTCCTACCAAAAAACCTCAATTATTCAAAAAGGAGCCTCAAAAGGGTTTCATGACATTGGGCCCCAAGAGAAAGCTAATAAAAGGATTAATTAAAATGAATCTATTACCTAAAAATACCATTACTGATGGATTACCAACTGATGACAGTATTCTTTCAAACTCAGAATATTTAAATAAAGCTAATGCCAGTACTTCGTTTTATAATTCACATAGTAATCCAGATTTGATATCAATCTGTTATGATGACTATCAATCATCTGATTATCCAGAACATGTACTCAAAGTATATAAATCAGATCAAACTTGCAAATATTTATTAGTACATAAAGAAACAACAGCAAGAGAAGTAGTAATGCTTACTTTACAGGAATTTGGCATCACTGATCCCAGTTCAAACTTCTCACTTTGTGAGGTATCAGTCGCCCAGGGTGGTATCATTAAACAGCATCGCTTGCCAGACCAGTTACAAAATTTAGCTGAGCGTATTGGTCTCAGCTCTAGGTATTACCTTAAGACCAATGGTATCACTGAAACTTTAGTACCTGATGAGATGGCTCCTGAACTTCTTAGAGAGAGTGTTGTCCATTTCCTGCAGCTAAATGCTGTTGAAGTTGCAGTGCAACTTACTTTACAAGATTTTTGTATTTTCCGACAAATAGAAAGTACTGAGTATGTTGATGATTTGTTTGAATTAAAAAGCAGATATGGTACTCCAATGCTGTCACAATTTGCTGAACTTGTTAATAAAGAAATGTTTTGGGTTGTCACAGAAGTTGTGAATGAACAAAATCCTGTGCGGCGTTATAAAATTATAAAGCAGTTTATTAAAGTAGCAAGGCATTGTAAGGAGTGCAAAAATTTTAACTCTATGTTTGCTATAATTTCGGGACTGGGACATGGTGCAGTGTCGAGGCTGAGAATGACTTGGGAAAAATTACCAACAAAATATTTAAAACTGTTTACTGATTTACAAATGCTGATGGATCCTTCAAGAAATATGTCAAAATATAGACAGCTTGTCACTACTGAACAAGGGAGATCCCCAGTAATACCTTTTTATCCTGTGGTCAAAAAAGATCTCACATTTATTCATTTGGGCAATGACACTAAAGTAGAAGGAATGGTTAATTTTGAAAAATTAAGAATGATTGCAAAGGAAGTTAGAACGCTAACAAATATGTGCAGTGCTCCTTATGATCTCTTGACACTGCTAGAGTTAGGCAAACAACCTCCCTCAAATGCTATGGTGGCTTTGAATCAGCTGACCACAGGGGTGCAGCAAGGTCAAGTAACTGTAAAAAGAAGGAAAAAGTCCTCCAATGTCCCCAACCCTAAAAAGATGTTTGAAGAAGCACAAATGGTTAGGCGCGTAAAAGCTTATTTGAATAGAATGCATGTTGAAACTGACGAAGAACGCCTTCATTCTTTATCCCTTGAGTGTGAAGGAGCTGGACCAGCCCCTGCCATACCGCGCCGTCGGCACCCGTCTCCTTCACTTTCAACAACAAGCAGTGCCTCATCAGCCAGCGAGAGTAAAAAGAGCTTTGCAGGTAATAAATTTGGCACTGCATCTCCTCAAGCAGTGAGAAAATTATTAGCTCTATCTGAACCAGCCAAAACAAGACCTCATCAACCTCGACCACCACCACCTGGACCATCACCTTGTTCACATCGTCGTGATGGTCCCAGTCAAGGCATTTGTTGTCCTCGGACGGCGCACGAGAGATCACATTCGGATACGCCAACTCCACTACCAGTAGACCTATCGGCTGAAAGCAGTAGTGTAACGTCATTAGTTAACTTGCCACTTAGAAAGACTGGTTCAGCCACGTCTAGTGATAGCGGGCATGGTTCCTGCACCACAGCTAGTTGCGTACGACCCGTGCCACCGCCGCGCATGTCCCAAGCTCCATACACGCTGGCTGCGCAGGTGGCGCGACTGGAGCGACTCAGTCGAGCGCATTCGCACGAAGGTGTTACCCGGCCTTATGACTACTATCATGACACGCCTGATGACGATGATGATGATCAACAAGTATCAGCTGTTTAAAATTTTTAATACTCTAAATCAATGTCTATTTATATAGTTCCCTGTTTTGTAATCTCACATAATACATAGAAGGCACGAGTTATGTGAATTATGTGAATTCGTCTTAATATATTATTAAAATCATGTATGTTCCCCTTATAACTAAGTCTAAAGACTGTTTAATTATGTTAAGAAAATGTGCTAGTGTTATGTAAAATTCCATATTATAAGCTCTATTACTATTAATTATAATAATGTGACCCACCATTTTCCAGTTTTATCTAGCAATGTTTGATGTATACCATCATTAGGCGACTTATTTTTAACAATGTTGGTATATCTACATTCCGTTAATTGTATATTATTATAATAGTTTTCATTATTTATAATTGTGAAACTTAGACCAAATAATAATTAATGTACCTTTTAACATTTATATTTGAGAATAATTTTGTTATAGTATTTTGTGGTAGCTTTGTGGACCAATTATGGGTTTGAATGTAAATTCTAATGGTCGTATCAAATTCTGTTAATATCATGATTTTAATTATTATAGTTGTAAATAATAAAAATATATTAATTAAACAGTCAAATTTATTTCATATTTACATGATTTACAGTAATTGATGACACAAAATTCAACAATCTGACTCAAATTGCGCAAGGTAGTCTATTTCTAATGGATGCAAATTAGGAGCAGGAATAACTAAGCTATGCAGAGGAGGACCGAGGTCAAAGTGTTGCAGCGCGTCGAGTGTCATAACGGCTATACGCTGATCCGTGGCACCAACTCTAGAAAGCCCCACTGCCTTACTGCTTTTACTTATTATAACTGCAGAAAAAGAAAGTAAGGTTAATTCAGTGTCAAATAACAATTACTTAGTAATAGAAAAAGGTCCAATTCCTAATGCGCGCTCCAAAAATGAAGGAAAAAATAATACACGGATATTAGCATACTCGCACGATATTTTTTAAACTACTGTGCTGTCAAATCGTTAATTTAATTTCCTAATGTATTTATAGCCACTGTCCTGGCTTTTCCAGCTGTATACAGTGGTATTTTATTGATGAAAAGTAAATCACGACAAACCAAACCTTCGTTTTAACCAATAAAAAAATAATCACAATGTTACAACACGAGCGCACAGTGTGAGTAAATAGTGGAGCTCCGACGAAATTACAGAATACTAAATTACAGAATACTAAATTACAGAATACAGAAATTATAGAAATACAGGTATTTCGTTTTATATGGATACTAGCTGCACCCCGCGGCTTTGCCCGCGTTGAAATCGATGTTTCGCAAGTGGAGAACCATCTCAGATTCAAATGTGTTTTACTTAAGTTTTACGTTTACTAAAATATTACACCATGGTTAAAATATATTAACTATAGGTACTAGCCGGGAATGATGCCAAATTATTTTTTATATTAGTATTAGCAACCTGCCCCGGCTTCGCACGGGTACAAATTATACACTTAAACCTTCCTCATGAATCACTTTTTTAGTATTAGCAATACACTTAATCCTTCCTCATGAATCACTTTTTCTATTAATGAAAACAGCATGAAAATCCGTTTAGTAGTTTTTCAGGTTATCGCGAACAGACAGACAGATAGACGTGGCGGGGGACTTTGTTTTATAATATGTAGTGATTATTGGAAGTAGGGATGATGCAATGTCAATTTATTTCCATATCGTGTTCACTGACGGAGAAAATTAAATTGTCTTCTCTGGTAAGTGTTATCTTACACATATCATCATCAACCTCGAAAATGGTAGAGTTGCTATCATCTGTCCTTAGTACCTTCGCAGGTACAGCTGGGGATTTTATTTTATTCGATCCAAGAATCCTAGGGCACGTTGAAAAAATCGAGTAAAGTGGTTTTTCGATCAAATTTTCGAGTGTGGTGCTCTCTGTCGTACCGACGTACGTCGTCGTACTGTCGGAGGACTTTTAAATAGTTTTATTTACATACAATATAGTACACGTTGAAGACCGAATGGTGAAATAATATAAAGGAAATTCTAACGCATAAACGAGAAAAAGCATTTCTATGGGTTTTTCTCAATATATCAGAAAAACTAAATATCTCCTAATTAAAGCAAAGGAATTTCGCCGGAGTTTTACTCTGAGTTCTTACTATAGGTAAACTATCAAATAAAAGCATAAAAAGGCATGTCCCCAACTCAGCCAAAATCTCACACTGTGGAGCGGTGAGAATCTTAATCGTCAAAAATGAGATAAAATACCTACGGGTTAATTTAATTTATTGCAGAAGTACCCACTTAAACAAATACATCTAATAATCTGAACATACCTTATCGTAAACCAACGGTATGCAATTTTAGAGGGATAGACGGTTAAATGAGCCTCTTCCCAACTAAGTTGGTCGGCTTTCAGTCTAACTATGAAACGGCTGAACTTCGATTATTCACGTGAAGCGACTGCCATCAGACCTCTACAACCCAAGTACTAGGCGATATCGTATCGAAGTTCTGTAGTTAGACCATGTTGTAGGACATTTTTTTTTAGGGCTCGCAACAACGATGTTCATGCCACAGATGTTCGTATGTCAACCGGGACTGACGGCTTAGCGTGCTCTCCGAGGCACGGAGGGGTCTCAATGTGTTAAGAATAGTCACCCATCCTACCACTGACCTAGCTAGTATTACTTAACCTTACAATGTGCTAACCTACTCGTTTACTACTTAGCCACAAGCCACTCGTCCCTCTGAGTGTATAACAAATTATTATTAGGTTTTATTCCTTTGACCGGAAATGCATCGGCGCGGCATGCCTTCCACGCCAAGCCACAGATTCACCTCAAATACCTACAAAAACTATAGATAGTCCTGAAGATTTGACTTAGCTAGTTTTCACATCCAAGCTTTCTTATATTTGGGTAAACAACTCCCAGCAGGCCCGGCCCGCAGAGGTAGATTTCGTGTTTTTTTAATTTTTATCTCCAAAAATATGTCGCATTAAAAACTTTTTTAGCCTACATTGTAGAGTAAAATAAAAAAATACCGATTGTGAAAAGGTTTACAGTTTCGGAGCTACGAATTTATTTCCAACAAACTTTGATTTCCCCCCCCCCCACCCCTCTTCAATGTGAGGAGGGAATCATTTAGGGTTATTAAAATTGTTCGTATTTATTATAGGCATGCTATTAATGTAAGATTAAGATAAAAATTAAAAAAACACGAAATCTACCTCTGCAGGCCTGCTGCGGGCCAGTCCAACTATTTGTGGATCACACAAATTTTTGTTCCGTGTGGGATTTGAACCCACAACACTCGCCGCGGCGTAGTGGCGAGGTAACCACTTTGGCATCCGTGCAGTCGATTATTGCTAAAATACACAAACAAAATAAACACAGATGGTTAAGGCGGTTTTATTTCACCTCAATTATAAATTAAGTATATGAAACTGAATTATACGTAATAGTCACCTGTATCTTTTCTTTTTTCAATGATTTGTACCAATTGGTATGCTGCTTCTTTGACAGACATAAACTTTGGGTCCATGTATTGGCGAACCTTTTTCGTTAATGATTCTTCAGTAGATTCTTTCACTTTGATATCTAGAAAAAATATGAATCCCAATAAAGTAAAAAAATATGTCTGTGGGCCTTAATACCTGTTGCTCCTCTAAGCCATTTTTTCTTGTAGAGAGATAGATAGATGTACTCTTTATTGTACACAAAGCAACAGGTTATAATATTTAACGTATACCTACTTACTACCTAATGTTATGTACAATTTGCGATCTCTTCAACCATTGGATGGATAGAGAAACAGGTAAAAAGAGGGGGTCCAGTGTACAATATTAAATGCCGATGTAAAAAGAAAATAATAATATAATAGGTCTTTGTAATTTTTTTTGTAATTGTCATACCTATGTAATTGCCGTTCTGCAGTACCAGTAACTCTAATTTCAAATTAATTTTATTTTAAAAGCATGGATTTCTTTTTTCAAAAGTATTTGTTTGTTTATTGATTAGTGGCAAGGTAAAAAAGCTTGACAAATGAGTGCCCCACGAACTCAATGATCGCCAGCGCGAAGTACGCGTCGAGTTGTACCTTGAACTGCTCAACAGCCACACAAATGAAGGAATTTAGAACCGCAATGTTACCTGCGACGTTAAATGGATTCTGTTTGACAATCGCAAGCGGTCAGCAAGTTGGTTGAATGCTGGTTCAGCACCTAAACAATGCCCTAAACGAAAATTTACTCCTAGAAATGGTCACTGTTTGGTGGTCTAGCGCCGCTATGATTCATCAAAGCTTCTTACCATAAACGAGATGAGCATTACTGCATATGTGTACTGTGAAGAACTGAACACAATGATGGAGAAGCTGCACATCTCCAAACAGTTTTGGTCAATCGTTCGTCTCCGCTGCTGCTGCACGACAAAACGCGACCTCATCCTGCACAGCAGACGGTCTCCAAGTTGCAAGTGCTAGGGTTGGAAGCTCTCCGTTATCCGTCATACTTACCAGACCTTGCGCCTACCGACTTCTACTTTTTCCAGAATTAGGATAACTTGGCGGCAAAAAAAATCAATTTCCGAAAGGCAGTACAAATGCTTTTGAAGAATTTGTTGCCTCCCGTCCAGCTGATTTCTTCAGGTAGGGCATCAATAAACTGCCATGGCATTGGCAAAGATGCATCGATTGCATGGGTAATTACGTAGATTAATAGAAATATAAAACACTAGCAGGGCCTGCGGTTTCACCCGCGTAAGTCCCGATCCCGCGGGAATTTCGGAATAAAAAGTAGCCTATTTGTTAATCCAGGTCTCCAGTTATCTAGGTACATACCAAGTTTCATCGCATTCGGTTCAGTAGTTTTGGCGTGAATGAATAACAAACATCCATACATCCTCACAAACTTTCACGTTTATAATATTAGTAGGATAGAAAAAATATTAGTTTGATTGAAACGGCAATTTCATAGATAAAGACCTAATGTAAGCACTATTTAGAGATACTTACATTAATATTGTATTGTGTAGTCGTTTGGGTATGTAGAACTAATAACATAACAAGTATGTACGGCAAATGTAAGTGTGCAGGCCGGTAGGGGTCAAACACTCAGAACACACGCTGATTAAATTGGTGATGTTCTGAAGAAAGGGCAGGTCAAAAGTATTCGAAACCGTAGAGCTTGTAGGAAAGGTTTAATAACAGTAGAGGAAGCTCGCGAAGTATGTAAGGATAGAAGCAAGTGGCGGGCTGTTGTCTCTGCCTACCCTGAAGGGGGAAAGGCGTGAGTTTATATTTGAAATATTTCGGCATCTGTTCCTCTATTTAAGTACCTACTTGCCAAAAAAACTTACCCAACAAGCATAGTGTATGAAGGTTTCTTGAAAAGTTTCCAACAATTTTTTCAAAGAAGCTATCTGGTTTCCATGTGTTGGTCCAATAAGGTATAGAAACTGTCTCCCCAAAGTTGTACAATTGTAAACCGCAACAACTTACAGCATTCATTATTGACGCATTATGAATAATCTGAAAACGAATTCATAAATAACCATTTCAAAGTAAACCAAAAGTAGGTGAACATACTTTAAACTTGTGCTTGGTTTGACACAAACCATGATTCATATTGATTCGAATACAGTATTTTAAGCGCCTTAGTTCAAACCTTCAGATTCGTTTGTAATCCATCGTGAAATAATAAATAGGAATCAGTAAACTTATTCAATGCCATTTTATACATAGACTAACTACGATCCCCATCACTTGTTTAATTGGCAACCTACCACGATGCGGTTCTCTAGAAAGGACTTTGTCCATTTCTGGCTAAGCGTGGATACAAAGCTAGCAAATTAACATATATATTATGTTATTGATAAATTATGGGTAGAATTTAAACGATTATTCTTGTCTTGTTTGACACTGTGAATACACGTCGTTTTTTGTGATTAAGTTTAACTTAAAAATGAATCGTGACTATCTTTTTATAACTGATCCTGGCGCGCCAACGGAAATTGAACCCGATCCTAACGTAGAACATCGCTTGAATATGGATACTAAAACTACTTATAGTATACTATGTCCCGTGTGTGAATTGTGGCACCGATGTAACACACAGGCAAAACCATAATCATCATCTAGCAGAGTGGTGTCTGTTATAAGACAGTAGATTGTTCCACAAGTGGTATAATTTTTAGCAAATATTCAGTATTGTTGCAATTGTATTGTTGGCCGAAGGACGGTGGGTTGCTGCGCTCATGTGATGACATGACATGACGTGATGGTTTGGTTTTTAGGTATGAACAATATGTAAACCCACCTATCCACCAGCCCCGATCCTATATAACATATTGTTAATCTATGATTCAGAATAATAAAAATAATAAGAAAAGAGTGTTTTATTTACATGACCTGATCAAATGTTAAATGTTAAAAAAAAATTTAAATACTGTAAAATTCATAGTGAAAATTGACATGGTTGTTTGTGCTTTATAAGAATGTAGATAAAGTAAAAGAAAAAAAGACCGGCACTGATTACGAAATTTAAAAAAAATATCGTTTTACCTATATTTGTCCTTGTTTCGCTCAAATTATGTATCAAAACTTGTTGTAAGATTTAGAATATTTTTCACCATACAGTTTAATAATCGAGAATTTAGAAAAGGAAAGAAGTTTATTCATTATATAAAAATAAAACACGTAGGATTTTTGTATACCTACTAAAACATTGTAAATGAAAAATAAGTGTTAAGTACTTAATATCCGTAACATTTTTTTATGTAAATAATATATTGAAGGCCGTGCGCTATTTACGAGCCAATAAGTTCACGAACGTTTGCTGTGTCTAGGTGTAATTTATTATATATATATATATATACATATATATATATATATATATGTGTATTTAGTAAAACATAAAAACTCTTCTTATTTGTATGTACTATACATGCGTATACACCTGTGACATTGAAACATGAAATTAATTACAAATATGTTACCAAATTATAAATTATTAAAATGGATGGATCACCTGGGTTTGGACTCCAAAATGTTTTGCTCTTAGTAACATGTCAGTGTGGGTAGTAGCACCAAGAGGATCACCAACTACTAATAAGGCAATTTCTTTATCTTTAGCCTCAATCAGTACTTCATCTATGGCACTTTCACATAATTCACGGTCTGCAAGCACCAACGGTCTGCCATAATATTCTTCCTAAAATGAAATATTTATACAAGTTACCATTGATTTACTTAGCCAGCGTAGAAAAGACTCGACATACATAAAAGACTAGCTACCCGGCCACGCATTGCTATGGCTAAGTAATTTGCAATAACAAATTATTGTGACTATAAATTGAGATAAATCCCTATCCATCTCTCAAGTTGGACCAAACTGCACACAGTGTGCAAAATTTCATTAAAATCGGTTCATTAGTTTAGGAGTGCATAGCAGACAATATGACACGAAATATTTATATATGATGTTAAATATACATAACCATTTCACTAACGAAACTTAATGAATAAAATTACTGCTCTGACTTCAATGATTTTGAGATGACTAATTTGGATTCTTCACACAGGATAGAATCCATAAGAAATCCCACTAATCCCACTAATATTATAAATGTGAAAGTTTGGATGAATGGATGGATGTTTGTTCTTCTTTCACGCCAAAACTACTGAACCGATTGCGATGAAAATTGGTATATAGATAGCCTGGATTAACATATAGGCTACTTTTTATAACGATATTCAAACGAGATCAAGACTTACGCGGGTGAAACCGCGTGGCGCTGCTAGTAATATATTTTTTTTTAAATACACAAAATATACTTTTACTTTTTATCAGAAGGAGAGTAGAAGAGGCATTAAGGTAACATGAGAAATGTTGTATTTAGCTCTAGCTTTAGCTATTCCAATTTAATAGTAATAGTTTATTAACAAGACATACATTAAATTGGAATGTTAAGAAAATTTATTAACAAGAAAACAGTTTTACCAAGATTTCCTTTCCAACTGTAAGTATAGAAGTATAACCCTCTAGTAAAACTTTATCACATTTTCGAACAACTTCTAAACCTTTAACTGTAATATCTCTAGCATCGCCTAACCCTAAACCTATTAAATAGAACATTCTCTAAGTTACAATACAAATACAACAATGAACATTTAATTTTCTATATATACGTAAGGCACTGCAGTTGTTACATTCATTAATTCAAAAATCTAAACACATGCATCCAGTAAAGTAAAGTACATAATACTAAAGTTATAAAGTAAGCCAAGAATAAAGTAATACTACGGGAACCTGGGAAGCATGAATTTATTTTGACATATTTGACAGACTAGCAACCAAAAAACCACCAAAGAGTATACAAACACGGTTGTCATAGGTTGGCGGGGAGAAGTCGTTTTTTTTAAATAGAGTCCATACATAAAAAAAAAAATCGTTTTATATTATTTCATTTTTTTTTGCTCTTTCAACTGTTCGTTAACTGTTCTTGATGGTCGCACTTCTTGCTCGGACGAGGCGCTCGGGCTAGCCACTCGGCGAGTGATGCCGAGTGCGAGGCTACCGTCCAAACGCTCGTCACCGCTCGTGTAGGTCTGTCTTAAGTTGGCGGGGAGTAGTCGTTTTTTTACATTTTTTTTTAGCTCTTTTAACTGTACTTAACTGTTCGATTAACATTTTTATTTGTTCGATTTTAGTTTTTTTTTAAATAAAATAAAAATTACCCACAAGTTGCCGGGGAGAAGTCGGTATTTTACATATTTTTTTTGCTATTTCAACTGTTCGTTAATTGTTCTTAACTGTTCGATCAAAATTTTTATTTGTTCAATCTCAATTTATTTTTTTTAATAAAGTAAAAAAATAAATCCAAGTTGGCAAGGAGAAGTCGTTTTTATACATTCTTTTTTGCTCTTTCAACTGTTCTTAACTGTTCGATTAACATTTTTATTTGTTCGATCTTAGTTTTTTTAAATAAAATAAAAAATTACCCACAAGTTGGCGGGGAGAAGTCGGTTTTTACATTTATTTTTTTTGCTATTTCAACTGTTCGTAACTGTTCGTCATTGTTCGATCAAAATGTTTTTTGTCTGATCTTAGTTTTTTTTTTTAATGATAAAGACTCCCGCATTAGGAGTACTCCTGTATCGCGGGGGGCTTCACAAACATTCAAACAACGGACACAAAGAACACCCAGACTCGGGACAAATAATTATTTATAAAAAAAAACCTAAGATCGAACAAATAAAAATTTTGATCGAACAATGACGAACAGTTAACGAACGAAATAGCAAAAAAAATATGTAAAAATACGACTTCTCCCCGCCAACTTAAGGGTAATTTGTTATTTAATTTAAAAAAAAGACTAAAATCGACCAAATAAACATTTTGATCGAACAGTTAAGAACAGTTAACCTTTTTTTTGCTATTTCAACTGTTCGTCATTGTTCGATCAAATTTTTGTTTTTGTAAATTAAATAAAAAGTTATGCTCAAGTTGGAAGGGGAGAAGTCGTTTTTTTTTTTTTTTGCTATTTCAATTGTTCGTTCACTGTTCGTCATTGTTCGCACAAAATGTTTTTTTCGTTTTGGTCGTAATTTATTTAAAAATCCTTTATAGTTAAGTGGACCAAGAATATAAAAGCAAGTAAAGAAGTAGTTCGTAGACATTTCTCTCTGACGATGACTTAAAAAAATTTTAATAGAGCGGTCGTGTTCACCTATGTATGTATGAGACAATAATAGCAAAGCTGAGCTGAGTACTGTATTCTTAAGTCAATGTATTGGCGCGTTTACACGCTGGCGTTCAAACCGACATTCAACGAGCACATTCAACGACGCAAGCATGTGAACAGGCTGTTTGTGCATGCCTGCGTGAATGTGATCGCGCTTGGCGCCGATCGGGACGACTAACGCCTGCGTTCACACGCTCGCGTTCAAACCGACATTCAACGACGCAAGCATGTGAACAGGCTGTTTGTGCATGCTTGCGTGAATGTGCACGCGCTTGGCGCCGATCGGGACGACTGTCGGTTTTTTGACACACTTCAAAGGGTGAATGTGCTTGTGTGCCTGTTTACACACACACACACACGCTCTCGGCCGCGTTAGTATAGTTTTCATCTTCGTGGCATACAGACGACGTAACGATCGAAATTAATTTTTGACGACACCAAATATATCGGAGTGGTCTGAACCTTTATCATGCATGAATCGAAAGCAAAAGAAGACTTCAGAAAGATGTTTCTGAACTATTCTTTTAGTAAAAATAAATATTGTTTATCAGGGCCCAAAAAAATATGAAACAAAATAGTGCCAATTCTTAGGATTAAAGTTAGTATTGATTGATTGACGATTAGAGAATTGTAACTAATCGCATATCAATGATGTGCAGTAAATAAAATAGATTTATGTATGCCTTAAAACAGTTACGAAACACATTTAATGAAGAAGCCGCCCCCAATGCTTATCATGGTTAATTATGTTCATGTTTATTAGAAATAATAAAAAAATATATTCAAAAGTTAGCGAGCATAGTAAATTCATTCAAAGAGATCCCACTAAAGTAAGAAACGAATTATGTAAAAGCACTCTTCGATGTAAAAATAGTTATAACGCATGTCAAATAAAAAAATCAAATTTACAGTTTTGGCTACTTGAAAAGTGTTTTTACACCATAAATGATTTTTTAATTGTAAAACCAAATAGTTTTAAGTAAAATTTCGCATGCATAATTATGACGGGCTGTTTTTTTTTCAATAAAAATAGATCAAGCCCAAAGCAGTAGCTCCCACGAGATCTACGTCTACATCGTCTCCCATGTTTGCACTGACTACCATGTCCACAGAACACTAATACCCTACGGACCATGCCTGCAAGTGTGTGAAACAGGGCTGCCAGATTGTAAATTGAATACAAAATTGGTATAATATCGGTTATCTTTTGTATCCTGTTTGTATAGTAGATTGCATTGCATAATTGGACACAATGTCATTGCTGATGTTATAGCGTAAAAAGTACGTACATACACATAGTGATACTTAAAACAAATCATGTCTGTGATAAGCTGTTAAATCCTTATACGTTAAAGTTAAAACACCTTTTACTAAAATCCCCAAAGAGTGACGTTCTATAGTTGTACAACACTGATTTTGTATAATAGTACATGATTTTGTATAATTTCCGAGTCTTAGCGGTATAAAATAAGTTGTCTTTACTGGCAGCCCTGGTGTGAAAAGCTTGCGTGGCATGCTGCGTGGCAGGCTGCCCGCCGAGCTGCGTGCCATGCTGCTTGCCAGGCTGCACGGCATGCGTGTAAACGTACCATATAAAGCTTAAAAGGTCAGTAAACCAAAAAAAAAAAAACGGATCTGCCAATAGAGAAAATATTTGAAGTTTCGGCGAAGGCGAAACAATGTTTGCCATTTGGTACAAAAGATAGGAAAACATGATATCAAGGAAAGGTCAAAAAGCCATTAATGAAGGCGTAGTTGGTAAATATATAAAAAAAGATACGCCGCCAGATTTACCGAGTAAGTTAAATGTTTAACATTGTTTATGTTGTAATTTATAATATCCAAAATTGATGAGTTTATAACTTGTTAAGTGAACTATTTATACCGACATGAATAATGTTATAGGTATATCCATGGTTAATTTTTAGTTATAAATGTGTGGACAACTGGACATAACAAAAGACCTCGTAGTCAACCTTTTGGTGCGAATGATGCTGTCTCTCAAAGCCATGAGAATAAATTTGGCAAGGCACAGACCATGAGCGGTCATGCGGGAAAATATACACCTAGTGAGTCAGTACCAAATTTAGCACACAGGTATAGAAGAACATTTTGTATTATCAATATATTGCACTAATACACAATTTTATTCATTTATTTGTTTCTTTTGTAGGTTTGCCAGTTTGTCTACTAATGATACAGCAAGTACATCAAACACCTATAATTCCCAATATTTGTTAGATCCTAATGTGGTAAATAATCATTTTCAAGTTAATATATTGCCATACTTCAGTAGGCTTATTAAAAACCTATAATATACTTATTATTTCCATTAGGCTTCACATACAACTCTTAACGAAATAGATGACTCATTCAGTAGACAGACCAGCTACAGATATTACAGACAACAGCAGGAAGATCCAATATATCAAAATCAACAACAGGTGGGTTTGTTATCACTCCTTTAAGTTATTTATACTATACTTCCTCTTAAACTATACCAAATACAATGATAGATTATAACTTCTGCGAATTGTATTCATTGTTACAAGTTTCAGTAAAGGTATATCCTTGGTGTAAAATCTAAAATCAAAAATGTATTTCTAAAACTATGTTACTTAGAATACTTCAAAAGTCTTAATTTGAATTCTTAACCCAACCCAGTGGTTGGGTAAGAATTTATTCAAAGAGTTTCTTTATTAATTAGAGACATAAAATATATAATCCAGTGATTATATAGGTATACAAAATGTATATTTATAGAAACTTCCAAAGAGTTGCCAACCTGAAATAAAAAAATCCATTATAGTAAAAAATAAATAGTGTTTGTACAAATTCAAAATATATGTTTAATGTTTTTTACACAACAACATCCGGAAGTTTAACACATGGTATGTTCTTTCATATTCATTGTTACCAATATGAAATTTTGATGGTGAGCAGTAGCCTTATTTGTTGGATGTCTGTTTTACATATTGCTCATTAAGAATCCTGTAAAAAGTTCTGAAATTTCTAAAGGTAAACTATAGACAGGAGAATGATGTTTCATTGATATTTCTATGGTCTCAGAAAATTTCTAAAAAAATACTGAACACTGGAGATAACTCAGTATGAGTGTAATTGCCACAGTTTTCTTGAACTTAAAGGGGTTGTTTTATTATTTTTTACCTATATTATTTTCAGTAAATTCAATAATTTAGCTTCATAGAATACAAATAAATAATAAAGATATTGATTTTCTGTGAAATTGTTTTATTCAATCACTTTTTGACAAATTATATTTGCATTATCAGGTTCAACAACAAAAACAACAGCAGTATGGTTCAAGAGAGTCTAGTATGCCAAGACTGTCTTCCAATATGAGTCTGACACCAAGACTTCATCCTCCATCTCCACACTCAATACGGCTACATAACTGCAATGATTGTATGTATTAAATAATAAGAAGTTTTGTATGTCAAAATCAAAATCATACCATTAAATGAGCAATTCTTGTACATATATAAATAAACTGAATCTCTGAAACAGCTCCAATGATTTTCATGAAATTTAGTATTCAGGAGTTTCGGGGGTGATAAATTGATCTAGCTAGATTTCATTTTTAGAAAACGTAAAAAAATACAAGCGAAGCTTGGTCATCCAGGTACTAATTAATAAAATGTGTTGTTTTAATGGCCTACCATATTCCTACTATGAAAGATTCAGTACAGTAGTAACAAGTTTCCCATAATCACACTAAATGACTATTGTCTTGGGACTTGCGACATCTGTTGTTTAGCAAAAATATGATGTAGGAGCGTTCCACTTACCTTTCATACTTATTTTCTTTTTTTTAACTTTTGATTTGTATAATACTTATTTTCAGCCTATGCCACAGCAAGCCAATCTTCACCGATATACTCCAATTATGTAAATACATCAGGGCTTCCTTACAATAAAGCTTATGGCAGTAAAATGATAACAAGTGGTCAAGGTTGGTACATATTATTTGATTTGTACATTTTTAGAATTTCATATCACCTCCTGGCAAAAATGTGTCATATCATATCACAAAAAAGTGTCATATCATATCACAAAAAAGTGTCATATCACATGTTAGGTAGGTTTTGGTTGGCTGCAAAAACATTGTCATTAGTTCGGTGAAAAAGGGAACTGTTTTGTTCAATTCACAGGCATACAAGTCGTGTCTTCTCGAAATAGCTGTTTTTGGAATAACCCTTTTTTTTCCGGGAGAAGAATATGTATAATTATAATTGAATAATATTTTTTTTGGGTTCACTGCAATAGTCCAATGAGTGTGCGTTCGCGCAGCGGAATGTTGTTCAATTTAAAGATTTTAATTATGCAGATATTTAGTGTATGACGTCGTGTAATCGTGTATGGTAAAAAAAAATTGTGCATGCAGCCATTGTGGAGAAATTCGCTAAAAACTGATTTCGCTGGGCGAACGTTGTCCTGGCGGAACTTTTTTTAATCCATGGACTTAGAAGAAAAAATTGTGTTCAAAAATTACTGTGTATTCGTGTGTAAATGTGTATGTATGAATAAAAGGAATTGCATAGTAAAATTTATTCCAATAATTAGTTTATTAATTCAACTACTAACATGCAAAATTTCATCTCATTAAATTCAGTAATTAAAGAGAAACAATTAAAATACTGACAAAGTATCGAAAACCTACATAACCCGACCAAGTTCGGATGGCTACAAAAAAGCTCCCGTGCAATATATTTAGGTAATATATATAATAATTTTAATTATACATACACAATTATTTTTGGACACATTTTTTTGTTCTAAGTCCATGGATTAAAAAAAGGTTCCGCCAGGACAACGTTCGCCCAGCGGAATCAGTTTTTAGCGAATTTCTCCACAATGGCTGCATGCACAATTTTTTTTACTATACACAATTACACGACGTCATACACTACTACACACTATACTGGAAACCATTAGCAACATTGACGAAAAAACCGACAAAATGGTTAAAACGCTGCAGGACGTGTCTCGAAAGTTGTTTCCCGGAAAACGCAAACAGCAAGAGTCCAAACTCTCTCCCGAGACTCTCGAACTTATGAGGAGCAGGCGTGAACTAACAGCCACTCAACCGTCTTCGTCAGATAGGAGAGCCTTAAACCAAAAAGTTAGAAAGCTGATACGACGCGACCTCCGACGCCTCAACATTCGCACTGTAGAGAATGCGATTGAGCGGAACAGGGGATCGAAAGTGTTCACTCAGCATTTGGGGAGGCCCCATCTGACGAAACTCAAAACAGAGAATGGCAGAGCAATTACCTCAAGGTTCGAGATTCTCGAAGAGATCGAGAAATTTTATGGACAGCTATACGCATCACGGATGATAGAACCAAGGAGAGTCAGCGACGATGACCACAGAGCCCTTTAATACGCTATTACTCCGAGGAGATACCAGAAATTGACCAAGCCGAGATAGAGGCGGCTCTCAAACAGCTGAAGAACGACAAGACCCCTGGGGATGACGGAGTTACAACCGAGCTCCTAAAGGCAAGCGGAGCCCCAATCCTGAAAAAGCTGGCAAGTCTCTTTAACGCCGTCATCCAACACGGTTTAACACCTAGGGCATAGAGCGGGAGTGCGGTGGTACTGTTCTTCAAAAAAGGCGACAAGACCCGAAGAAAACTACAGACCCATCTCACTCCTGAGCCATATCTACAAGTTGTTCTCGAGAGTCGTCACAAATCGTCTCGCGAGAAAGCTCGACGAATTCCAGCCACCGGAACAAGCCGGGTTTCGAAAAGGCTATAGCACCGTGGATCCCATCCATACTGTTCGGCCAATAGTACAAAAGACAGAGGAGTACAATCAGCCGCTGTGTATGGCTTTTGTGGATTACGAGAAAGCCTTCGACTCCATCGAGATCTGGGCAGTTCTGAATGCTCTGCAACGATGTCAGGTCGACTGGCGATATATCGAGGTGCTGAAATGCCTATATGATACCGCCACGATGACCGTCCAGCTCCAAGACCAGAAGACGAAGCCTATAAACCTGCAGCGTGGAGTTAGGCAGGGGGATGTTATATCACCTAAACTTTTCACCAATGCGCTTGAGGACGTCTTCAAGACACTGGATTGGACTGGTCGGGGAATCAATATAAACGGTGCGCACATCTCACACCTACGGTTTGCCGATGACATCGTCCTATTCGCAGAGTCGCTGGAGCAGCTGGATGGGATGCTGCACAACCTGAATGGAGCATCTCGACGGGTCGGTCTTGGTATGAACTTGGAAAAAACCAAGATTATGTTCAATGAACATGTCATGCCCAGACCGATTGACATCGAAGGTTCGACGCTCGAAGTTGTTCAAGAATATGTCACCAGAAGGATCCAGTTAGGTTGGGCAGCATTTGGCAAATTACGTCGAGTTTTCTCTTCGCCATTACCGCAATGCCTTAAAACGAAAGCGTTCGATGAGTGCGTCCTACCTGTTATGACATACGGCGCCGAGACGTGGACACTAACGATGGGGCTAGTCCACAAATTGAAAGTCACGCAGCGGGCTATGGAGCGAGCTATGCTTGAGTCTCTTTGAAGGATAAATTTCGTAATGAGATCATCCGACAAAGAACCAAAGTTACCGACATAGCTCGCAGGATAAGCATGCTGAAGTGGCAATGGGCTGGCCACGTATGCCGAAGGACCGATAGCCGTTGGAGCAGACGGGTCCTAGAGTGGAGACCGCGAATCGGCAAACGGAAAGTAGGACGCCACCCAGCCAGATGGACCGACGACCTGAAGAAGGTAGCAGGGATATACTGGATGCGGAAGGCGGAGGACCGGGTGCTGTGGCGCACATTGGGAGAGGCCTATGTCCAGCAGTGGACTATGATAGGCTGATTGATGATACACTTAATATCTGCATAATTAAAATCATTAAATTCAACAACATTCCGCTGCGCGAACGCACACCTTTTCGTCGGTTGAATTTTTTGTTAAAAAGATTTTTATGATGTGTGTATTTCTATTATTGTAATTTTTAGGTTCTGATGAAAGTGAGCTTCCACTACCTCCTGGTTGGTCAGCAGACAGGACTTCACGTGGTCGACAATACTACATGGACCATAACACACAGACAACTCATTGGACTCACCCCCTTGAAAGTGTGCCACAGCCTTGGCAGAGGGTTTCTACTCCACATCATGGAGTTTATTATTTTAAGTAGGCAATACTTCATTAAATTTGAAATGTTATTTGCACTTTACTGGCTAAAATTGAAAGGCCTAAAGTTAGACCTGTAGATTAGGAACTTTACAAGTATACACTTTTTTGATTACACAATTTTTGGTTTAAATAAATCTATGTATAGCATATTTTTAATCTTTATAACAGAGATGTTCTTATAATTATAAATTTGATTTTGTTACAGTGAAATTACTCATCAGACAACTTACGCTCATCCATGTTTGGTAGGTGGTTGCTACTTAGTTAGCCCCTATGTTCCTACTCTTGTGCCGCCTTATCTATTGGAGGAGATACCTCATTGGTTAATTGTTTATTCGAAAGGTGAGGAAATACATATTATTACAATACTTAGTAGAAAAATATTTTTCACTTTTCCCATCTGTATGTATATACCTGAAGAGGGTTCTTTGTACGTGTACGTTACCCCAGCAGGAAAGTGGCTCCAAGAGTGATATGAGTAGAACGTATAATTAGTGGGTAATCTGCTGTGTCTGTGCGCCGCGTATGAAAATGTGTGCATGTTGTCGTTTTAGAAAAAAACGATTCTTGCTGGAGTAACGTTGTTCCAGCAGGAAAATTCTAAACGAATAATCGGAGAGAGAAATATTGTGCATGAGTAGAGGTCCAAGTTGGTCCCATTGTCATCAGGTCAGCATCTCATGATGGGAATTTGGATAAATCGAAGGAACTCTTAGAATATTATAAGCAAACCTATAGCGGTTTGGATATTTTTTATACTCACTGTTCTCGGTAAGCATCATTTGGTGAACTGGAATTGATGATGAAGACCACCGGAACTATTTAATAATAATTAGTATTTCACGGGTGGCAATTCGATTTCTTTAATAAGCAATTTATATTCATCACTTTTCACACGTTACCAGGAGAAATTCTCAACAATTAACGTCCCTGCATCTGATGAGTGATGAGCAACTGATATCATGCTATTGTAACTTAGATACTATCTCTTTGGGTGAAGAAACGTATGAGTATTTCCTAGCTTGTAAGCTTTGCCCTATTAGAGCTGCTACCAATTGCAAAGGATTCACCCACCTCACTCACATACGTTAGTAGAGTCAATTGTAAAATAGTAGCAGTGCCTCGCGGTTTCACCCGCGTAAGTCCCGATCCCGATGGAATATCGGGATAAAAAGGAGCCTATATGTTAATATGTTAATCCAGGTCTCCAGCTAGTTACATACCAAGTTTCATCGCTATCGGTTTAGTAGTTTTGGCACAGATAAGATAATAGTTACTTCGTAACAGATACATCACTCCCATACAAAACTCAAAATACCTACGTTATAATAGCCTACAAAATTGAAATAATAATACCTGGCGTTAGCTGCGACCAGAAATATATCTTATTTACGCTTTTCGAAAGTTGAGAACGCATTGCCCACCGCGCGACCTTCGTCTGTGCATGTAGCCGAACTGCCGGACACTGTAGGGTTGTACAAAGTACACAAATAATGAAATAAATTATTTATTTGGGGTATGTCCCGATATACACTGCGAGCACTGTTCAGTGCTCTTACTGGGGATAACTTCGTTCCGTTATGGACTGACAGTATACTGGCGCAGTATCCTAGGGAAGTATATGACGTCATAAATCGTCGCCATTTTTGTACTGGGAGCACTGGCGTTTTCGAGGAAAGGTGCTCTCAGTGCTTTGATCAACTACATTTTTTTTCCAGTTAGATAATAAACAATTATTAGTCGAAATATGTTCATCACTTTCACCGTACATAGCCCCATTCACATAATTCAGTTATAAAGTTATTATGCATTCGGTTACTTAAAAAACAATATTTTCTTTTGATAAGAAGTAAACTTACTTTTATTATGCGAGTAATTGCCAATTGACTTGAATATTAAATTTTTAAATATAACTACATTCAAACAATTTTTTTTCTTGTTGAACAGATAACTTGTGCATATATATAATAATTATTTTCACGTCAAAACAGCGCCAAAAAACATAGATGCCAGTATACTGGACTGTGTTCCGTATTAAACAGTAACCAGTAAAGCTAATCATAAAGGAACGGCTTCGCAGTATACTAAATTGACGTCAGTTCTTATAGTGCTCGCAGTGCATATCGGAACACAAACTTGATAATAAAATTTATGAGTGTTGAGTTTTATATAATGATAAATAAAATTATTTCCCCTATGAAATTTATATCTTGAATTTTTATAGGTAATTAAAATATCTTTAAACCTTCGATAGTAACATAAAATGTTGATGCTGTAGACATATACAGCAGTATCACTACATCACTACATTTTACACCGCCGCGTTTGTCTGTCTATCTGTTCACGATAAACTCAAAAACTACTCATTGATTTTCATGCGGTTTTGATCAATAGATAGAGCAATTTATGAGGAAGGTTTAGGTATGTAATTTGTTTGGGTTTTGTGTAAATTGGTTGAAATATGATTATGATTGTTGAAGATGTCTCTGCTACCCGTGCGAAGCTAGGGCGGGTTGCTAGTAATGGCTGTTGCGTAGACTAGAGAAAGATACCTACTCTTATAATTTAATACTTTTGTATTACATATTATATTACACAAAAGTATTAATAACAAATAACTACCTACTCAAATAAAAACCTTAATCCGTGGCGCTCTCAATATGTTTTACATTTCAGTAGCTCTTATTATTATTTTCACTATATTTCTAACTATATTACATATTGTGTGAGAGAAGCAGCCGTCAGTTCGCCTTGCCTACAAGTTACAACAAATGAATACGCTGGCAGTCCACACCTCTCAAGTTCGTACCTTTCGTAGAAATTATGGGTTTATTATTGACGGTTTAATAGGCTACATTTATTACAACTTCACTCTGGCTAATTACTCAAAACCTGATTTAGTGCAACATTGTATAGAATATATATATATATATATAAGTAACATTTATTTTTTGTTGAGAAGATAACTATTATTTATTATTAGTACAGCCACGCGGCAATGGCGAGTAAAGAATAAACACCTAAAGTATATTTATATTATATTGACAAAAAAGTTATAGCTAAAATAATTTTTGCAACTTATTATTAAAGGATTTTACAGATCACTAACATCTAGCAATAACGCAATTTAACATAATAAATACATTTAGCAATAACTAAACATCTCCACTTTATAATAAGTTCGATTTGACATTTTGTTTTTATTTACGGAGAATAGGTACCGTTCTGCCGTGCGTGCATGCTCTCAGCTACGCGTTGTCGCCCCTACTGACACTTTTACCGTTTACGGATAGCTAAATTGGTAGGTATATAAAACGTGACCTCGAGTGAGTGATGTAGCCCTGGTTTTGGCGTGAAAGAGTAACAAACAAACATCCATCCAAACGTTCACATTTATAATATTAGTGGGTTGGATATTGTTGATAATAAATGTTATTATTGCGATTTCCCACGGGTTTTAACGGTGCTCACCGACAGTGCCGCCCGTATTCCTTTAGTGGCAACACACCTCTTTCCATCGCTTTCCTAAGCCCCGTGTATTGCTCTACTCCTAACGCTAAAAATAATAAGGGATCATTTTACTATATAGTATTCCTAACGGTACATCGGGTTCTGTTTCAAAACTTCATTTAATTATCTTTTAAAAAAAGTATCACTGACTTCAATGTCCTTTTTAGTGGAAAGTAGATGTATTTTGTTTAATTATAATATGGGTAGGTCAACTAAACGCACTGCTCCAATGAGACAGCGATGTTTCGGAGATGACGAAAACATCATCGATGTATACAATTTTTAGATATTTCTTGATTTTTAAGAAACCGCTTGACTGATTCCGATAAAATTTAAATAAAAACCACCTGGAAAGTATACCCTTTGAAACAAAAAGAATTTTCAAAATTGGTTCAGGCGTCTTTGAGTAATCGGTGAACATACATAAAAAAAAGATTCCGACGAATTGAGAACCTCCTCCTTTTTGGAAGTCGGTTAAAAAGCCAGACCAATGTCACAGAATACATAATAGTACTAGTACAGAAGGACCTCTTCGCAATACCATTTCAATAAATAGCGACTCTTGCTCTGACACAATAAGGTGCAATTCAGATCGCACACCGCAAATTCCAAACGCGTTATATTAACCTAAAACTTGCCTCTCTTTCTATCGCATAACTCTTATCTGTTTTAATGCCGTTAAGGTTGTCTTCTGTAAGAAGAATTAATCTAAATATTTAATAACCAGTTATGTGCCTATTACTTTACTTCTGTGAACAAATGAAGTTTTAAATAAACCTAGGCTAGGCATTTACTTAGTAGTACCTACGTAGATGTAACTTATATTAAAGAAAACTATACTACTATACTATACTTTAATCTCTAAGAAGATAGGCATTTGCCATACGTTAGTGTGTACCTTGGAATGAAACTATCTCTTTTAAGTGTTTAGCAAGGTAGGTATATGCAAATCAAATCGCGGAACCCTACTCCTTGTAACACTAACTATTTGCCAGTAAAAGTCCTATGGAAATCGGTCCACCCGTTGCGGAGATTAGCCGAACAAACAGACAGACAGACAAAATTGTTGTAGTCCTAAACTTATCAAAGCTAAACTTGACTAACTTACTCCTTATAACACCAGCTATCTGTAAGTGAAAGTCCCGTTTAAATCGTAAGCGACGAATGGACGAAGCGACGTAGCGCATGAGTCAGTATCGAAGTAACGTGCTACCTGGCCGGCGCGTGGCAGCCCACTGAATTTCGCCCGACTCATCGCCGCTGCTAGGTACCTACAGCTTCATACCTACTGACCGGAGTGGGCCTAGCCTGCCAATGTAAGCTATAATAAGGGCGATGGCATTATTCATGTGCAAAAATGTGAGTGGGATGTACCTATTTATTCGCATCGCATGGATCTCTCCCTCGTACACATGGCCAATTTTTTTTTAAATTTTATAAATTTAGTTTCATCTCACCAACATATTTGTTTTTTATTTTTTATTCACTATTTTTCATGATAAACACAAATTTACATAATAGGCTCGGGATGTCGCCGGGCGCAGGCCCTATCATAATACTAGCGGTGCAGTCTCACAGGCTGCACCAATATGCTGAGATAGGTGCCTTTTCTGGCATTGCACAGGGCACTTTAATTACTTGCGGTTATATATTTTTTTAATTTTTATTTAATAATTGTGTGCGGGGTCCTGTGAATGTCAGAATAAATGTTTCTCTTTCTTTCTTTCTGTATAGGTCATACAGAACAATAGCATACTATTGTAGTATAATATTTTTATTACAACAAATAGCTGGTAACATTTTACTAAATTGTAAATGCTCGTGTAGTACCTACTACATATCATTTTCATTTCCAGCTGATCAGGAGCTTGATCACAAGCTCCGGTGGAACATGTTCAGGCTGAGTGAACTAGATTGCTACTCTGACATGCTGACTAGATTGTATAAGCAGGAGCTGCAACTTATTGTTATGAAATATGAAAGATATAGGCAAGTATCTAATAAAATTATGAGTGAAGTCTTTTGCAGCTTGTTTCATACACTAATTAAAGTTTCACTGATCTATGAACAAAACTTATTTTTGTGGTTTAAGTGTTCACCTCACCAATAGTCGTGGGTTCAATCCCTACCCTTCTAAATTTGGTAAGTTCTTGAGAGGGAGTATTCCATTCAGAAATTGTCTTGTAAAAAAGAAATATAATAAGGAATATTTTTATATGCTGCCCTTTCTGATATTGCTCTGAGTCCAGAGGTGTTTCATCAGTACCTACATACACTATTTACACAGTGAGGGCAAAACTATTATCCTTCTAACAAACAATATTCATGGAAATAGCTTATTGAATGTTATCTGCAATGGACATTAACTTGATTAGTACCATTGTAAGATATTATTTAAAAATGTGAAGTCAACTGCTCGTCGCCCAAGACCCACTATTACATACCATATTATATTTCACATACCAAATTGAGTCCTTAGATACAACAGTATAATATCTAATTTTTTACACACTAATAAATCAGTGTTTTATTGCAGATCTGCTTTACTACAAGAAATTGAACGAAGGAGTCGTGCTGCAATTACATATCATACACACTCAAACTGTTGATATTGTGATATTTTGCCTTTTGTACTGTGATCTTGCAAAAACATTCGTTATTTAATAGCTACGGTAAGAATCCATTTGGTATTTAGGTAATTAAGTATATTATATTCTGTAAGATTATAATTGAAATGACAAGATATATTTTATACATTTCTGAATAAAGTGCCTTAAATTGAAAATAAAAGTATAAATTATTAACTATGTTTCTTTATTTACAACAAGCTGCCTAAAATTAGAATTACTACTAAACAATGAAACATTAAATTTCATTGATGTTTTCTTGTGTATCATCTGTTTTGCTTTCAACTGGCCCCTTTTCTACCTGCCCCTCAACAATATCATATTCATCAACTTTTTTGAAGCCTGATATTCTATATACTTTCGCATTCTTTATTCCCAAAGTGTTCGCCCATGCTTGACCTGTAGGAATAACAATATTAAGATGGTAATACATGAATATTCTTGAGCAATACCTAACTCAAGGAATTATTTTTGTTTTACATATGAAACTCACCTGGGGGGGTAGAATATTCTTCATCAGATTTGAGACCATAATAATGAGCCCAATCAGTTTTTCCTTTAAATGCACTATATACAACTATACCAAATGCATTCCATGCTAATAAACCATAAGCTATACTCAACCGACGCTTCCAGAGTACTGCTGTATCTTCTGGAATAGGTTTAGTCCGTTTACGGACAAATCTATGCCACCACTTGTGAATCATTATCTATAAAAATGTGTTGTATAACATTTCTGAACACTATTTTAAGGTTAGAATGCTCGTAAAGTGTAGTTATGTTAAGACTTTACGAGGCACTGTCATTACTGCCAATCAATAATATATTTCTAAATGAAAGCGATACTAGCGAAACCCAGAACGTAATTATTATTAAATAACAATAAAGTAATTCTCCAGATATGACAGAACAAATTTTAACAAATGCAAAATAGTGGTAGGTACCCAGAGTCATGCTATGGCAACTTGGAACATAAAAGAATTGCACTTTTTTTATTGAGTCCAGTGCCATCCCAAGGATAGATACCGGAACTAAAGTTACTGTGTTACAATATTTAAATTTATAATTTGTATGAGGGGAAATTTATTACCCTCAAATGTATTACGATTTAAAATTTGCATTTGTAAATAACAAAATATTGCATATTAAATATCTAAAAGCACTTAAAATTCTATACAAACAACAATTTGTTCACCAACACACAATAATATTAATTAAAAATACAATCGTAACAAGCAACAATTTTTTTTAATATTTGGAACTTATTAATATTAGGTTGGCAACACTTCACTTATATTGCAAATGGCTGCGTATAAGTACCGATCGCCGGTTTCTTGTGCTTTTCTTTTTGCAATAAAAGTTTTGCTTTGAATATAAAAATCGGAGATTAGTCATATACATACATTAATTAGCTAAAGTATAAAATTCTCATGTTAGAACCAATAAAACAAGAAACAGGTAACAACAAAACACATTCATACACCGTATAAGTAGGTACCTATATATTGTTCAATTGTATATATATACCTATAGATATGTATATTATATTAGATTTCGGTATCTGACCACTAGGCGGAGTTTTGTGTTGTCATTAAAAAGAAGCAGAGCTGCCTGTCTATATCCTATATACTATTGTAGTCTTTGCCCAGAGTTTAACAAAGACTACAATAGTTTACAGGATAGATTTTAATAAACACTACGTTCTATGGCAACTTGGAACATAAAAGAATTGCACTTTTTTTATTGAGTCCAGTGCCATCCTAAGGATAGATACTGGAACTAAAATTACTGTGTTACAATATTTAAATTTATGATATGTATGAGGGGAAATTTATTACCTTCAAATGTATTACGATTTAAAATTGGCATTTGTAAATAACAAAATATTAAATATCTAAAACCACTTAAAATTTTATACAAACAACAATTTGTTCACCAACACACAATAATATTAATTAAAAATACAATCGTAACAATCAACAATTTTTTTCAAATATTTGGAACTTATTAATATTAGGTTGGCAACACTTCACTTATATTGCAAATGGCTGCGTATAAGAACCGATTGCCGGTTTCTTGTGCTTTTCTTTTTGCAATAAAAGTTTTGGTTTGAATATTAAAATCGTAGATTAGTCATAAACATACACTAATTAGTTAAAGTATAAAATTCTCATGTTAGAACCAATAAAACAAGAAACAAGTAACAACAAAACACATACATACACCGTATAAGTAGGTACCTATATAATGTTCAATTATATATATATATATATATATATATATATATATATATACCTATAAATATGTATATTATATTAGTTTTCGGTATCTGATCACTAGGCAGAGTTTTGTGTTGTCAATAAAAAGAAGCAGAGCTGCCGGTCTATATCCTATATACTATTGTAGTCTTTGCTATAAACATACTCTTTAGTCATAACATGCTATGGCAACTTGGAACATAAAAGAATTCCACTTTTTTTATTGAGTACAGTGCCATGCCAAGGATAGATACCGGAACTAAAATGACTGTTACAATATTTAAATTTATGATTTTTATGAGGGGAAATTTATTACTCTCAAATGTATTACGATTTAAAATTCGCATTTGTAATTAACAAAATATTGCTTATTAAATATCTAAAACCACTTAAAATTCCATACAAACAACAATTTGTTCACTAACACACAATAATATTAATTAAAAATACAATCGTAAGAATAAACAATTTTTTTTAAATATTTGGAACTTATTAATATTAGGTTGGCAGCACTTCACTTATATTGCAAATGGCTGCGTATGAGTACCGATTGCCGGTTTCTTGTGCTTTTCTTTTTGATTTATAAGTTTTGGTTGTTCTATGTGTAAAACTATCCGTTAATTGAATATAAAAATCGGAGATTAGTCATATACATACATTAATTAGCTAAAGTATAAAATTCTCATGTTAAAACCAATAAAACAAGAAACAGGGAACAACAAAACACATACATACACCGTATAGGTAGGTACCTATATATTGTTCAATTGTATATATATACATATAGATATGTATAGTATATTAGTTTTCGGTATCTGACCACTAGGCGAAGTTTTGTGTTGTAAATAAAGAGAAGCAGAGCTGCCTGTCTATATCCTATATACTATTGTAGTCTTTGGTCATAATAACCACAGATAACCACAAAGTAACTTATAATAACAACCCAGACTAATGCAAGGAGTATACTAACCACAGAACACTGATACCCTATTACTGATACTAGTAGTGATACTAACTACGGGAAAAGAGAGCTGGCTCCTGGCAAATAAATAGGAGTGTTCGTTACCTATTAGTTATGTTATAAAAAAACCAATTTTTCACAAATAATCATACAGGGTATTATTTATTAGAACCGGCAAGCGTTATTTATATTGAGCGATTATATTTGTCATACGTTCACAACTACGTGCAACATTTGCGATAGGCTTGAGTAGTTCACGAACAAGTACTATTAGAATAGGGAATTCATATTCCTGACATGGAACTAGAACGAACTATTCTGTAAGCATATAGGACTTCGTTCATTTAGTACATTTGCATTCGTACCATAGATTATACACTAAAAACTAGTATAGATACGCCACTCTGAATCAGTTTTAAAAAACTATCTACTATGACGGATAGATGGAGTTCATTTCATTTGAACCGAGCGCCGGAAGATGACTCTTTATAGTATTTCGAAATTATTTAAATGTTTATTTTCAAAGTAGCTAAGTTTTGCAATGCCATTATCCACTAAACAAGAAAAGTGAAAAAATAAAAATACTGCAAAATTAAGCCCACTTCACTAAAGTAAAAGGTTCGATAGAAATGAAATAAAACTCAAAACGGTGAATGTAATTTTATATAATCTTTTTCTTTTATGATCGTAGGTCTTAAAATATTTAATGGCTTGTTGTATTATTGTTGGATCATTTGAGGAATCACAGCTTAATTTACCCTTAAGTAGTTCGTTAACGTTAGGTTAAATAAGCATAAAGTTTGTTTTTATGATCAGTACATTACAGGAAAGAAAAATTGCAAAATATTGTTACGAGCTGAGGTTCGGGATTAGAAAATTATACCAGATTGTTATCGAAATAGACACAATTTATTTTAATAGATCACAAAATAAACAGGGAAACTAGCAACAACACAATTACAATAATTTATTATCACTATTACACTAAACTTCTTAATTCACTTACACTTTAGTCGCTGTTAATTCACTTGACACTCACTTGAAAACTAACTCACTACTCCGCAATGCTTTATATAGCGAAACGGTACTTCCAGAAAAATCGCGACACCTCTTGTAAATTCTACACAACAATAGAATCCGCTAATACATATATAGTTCCGTGTTGTCTCAACAGATGGCATGTATCTTTATTTTGTAGCTCTATACGACTTCCCACAGTCGCCAATAGATGGCGGGACATTCGTAACACTGCCCCCTTCTTAGACATGCTCGTCCCGAGTATGATTATCCCCATGATAACGCGCCAACCGATCCACATGGACGATCTTGGGAGTGCCCCGCGGTCCTTTTTGAATGCGGTACGTTACGTCATTGAGTCTGGTCACTACTTTGTACGATCCGTCCCATTTCACTTGCAGCTTCAGAGATTTCCCTTTTCTGCGAACCGGGTTATGCAGCCAGACCAGTGATCCTTCCTCAAAGCTTCTATCATTTATCTTTCGGTCGTACCGGGTTTTCATTCTCGCCGACGTCTGCTGTCCTGATTGTCTGACGTGCTCGTAAACGTCATTCATCTTGCTGCGTAAATCGTTGGCGTAATCCGTAATACTGCGTGGAGTGTCAGGGGGAGCGCCCGTGATTAAATCCGCAGGCAAACGCAGTTCTCGACCGAAGTTTGCAAAGGCTGGTGTTACTGACGTGCTCTCGTGGACCGCACTTCGGTACGAGAGGAGGAACGGCTGGATGTGTTTATCCCAGTCTCTTTGTCTGCCTTCCACAACTTTTGCCAAGTACCTCTCTAATGTCTGATTAAACCGTTCCACCATTCCATCAGACTGAGGGTGGTAAGAGGTGGTTCGGGTTTTAAAAGCACCCATCACGCGGCACGTTTCCTCGAACAACTGGGACTCAAAATTCCTCCCCTGATCACTGTGAATCTCCAAAGGTACCCCGAATCGACAGAAGACTTCATTGACCAGCTTATCAGCTAGTGGTCTAGTCAGCAGTGGTCGCCTCTTGGTTCGGTATCGCAAATACTTCCGGCCACTTCGTAAAATAATCCATGATAACCATGAAATACTTGTTGCCATCTTCACTCTCCGGAAATGGACCTGCTACATATACATGTCTACATGTAGCACACTTCAAGAAAAAATAATACAATAGGAGATAAAAATCATTTTAGAAATTACTAACTATTAATTTCGCCTAATGTCAAAAATAATGTTAAACAATATAAATTAAATTAAAAATAGGTACTTTATGTCAGTTAGAATTGTTGTCATAACTTCATAAGAAACAAAAGATCTTTTAATAATTAAACTATATCCATATCATGTCCCTGCGGTTTTAATGTCAATTTCAAGATCAGCCAGTGAATTTATTAACAGAATAATAACATTTTTCCAATAAGAAGGCTTTAACTCTTTTTTTAAATACGTGTCTTATAGATTTCTAGTTTTATTTCTGTTGGTAGGCAGTTAAATAGTTTCACACTTTGATATCGCGCACAATGCTTTGCTATATTTAAGGTTGGTATGAAATTGTTTATTAAGTTCTTTCTTCGAGTACTTTCCCTGTTAACCTTTTATCTTGAGTTTCAAAATCAGTAATGTATTTTGACAAATGACTTAAGACAGTCAGTATATAGAGACAAGGTACAGTTAATATTGATAATTCTTTGAAATGCTCTCTACAAGATTCCCATTGCGGAATTCGGACTATAGTTCTAATTGCCCTTTTTTGTATTATGAACGCCTTTTCCCAATTATACTTGTAACTGTTACCCCACAACTGAATACTGTAACTTAATCTTGATTCGACTAGAGCATAATATACAGTCTTTAATTGACTGATGCTAACTAAATCTCTAAAATTTCTAAGGGCATAGCAAGAGGATGATATTGTTTCCTCAATTGCATTTACTTCATTTTGCCAATTCAGTAACGAGTCTATATGTACACCTAAGAATTTGACTGTGTTTACATTTTCTATTATGTCTCCCATTAATTGTACTTTCAAGTTGTCAGTATTACGAGCAGTAGATTTGAACAAAATAATGTTCGTTTTTGATTGCGTAGCGCTGAGAAAATGGAGGAATGTGTAAGGCTGTCAAAAGCTTTTGAATAGTCAACGAATGCAAGGTATAGCGGTTGACCATACTCGTTGCATTTTTCAATAAGTTGGTTCAGCGTGTGGAGGTGATCAGTGCTCGAGTAACCCGAGCGAAATTCGCCTTTGAATTACTTTAATGAAAGTTTTGTAGACGTCACGACGACGTCCGATGTCACATTTGTCCCCTTTGTCGTTGTTCTTCCTATTTTGTTTTATTTTTCTGCTGGCCAAGCCAATTGAAGTTTTTATGTGTTTGCAGTGAGATTCCGGGTCGTTCGTGTCGATTATGAGGTCTGAATAGTAGTTTTGTAATTCTATGTTAAATGTGGTTTTATTTACCGTTAAAGGGTTTTTGGATAGGTTTTTAATTTTTGATACGAATTGTTGCTTCCTAAGAATTTTAAAGTTAAATACAATTAGCGCTCGGAGCGGCCGATGGTCTGAACTGTAACTCAACCGATTTATGAGGTCAACATTTCGTATGATTTTGTTATCAGATGATAACACAAAATCTATTTCATTCTTCGTTTTGCCGTCTGGGGAGACCCAGGTCCAGCGACGCTGAGGTTTCTTATCGTAAAACGAGTTACAGATTTTTAGGAAAACTGGAGCAAACGACTGCCACGATTGTTGCGGCTTCCTAGCCCGTGTGGTCTCATTATTTCGTCGCTGTCTAATGGTTGCTTCGGCCCCACCTTAGCGTTGAAGTCACCGAGGACCATGGTCCATGTTCCCCGGTGCTCATCGCATGCCTTGTTTAGAAATAGACAGTTGAAATAGCAACTTCTCCCCGCCAACTTAAGAAAGCATTTTTTTTATTTTATTTAAAAAAAAAAAAAACTAAGATGAAACAAATAAAAATTTTGATCGAACACTGACGAACAGTTGAAAGAGCAAAAAAACAAATTTATAAAAACGACTTCTCCCCGCCAACATAAGTCAGCCCTTCTTTTGTTTTTTTTTGTGCGTGTGGAAACTCTCTCGGGCCGTCATCCCACCAGGGTTTTCGGTGGGGCGGTGTATAGGAACCGAACCGACTAAAACCACACGGTGTGCCATACTGCGCCTTAAGTATGAGGGATCCGGGAACAGCTTTCATTAAGACTTCCGGAACCCTTCTAGTGCCTGCCTGCAAAAGCGCGGGCACCACCTTCGGGTATAAACCTCTCTATTAGGCGACGTCCAAACTTAAGACAGCCCTATACTATGGTAACCAGACTGCTGATAAACATACTTTTATATTTCTAAATACATACATGTTATAGATAAATTACACCCAGAAACAGAACAAATGATCATGCTCATCACACATTTATTTATCCTGGATGGAAATCGAACCCACGACCTTTGGCTCAGCAGTCAGGGTCACTAACCACTAGACCATCAGGCCAGTTCAGTAAATTTACATATATTTATAAATACAGTTATAGAACAAGAAGATCCAAACTTTTAAACTTTCGCGTTCCGTGATAATATAATTATGTTGACGGGAATTAAGGCGACGTATTTAAAAAGTATTACAGTAGGTACCTACAGGCCTGTGACCACGGCCAGTGCAACCTGGTGGAAACGGTAGGCAAAGCAAAGGTATGTAATACCTTTTAAATACGTGATTATTTAAATTCATTCACTAGTACGTTGCAGAGAACAGACGTGTTATCGGTTAAATTCTTAACGCTCTGTATTGCAGTAACGCATAATATTCTTTATTCCATAAGTGATAAGTCAACAATCCTCGCCGGCTTAAAAGAAAAGGAAGAGATGATGACCTTGCAACGATGTTTGAGAAGTTTTCGATGGATATTACATCACAACTAACTCTTTTCAACACAGATCTATGCAGTAAAATCAACAACATTCAGCAAGATATTAACACAGTAATAAAAAAGGATCTCGAGCATATAAAATCAGATATCCAGACTATTAACACGAAACAATCAGAATTCTACGCCGATATATGTGATTTGAAAGATACCTTAAGCTTCCTCGACAAAGAACATAAAGATCTCGAACACAGAGTTTTGCAAGAATGCTCCTTACTAAAACAAGAAAACGCTAAACTTGCATCCGAATTAAACATTATTCAACAGCGTGAACGCTCTGATAATCTAGAGATATCGGGTATACCTGAGAAAGCGAACGAGAATTTAGTTGCAATAATTACATCCATTGCTCAATATGCGGGTACGCAACTATCAACAGCTGACATAGTATATGCAACAAGAATCCAACCACGCACAAAAATACCCGGCCGGCCCAAAATGATTGTGGTGAAACTTAGATCTAAACATCAACGAGACACTATATTGTCAGGAATACGCTCCAAAAAAGGAATCACCACCGCGAGTGTCGGGATATCGAGTAATGCAACGAAAATATTTATCAACGAACACTTGACACAAACAAACAAGATGTTATTCAAAAATACTCGTGAGAAATCCAAAGCAAAAAACTACCAATTTACATGGATTCGCGATGGAAAAATTTTCGTGAGAAAAGATGTCTTATCACCCAAAATCATTATAAGGGACTCAGACGATTTAAAAAAAATTATCTGAACTCCACTTCTATTTCTGTCTTATATATTATTTCTAACAGTTTTTTTAAGTTTGCAGAACTATTTCTACTATTACTAATTTTTTTTAAATGTTTGGTCGTCGTTATTAGTCATAAACAAGTATATTTCGGTGAGCGGCATGTGTCCTATCATAAAAACCATATTTTTCGGTCATTTGTTTTTCTCTCCATATGTACGTACAAATATTGTGGTATATCTATAATTAACTTAAAATGCAGTGACAATTACGTAGGTTTATATATTATTTATATCGCCAGGTGTAGCAGATTAACATATTCGTTATACGAATGGACTAATTCTTAAATTAAATAATTTTAATGCAATACACATTCTCGTCTAAACTAAATATATTCTATCAAAATGTACGCGGGTTACGTACCAAGTGCTTAACATTACACAATAGCATTTTATTACAGGAGTATGACATTATACTTTTAACCGAAACTTGGTTACAAAATGATATCCTCGACTCGGAATTATGCGATGGTAGGTACGACATATTTCGATGCGATCGTGATATTAGCTCCACAGGTAAACAGTCCGGTGGCGGAGTAATGGTATGTATCCGTCATGAACTTAGTGCGGAAATTAATTATAATTGGTCTTGTGATATTATTGAATCGCTCTGTATCTCTATTTCTTCCCGTGAATTGCAATCAGCTGCTAATCTGCATATTGTATTAGTTTACGTACCACCGGATAGCTTCTCACTTTCTCGAAATATTCTTAATTTACTCACAGTTTTTAATCGTATATTTAATCGGAACAGTAATGATTACTTCTTGTTAGTAGGTGATTTTAATTTACCATGCCTAGAATGGACAACTAACGGATTTACACTAAAGCATATTGGCACAACAGAATTACAAGATAGTGCACAGACACTAGTTAATGATCTACAGTTCTTAGGTCTTAGTCAATTTAGCTATATTACTAATTGCAGTGGGAATGTTTTAGACCTTTGTTTTTGTAGTCTTCCAGTATCAGTTACTCAAACTCAACCCCTAACCAAAATTGATCCTTTTCATCCACCATTAAAACTGGATATAATTGATCTCCAAATGAAAAATTTTGAAGAAAATATTGTGCCACGTTATAATTTTCACAAATGTGACTATGAAATGATAAATAATTATCTTAAGGAAGTCAACTGGATAGGTATCTTAAATACTGAAACTATCGATGATGCTGTTGAATGTTTTTATAACGAACTAAATAAGTGTTTTGTTTCATATATTCCATTATATATTAAAAGACATTCTTATCCTGTTTGGTATTCAAATGCTTTGATCAATATTATAAAAGAAAAGTCTAAGGTACATAAAAGGTGGAAGAAGTTTCATAATCCCAGGGATTATGATGAGTTTGCTCTACTGAGGGACCGTCAACATAAAACACAAAGCCTATGTTTTGAGCGTTTTACAGAAAATGCTGAATGTCACATTAGACACTCCAAAATACTTTTGGACATATGTTAAATCAAAAAGGGGCGGTTCAAGTTACCCTCAGCAGTTCACATTTAATGAACAGTCATTTAATGATGCCAATTCTATATGTTGTGCGTTCAACGACTTTTTTAAGAGTGTTTTTGCAAACTGCTCATCACCACAGAATCTTGATAGTACTTCTGAAAATACTAATATACACGCTGAAGTTCTATCACATATATGCATTACTGAAGATCACGTTCTTAAAATATTGCGTTCTTTGGATATTTCGAAGGGATCGGGCTGCGATGGTGTCCCTCCGATTTTTCTAAAATCTTGTGCTGGCAGTCTAGCTCTTCCGATTACTCTACTTTTTAAACGCTCTCTGGAGTTTTCTATATTTCCAACACCATGGAAAAGAGCCCTCATTGTATACCCATCCACAAAAAAGGCTCAAAATCAAGGATTGAAAATTATCGGCCAATTTCTATTTTAAACGTACTTGCTAAAATTTTTGAGAAGCTGGTTTATGAAAACTTGTACCACGTTATATCGAAGGGTATTCCCGAATCGCAGCACGGATTTCTTAGAGGGCGTTCTACCTTGACTAATTTGGCGGTATTTACGGATTTTGTTTTAGAGCACATGGAAGGGGGAGGGCAGATTGACGTGATTTACACTGATTTCGAAAAAGCTTTCGATCGTGTGGATCACGTCATTCTGTTACAAAAATTGCAATCTTTGGGTATCCACGGTGATCTATTGAGATGGATAAAATCCTATCTCTCTAACCGTTCACAGGCAGTTGTACTGGGAGGTTTTAAATCAGATTACATTCAGATTCCTTCAGGCGTCCCACAGGGCTCGCATCTTGGTCCGCTTTTCTATAACGCATACATACACGACATCTATCGATGTATCGACAAGGCTTCTCACCTGTTATATGCTGACGACAAAAAAATATTTATGAAAATTTATGATAATGCCGACTGTGTATATTTACAAAAGGATCTTAATAATCTTTATAATTACTATACAATAAATAAAATAACTGTCAATATATCTAAATGCCAATGTATAAGCTTTAGTCGAAAAAGAAATATTATAAATTATAACTATAATTTTAATGGTGTGTCAATAGAGAGGGTTGATTCGGTGCGGGACCTAGGGATTACGCTTGACTCAAAGATGAGAATGACCGCTCATTTTGATAATATAATTAACAAGTCGTACAAAAATCTTGGATTTGTAATGCGTGCCTGTCAGCCATTCAAAAGTTTATTATGTCTTAAATTAGTTTATTATGCTTACGTCAGAAGCATTCTAGAATATGGTTGTCAAACTTGGTCACCATATCATGCAATACATACTAATAAAATAGAACAAATTCAAAAGAAATTTATAAACCACTTGAACTACAAATTTAATAAGCCTACTGTGGAATACTTTGAGAATTGCCGAATGTATAATTTACTAACTTTGAAAGACAGACGATCTGTGATGGATATGGGGCTATTTTTTGACATAATACGTGGTCGCGTGGACTGCCCTGCACTACTTAGTAAAATAAAATTTAAAACTCCTGCCTTTCGTACACGGCATACACAGTTACTAGACGTACCACAGCATTCTACATCATACGGGCAAAATGCCGTGATGTCCAGAATCGCGCGCTCATATAACACCACATTTAATTCTGTAGACCCTTTTCTAACATCCAAAAAAACATTTATGTCTAAAATTACAAAAGTTATAACCAACAATGAATGAACAATTAGTTATGTCAAATTTGAATCTGTTATGCTTTTATTATATTTCATAAGTTTAATACGATTCATAATCACACAAGATGGCTTAACATTAAAATAATATGTACGTACAAACACAATAGTTTGACTCAGTGTACTGCGGAGCAATGCATTCTTCTGATTATTACTAGCAGTATGCATTGTTTTGAAGTGCACCATAATAATATACAAGTATGTATACCATAGGATTATTATATTCCCTATCTTAATATTGCATTGGAGAGTAAAAATAAAAAATAAATATATCTTTTTCTCGACGTCTACCTAACAGTTACTTACCAAAATGCAACCTACAAACCGGTTCCGAATGACCGAGCGCTCAATGCACGCCCATAATGATAGACAAACACATGTAGTTTACGCGCTAGTTCTAAATTGTTGTTGTATTATTTTGATAAGTTCTGCAAACAATTTAACTAGTAATGAAATACTTTAAAATTTGTAATAATTATTAACGGAAGTATGTTCTTTGCACTATTTATAAGTTTGTATTAGTGGATAACTGTAATTGGTCATAATCTGGTAACTATATGTGTAAATGAGTTTGTAAATGACTGTTGTTATCCTTAATAAAATAAAATAAAATAAAATAAAAAAAAAAGCATCTATGACTCAGTTGTAGTATAACTTAACATTTTGTTAGTATTACAGTATTTTACCATATTAAATACATGGCAGACACTGGTGCCGATTCTATTGTACACTCGACTAAACTAAAACCTGACTTAATTTCTTCATATGAAATCAACCTAGTGTTCTTCGTAATAAGGTCTATTTGTTACTAGCATCTATTTCTCAGCGCCGCTAAATTTCAATAAAACCTGTCAACGTATACTCAACTTTATTTCCACGCCGCGAGAGTCTTCATTTATTCAAACGCAGTATAATTGCCTTATAAAAACTTGTTCAAAACGAACAAGAATGACGTGTTTTTAATGTACACCTACGAAGACGCTTACTAAAAACACAGAGCAAAAGAGATGGCATTCAACGGATAGCGGCTCTCGCTACGTGGTATTAAAGTTTATTTAAGCGTATCAGACTTTAGTCGACAAATAAATTGCTTATTTCGATAGCGACATATGTTACCTACTTGTTTCAATTTGAAATAAGACCTTGTTTCTAAGTATGCAAGGTTTACTTCTTATATGAATAAAATTTAGTGGATTTTAATTTAGCGAGTGAAGTAACAGAATTGGGGCCACTATCGCTAAAAAAATTACATATTTAACTGAAATATTGACAGGTAACCGGTGAAGTTTTTTTTACATTTTCAGACCATTTATTTTCCGTTCGGTTATGTTGTCGCCACATTAAAAACTCTTATTTATTTTATTGAAATAGGGACAAACTATAATAGATGATAACACAGTTCACTATTTAATAAAAATAAGTTAATAGATATTATTTTGACTGGTTATACCGGTAACGCAATACTATTGGTCGATGGATAAATATTAATAAATTGTGGGATTATAAAAGGGTAGGAATATGTTTAGGACGATTGACTTGAGTGCAAACAGAGGTACGAACAACGTGGTTTTGAGACTGTCTCTAACAGTTACAGTAGTGTGAAATCTTATGTTACACCGTCACTAACATTTAATTTTTTATTAGAAGCAAACATTTATTTGTTGCGGGGGTGGACTTTAGTATTGACTGGGAGTAATCTGTTAGGTATACCGAGGGGGCCCATAGTTTCTAGGCGGCGGCCCTGACTGACTGACTACAGCAAGAGTCTCCCAATTAATCGGACGAATCTAGACGTAAGGTCGTCACAGTTGTTTTATGACGATTTTCTGCGAGAACATCTCGCGCAAGGAGGAGGTGACGGTGTTTATTCGATAACAAAACTTCCAGGTGGAACCTTTTCACTCGCGCTCTGATGCGTACACTAAGAGTGGCCGTGGGTGTATGAGACGAGTTTTATGTTCTTCACCCGAAGCAGTCTCAGGTGAAGGGGGTATCTGGACATCGCTCAGTTGCCGTCCGCAAGCCAGCGCTGGGTGGATGATCATTGGAGGTAAAACGTCGCCGTACCAACGGTCAACTCATAACCGGCGCTGTGTAGTACACCGTGTGGATTTAGTATAAAAATCCTGCCTGGAGAAGTGCCTATTACAAGCGACAAATTGCTGTATTCCGAAAAAAACGCGAACAAAGTCGCGGGCATAGCTAGTACGTTAATAAAGTTTTACAGCTGTCTGTACTTTATCTCTAATTTTGGCTCTATGGTCAGTTTTATTCAGAAAAGGATTTATAGGATTTTCTAATAGTACCTTAATTTCACTAGGTTTCTAGCAGGTAAAAAAAACATAACTAGTAAGACATTTGTATAGCTGGGTTTTCTGTTTTATAAGTTTTTATTTTGCTTTTATAATATGCTGTGCGGTATTAAAAAGCATAAAACCGTTTACCGAATGTAAGTTTTACCAAGGTCATTATATTATGTAATATTTATTTAAAAAAATATATGGATTCTAAATATTAATAGAAGCTTTGCAAGCCCACGTGACCACGTAATCTAAAACTGGGAAAAGGGGAAAAGTATTTTACCTGGTTACTTAAGTAATAAACAAAGTTATCATTTCTTGTCCAAGGTAAGAGGGCTAAGTGTGTAAGAGGATCCCTAGGAGAAATGCGTAGAGTTCTTCTTCCTTACCTACTTACATACATTTGAAAATAGTTTAGTGCACGAAATTTGTCTCGCAACCGCACCGGAACTTTTGGTGCGTTTGTGTTGCGGAACAAGTTTCGGTTGTAGACTCTAGAACTATAATAAACTCCAATTAGAGAACCGTAATGGCTTTGTTTAATTCCTATTTCGTTTTACAGCTGAGTATTCTTCGTATAGGCTTGCCCAAAATTATTACATAGATTTAGATAAGAAGATGTAAGAGCTACGGGCCAGAGCATCGCTCCCAGAACCTAGCCGTGCGTTTAGACTTTTTTAGTCAGGCAAATCGAGCTTTGAAATGAGCACCAGATCGCTCATTCTCTGAAGTGCTTGCAATTTCATTTCTTAAACTAGCTGTGCCCGCGACTTCGTTCTCGTTTATGTCGAATAACAGCAATGTGTTGCTTATAATAGGCGATCCACCTCCTGCTAAAAGGCGGGAATACTCCAGGTTTCCAAAACAATCTTTTTTTAAGCTTCAGGTGAGCTTAAAGATTGTTTTGTAAACCGCACGTGTCCTCAGTCCGCGGGTGGCAAGCCGACTCCGTCTACTAATTGGGCGATGTCCAGACACACCTTTCACACGAGACTCTACTGCGGTTAAAGAAAATACAACCACACGTGAGCGCAAGTGTTGCGGTTCCGCCTGTAAGTTTTCCTACCAGATCGCGGATCGGATTAATAGCGTAAACATGTAACGTAAAGGAGTATAGGGCCCTTCGTTCGTACCCCCGCGCCGATCGGTTACAAAATTATTTAATCTCATTCAACATGCGTGGGAAGCCGCGCGGAAACCGCTAGTCTTTAATAAAATAATTATTTTTTCAATTTGCTAAATATATATGCTGTATTGTTCAGAAAATCTTAAAACCAAGTTTGGTAATAAGTTTAATCAAGTAGATAGGTAGGTTAAACTTCTCTTGTTCTTTGGGAAATATAAAAATTGTTAAACTATATAAGTACGTTAAGTAATTAATTTATTAACTAAAAATCAACAGTCTTTTATATCTATCAAAATCATAAAATAATCTAATTAAAGATGAAAAAACCTGACAAGTGTGAGTTTGATTCGCGCACCGAGTGTGCCGTATGCAAACAAACTTATATGTAGATAGTATAACTCGGGAATCAATTCTCAGATTTTGCAGATTAACTTTCCTGAGAAAAAGGGTCTTAACAGGCGGATAAAACACACAGACGGACATCAAAGTGATCATGTAAGGAATTCCCTTTTACCTTTTGAGGAACGCACCCTAAAAACAAAAATAAGTCAGTGATAATAAAAACTTCTTAAATCTCATCAGTGATCATCGTCATCACACACGGCCGTCTGATCCCAAACTAGGCAGAACCTGTACTATGGTAACCAGACTGCAAATGAACATATATTTTTAAAAAGATAAATTACACCCAGACACAACAAATGGCCATTTTCATCACACAACTATTTGTCCTGGGTGGGAATCGAACACACGACATCTGGCAGCAGTCAGGATCACAAATTTCTAGGCCAGTAAGTATTCCAGCTTTAAGCGATATATCTAACAATTTTTCCTCACTATTTTCATATCAGCATTATCAGCCCTCACAACGTCCCAGAGTACTTACTTTATTCTTTACTGTTAAAGTAATATATTTTTAAACCGACTTCAAAAGGGAGGAGGTTCTCAATTCGACAGTTTTTTTTGAAGTGAAAACTTCTTTAGGCACGTTTGTGCACTTTTGCTATGGGAAAAAAAATAATGAACTCGTGACCGTCACGCTAATTATAGATATATAGATCCACTAGAGGGCGATAATTTAAACATTGAGTTTTGTCAGCTCCTTATAAATTAATGTCACCAACCTGCTAATATGACGTTTTAAATTCGTCAAAAATATACCTTGTGCATTTTGGGAAAATGTGATTTTAAGATTCAGTCAAAGTAATAACAATGGGAATTTGACATTTCAAACCGGAAGCCAGTTGTCATTTGTTTCTGGTGTGCCGGGGCAATATTTGTTTTTTGGAGAATTCAATTGTGGGTCAGATCTTGCTTTCTCTATGTAGTTCACTATGTTAGGTCTGATGAAGTTTTTTTTTTTTTTAAGTTTTAGGTGGCGATTGTGTTTAATTACTCAGGGATTTGTTGGTATTAAATGTCTTCTGTGTTGGTGATATAGGTGAACATGAAGTTTCTCTTTTCACTGTTCTTCTGTTATTGTCTTTGGGTTTCCTCACTTTGTTCATCGTACTTTATATAGATATCTAAGCAATATTTCCTTTCTTTTTTTCTTCTTCCAACTGAGTTGTTTGCATGTTTTTTTATAAGATTAGGGGCAAACGAGTAGACGGGTCGTCTGATGGTAAGTGACTACCGCCGCCCATGGACACCTGCATCTCAAGAGTCACAAGTGCGTTGCCGGCCTTTTAGGAACTAGTAGGGGAAAGGGGGAGGGGCTTTAGGCCCTCCGGTAACGTCACTCACTCTTCGAAACACAACACAAGCATTGCTTCACGCCAGCCTTTCTAAGATTTACTTGGAATACCTACACAACAGCTTTAAATTCACTTGGCTCTGGTAGCAGTATTTTTAATTTCTAGATATACCTAATATTATGAAATCGTTAGCGTTAGTAGTAGTCAAATTTATTACCAAATTATTATATTAGTGCATAATTAAAAACCAAAGATAAACAGATTTACAAGCGGGAGTATATGTACATAATATAGGTCGGTACCTCAGCAGCTCCATTATTAAAATTATTAGACCTGGGTTTATTTGTCCTTAACCTCAGTAAACATTTATTTCTAGAATATTATATATTTTCGTAGACAGGACACATGCAAATTTAATCAGACGGTTGATCGTAAAGCAAGGTCGAAGGTCATCCGGCTTAGTGTTCGCGTTTTAGGAGGCTCTTTCGCTGACGTTAAGGCGTGCTACTTTGCGCCTGGTACGGAGTATTGGCGTTCACACTTTGAGCACTTGATTATTTTCTAGTCGTTGGTTATACTAACTTTTAAACTTTCGTGTTCCATCCTACTAATATTATAAACGTGAAAGTTTGTGAGGATGTATTGTATGTAGTATTTGTATGGATGTAAAATTATCAGTATTTCCCTTGGTCACGCCATAACTTGAGAAAGATTAAACCGATTTACGTGATGTAAAAGGTTCTTACGGAACGAAAAATTAAGAAAATTGAGTAGAAAATCTGTTACTGTGGGATAAATTTGAATTGCCACGCGAACGAAGTCGCGGCAAAAGTTAAAAATAAAAGTGCCAGACATTTTATTTTGTCTGAATTTATGACCAGACTACTTCAAACTCACATTTTACTTCAAATGAAACTTAAATAAATATAAACTAGACATATCATTTAACATAAAAATAAAAGTGCTAGATGTTTGTGCAGGGGCCAGGCTTGTACATGTGAACGGCTACTAGGTACTTATTTTGATGTCTGGTCGGACTGGACATAATTTTGTAAATTAACGTTAAAGAGGCGCTCTCGACTCATTGACATTAAGTAAAACCACTTGTTCTACAATTCCAAAGCTAACTGCCTCAGTGAAACGTATTTATAACCACCAAAAGATAGTTGACGTACTCTGTACGTTCCTCGGCTCCATGTTTATAACTGGTAACAAAACCTTTTAGAAGGTCGACACGGCATTGCTTTGTTTACATCGGTACCATGCGAAAGATTTTGTGGTTACTGTACATGAATCTATATTGACGCCATATGGGGAAAACAAGTAAAAAGTAACGTTAAACCAAAGTTAAAAAACATGATAAAAATATTCATAAAATTAGATATTTTTATTGTTAATTTCTTCTTGTGCAATTTTATTTATGTTATAGAATTAAATCAGATCGCATAAATGCGCTGCGGAAACAATATGACTCGTTTCTTGAAGAAGATAAGAAGCGAAAGGAACGCAATGAATATATTTTGGGGAAGCTCGACAAGATGGTCTATTCTAATGCTTTAGTTCCAGCGCGAACGAAGGTGAGCTTACAATATATATGTAGATATAAGATAACTATTAACGAAATTATTACATGGTGTTTGATCATTTCAGCCAATGGCGATTGTAAATAGGCCATCAACAATGTGTCACCTATCATATCTAGCACAAGTTCCTGTTGCTCGTACAATTCCACCCGCAGACGTTAAACTCCATTTAACACAAGATATTCCAGTACAGAACATTGATGACACTTATTTAATTCAAGAAGTCAGTAAAAAGTATATACTTATTCCAAAACTTAAATCACCGCTCCCAAATAGTTATTTACAGCAAACACAACCAGTTTGTAACGGTGGTATTATTCAAGAGTTAAATGGGAAACAAGAAATAAATACTTTAAAAACAAGTAACTTGCAACAAACCTGTTCGAGTGATAACACTGATTGGAAAAGCAAATATGAAATTTTAAATATACTGAAAAAAGACGAGACAGAAACCCAATCTGTACAGTTTGCCCCTAAAAGGTCACCGGAACATCTTTTAAATAATACAAGCGAAAAGATTTTTGCTGGTGGTGATAATATCATGACTGATATGCATTATAACACAAATTACAACGATTTGAACGAGTTACCTGAAAAAGATATTTCTGACGAAAAAAACAATTATGAACTAGGAAACAACAACGACATCTCTGACACTCTAATTATAAAACCAGATCCAATAGTATATGTTAGTACGGACAATGTTGTTGACACAGTAGGTAATATTGGTAATGATTTACAAAAAACAAGGTTGATTGATGGTAATCATATTGAAACCGATGCCACTAATCCATCAGCCAATGAAACTATACGTGTAGAACATGCAGATGACTACAATTACATCGAACCTACTGACCGATTAGTAGGCGACCAAACACAGTATGCAGAACAACCATCTGACTGTGATACCAATTTAGATAATGAGGAATACAATTATACAGAACCTGGCCTCCCGATACCAGCAGAACCAGAACTAATGCAGTACGCAGACCATTTACAACCAGTTCAAGATACAAATGGAAGGCTTAATGAAAACCTTGGTGAACCAGAAATAGAAGTTTTGGCAGAACAATATAAATCAGGAAATGTAGAAAAAGAACTATACATTGAAGAAGAGGACGTTGAATCTGTACAAGTAATCAGTTCTAATGATTTAGAAAAAGAAATTTATAATGATCCAACTGTGTGTGATAATGGAGCCAAAGATAATGTTGATTACGAGCCTGTTTTAACTGGTGTTGATGGATTGACTTCAAATATAGATTTTAATATGAAAAGTTCTCACGATGCCGCCTCTGAACAAACGAGGAATGTTCATCCAGTCGATACAACAGATGAGCAGGGGTCTTCTTCGGAAACCGTTCCCGAACTTAAAGACGACAAAGAAGGAATCGATACAGTAAGTATCCAAGACTTTAATGCCGAACAAAGAGAAATGTTTTATTCTGAACATCCAGAAGGGTATGAATATCAGCAAGGTGATGGTAATACCAATAACCAGGGATATCAACAAATGGAGACCTATCAAGAAAACGAAACTTATCCCCAAAATGAGAACTATCCCCAAGACCAGAATTATCCACAAAACACGAATTATTATGACGGCACCCTACAGCAAGAAGTGTATCCCTTCGATGTTGCTGAAGATGAAGAGCATTTAAAGTTGAGGTATGATCAAAGTTATCATCAGCAATATGTAGATCCATATGAGAAGGCGTACAATAAACAACCAACAGAATATCAGGAATCTGAGACTTATCAGCCCATACATCCAGAGCAGATGGAACCAATATATGACGAACAAACTTATGAAAATCTAGATCAAATTGAAGCCGCGATAGATAAAGAAGAAGGGTTTAATGAACCGACGCCAGAAGTAATATCCCAAACAGAGGAAACTAAAGTACCAGATTCTAAATAACATCCCATGGTGATTCCGAAAGATTTGTTAGAATATCAAGAATAGAGTAATTTGACTATTGTTACTAGAATACTTATCATACATATTTTAGTAAGGAGTATTTACCACAAATTAATATTGATTCATTGACTAAATAATAATAATACCACAATTTGCTTTAGAGACAGCCTAATGTAATTAAATCTAGGATTCATGTGAAGTACATGTACCTTAACAACTATTTTTCTAGTATTGGAAGCACTCTTTTGCATCACTATAAATTAATTGTTGATTTTATTTAATAAAACATGTAAAAATATGTAATGTGTTTTTTATTTAAACTAACATTTATATACTAAAAAGTAAGTATACATAGAGCTAGAACAATTGTTACTGTGGAAGTGGCATACTTTCTAAAATCGCTGCTTGTTCTGGGATCAGAGCTTCTTTCGGCTTCTTCCAATGAAACTCCTCCCAAGGAAGTCTGTCTAAGCCTGTAGCCCAGTGATGAATTCTACATCTCACATTAACTTTTTCTCTTTTGTTGATCTGCAAAGAAAATTGACATGTTGTTATATTGGGGTTTGGTTTTTAAAGAAAATTAAATAATGGACTAGCTAGGTCATTTTTTAAATGTTGACTGAAAGAGCTCTGATAAGTCGTGATTTGCATGTTTGATGCCATTACCGCATTATCCTAACTAAATATTAGTTAGGTTCTGGGTTTGTTTCGTTTATAACACTCACAAATTAATTACTCAACTGATGATTATAAAATTTTGAAGGACACCCTTCATCCAGAAAAATAAGTCCCCCAAGGGCTTGAAAAATTACTTAATTTGATCGAAGCTGTGGGCAAAAGCTGGTTTTTTGTTTTGTCTTAGTTTAACTGACATCTCAAATATATTTGTACAAAGAAAGTGACTTACAAAAACGCAGCATGACCATATTATGATTTATTAAAATGTATGCTTACCGTAACAGTAACATAAAATTCCTTATCTTGCAATGATAGATCTGGTCCCTTTATCTCAACAGGAGGCATTTTAATAGCATAATCAGGTACAATAAAGCCTGATTTACGAAATGAAGCACTGATATGCCATGGCTCTAAAGTCCAAGGCTCTAGTTTATTCATAGTTATTTGTAAAAGTGTCCTTGACAAACGCCCTATTGTCTGCAAAAACGAAAAAAGTCCAATACCTACTGTTCTTTCAAATAATGTGTACCAATATAAAAACACTGATGATGGTAGGATAGCACATAACTCAATGAGAAGGATTATTCAAACATTAGTTAGCATTAAAATAAAATTTATGAACTTGATGTCTTATTACATAAACTTACCCTGTGCACATATGGTGAACTAAATTTCTCTTCAGTTTTTGGTTTATTCTCATCTACTTTAAACTTTTCGAGGTTTTTATTGCTGGCATAAACAGCTAACCCAGGCATAAGGTATTCTCTGTAGGCCTTGTTTGGATGTAGGCTTAAACTATCTCCTCTATTGCCGACACCTGCAGTTATTGTACAGAATGAAAAAAAAAATGTCATAAGACACATCTAATAGATTAGATTGCTATAGACTGTCTTAAATAACATTTTTGCCCAATTCTGCTTTTAAAAAGTAGGTTATTTTCAAATGAAATGGAATAGGAGGCGAATTCATCATTATCTGGTGTCATAAAAGTACTAAGTATTAATATGGCTATTTGAAGAATTTCATTCAGAACCTTGATTACTTGTATAATTTTAAAAATGTATTGTTCTTATGGATTACAGAAAATGTTGATATTGTTATGCTAACTCACCATCTACAAATTGATTCAAAATAATTTTAATGTCAGTTTGTTTACAAACATTAGTATCCTGTACAAGATCATACACAAAATGTCTGGCTCGCATTTTAGCAGGTTTGCCACCCTTCTTATGTAAAGGAGGAGGTGATTTGCGTTTTAAAATAAATGTATTCTGTAAATTAAAATAATGGTATTATATTTATACATGTTGTGAGCAGTATGCCCACTGTTGTACAGACCTATGTCCAAGATGATCTTGATACAAATTTTAATAATAAGTAATAGTATCAGATTCATCATGTAATCATGTTGAACAGGCAAATAACAATATAAGTAGTTAAATTTTAATGACGAATTGAAAAATGTCAGCAATATAGCCCGAAATGTTTTGAAAGACATTTTATTGTTCTTCACCGGAAGATACACTATTAACAATATTCAGTAGTGAACTAAGTTGTAAAAAATAAAGTACTAAATTTACCCTCATTTGCTGATAAAATAAATTCAGCCCAGGGGGAAAATAGTTACAAATCAATGCACGCACTCCAAACATATCGAAAATATATGTGGAGGAATCACAGAAACTGAAGTTGCCTATAATTATTCAACTATAAGTTTTTATCTACAGAAATTGCACTTTTCATTTACTAGTATATTATGACGTCGCTTCTAGATATATTTTACTTAATAACCGAATTGAATAAAACTAGGACTATTCTATTTTTTTATTAATTTTTTTAGGTTAGGGTATATTTTTACCCTGACAGATGACAGATCCCATTATCATAGATACCCATTATCTATGATGGGGATTATATGAGTGACTTGAGTGAGCCCACTGACCTTTATGGTGGGTTTACACGCTGGCGTTCAAACCGACATTCAACGAGCACATTCAACGACGCAAGCATGTGAACAGGCAGTTTGTGCATGCCTGCGTGAATGTGATCGCGTTTGCCGCCGATCGTGACGACTAATGGCGCGTTTACACGCTGGCGTTCAAACCGACATTCAACGAGCACATTCAACGACGCAAGCATGTGAAGAGGCTGTTTGTGCATGCCTGCGTGAATGTGATCGCGCTTGCCGCCGATCGGGACGACTAACGCCTGCGTTCACACGCTCGCGTTCAAACCGACATTCAACGACGCAAGCATGTGAACGGGGCGTTTATGCATGCTTGCGTGAATGTGCACGCGCTTGGCGCCGATCGGGACGACTGTCGGTTTTTTGACACACTTCAAAGGGTGAATGTGCTTGTGTGCCTGTTTACACACACACACACACACGCTCTCGGCCGCGTTAGTATAGTTTTCATCTTCGTGGCATACAGACAACGTAACGATCGAAATTAATTTTTGACGACACCAAATACATCGGAGTGGTCTGAACCTGTATCATGCATGAATCGAAAGCAAAAGAAGACTTCAGAAAGATGTTTCTGAACTATTCTTTTAGTAAAAATAAATATTGTTTATCAGGGCCCAAAAAAATATGAAACAAAATAGTGCCAATTCTTAGGATTAAAGTTAGTATTGATTGATTGACGATTAGAGAATTGTAACTAATCGCATATCAATGATGTGCAGTAAATAAAATAGATTTTTGAAACACATTTAATGAAGAAGCCGCCCCCAATGCTTATCATGGTTAATTATGTTCATGTTTATTAGAAATAATAAAAAATTATATTCAAAAGTTAGCGAGGATAGTAAATTCATTCAAAGAGATCCCACTAAAGTAAGAAACGAATTATGTAAAAGCACTCTTCGATGTAAAAATAGTTATAACGTATGTCAATTAAAAAATCTAATTTAAAGTTTTGGCTACTTGAAAAGTGTTTTTACACCATAAATGATTTTTTTATTGTAAAACCTAATAGTTTTAAGTAAAATTTCGCATGCATAATTATGTCGGGCTGTTTTTTTTTTCAATAAAAATAGATCAAGCCCAAAGCAGTAGCTCCCACGAGTTCTACGTTTTCATCGTCTCCCATGTTTGCACTGACTACCATGTCCACAGAACACTATACCCTACGGACCATGCCTGCAAGTGTGTGAAACAGGGCTGCCAGATTGTAAATTGGATACAAAATTGGTATAATATCGGTTATCTTTTGTATCCTGTTTGTATAGTAGATTGCATTGCATAATTGGATACAATGTTATAGCGTAAAAAGTACGTACATACACATAGAGATACTTAAAACAAATCATGTCTGTGATAAACTGTTAAATCCTTATACGTTAAAGTTAAAACACCTTTTACTAAAATCCCCAAAGAGTGACGTTCTAAAGTTGTACAACACTGATTTTGTATAATAGTACATGATTTTGTATAATTTCCGAGTCTTAGCGGTATAAAATAAGTTGTCTTTACTGGCAGCCCTGGTGTGAAAAGCTTGCGTGGCACGCTGCATGGCAGGCTGTGCGCCTAGCTGCGTGCCATGCTGCTTGCCAGGCTGCATGGCGTGCGTGTAAACGTACCATTAGATTATACTTAATTACTTGTACAATAGAGGTCAGTGAGTGAGCCACAGAACCATAGAGATAATATAAATAGAGTGGGATAGCTGGCTGTGGAAGGGTCACAGCATAAACTAAAATATATTATATTATATATAAGCATTGGGGGCGGCTTCTTCATTAACTGTGTTTCGTAATTGTTTTAAGGCATACATAAATCTATTTTATTTACTGTACATCATTGATATGCGATTAGTTACAACTGTCTAATCGTGAATCAATCAAACAATACTAACTTTAATCCTAAGAATTGGCACTATTATGTTTCATATTTTTTTGGCCCTGATAAACAATATTAATTTTTACTAAAAGAATAGTTCAGAAACATCTTTCTGAAGTCTTCTTTTGCTTTCGATTAGTGCATGATAAGGTTCAGACCATTCCGATATATTTGGTGTCGTCAAAAATTAATTTCGTTGCGTCGTCTGTACGCCACGAAGATGCAAACTATACTAACGCGGCCGAGCGCGTGTGTGTGACCAGGCATACAAGCACAAGTACATTTACCCTTTGAAGTGTGTCAAAAAACCGACAGTCATCCCGATCGGCGCCAAGCGCGTGCAATGTGCACGCGCTTGGCGCAAGCATGCACAAACAGCCGGTTCACATGCTTGCGTCGTTGAATGTCGGTTTGAGCGCGAGCCTGTGAACGCACCCATTAGTCGTCCCGATCGGCGGCAAGCGCGAGCACATTCACGCAGGCATGCACAAACAGCCTGTTCACATGCGTGTGCCCGTGCATGTGCTCGTTGAATGTCGGTTTGAACGCCAGCGTGTAAACCCACCATCAAAAACCGACAGTCGTCCCGATCGGCGCAAGCGCAAGCACATTCACGCAAGCATGCACACACAGCCTCTTCACATGCTTGTGCCGTTGAATGTCGGTTTGAACGCGAGCGTGTGAACGCACCCGTTAATCGTCCCGATCGGCGGCAAGCGCGAGCACATTCACGCAGGCATGCACAAACAGCCTGTTTACATGCGTGTGCCCGTGCATGTGCTCGTTGAATGTCGGTTTGAACGCCAGTGTGTAAACCCACCATTGAACATTTGACAATTTGGGCTGTCTTAAGTTGGCGGGGAGAAGTCGTTTTTTTACACTTTGTTTTTGCTCTTTCAACTGTTCGTAACTGTTCGATCAAAATTTTTAGTTGTTCGATCTTAGTTTTTTTTTTATAAATAAAATAAAAAATTTGCTTTCTTAAGTTGGCGGGGAGAAGTCGTTTTTTAACCTTTTTTTTGCTATTTCAACTGTTCGTTAAAACTGTTCGTCATTGTTCGATCAAAATTTTTATTTGTTCGCTCTTAGTTTTTTTTTTAAATAAAATAAAAAGTTACCTTGAAGTTGGCGGGGAGAAGTCGGTTTTTTACATTTTTTTTTGCTTTTTCAATTGTTCGTTAACTGTTCGTCATTGTTCGATCAAAATTTTTAGTAGTAAATAATTGAAAGAAAAATGCGTATTTACTTTGGATTTACCCTTGCTTGGTAAAACAGGGTGGGATTTAGCCATTATTGAAAAAACAAGGCGAGGAGTTAATTATGATGATAAACTTGAATCGGATTTACCTAGGTTTGGAAAAAAATAAATCTTTGTTACATTTTATGCTCAGGGATGTCAAAAGAGCGCTCTATGTTGCATATCGAATTTCATTACTAATATTATATTTGCGAACGTGTGTCTGTCTATTTATGTGTTCAAGTTTTATGTGTTCACTGGACAAATTTTGATGACATTTGGCAAGAAGGAAGAATGTATACATGTCACTATAACCGAGCCGAGCCATAGGATTAACAATAAATATATTTTTAATCCTATGGCTCGGCATAGGTTTTGATTGTGTTCGACAATGCTTACGCGCAACATTTCATATCGCAGATCGAGACCCTACATCCAACGTGGATTGCGGAAAGCTAGTAAATAATACACAAGCAGTACAAAATCAAATTATTTTATATTTAAGCCAGCTCATACAGATTCTTCAAAATTTTCAATGTTGAGCACTGTTTTGTAATGCCTCCAATAATGGCCATTTTACACCAAAGTGAGTTTCAAGCAATTTGCGGACATCAACCAACTTAGCTTCTTGTACTGGAACTAGGGAGTTCACCTGGATTGAAATATAAAAAAATCAAATTATCATAAAATATTTTTTTACTTCAACATAATGTAGATAAATAGATCACCCACATTTGTAACATTTTGATAAATAAATAAAATAATCATTGTGAACGTACAACCCTAGGGTGCCTAGGGTATTCGTCATGTCATAATCTGAATCAGTTACTACAGTTTTTTTGCTCTTTCTTGCCTTTTCTGTACTGTTTTTATATTAGGTTGCTTCCTGGCTTTAATTGGGGACACAATTTTTATAAAGTTATACATTAAACTCACTGTAAATCTAATTAAACACGTAAAAACCGGGAGATGCGATGAAAAACTTTTGACTTGTCCAAGTCAAATGACGGCCATGTTGCATAAATGGAGCTTGCTCATTGGTTCAAATGGATTTACCTTCATTAGGTAAAACAGTCATAATGGATTTGACTTTGTTTGATAAAATTTGTAGATTTTATTTGCATTTTGCTTCAAATTTGAAGGGATTTAGCTTTATTTAATAAGATAGGTAAAAAACATTATTTTTCAGCAATCTCGACGTACCAAAAAGTAAAATATTTTATTTTATGGATTCACCCACATTTGATGTTACGCGACACAATTGAAATAGCAAAAAAAAATTAAAAAAACGACTTCTCCCCGCCAACTTGAGGGTAATTTTTTATTTTATTTTTATTAAAAAAACTAAGATCGAACAAAAATTTTGATCGAGCAGTTACGAACAGTTGAAAGAGCAAAAACAAAGTGTAAAAAAACGACTTCTCCCCGCCAACTTAAGACAGCCGACAATTTGACATTGATAGTTTTTCGGTTTCGGATTGCGTCCTGTGATTGCGTCCCAAACAAGATGGTCTCCAATCTCCATCGTGCATCGTTTTGTTCTCGGTTGTCGTTAAAATCATAGAGTAAAACTATAGTATATTAATCTGTGGTTATCTTCATAAACTAAAATAATATATGGCTATTCTAGATCGTGATCAATTTGTGAAATAAATGCTTGACTATTATTTTCTTCTCTCGTCTTGTGGTTGTGCGCGTTATAATTTGTGTTGATTAATACGATTAAAACTATTTTGTATTAGTTTTATAGCATTTTAAATTAGTGTTGTTTATCCTAGTACCAAAATGGATGATGAAGCAAGCTCAGATTTACAGGTAAGAGATGAGATGAGTTTTATATTATTTTCTATGAGGTTATACATACATTGCAATAAAATTACACTAGATTACTTGATACATATCGCTTAGAAATCATATGAACTTAATTTTTGTAGAAATGTCTCTCTGACGGACCTATGGATACAGACGAAGGACCATTGATAAACGAGAATTCGAACGGTTTATCACATTTGCTGACGGAGGGCGAGTTCAACAGTGTAGATGCAGCAGTGGATGAGTCGTCGACATCGAATCAAGGTTTCCTCAATGCGGTGGAGCTGTCAGCGGGTAGCGTTGGCGACTACCTGGACAACAACACAGATGGGTTTAACACTGACCCTTTCGATGTGGGCGACAATGCAGTCACTTTCCCCAGTGACTCGCTTAATAACGTGCTCACCGACGGCGACTCGCTGCTTAGTCACGATGCAGTATATAAGGCCGCCTCTGATACTGATGGTGATGTTACAGAGAGTCAGAAGGCGACGGTGGATACTGACTTTGACGTCAGTGAAATGTCTGATGCTGGTTATTCAATATCAGCTGATGATTTGATTCAAAAGATAGATGACAACACAACAGATGCTTGTGAGGAGAAGGAGGATGCTAAAATAGAACAAATTCATGACAAAGAAGAACCTTTCGAAAAATGTGAAGAGATAAGTAAAGATAAAGAAAAGGTGAGTTATTGTAAAATTGTGTATTGTTGTAAACCTAATGGCCTTTGAACACTATCTCATAAAACACACTATAATTTAGTGAGAATAAGAGAAATAATTGAGTTTCATGTAAATAGTCACATATGAAAATATTGCAGTCAAAAGTCAGCACAAGTTGTTAATCTGTCGTAGGTAATTTATTAATTAAATAGTTTGTTATTTTAAAACTGTATAATGGAGCATGAAAACGTATTGTCTATTTTCAGGCTCTTTTAACTTAAGTCTTATTACTTAGCTTGCTTTTATGATCTAGTTTATCTTAAGTCATAAATAAAGTAAATAGATTCTGACCCATTAACAATTTTTAGAAATATCTGCAGTTTTGTTTAAGAGCAAGGTAGTTCAGAGCACGACTAGGAGTGTGTATGTGTTTAACTATATTAGCTCCACCCTCATTACACTGAATGCTTGATAATTTAAATTAAATATATTATAAAACATTTACATAAAATTATCTAGACATGCGGTAGCATGTTAAGCCAAGTTTAAGACAAAGGAACTGGCGACTCAGCAGCCGTGTGTTATATTACACAAACCATTTAGAGCCACCTTTGACCGCTTAATAACTCATAATCTATTTCATATAAATACTGGAATTTTTGTACTACGTACAAAAATTGTACAACATAAATGCAATAAAAATGTTACAGATCACTTTTGAATGATGAATAATAATAATTTCTTTACGAAAAATAATGCTATCCCACCAAAAACATAAATGTCATAATGGGAGCCAAGTTCAACATTAAGAATAAACATGGTTATACATGTTCGTTCCTTTGAATTAATCCAGTTGACTCAACGCAATTGCAAATTGAGATTGGTTGATTGCTTCAATCGCGTCTGTAGTGACTTAGCAGGCAGCGAGCATATCCACATCAGAATAATCGATGACGAGTCAAAACCATTGAGATGTTTGAACAATCAAAACAATCTGCCTAAACACCTAGCCATCGCCCATCGCTAGTCTGGATCACTAATCTCTTAGACCAACAGGCCTGTCCAAATGTTGTCCTGCTGCAATGTTATAAGTGTCGCTGTGTCTATTGCCAATAGTATTGTTATATTTGTCTGTTGTTGCATGCATGAATAGTTTCATTAAATAATAATGAATACATATATATAAATTTGATATTTACTATGGAATTTAGTAGGTAAAACGAACAATCTCAAGTCTATATAAGTAATAATCGACTGCACGGATGGTGCAATGGTTTAAGTGGTCACCTCGCCACTACGCCGCGCCAAGTGTTGTGTTTTCAAACAAAAATTTGTGTGATCCACAAATAGTTGTCCCGAGTCTGGGTGCCCTTTGTGTCTGTTGTTTGAATGTTTGTAAAGCCTGCCATGACACAGGAATATTCCTAATGCGGGAGTTGTCTATTTAAAAAAGAAAAAAATATATAAAATGCAAATCATATCTATCTAGGGTTATCAAGGGGTGATAGCCCTTCACTCCTTGACAGCCCTTGAAGCCCCCGTCGGGTCCGAAACTAGTTGATCCCCGAAATACACATGTGGGTAATCCTTAATAAATATGCAATTGCAAGACTTGTCAGATAGTTTTTTTATTCTCCTGTGAGCCACTCTGGTGCTATTATTAGAGGATTTTTTTAAATGTGTATGTTCCATAAAAAAGTTGCAGTACATATAAAAAATGGAGTGAAAGCCGTGTAAATATTTCAAGTCTGAACTCTTAACAAGAAAATACATATAGTATGTAGATTGTAAAATCACCAACTCAAAAGGATATTTAAATTAAACATATTGTTTGCTATATATGCCACCTACAAATTCTCTTGTTTGAATCTAGAAGGGCATGTTATTATCACCAGGACTAATCTTGTTAACATTAATTTGTAATAGAATGAAAGTTGTGTTACAACACTGCAACTGATTAAATTATTGATATAATTCAATATAAATTCTTCAATATAAAAATATATGTATAATGTGTAATAGTTTAAACCTGTTTATATTTAATAGCCTGAAGTTACTGAAGAGATATCTGAGAATAATGAAAAAGAAGATGAACTTAAAGACAAAATGGATGTATGTTTAAATCTTTTATCCGTTTAATGCTTATTTAGTGATAAGTAGATAGTACTAATGATGATTATTTTATTTCAGCCTGAAGATAGTATCATAGAAATACCTGATGAAAGTTCTATAGATGAATCTGACAGCAAAATTGTAAAGAAAGCTAATGAAAAAGTCACTCTGAAAGGTGATGACCCAATAGCAGAAAAAACTGGCAATGATGAAACAGCTAAATCACTGGTAAATCCAAAGCAAATTGATGAACATAGCAGCAAAAAGATTGAGGATGCTAGCATGGAGAAAATTGAAGACATCAGCAAAGAAAAAACAGAAGACAGTAACACAGAGAAAAATAGTGACAACAGCACAGGGAAAGCTAATGAAAAAATTTCTGAAGATAATAAAGAAGAAGTTGCTACACCAACTAAGAAAGTTAGCAAGGTTTGTAGATGTAGTAGATGTAGTAAGTATGATATTATACCACAAGTTTTTTTTCGCCTTCTTTTAATACGCCTCTGCCTACCTTACCCCTTCGGGGATAAAGGTGTGAGTGTTTTATTGTTCTATCTATACTAGGAATGTGGGTCCGCACATTACTAGTATTCTTGTAAACCCCTCCAGCTAAGCTAAATGCTTGTGTGGTAGGCAGAAGCGTGTAATACACCTACACTTTTCCAACTATAATTATGTTCCACTCACGAGAGATCTGTTGTCGTCAACCAGGCACTATGAGAGTTAAATATCGAAAGGGAGAGGTAGGTAAGAAGGAAAAGCATATTGAGTAAGAATAGCTTGAGCATATCAGGGAAGTGCGAGTCCTCTAACATATTATACTATTACAATACAAATACAATTAACATATAATGAAGGATAACTTGTACTCTGGGTTTACAATACATCATCCTCCGCGCCTTTTCCCAACTATCTGCGGGTCGGCTTTCAGTCTAACTTAAATACGGACGATAACGATCGATATTTTACGTGAAGCGACTGCCATCAGACCTCCATAACCCAAGTACTAGGCGATATCGAAGTTCTGTAGTTAGACCAGGTTGTCGGACTTTTTAGTGCTTCAACTACCCGTAATGAATGCCACCGACCGTATGGCAACCGGGACCGACGGCATAACGAAGCGTGCTCTCCCAGGCACGGAGGGGTCTAAATATGTTAAGAATGGTCACCCATCCTAAGACTGGCCTGGCTAGTATTCCTTTACCTTATAATGTGCTAACCTACTTGGTTACCACTTAGCTTCGAGACATTCATTCATACAAATATTTCCCGTGAATACATTAGCAGCCATCCATAAATTACGTCACACGTTAAGAGAGGGGAGGGGGTCAACGAAGTGTGCCATTGTGTGACAAGGGGTGGGGGGAAAGAGTCATAAGCTTCGTGACGTCACATGTCGAAATCTATAATATTAAACACAAAACATTACACAGACACGTTTTTACGTTACGCTTTTATAAAATAAATAATTAAGAACTGCTTTTTTTCATTCTGGAAAAATATGTGACGTCACACTAGTAAGGGGGTCCCACAAACACAACACACATTTACAATTTTTTAATGCAAGTTTGAAGTGTTTGTTATACTTAGATACATAAATTCTGAAGTAGGCTAGCACTGCTGCCTACGAACTCCTCCTTTGCAAGTCAATTTAACTATTGCCTTTATTGAAGGTGGGTGGAGCTGAGGAAACTGAAGTGGTTTCTGAAGATGAACTGCCTGAGGTACAGAAACCAAGCGTAAAAGATGCTGAAAATGTTTCTGATGATGAACTCCCAGGGCCTAAACCAGCTGAATTGCCAGCTGATACTGAGGTAACAATTCCAATCATTGATGCATAGTTTATGATGGTTGAAGGATAAAAAGGCATCTAGTTTAATCTGGGATAACAACTTACTCAAAAATGTGTTATAAGTCAACAGAAATAGGTTGCAATTAGATGAATGACTAAACAGCCTTAATAATATAATAATATTTTAAATCGAAAATCCTTTTAATATTGATATCAGGTTGTTATAAATGTCATATTTTTTTCATATCATACAAATTTATATTTACAATACACATTCCTAAATTTCTAGCATTAGTGATGACAAACGCCCGTAATATATGGACATTCTAGTGTTACCTACTATTCAGTAAAAGTGTTTTTAAATAATAATTGTTGTATGGATCTTTTTATATTGCGTTAAAAACAGTAAAAAAAAACTACTACGGGAATGAGCTTCTGAATAAAACACTGAAAAAAAAAGTCTGATTATAAAACACTATATTAATTATTGTTATTTTCAAGGTTGTGTCTGAAGATGAACTACCTGCATCTAAGAAGGATTCCAAGTCTCGTAAACGCAAAACTGAAAATGAACGTGATGGCTATGACCCTGGCTCACCCACATCTGAAACAGAATCATCAAGCAAAAAGCAGGCGATTGCGAAGGTTGTAATTTTTTACTAAAATGTTTTTTTTTTATAATTTCATTTAAATGTACATGTAGTAAGTATATACATAAAACTAAATTAATGTTGCATTTGAAAAGAGAATTCTTTATATTACATGACATGCAAAAAAGTGTAGATGTTCCATATAATTAAGGATAAGAATGCATCTAAAAATATTCTGGAATTGAGATAACACATGCTAATTCCATGAAACAGCATGAAATATACAGCAATACATAAATGATATTATTATCGACACAGATTTTTTTACATTTATCTTACAAACAACTGTAGACTTGTCATATCGTAATTTTATTACATTTTAACGTATTTTTTAATTCCTTGAAAAATCCTTAAGTAGCTTTTGTCGCTCATTTATTAATTTAGAATGGAGAAAGCAAACCGGTACCGTCAGAGAAAAGAAGTTCAATCGATGAAAAGCCGAAGAAGAAAACCCTTCCTGAATTAGACAAGTACTGGAAAGTGGTCAATGATGATCCCACTGACTTCACTGGTTGGACATATTTGTTACAATATGTTGACCAAGAGGTAAGCGTCCCTTTTTAATATAATTAAAGACGGGTATTGAGCTCTTTCGAAAATTGAGGTTACTGATTTTTATTAAAATATTTCAATGTTGCCAAATTACACCAGTGCAAATATTTTTTGGAAGAATAAATTAAATAACATCATGAAAACTATTAGAAAGGGAATCCAAGAAAACATAGCGAAACCACCAGGAACAATAAATTAAAGTGGATCCGAGTTACAAAGGTGAAAATAATGGGGTGAAGTTTTAGGGGTGGAATCTGGTTTTTCACGATTTCCAGCGAAACTAGACCTTAAATGTAAAAGTTGAAAAGATAACTTTTGTATCAAATCAGTCAAAAATAAATTGGAGGCGAATGAATGGTTTAAAAAACTATTAATGCACAGCCGTTAATACGTGATGAAGACTAACGCTAATCTTATTGCTTTATGAAGCGATAAGAACTGAATACAAATGTCGAGTGGCAAGGGCCAACTGATTAATTAGGTATAGTAATTCAATACAACTGTTGATTGATATAATGTGTGATAACGATATGTTTGTAAACACGGCAGAGTGACGTGGAGGCGGCGCGCGAAGCTTATGACGCGTTCCTCTCGCACTACCCGTATTGTTACGGTTACTGGAGGAAGTACGCCGACTACGAGAAACGCAAAGGAAGTAAAAAGAAGTGCCTCGAGGTGAGTGCTAGACACTCTTTAGTATTGTGTAATGTTTATTATCTTTTTAAATCATTCGGTAAGTTGTTACGGCTTAAAACACCTGATGATTAGTAATATGAATGTTCCTTAACACTTGGAATTTGAAATGTTTTAGTCATAACTGGTATTTTGCAATTATTTTTTTTCCCAACAGTGCAACGAGGTCCACGATGTTCGTAAGGCAAAGCCGTCCATTCGCACCGGAGAGTTCTGTTGCCGTCACATAGATTTCGTTCTAGTGATTAATAATAATTTGTGGTTTATATTTTATAATATTCTAGTGCATACATTTATTATACTTTGTACACGCATGATGTATTGTAATACTTTTTCATGTATTATTATTTAAGTAAGTACTTAATGAGTGGTGGATATAATTAAGATTAATAACCAGTCCACGGTAGCATGAAAGCGCAGCCAGCCTTCGTTTTTAGCCCTTGAGTGGCGGTAGTAGAAGAGCCAGCGAGTCGCCGCGAGCAGCCCCCGCGCCGGCCGAACAGGTGTAATATGCCCGACACACATTTTATATTCAGCAGCGCGGCGGCGCGCGGCGTGGCGCCACTCGCGCGCCGCGGGCCGCTTCGTCTGCACTTTATATATGAGACATTACATGCTATTCAATATTCCCTTGCTTCATAGTGTTGTCGTGAACACGGCGCACTTAGACACTCGTGGAACATGTTTAATGCCATTTTATGTTTCAGGTTTTGGAAAGAGGTCTCAAAGCTATACCGTTATCTGTCGATTTATGGATACATTATCTAAACCATGTCAAGGCGACTAGAACCGATGACCACACGTACATTCGATTTCAATATGAGAGAGCAATTGGTAAGATCTGGGTTATATTTGCTTTAAAATGTTATATTCACATTTCGCATTGAACATTCCATGAGTACCCCTGGTTCACTTTTTCATTGTTTCAGTTAATTTTTTGCATATATCGCGTCGGGTTTCTCGAGATTCCTTCATTTAGCGTTTGGCGATTGACAAGTATATGTTAACCCCCAATCCTGTTAACGCGCGAGCTGCGTTCTTACAATGTTTTATTAAGATGCCGAGAACGCACCTGATGCCTCCTATGATTATATATATTTTTAATTTTTAAAGGTTATTTATATTTTCCATTGAAAATTTCGGACTAAGCTAGTTTTTGGTTTATTTTTGGCCCTTGTTTTTTAAATAGTTTCACCTTTTCCTGCAATAATAGTATGCTAAAAATGTATGTATATTACACTATTCACCTATTATATTTATAAAAACATAGGTTATCAACCTTTGACATCGCTGAATAAGGCGGTAAAAAATATTTGGTGTTGATATCATGGAGTAACTCAACTTAATATTGCTATTTCTAACACAACTTATTGAAATAAGATATAGATATTCTATTTCACGAAGTTCGTTTGGCTCTGGTTGTAAGTGGCATGTACCGACAAGCGTGCTTGTGTGGGTGTAAACGTGGAGATTGAGTGGAGTGGCAAAGAAATCTACATTAAATATTATACGGGTATAAGAGCCTGCCGAATCATGAAATAGGATTCAGATCATCATTCTGAGTGGAATTTTCTGCCGGTTTTTTAATTTTTTTTAATAATTTTATTTTTTTGGTTAAGTGATATCACAATGAGTACAGTTTAAAGAAAAAAAAATGATAAATAACCCCATACGGCTAGAAACTGCAATCAATATTCAACATTTATACAATCAGCTGTTTCGACAGCGCCGAACATTTAAGGTCTTTCACTGCATCCCACAAAAATCATTCCTATGTTTGTATGACTGCAAATACTTAATCTCGCATTTTTATGACGAACTTTTGTTTTGCGCTGTGATAAGTATCCAAAGACGTTTTTGTAAGTTCTTCGCGACGCCTAAACTTACACGGTGTATTATTAAGTTTCAATATGAAAAAATACATTATTAGCAACAAAACACAAAAAACAGAAACAAAACAAAGAATTGTAGGTAATTAAGTAATTATAATTAGGTATTACAGGGTGGAAACAAAACAAATAGGATACAATACAGCATTTTTCATCACCAGTAAACCATTCAAATTCCGATTCGCTATCAACGGAACCATCTTGCAAATTAATTGAACTCTTGTATTCTTGTTCAATGTTTTTCACATGATCACAGGTTTTTTGCCACGTTTCACTGCTCACTCGATCCAAGCTTTCATTGATCAGTCTTTGTATAGTTTAGTTTCTTAATGGGAGAAGTGAATTTTGATGAAGTGGCTGGCAATCCCTTTTCTTCTTTTAAAATCCGTTGGACAGTTTTTGTAGAAACACCTGTAGCTATATGCCGTAATAATGTAATATCTCGTAAATGAGACAAATCACAGTTTGGTTCCATAAATTATTTTGTAAATTCATACTCTTTTCGCAGAAAATTATAAACCACAACAAAATAAGTATTTTTTAAAAATACAATACTGAACACACATTGCACAAATATTAGAGAAAAAAATAAACGGACATACATACATGGGCGCCGGCATAGTGGGACGTGTTAGGACGTGGAATCGGTCAATAATGGGAGACCTGACGCTAAAGGCCCGTGCAATCCGTGCATAGTCAGTGTTCATAGGCAAAAGGATAGAGGCGGACACTGATTTCATTGACAAAGTGGTAGACAAATTTGGACAACAACCTAGACAGACGCCTTACGTTTTTAACCGACTTCAAAAAAGGAGGAGGTTCTATGTTCCACTGTATATATATTTTTGAAGTGAAAACTTCTTTAGGCACGTTAGCCACTTTTATATATATATATGTAAGGTATGTTTTCACTTCTGACGTGCAGTCCTACAATGATGATGGGATCCTGAAGAAATCGAGGGAACTCTTCAAATTTTATAGGCACACTTGATGCGATTTGGGTATTTTGAGGCGCATTAAAGTCGGTGATACTTTATTAAAAGATAATTATTATTTAAATAGTGTACAAAAAAATCATCTTAAATGTTTTTGTATATTTTCTTACATGGCAGGGGGGTGCAAGTGCACCCCCTCCCGGCGCCCGTGCATACATAAAACAAACAAATACAATTCAGCCTTTTATAAATTTATTATTGAACAATTATTTATTTTAAGTGTAATATTAATGTGGATGCTCCTCGCTATGGACCACTCTTTTACGTTTAGTTGCCATCCGTGCAATAATTTGGCACAGACTCAAAATACTAGTGACTCCGACCGCGTCGCGATCGTGACTGACAGCTCCCGAGCCCTGAGGTTACGCACACAAAAGCAATGTGCATGTGCACGCCTCACAACATTCATAGCCAAGCGGACTTCGTGATATGGAATATCTGTACTAAATGTCGATAATTTCTAACGATATAAGTACTGCGTATCTTTGATTTTAGTTTTGGACATTAAAATAGTAAATAACTTTACACATAGGTGAAAAAAAGAACTTAAAAATTTGAGTTCCTATAGTGCCGATGAAAGCGCATAGCGCGTTCATTTACTTTAGCTTCCAGTGAAGACGACGCGCTTAGCGCGTTCACCGCGATTTAAAAGTGGCGCCACTAAGGACATCATAAATATTTGGACCGCAGTGAAAGTGTTAAGTATTATGGGAGCACAATATTATTATTGGATTGTGACCTTATTTTGGAAAGTTATAAAATGTTGTTATCGTGGTATTTACATGCTTCAAATTGAAAAAAAAGTATGATTTTTTGCAGAGGCATGTGGTCTAGAATTTCGTTCTGATCGTCTATGGGAATCTTACATCAAATGGGAGGCCGAGAATGGTTCTGCTCTAAATGTAACCAATATTTATGACAGACTGTTGGCTACACCAACGCTTGGATACACATCGCACTTTGACAAGTTTGTATCTTTAGTATTAAATTTGTCAATTGTTTTATTGTTTTTGGCATATCGAATTGTTCTGTGAAATTAAATTTAATAAATGATTAATAATACAAAACAGATTTCAATGTGATCTATTTAAAACCTCATACCATAATTTGTAACAGTTAACAACTTAAACGTTATGTTCTTAGTTAAAATTAGAACAATAATTACATAGGTATTTTATAATAATATGTAATATAGTGACTATCGTATTGACTAGTTTTCGAGGCTAGAAATTAGTTTGAAATTAATTGAACAGACTTTAAAACTGGTTATAAGTGATAAGTGAGAATACAACTATTATATTTGAGTCACCTTGAATGCATGTAACATCTCGATAAAAATTATGTATCTCGGAGGTTCCTACTTTTGTAAAACTTTATGCAACCATTGAAACTAATAGCAAATTTCCAATAGCAAACGGGACTGTGTCACTTTGAATGCTATGGTCACGTATATTTTCATAAAAGGAAGGGTTTTAGTGTTTATTTCGTGTTACGGTGCATCATAGTTTTGTCCCATAAACTTCATAAACTTATACAGTTTTTATACAGCTAAGTAGGCAAACAAGCACTTATCTTCAATGTATTTAGCATCTGGTTGATGTGTGGGCGTGTTGCAGTTTCCAAGAGCACGTGATGTCGGAGCCGGTGACGGGCGCGGTGTCTCGCGCGGAGCTGGTGCGTCTGCGCGGCGAGGTGCGCGACGCCACGGGGCAGCAGCCGCAGCTCGACCTGCCGCCCGGGGAGGATGAGCCCGTCGACCATGTTGTGAGTACACTAGTACTTACATAGCGCGGAGCTGGTGCGGCTGCGCGGCGAGGTGCGCGACGTATCGGGGCAGCAGCCGCAGCTCGACCTGCCGCCCGGGGAGGATGAGCCCGTCGACCATGTTGTGAGTACACTAGTACTTACATAGCGCGGAGCTGGTGCGGCTGCGCGGCGAGGTGCGCTTTTGATCGAGACTACCAGTTGACCTCAGATAATTCTCCGACCGCGCCCTCTATGCCCTCTATCTCGAAAACAGTTCAAGATAAAAAAAAATGTTAAATAGAAAAGTTGTAGAGAATTTAATTCTCTACAATAGACAACGAGATATTTGCAAAAAATAAAAAAAAATAAAAAAACATTTTTGTGACCTTTGACCCCTGACTTTAAAACTTGCCACCATCCAATTATATGTGAAATTTGAGAACAGTTTTAGGATGCCAAAATACAAGTTTTTACGTGGTAATATACTGGGTATGTCGATTTTCCGAAATATGCACCTAATTTGGCCGAAAATGACTGGACTATCAGTCTTGTTCTTGCTTAAATCTCTATAATATATGTGGAAGCTTGATAGTAGCAATTTAATCTTTTATTCAGCTTGTATATGTAAAAAAAAGACTTGTACATTTTGTCATTGCTAAGTTATATTTTGCTCTAAAAGTAGGATTGCTTGAATATACAAAGCTTTTCTATGTTCTACGACAAATAAAAATAAATCAAATCTAATTTTGTGAGTGACAACAATAATATATTTAACTGTATTGTTTTTGGAATATATAAAATTGATGGATGGATATCGACAGGCATCTGAAGAAGAAGCCCAGGCCATCAAGGAACGTATCATCGCAGCACGGCGGAAGGTTCACAAAACTACAGGCGAACAGGTCGCTGCTAGGTGGACGTTTGAAGAAGGAGTAAGTGTTACTTAGCTTTAGCTTCGAGGAAACTCTTTAAAATTAACTCTTCACTACATATTATAAAACAAAGTCCCCCGCCGCGTCTGCCTGTCAGTTCGCGATAAACTTAAAAACTACTGAACGGATTTCCGTGCGGTTTTCACTAATAGACAGAGTGAGTCATGAGGAAGGTTTAGATGTATAATTTGTGCCCGTGCGAAGCCTGGGCGGGTTGCTAGTTTAACGATAAGATCTAAACACACAAATGGCACAATGTAGTGCAGCATTAATGTTTAATTGAATTAATAGTACAACACCTACAGTGCTGCACCCTGGCTTATTCATGCATTTACAAAACTGATTTAAGAAACCTTTAAGGTATATACACACACAAAACTTTTCAAACTTGTTCGTATTAAAAAAATCGGTTTTGCACTGCGCCGTACTAAAATTATAAAATCTGTATTTTGACATTCGCTTAGCATAACCTTGTTCGACTACAAGTAAGATCCTAAAGAAATTGTCTGTCATATAAAGAAAACACTAGGAGGACAATGGTCGTGTTATACTAATTTTACTGGCATGCAAGTGACGTCACTTTATTTGCTTTTAACGGCATTATAACTACAGTTTTGCACGCTCGGATGGCGAAATGGTTTAAGTTGTCACCTCGCCACTACGCCGCGCTGAGTGTTGTGGGTTCAAATCCCAGACGGGACAAAAATTTGTGTGATCCACAAATAGTTGTCCCGAGTCTGGGTGTTCTTTGTGTCCGTTATTGTTTGAATATTTATGAAGCTCCCTGGCGACACAGGAATATTCCTAATGCGGGAGTTGTGTTAAAAAAAAAACATCAAGTGCAAGAAGAATAATGAAACACTAATATTTGACAGATCAAGCGTCCATACTTCCACGTGAAACCTCTGGAGCGGTGTCAGCTAAAGAACTGGAAGTCGTACCTGGAGTGGGAGAAACAGCATGGCACGCTTAAACGCGCGCTCGTTCTGCACGAGAGATGTCTCATCGCGTGCGCGCTGTACGAAGAGTTTTGGATGAGGGTATGTGTAGCAGAGTTGTAAAAGTATCCACCAGTCTACCATAATGGACGTTATATTATACTTTGAATAAGTTTTTGTAGCGAAAATAAGTTCAGCGATTGCCCAACTGAGAACGAACGAGAATCATTACCTACTTTTCGTTACCTTGTTTTTAGGGTTCCGTTGCTCCAAAGAAAAAAAGGAACCCTTATAGGATCACTTTGTTATCCGTCTGTCTGTCAAGACACTTTTTTTCTCAGGAACCCGTGGAGACATCAAGTTGAAATTAACATCAAATACGCCTGCGATCCCTTGAAGCCGTAAAAAAATTAAACTTCTAAGCGGCCCGTTCGGTGTGAATCGTACGTTTCCATCCGAACGGGCCGCGCCGGATCGCACGGAACGCGTTTTTTGGAAGGTGACGGAAATTGAAGTTTATAAGTCAATGCAATGAAAAGATACGGCCATTTAAGCCTTATATTTTACAAATTTTAACATTCTGCAGGTTAATCAAAACCTATTACTTCCGGGTACTTCTCATTGATCTAGAATCATGAAACTAGGTAAGAAGCAAGGTCTCACAGCACTTTTGTTTTTATATTACATAAAAAAACATTTTTTGTGACTACAAACTTCATAAGCCTATATTTTGCGGTTGGTAAATTGACTGTCGTATATTGATGTATGGGAGAGTATTTTTAGAACTGCAAAGTTAAGTTTGTCATTCAGACAAAACGGGCAAAAATCTTTGAGAATTGATTCCCGAGATAGACATACTGTCCACATACAAGTTTGTTTGCTTACAAAACCCTCGGCAGTGGCGTAACTATACCATCTGAGTCCCGTGACTCCTTTTTCTACTGAATTTTGTTTTGTGTGTATATATATTACCGTTTATTTTGTGTGTATATTAAGTATATTACGCGATTACGTCGCAATTTGTGAATCGATTTAAATTATTTCATTTGCACAAGTTGTAATCAAGGTTGTTCGCATTTAAATGCGAGGCTGCGAATACAGAATTTTGTAATGGAAATCAATAACATAATGAAGTTGTGGTTTTCAACCTTGTCTATCAGTGAAATAGGATTCGGCTAGTGCCACGGCGAAAAAATTAACTTAACGCGATATGTTTTGAAGATAAACGCGAAGTGTTCTGAACTGAGCGATATCATTAGGGTTCTGTACTCAAAGGGTGCCATCGGAACTCTATTACTAAGCCTTTGCTTTGGGTTATGCGCACTTCGCCTCGCGTTCGCAGTTGGTAAAGGCAGGTGCGCATAACCCTTTGCTTTCGGTCTGTTTGTTAGCAGGCTGTATCTCATGTACCGTAATAGGTAGATAGTTGAAATTGAGTTGAGTGTGCATTTGCAGTTTCCATATAATAAACTTTTGCTTGATCTTAATACATACATGAAATTTTCCCATAGTGGGTATTACTATATACTATGTATAATCTATTATTACTGATATTACTATTTATAGTATCTATAACTAAAACTTATAAAAATAAAATAAATATTACACGTGTTGTTTGCTCAATCTTAATAATGGCATTAAAGTGGCCCGAAAAGTTTACAGAGTGTACAAAAACGCCTCTCTTGGGGCTTCCTATGTTCAGGGCCTTTGCGGCTCGGGAGCCCGTGGCATTTTGCCCTATTAATACGCTTTTGACTCGGTGTTCGAGCAGATTTTATTAATAGACATACTGCTCAAAATATTTAGTATTTTTCTATAAATAATATGTAAGTATAATAAAAAAAATGTTTATCCGTGTTCTAGAACCCAGAGTACAAGCTCTGGTTAGTTCGGGTCTAGATAGCGATGTGTAATACGTACCAGCTAACCTCATGAATGAAATAATCGTATTGCTACCAGAATGTCGACGATTGTATATAAGGTGGTGTCGTGGTAAGTAAATCCTTTACCTTTCACCACAGACGAACTCGAACGAAAATGTAAGTTGTTCTCTTTTTCAGTCTTATACCCGACATCGCCAGGTCAGAATCACGTCAACTGTAATCGTGAGACTGATCATACGTGGCGCTGGCCCGCGACTGAATGCATGCATGATACTGCGTCTGTGTGAAAGCGTTGAATTCGAAGCGTTATTACTTTTTTGTTTTACTATATATATATATATATATAGGTTAATCGTGACTATAGTATGTAAGTACACACTAATATTCACGTATGCCTACAGCTGGTCAAGTTCCTGGAGGAGCGTATAGAGACTAACCCGGAATTAGTGGCAGTTGAGCGTGAGGTATTGGAACGCGCTTGCACCGTTCACCACTTGGACAAACCCGAGTTGCACCTGCACTGGGCCCACTTCGAAGAGGCGTATGGTAGCGCTGCCAAGGCAGCTGAGATACTGGACAGGATAGAGAAAACTTGTCCGAATTTAGTTCAAATACAGTACAGGTGAGAATAACAACATTTATCATCTAGATCTTTCACGAAGTTTATGTTACGGAGAGCGCTTAATTTTATGACTGACAATATTTTTTCTTTAAAATGACCGCATACTATATAGCTCTGAAGAATTTATTGATATAAAATAATCAATTTAATTTTTGAATATGGCAAACGGTGCTCTATGCTTGCTATGCTGTGTTTATAGAGGATAATAATATAAACGCCCAAGAATAACAGTGGACTAAATTTGGCCTTGTCGTTGCTATTAGTACACTGAAACAAAGTGATGAGTTACTTAACTACCCTGACTTCTATCAAATTAAGTATAAGTTTTTTTATACTACCAAGATGCACAACACGCGGTTCGTTTGATGCCAAACTGTTCCTAGTGCCTATCTATAAACACTTGCAACAATGTCAGTCGCGCATTGCTACCTATGTTCACCTACCCATTGAGGTCTGGCAACCCTACTGAACAGCAGAATCACAACACTACGCTAGTAGTTCGGTGATAACCGTCAAGGTCCGTCCAGTCCTTCCATATGTCATAGACGACTTAGACATTTTTTTTCATTAATTTTAATCCTTGCCCAAAAATGCATTTTTTTTATATTATCTCTAAAGTTTACAATCGTTCAAATATTTTGTTGATGATGATGATGATGATGATGATGATAAAAGTCTTATGTGAAATTTTATTATTATTATTATTTACTTTTTATATTGTATCGTTATTAATGAGAAACTGTTTCTTGCCTCTGCAACTATCAATATTTAATAATTAGGTTTTTGTTTAAATAAGTTTTTTTTTGCACCAGACGTGTAAACCTTGAGAGGCGTCGTGGCGACTACGAAAAATGTACTCAGTTATACGAGAGTTACATTAATTCAGCCAAGAACAAGGCGGTGGCGTCCGCTTTGGCAATCAAATTCGCACGTTTTGTTTACCACGTGCGACTAGATCCCGTCGCCGCCAGGAAAATACTTGATGACGCCATCACCAGGGACCCTCTCAACCAGAGACTACACATGCAGAGACTGGACCTGGCGATACACACGCCTGATACACCGTACGAGGTGCTGGAGGGTAAGCGTTAAAAACAAGTTTTATTAAGAACTTGCACACATTCCAAATTTCAATACTTACCTACTCATAGGAATTTCTCATTCTATTTTTTCTACAGTTTTAAAGAACTAGGCAAGTTGAAATTGGTATGTATCATGTGAAGTGACTCAACTGAAAGCAGATATAATTCAATTATTGTTTTTAAAAATATTTTTTATATGGTAACTAGGCGTTCACCGGTACGTTTACATACCGCGTTTATGGTTACGCTGGTACGCTCTTAGGGATCGTAGTGAGATGTTAAGGCCTCCTCAAGAATTGGGGCTCCTCAAATGCATAAAGAATATTACAAAATTAAATGTAATTAGAGACTAGGCTCGTTAAAAAGCAAACAAACTTTATAGCTTTATGATATTAATATAGAACACGATTAAACTAAAAAGTAAAAGAAACATTGCCTATTTTCATCTCCATCATATCACAGACAGACTTAACCACAAGAAACCTAAGTGTACAATACTTGTTGAGGTAAATCCAAACACTATAAGATTATGGTTACTATGTGGGTAGTTCCTCCCGTTACCTTTAGATCCCATATAATATGTTCTCTATGTATATATTTTAATAATATGTACTTTTATGTAGACAATTACGTTATATATGTAACAGAAAATGAACTGAAAGTGCACTACACTGTCCTAAAAGTTGGCCCTCAAATGACAATCTAGATCAAGAAACTTATGTATTATTATCGAAATGATGTACAAAAGAGTTTCGATATAAGTTGTCATTTGGGGGCCGACTCGTCATACACATCCCGACTAAATCCTTTACTTCCATTTATTCTCAATACCATGGTTTCCTGTAAGTATGCCTCAGTGCGATAAGGCCGCATATTGTATAAACTATCATTGTTATTTATTTTACCCTTTGATTTATTAAGTATCCATTGAAAGACGTTTGTAATAATGTTTCGTTCCGCCGTCTCTTACACCCTGTATGTTTGCGACGTCAGAGCTGGTGTCGTCGTACGAGAAGCAGGAGTGCGCGGAGCTGGAGACGATGGCGGCGCTGGCGTGGCGGCGGCGCGAGCTGGCCGAGGAGCGCGGCGACGCGCAGCACGCCCGCGCCGCGCACGCGCACGCGCGCGCGCTCACCAAGCACCTGCGCAAGCGACAGCGCAAGGACAAGCACGACGTTCCGCTGCCCCCGCAGTACGTACACGACACTTCCACGGTCACTTCGAGCCCGCTACGGCTCAATGTTTTCATAATGTCGTGTAGTAATCTCTCTTTCCTGTTTATAATCACGGAATATACTGATTGCCTTTTACCTAACTGAACACACAAAGCCTCTATCGAAATTTTATCACAGCGGAAATATTGATAATTTCAATTTCATGAAGTGTTTTACATATTTAAAACGTTATTGCTACGAGCCGGGGTTTAGGATTAGCTACACACTAATTGATTACGAAATAATTCACAATGAACACAAATAACAGCTAACAAAAGTCGTACTTGTTAACTCGTAGTATCACTTAACTAGAACTGAATATCCATACCGCAATGCAACTTCAACACAACAACATTTCATTGAAAGTTCGTGACCTTTCCTGACACATCGCGTACTATCTATTCGACTCGACCGCGTTTGGAACTTCTTGAACTCAGTAGAACGCTACTACTTAAAAGTTATTCGTTAACAGCCCGCATGTCAATTTAGGCTTTAGCAACAATATTTATTTACACGTATTCAGTTACGATGATGTTACCAGTATGTGTAGAATAAAGACAACGCTATCTAGTGTCGCATTTCGTATCGTAGTTGACTAATGAATACATTGTATAAATCACTGCACTATTGCACTAATCTATATAGTACCGTAACTCACTTGATAAATATACCACATAAATCGTAAGTCGGCCCACACACCTGTTGAAATATAAAAAGGCTTTTAGCCTTGTATGGTAACTATACTATGGGGATAATATAACGACAAAATTCCTAAAAATATCAATGTATTAAATCTCATCCAAACAAGCTGTTAATAACAATTTATATTTCTTTTCTATAGAACATCCGCAGACAACAACAAGAAAAAGGAAGGCGGCGCCTCTGCAGCGTGCAACGTGACAACTACCAGCGGTGGCAACTCATACTATCAAACACCCCCGGCCACGGCGGCGTCCTATGATCAGTCGTATGCTCAACCCTACCAACCCACCTGGGGGTACCAGCAGCCCCCCGGGCCCTACCAACATCACCCGCACCCCTGGCCCCAATATCCCAATTACTACTAGCATTCGAGGCAACAACTACAACCCGTCGGAAACGTCCGTGGACCTCGCAGGGGCCCTTCTGTTCGGCCCTACAACGCTCAATCCTTCCGACCGAGATATCAGAGACCACCTCCGCGGTTTTACACTGGTCCATAGACGTAGCCGATGGGTAGTAATAATTTTGATTACTATTTGTTCGTTTTGCATGTCAGTTTTGATAAGGCTGCTACCGGTGATTACGGTATTTGCAAATAGGTACCTTATGTTGATGTTCACATTAAAAAATGCAGGAATCTGCCATCTTTTTGCATTCGACTATGAGGGTTCATAATGATTCAATTGTAGAAGTTTACGATGAAATGTTTATTGACGTAAAGATAATAAACATGTGAAACATTACATATATTTTAAGAAATAAATAATATTCATTTATATTCCACCGTGTTTTTGTTCCATCCCTGTCTTGAATATAATTTTATATCATAAATGTTTACTTATACATAAACGTTTCGTACCGTTTTCATTTCTAAAAACATTGACGCCCTAACGAAAATGAAAAAAGATTGGTAAACAAATGTACTTTGATTTAGCGAACGCTAATGCTATTCGTTGTAATAATAAGATTGAATGCTCAATAACCCTTCATGGTCAACTGAGCCCACATCCCATTGAGCACGGCACGGCACGGGCTCAGTTGACCACGTTCGTTTTTTTTTTGGAGTGACTCAGCCCACTAACCAGCCAACTTACCCTGCGGGCTCAGTTAAGCACTTGCTACGGCTATGGGTCTACTCAGCCCGTGGGCTCAGTCAACCACTTGGTACGGCTAAGGGTTTACCCAGCACACACCCAGTACGCGGACACAATATGCAAATTGGCAGATTTAGGAAATTACTATAAGATGCTTTCAATAATTAATAATTAGTCATAATAATAATGAATTTAAGTCCTAAAACGAAAATCGCGAATATTTTTAATCAGTACTTTTTTGATACCTGGATGAACCCAAAATCAATTTACTTTGCTACGTGGACTTGTTACAGACAATTCAATCGCACGAATGTAATCGAAAGCTGGCACAGTTTATAGTTAATAAGCTTCTTAAACCGAAACCGAATATTATACAACTCCTGGTAGTATTAGAACGGTTAATAAAAAAGGATGTGAACAAAATAAGAAGCAATAATTTCACTAAAAGAAGAAATGAAAACATCGAAGTAAATGATAAAATTATTGAAATACTAACGGACTTTGAAAAAGGAAAAAAAAAGAGCTTAGAATTGTGTATTGAACATTTAAGAATGTAGTTACTTTCCCCGATTGAATGGATCGCAGTATGCCAATGCACCAATAAATATCTAGATTGTCGTTATTTAGTTTTAGGGCAAGAGATAAAATATGGATAATGAAGTAAATCTTAATTATTTTTATTTAAATAAATTTCAAATAAAAAACCATTCGCTGTTTGTTTAAATGTTTTAATTTATGCAAAAGTGAGCAAAAAATCTAGATTCGGCAGTTTAAATGGATATTTTGTCCGTGTGCTGGGTAAACCCTTAGCCGTACCAAGTGGTTAACTGAGCCCACGGGTTGAGTAGACCCATAGCCGTAGCAAGTGGTTAAGGGTAAGTAGGTTGGTTAGTGGGCTGAGTCACTCCCAAAAAAAAACGAATGTGGTCAACTGAGCCCGCGGGCTCAATGGGATGTGGGCTCAGTTGACCATGAAGGGGCTCAATAACTATGTTCAAATAAAAAGCCAAGACTGGCCTGTTGGTCTAGTGGTTAGTGACCTTGACTGCTGAGCCAGAGGTCGTGGGTTCGATTCCCACCTGAGTCTAGGTGTTCTTTGTGTCCGTTGTTTGTATGTTTGTAAAGTCCATCGCGACACAGGAGTAATTCCTAATGCGGGGAGTTGTCTTTTTAAAAACAATTATATTTAAAAAAAAGTATCACAGACTTCAATGTGCTTTTTAGTGGAAAGTAATGTATGTATTTTGTTTAAATTATAATATGGGTAGGCCAACTAAACGCACTGCTCCAATGAGACAGCGAGGTTTGGAAGTAAACGAAAACATCATTGATGTATACAATTAGACATTTGTTGATTTTTCCAAAAACAGCTCGGCTGATTTCGATAAAATTTAAATGGGACCACTTGGGAAGAGATTTCCAAATTGGTTCAGGCGTATTCGAGTAATCGGAGAAAATACATAAAAAAAAAGATTTCGACGAATTGAAAACCTCCTTTTTTTAAGTGATTTATTAAAAAATAAAATATAAACTAAGATTTTTCATTCTGTGTTCATGTATAGCCTGGCAAATTCGTTTGTGACAATCCCATGGTCCACGCGGGTTGTTGTATACCGCTACACACGCTATGAATTACGTTACGAATTGGTCCTTCGATCGGATACTAAATTGATATGTAAAGGACAGCATCTGATGATTTGACTGAGATTATGGGATTCAAATAGAAATTAATTATCAAGGTAACAAAATCATTTAATTACAAAGAGAATATTGTTTGAATAAAACTTAGCTTGACTATGAGGATCAAATACAATATACAAATAATATAAAAGAATTATCAAAATAAATTGATTTTACACTCTACATACAAACAAAACAATGTGATGATTCTACAAAATGTAGGTGACGTAAATGCCATCTGGAGAACATCACAAACGCCGCCTAATACGCTTAATTCCACTCTAACTCAGCAAGCAAATCCACCACGGGAATCTTTGCCACAAATGATGCCACTCTAATCCACTGTTATGATAGATTTGTCTCCACTTGTTCTGTGTGTTCGTTATGTTCTACTTTGATAAGCAATGTTGGCGGTTGAATAAAATCCATCTTGACCCGTGCAACATATTGAAATAGCATATTAAACTTACAATTTTCGTCACTAAGGTGCAGAAGTCTATTTATAACCAGAAAAGTGTTCAAGACTGGTTGTGCATGTCGCTAATGGTATATTATAGAATAGCAAATGAACAAATAAAGTGGTGTATGGTGGAATAGCTAGTAGAGCAAACAAATCGACAAATTAAATACAGTGGTAAGTATATGGTGGAAGAAGTAGAAACAAACAAACTAGTGGATTAGAGTGTCATCACTTGGTGGGATAGAGTGGAATAAACCCTAATACTTATAGACATCGAATTTGTACAACTATAGAACTGTGAAGTAAATACGCCCAGCATACAACATATATACAACTACGAATGTTTATTCTAAAACGAACAAACTCCGTTAACGCTCCGCTCCGTCTTAGCTTTGCAGCTTTTGGCCATTCTTCATCATGAGCACGCAGCTTTTGCAGCCTTTACAGCTGTGGAAGATTTATATATTGTTAGCATAATAATTTATTATTAAGATGTTTTTAGGTAGGTGAGGTACAGTACTCTTGTTCTCGCTACTCGGGTAGTACCTCCACTCTAAGAAACCTCGCTATATTATAAATGTTCTAATTGTTGTTGAGCGTCGATAAGAGAAGACACGGTTCTGGACTAAATTAAATCTAATAATACTTATTACAAGGTTACATGTTAAAACTGGCTATTTCCTCTCTTAAAGTTTGTTGTCACCGAGATTTCAGTCCGCACACTGAATGGTTTAAATATATTACTTACGTACTTACGTAAGTGACGGGCTCCTGGTGGTAAGTTAAGCGTCAGCAAATAATAATATGTCTAAACAGCTTCTGTTTAGACTGTACAAGCGCTATGTTTTTTTACCAAGTCAGTTGAATAGTTGAAGTAGAATGAAAAGTTGCTAGAAAAAAAGAACCACCATATAAACTCTATTCAGTGAACGTTGAGAAATCATGTATAAAAATATATACATTTTGGTGAAACCGTCCGTGCATATATTCTATCTGCACGTGTGTCAACAGTCAGAATTCATCAGGTATTCAAGTTATAAACATCTTTGTCTAACCTTCTCTCTCCTTTCGTCGCAGTTTCTTCCGTCGTCGGTCGATGGCTGCCAGCTCTGCCTTGACCGAATGGTAAGCCTTGCGCAGGTCCGCCAGACGCGAAGTCAACACGTTAATGCGTGTCTGACAATCCCACGTAGGATCTGCTTGAAAAGGAGAGTGTATGATAAAGCTTTGGGTTTGAGTTCTCAGATATACTAGTTTATGATTCATTTCACATGACAGTGTAAAATGTAGGCTTGTTAATTTTTTTTTAGGAGAAATGGTAACATTGATAATGGTAATTGATATTTTACAAATATGGTTTTTTTTAATGTGTAGGATTACCATCCTTTGATTATGTTTATTTTAAAACTCCCGTTCCGGGTCTTTCCTGGTGCAAAGGTTGTCCATTGCCATTCAGCGAGGCAACGCTGCCAGCATCATGGGCACTTTTGCGCCGGGAGTGATGCGGGACGGGTTACTTTAAGAGGATTAAAAGGAAGAAATAAATTTGTAACTATAATTGTTATCAATTAAAAACGATTAAACTACTTTAATTTTAAAAAGGTTAATTACTATCAACGCTATTGTATAGAATAGAATTCATAACACTTCTTTGAAGTACTTAGGTTTCCAGATAGGCTAAAGAAAATATAGATGAGATAGGTTTCCTTTTTGAGTTCTCCCTACAACGACAGGAATTGTTACTTTTTTCGCGTACCTTTAATAACGCTGCAGCTGTTGCTTCGAATAAACGCAAACACTGTTAAGATTGTGACTATGCCTCAAAAGACACAGTAAACAGTACTAAAAGCCAGTGCAGAAGTATAGTGAAAGTTACCCAAATCGACGTAGAAGTTGTACTTGAGCGGCGGTTGGTGCGGGTGGTGGTGGTGGTGGTGGTGCAAGGTCTGGGCCTCGTCCGTGTCGCGGCGCGCCCGACGCGTGCGCTGCCTCGCGGCGCCGGCGCCGGAACTCTCAGAGGCTTTGCGTGACCGACTACCACCTGTATTATATATATTTGTTAACATTTTTAGGGTACGTACGTTGTTATCGCCACAGTTGATTTATAGTCAAATACATTACAATAAAAAAACGTCATAAAACGTTACGGACCGTGAGGTTTATCGACGTCGTGGGCTGTCACGTCGTTCGCTTGACCCTCATCCTCGTCTTCTTTTCGTTCCGATGGACTATCTCGTTCAGATATGCGCCGCTCCCTGTGTTAAGTAATTATCTTAGAATCATTCGGTCGAACTTCTCAGCTTTAGAAATGTATATTAAGGGATGTTTATTAAAATTAAATTGAATAAATTTTAAGCGAATTATAAACAAACCGGTACACACGTGGCTTCTTTAGATAAATTTAAGGTGAGGAGGTGTTAGTCGGAAGTAATGTCGTCGGTCACGTGTACTGACCTGTGCGGAGACATGTCGAGACTGCTGTCGGGCGTGGTGGGCGGCGTGTTGTCCAGCAGTGGGCGCGGGCGGCCCCACGGCGGGTCGCGCGCCGGCGCGGCGCCCGGCCCGCCGCTGGGCCCGCCGCCCGCCGCAGCGTCGCTCGCACTGGCGCCGGCCCCGGACCCGCCGTCACCGCGCCGCTCCTCTGAAACACTTCTTCGTTACTAACCGTACTTTAACTACTTCTTTTATAATTTTTATTTTGCCAAAGTCTCGATCGCGTCACTGTCTAAATTTATCGAAAGCAACACAAAATAAATATTATTATATTGGAGTTTACCTTTCGAGTGTGAGTGATGATGCGGCGGTGCCGACGCGAAAGGCATGTGTAGTCGCTGGCGGGGCGGCGCCGGCTCGGCGTCGGGCGCGGGCGAGCCGGGGATGGTCTCCTCGCACAGCAGCAGGGAGATGTTGCTGTCGTCGTCGCCGGCGCCCGCCGCGCACGCGCCCGCCGCGCCTACCGCGGCCACGCGCCCGCTGCCCGCCACTACGACGCTCGCACCTGTTAGTGATCATTGCATACACACATACATTCACGTCTGCATCCCCGAAGGAGTAGGCAGAGGCCTAATAAACACCCACATTTTGCCAACTATAATTGGATCCCACTCACGTAATAGGAACAAGCCCGTTGACGTTAACAGAACACTAAAATTGAAAGTATATTGAAAAGGAAAGTAGGTAAAAAGGGCCATTGCCTTCCCTTTTTTCCTACTTTCCTTTCAATGGAAGGAAAGGAATATTACTTATATGAATAGATTGGGGAGTGTAAGCTCTAGCAGGTCAAGGTCACATATCTAAAATTCGCACAGGCTGTTGCCGGGAAGTCCGAGCCCTCCAAGACCTATCCTCAAATCATAATTATTGCGTATCTCAAAATTCTAGTACTAAATGCGAACTCCAACCATTTAAACATCCTAAGCGACACTAAGGTACTTTTGCAATACCTCACACTTAGCTAGATAGCTAGTGCGACTTTTAAGGTACGTACTGTGTTTCCTCTCGTTCTTACAAGCGTCCTCGAGCATCAACAGCGACTCGGCCCCGCTCCACTCGCCCAGAGACTTGCCGGCGTGTAGAGCGCGAGTGGCTGCACTGGCCACGACGGCCGCGGCCGGGACGGCTTCAGAACTACCGCCGGAGCCCCATTCTTCAACTGATAGCTTATCTATTATTAACCTGAAATAAATGTAATCGTTTGTTTTAAGTTCCAATGTAAAACGGTTTTTATTTCGTTTATCCAATGTATAACAGAAGCAATAAATCATACTGAGGAGATCAGAAAAATAGAAAACCCTATTTTATACCAAACGTGTTTGTTTACTAAATATGTTAATGCTGTTTAGTATTCATGATAATGGGAAATGAATACGCTTTTTACGTAGTATTTAAAGTATAATTTTTTGAATAACCTAATTATAACTATTTTGAACCACAATGAAATACAGATAAGACACCTATGTATAATATACCGCAGTAGCGAAAAGCAATGCTAATACGATTCCTGTCGGTTTACTTTATGGATCTTGTAATAAACAAACTAGTAACAAAAAATAACTGCAACTTAAACCATATGTGCTATTTTATTTTGTTACATGTGAATATAATAAGTCCTTTGATACCACTATACACTTGGTCTGTTAGACACACAACTGCTGTAAGTCACTCACCTCCTATCAGAATCATCGGAATCGCTGGATTCGCTTCTGTCCTCCGCAGGAAAAGGTAGCGGAAGACTAGCTGCCGCCGCCGCCGCCGCCGACTGATTTATTTGACTTGAAAGCTTCTGTATCGTGTCACTGAGAACTTTGTTGTTCTTGCCTGGTACACTCAGCGGATGGTCTGCCACACTCTTTCTTCGTTCCAAAATGTTCAACGGGCTTTGCAACCTCGGTACTACAGGTTCGTCAGCTTTAGGCTTTTTAATATCTAACGTATCTCGTTTCAAATCCACAAAGTTATGTGGTTCACCAAATATGGAGTCGGTGGTACTATCGATCGACTTTTTAACTGGCTCGACCTTAACGAGTGGTTTTGCCAGCTCCGGTTTTATTTGGCTAGGCTTTGGTTCTGGAGATATAGGTGATAATTTGATGTCGGACTTATTCAACTTAATTGTGTCAGATTTAGGAGTGTCTGGTCGGTCTTGCGATGGTGGAGGAGACATAGATAATCTCTTAGCACTACTAATAGCCTTAAGAAGCTTTTCCGCTATTTTAGGACCCTCTGATTGGAGCAAAAACCCGGGTGGAGGCTCTGGTAGGACGTCGATTCTAGCTGGACTGTCCGGTTCAGACTTGTCCTCTTCAGTGTCAATGAGTGGACTAGAAGGAGGCTGTAGCTTCGATGAAGCAAGCTCTAATATCGGCACAGGGTCCAGTTTCTTGTCAATCTTAATTGTGAGTGATTTTTCCTTGGGCTCTAAAACAGGTGGGGTAACTAAAAGAAGTTTTGCTGGCTCTTCTTTTTTAACTTCTTTCTTTGGCTCTTCTGTAGGTAGCTCTAGTATTTGTGTTTTAGATTGCTCTACATGTTTTGTTTTCGGCACATCTAATATTTTTGTTTTAGGAAGTTCTAGAACTTTTGTTTTGGGAAGTTCTAGTATTTTTGTCTTAGGGACATCTAGTAGTTTCATTTTGGGGAGTTCTAAGATTTTAGTTTTAGGGAGTTCAATGAGTTTAGTGTTAGAAAGTTCTTCTTTCTTCTTTAGTTCGACTATAGGCGGGGAAGATGGATTAGAAGTTGGAGTGGGAATACGAGCAGGAGCGCAAACAATTGCAGCAGTAGTATTAGTAGTGGGTGTAGCGGTCGCGGTAGTATTATTTGTTGAAATGCTCGTAACAATACTTATTTTAGGTAGTTGAATTTCGGGTTGCTTTTGTAGCGGCGGTGTCTTTGGTAGTTCAGGAGTCTTTTCTTTAGATGTTTCCTTTGCTTTAACTATTTCTACTTCTGTGGGTGGTAATTCTGGTTCCGAATCCATTGCTTTCTCCTTCAAAACAGGTTCTGGTGTTTTTGGGTCTTCGATTACAGATAATAATGGGGTGGGATCCCTTTCTACTTCTTCTTTTATAGTTATATCTTCAGGCTCATCATCTGATGATTGTTCGTCATCTGCAGGAGAGTCTGGTGAATCATCAATAAGTTCTCTTAATTTAGAGACTTTACTCTTTTTAGAATACGTTTCTTGGTTTTTAGCTGGAGTAAATCCTTCGAATGTTGGCCCTGAACTACCATCGCCCGGGAATGAATCATCATCTAATGAAAACAGTCCATCTTTGGAATCGTCTTCTGGGCTTTGACGGCCTACTTCTCTAGTGCTGCCGAAATCACGGAAAGGTGACAAGGAAGGCGACCTTAACGGAGCTCGTACTCTCATTGGATCTTCTGATATTTCTTCACTCAAGGATTTAGATAGCGTCGATGTGTATTTGCTGGGGGAGATATCATCGAAGATGCGGTGGGTGCGCTTTTTCTTTTCATCATGCAATTCTAGTTCGAATGGTTCGGGTTCTTTGAACTCATAGACATCTTCTGGTTGTTTCTCTTGCTGAGGTTGTTCAGAAGGAGCTGGGTTTGGGTGGGAAGATGTAACCGCCGATTCGTCCATCCCTTCAGATTTATTTGTTTCATCGGTTTCCTGTTTTACAGTGTGCAGTCCTTTTAATTCAGACCTAATTTCGTTTAGATCGTAATCACGTCCAGTGACGTTTGGGCGAGGTTTTTTAGCTGGAGAAACTGATGTAGGAGTTGATATTGTTCTTACAGGCCTCTTGCGTGGTTTACTTGAACTGCTGCTATCGCTTGACTTAAGGTCTTTAGATCTTGATGGAGCTGCAATCACATGATTTTGTGTTAATATAAATGTTTAGCAGTTACTAAATGTGTAAGTAGGTACTTACGTTTTGAGTTGGGCTTCTCATCTGACTTTTTAGGAGGTCTCTTGACATCTTCATCGCTTTCAGAGTCGCTATCTGAATCAGATCGTGCTGATGACTCTGCAATACAATGTTATAAATATTAGTGCATATGCATTTAACATATTCAGATATTTTACATTCGGAAATCCAATTATACCTTCAGTTCTCTTCGTTCTTACACGTCTGCTCATACTGGTATTCTGCAAAAAGAAAAAAAAATACAATTAGATCAGACAATAATTAAATATAGACGTTAAGGGTTTAATGTATCTGAAAAAAAAACATGCTCTTTTAAAGAAAGAAAGATAGAAAATATTTATTTTGCTAGCACACAAAGTTAATACACATTAGTAAAAACAAAAATAAATACTAATAAGGTTATCATACCTTGTGTGATGCAAAAATGGTCCTTAGCTCAGCATGGTGCCGCTTCGTGTAAATACCCGAAGCGGCGCTGACATTCTGCTAAGGCTAAAAATTACGTTCTCTGGCTATAAGCCGTCACAGATTATGTCCAAATAAATGCAATACCTATACACTTACTACATACCATAAATTACAGCTTATATATACAGTTATATTAACATTATTAAAACCTCGTTGCGTGCATTATATGTCACCAGGTGTACAGTAACCATGACAAATTTACTAAAATTCATAATTTTTCTTATTTGAAACAAGAACCTTTACATACATACCTTTACGTCTTGTTTTTATATAGGTGAGTGTACCTTTTTATTCCGTTGCTCATGTTGTGTGACGTTGAGCGCAATTCTCTGCGGTTTGATCCACTCATCGTAGCGCGTGTTCCATCCCGTGTAGTGTACTCGCAGCATGCCTTCCGATGACACCTCTATAACCTTAGCTTCGTATGTCACCTAATAACGTAACAGATTCAACTCTTTACTAGTGTGACATCTATACATATAATAAAATTGTAACAAGACGATGTCTGTACATCATAGAACTAATAAGGGGGGTCTTGATTAAAGTAACAGAACTCAAAACAACAGTTCTTAGAATTTTTGTCTGTTTATCTGTGCGTTTGTGCGCGCTTATCTCAGAAACGGCTTAACCGATTTTAATGCTGTTTTCACTAATGTATTGTGGTAAACTTCACTTAACGTGTTTGTTTTATTTAAATCGGTTCACAAATAAAAAAATTATATCAATTTAAAGAATCACATCAAAAAAATTACTATAGTTTACGTCTTGCGTTTTTGGTTATATCAAGTTATCTCCTCATCTAAACACTGAATTTAAATGCAGTAAAAGGCTAATTTTATCTTTATAAAATTCCCGTGGTGATGAAACTCTTTATTTTTATACGCATATAATGTACGTTATAAATTCACCTAAACATTACTTTATAATTTTTATTTTTCTTTTAACAAAAAAAAACGGTATTCTATCTGTCTTATATATAAGAGTTAGATATATGATGCGGCGGACTTTATTGTAGATCTACTAAAGACTAATATTTTTGCCATACATTATATTCCTTTAATTGGAACCGTTTGGTCAGCGCAAGCCGATAAAGCGTGCAACTGGTAAATTTTTCTCCGTCTTGGTTTACTAATGTTGATATTTTACATTATTTATCATAATTAACTATAACCTATGTCACTCAGGAAGTGTCTAGCTTTCTATCAGTGAAAGAATTTTTTAAATCGGATTGGTGGATTAACAGGCAGGATGCGGCAAATAAGACAAAATTGTTTTAATATTATTTGTAACGATTTCGAGGATTGTTTTGCCAATTCATCGTGGACATGTATGCAAAAATAGAAACGGAAAGATTAGTTTACATACGCACTAACCAGATACGTTTACATGCTGGGGATTACGTGCACCTGCGAGATGCAATGCAATAAGATAACAACGGCAACGTGGAGAACATGGGACGATTAGTTACCTTACCGTCAAGCTTTATCGGAGGTCCACGTTTTACGCATGAACGTACGCCTTTTGTTATGTTCGTAAGTACGGTCGACCTGACCTTTTCATCACTTTTACAACTAACTCAAAGTGGATTGAAATGTCACAAGAACTTTTTCCCGGTCAGGCATCTTACGATAGTTATGACATAATATAACATAACAATCGCCCGATTGTTTCACCTTAAGCTAAAGCTGATGATTGACCTAATCACTAAAGAAAAGGTTTTCAGATAATTTCTTTGTTATATGTACAGCGTTGAGTGCGGGGAAAAACGGATATCCACTGTATCGTCTTAAGTCACCACAACAAGGTGTCTTCACAGCTAAAATCTGTAACCTGATTTTGGCCAAGAAATAGATTTAGATAATTTAATAGATGGGTGGTACCTTATTCGCCGGTATATGTTAGTATTTCTAGCTCATATCAACGTCGAAGTATCTAACAGTGTCGAATCCATAAAATATATGTGAACAAGGGCAGTGACCAAGGAACAATGGGTTTCACAAAGAATAACAACGATGAAGTATTATAATAAATCTGTAGGATTTTGGTTGTGCATAGTGTGTTAGGAGTTTGATTGTGCAGACATCACGTAAAAGTACAAAATAATCGTGCAAACGTTTAATGCACAAGTATTGCGTATAATTTGGTGTAGCATTAAGTTTTTGATTTATCGCAACTGGTTCTCTCTATCCGTAGAAAAAGAATTTGAAATGTTAAAAAAAAACACGCAGTGAAATCTATTGGCCCCAATTAATGTTAAGTGGTTGATTATTTTTTACATATTTATTATTAGCATACTTGATTGAGAAGTTATAAATTTTAATATAAACATATTACATAATACCTATAATTGTAGTGCAATATCCTTTGATAATTTAATAGTTAATATTACAATTACATATTATACTTTTTTTATATTTCTAAAAAAATTGTGGAAGTTATATAGGATAATAACTACCATTTTTAGAATTTATGTCTGTTGGTGCGCTCGCAACACTTAAAAACTACATAACAAAACGTGGAAATCTTATCTGTGACAATATTGTACGTAGTTCACTGAATCCATATCCAGTTCTAGAAAAGAGCATATCATCACAATGTTGACTGCATTGTTATCATATGTTTGTTACTTTAGATCAATAGATGACGACACATTCCGTTATTGGCCCAAATCAAATTAACGCATAAACGTGATTGTTTTTAAATATATATTACAAATAATAAATAAATAAAATATTTTTTTTTACAAAATAAACGAAAAACGAGAAACATTTACAGACCATTGATTTTCCTTTTGGTTACATTAGTGTGAAATCTTATGTTACACCATGACTTAACAAAGCTCAGAACCAAACATTTATCTGTTACGGGGGTGGACCTTAGTAATGGCTGGGAGTAATCTGTTGAAGCGGCATTGACTGACTGACTACAGAGAGAATATCTCGAATATCTCGCAGGTGGCAGAGTGGATCCGGTAGGAAAACTGTTAGGCGGAATCGTTACTTTCGCGCTCACGTGGACCCTAAGAATGACCACGGGTGGATGAGAGGGGTTTTATGTTCTTTACCCGTAGTAGACATCACCCACTGGACTGGCATGGGTGGACCGTTGGAGGCAAAACGTCATAGTACCGACGGTCCACTCATTATCGGCGCTGCACTGTAAGGCACACCGTGTGGTTTTGGTCGGTTTAAGTCTGATGTACGCCCTCACCAGTAGCCTGGCGAGGTGAGCAATCATAACATTTGTACGCTCCAGGTAGTTTTACCACCAATACAGTTTAAAAAATCCTCCCTGGAGGATTCCCCAATTTTAGGAAGAGGTGCAACGCCTATTATAAGCAACATATTGCTGTTTTCCGACATAAACGCGAACGAAGTCGCGGGCACATTAGCGGCTAGTTACAATTATTTCCTTTCTTAGTTACTTAGTAAACCACACGCTAATCTTTTATAGACTGGTTGTTAAAAATGTGTTCTTTTGGGGTGGACCCTAACACATAACATCAAATCCGCTGTCACATCAAAGGGAATTTCACTCAAACAGTTATGTCGAGATTAAACAGATTAAACCCACATTGAAATGTTCCTAGTAAAAATACATCTAGCTTAGGGAACATACCCATACTACGTGACCCGTTCTGGGGGGGTTAGGGGGGTCTTCAAAATACCACGCTTGGTCACAGGAGCGAAGGGGGGGTGGGGGGTGGGCTTAGGTTTTCATCACGTAGTCAATATCCTCTAGGGAAATCTCGTGCTTTTTCGAGCTATATTCAAATATGGCCCGCAACGTTTAGCGCTTTTTAAATTTCTGTTGGCAATAAATTATTTAAAACCATATTTATAAATGACTACGTGACAATTAGAGGGGGAGGGTGGGATTTTGGCATATACTACGGGTGGTCACCGAGGGAGGGAGGGGTATAAAAAATTGTAAAAAATGGGTCACGTAGTATGCGTATGTTCCCTTATTTGTAATTGTGTCATGTGATATAATCTATATGCATTATCAAATGTTTCTGAGCATGTTTGATCCAAGAGTATGGCTATATTTATATTTTTTAATTTACAGATTTAAAAAAACCTATCAATATTCAGTAAGTGCCAAAAAAATCAATTACCTTCGACTCCGACTGGGTGGGTCCGTAATACACCTTTAATTTGTCTCCAACTTGAGCTTTCATGTTAGAGACGCTTGATCTCGTGGATTCATTCATTGAAGGTCTAAAAAATAAGGGGTGTTAAATTGCTATGAATCATTGTAAGAGATTATTTCCCCTGCTACCTCTTCTTTTTTGGCTTTGGTTTCTAATTTTAGTTGCTTTCCGTTTGTATTTTTACCAAAAAGTTTGCATTAGGAAATCGTAAAAGGTAAAGCGTGAAGAAAACGATAAATGTAAAGATATAGTGATTCGGTATGATTTTTTTGATCTCGTCTGTACCTGAGAGATCACTCATTAGGTATTGTAACTCATTCTACTAATCGGATAAACAGGAGCAGACCTTAATTCGATTAAATAAATTAATTAATGTTGCTTTGATTGATTTAAACGTTTTTTTACATATTATTATAGTGCCCGTCGAAGTCTACAATGAACTGTAATATCCACTTTTGTAACATAACTAGCTATTGCCCGCGATATTTACTGCGTAGAATCTCTTATCCCCTAATTTACTACCTTCAAGTTTTATTTTCTTTCTCCATCTCTATACTAAAATTCATCAAAATTGGTTCAGCGGTTTATGCTTGAAAACGTAACGGACAGACAGTTACGTCACCCGAAAATACCTATTAATCACTAATAAAAGTTTCATTCGTTTATGTCCTATATGTGACCTCACGCCACAAATGTAATTCAAGAGTAAAATGTTGTTATCAAGAAACCGAATTTGTTAGTTTGGACAAAGACTAGATGATTCTATGGAGAGAAGATAGGGAGCAATTGATACCATTGTGCTCAATTTATAATGAAAAAAGAGTCTCTGCCACTCGAAATATAGGTTAAAAAAACTTACTCAGTATTCTTTCTCTTGCGAGGACGCTTGCTACTATTAGAAGCAATCGTATTCCCGCTGCTTGCAGAATTCGCGCTCTGACTGCGACGATTCTGCATCTTTTTTATCGGTCCACATCTGATAATCATACATTTAAACATGTTACACTCAGATTGTAAGCAGAACTTTTGTACTGCTGAAAGGATAAAGTGGGTAGAGGATCAATCCTTTATTACAATACTTAAAAGGAAACTTCCCGACGGGTACTAGTACTTGTGAGCGCAGCATGAACAACGTAAATAGATAAGTTACCTGGAAGCTCGTCCCGAACTGTCACTATCAGTGGAGACGTGCGGACGACGAGACGCTCGCGAGGTGCTGGTACTTGCAACTTCACCTGCTAAAAATTATATTTTTATTAAATACAGGTTAATTAATTAATTAGTTTATATGATGTCTTTAGGTCATAGAGAACATTACACTTTTTTGCACGAAGGTAATCAAGCGTCAGGTGAATGATATTGTGGTATACAACTTTAAAAATTTATAAAAAATAACTAATGTGTGGGGAATTACTTGTTATCATTATCTGCTTGCTATTTGGGATGTATAGCTCATTTGGTTGCAAATGACCTCCTCTACATCCATCCCCTTGGATGTAGGATGGATTACCGATTTAACCAGTACCCACTACCGTCTCTGATAGACTGCCTGTTGTCAAATCTAAAGAACTCACCAGACATGTATGTATGAAGGCAAACTCAAAGTAGCCATTGGGCTGTTGTCTATTAACAACCAGGCGATGTCTAGCCCTACACCTTACTGGCTAGTGCTAGTGGACGCGGAATATTATGCTCATTATTACCTTTCGAAGACAAAGATCGTCTCTTAGGAGTTTTCTTGTCGTGGTCTGTCTTGACTGGAGTTATCGTGCGTCCCTTGGACTGCGAACGCGGCTTAACTACGGCCTTCTCTTCACTGGTGCTGGTTGAAGTGGAGCTCTTTTCCCTCTCTTTGTCCTTTTCTTTTTTCTCTTCTTTATCCTTTTCTTTATCTTTTTCCCTTTCTTTATCTTTTTGACTTTCTTTATCTTTTTCCCTTTCTTTATCTTTTTCCTTCTCTTTGTCTTTTTCTTTTTCCTTTTCTTTCTCCTTTTCTTTATCTTTTTCTTTCTCCTTTTCTTTATCTTTTTCTTTCTCCTTTTCTTTATCTTTTTCTTTCTCTTTTTCTTTCTCCTTTTCTTTATCTTTTTCCTTCTCCTTTTCTTTATCTTTTTCTTTCTCCTTTTCTTTGTCCTTTTCTTTCTCCTTTTCTACCCTGTTTGACCAATAAAAAAAACGTAAGAACTCTACTTACTACTTACTTAAGGTTTTGTTACCATTAGCAGGCCTATGTCACTCGATGTACTTGCGAGAGTTAAATACTTAGCGGTCACTGGTCCGCCGGAGACCGACAGCTGCATCGCGCGCATACGCTTTTATTTTTAAATTACAAAAACCGTAATTCGAGATCGTATTGATATATTCTTTAAATACTGTAAAATTTACAGTGGAAATTGACATGGTTGTTTATATGCAGTAAATGTATATATATAAATAAGAAAAATATCCCGGCAGCACTATTTATAATTTTTTATTAAATAATGCTTTAAACCCTATTGACCCTTGTTTCCCTTAAAAGTCTTTATTAAAACTTTTTGTAAGATTTTGAATATTTTCCACTATAACAGAATAATAATCAAGATTTTAGAAAAGATTATATCATATAAAAATGAAAAACAGGATTTTTGTATACTGAAACATTTAAAATTAAAAATAAGCGTTAAGTACTTAATTTACATAACATTTTTTTATAAATGTATGTATATTGAAGAGTAGCCCTACACACACGGCCATGCGGCCGTGCGCTATTGTGAGGTAATAATAATCGTGCTTACGAACATTTAAGTTTGTTTTGCAAGCATTAGCAGACTCCTAGAGAGAGTAGGCAATTAAAACGGTAGGTATCGATATTTTAGTAGGGTCTGATTTATCTGTTACGTAGTAACTTCTCAGTGATCTGTGCTATTACTAAGTTATTTATTGACTGACTCTATTGTGTGGTGTGAGATAAACATTACCAAATGTTTATTATACTTTGTCATCTCTCCATTCTTTTATTTTTTTTTCGACAGCTTGATAAGTAGTCAACTAATGATATCCTATTACTTTGCCGATTCGATTAAAAATAATCGATTTTATTTAAGAGGAAGATATAATCGATTTAAAAATTTTTTTCTTCCAAAGTTGTCAAGCAGCTGTCAAAAAGAAAATAAAGAAATAGACAGAGTATAAGTATTGTAATTCTGCTATATAAATAACAAATATGTAAATTTAATCGTATAAAATGAAATAATGATTTATGAAATTACTAGATCAGTTAAATATTATTATGATGATAGTCATAGTAGATAAATCTTACTTAGGCGCAACAGTAGTTACAAGCGGCTGATTATCAGCACTATCCTCGCCATCGCTGACACGAGGTTTCTCCTTTGGTTTTTCAGGCTTCTCTAGTTTCTCATCCTTCTCACTTTTCTCGCTTTTGTCAGTCTCACTCTTATCAGAAGAATCTTTATCTTTTCCGCGTTGCTATAAGAAATAGTCAAGTCATCAATTTGCGTAAGATAATATAATTATATTCTTATGTGAAAATAAGACATTTATTATTGTGGAATGTTTGTAATAGATTAATAAAGAATAAATAATTTAAGATATTGAAAAAAACAAATAAACAGGTAAGCATATACTGTGTTTTTAAAACTATGACTTATTTCGCCCGAAGCACTTCTGAGAATCATTGAAACATTTTTATTTCTCACAATAACTGCAGAGGCCGTTTTTAATATTCTTGAAAATGTTGGCAACAATGATATCGGACGGTAATTGCTTGCTCCTCTTTTCTTACTAACCTTTTTTATTACAGATATTTTTATTGCATCTGGGACTCGCCCTCCGTGAATATATAATATATATAACAAATATTAAGGGCATTGTCTTCTACGCATTTTTTATCATTGAAGGTGGTATCTCATCAATCCCAAAATTAAATTTGTTTTTTTTTTGCGTTCGATGTCCTTGATCTCACCTGGGTCCACAGGTTGTAAGATTTAATTTTCATGAAATTTTCTCATCTGGTGACTAGGTGGATGGACATCAAGTGAAAAGTAGAACAGAATCATTGCTGGCCTGTTAGTTATCATGTAACATGTAGTTTAATAATAAAGAAATTGTCAAGATTTTTTCATACTTATACAAAATTATGATACGATCAGTAACGTTTACGTAAGTGAACTGCGGAAAGCAATCAATGCGTTTATCTAGTAGTAGAAAAAGGGTAATGTGAAGGGATGACGAACGCTTAACGGAGTTGAATATTCAAGACATGTTGAAACCGATATAGATATTTGAGATTGAGGATGCTGAAAGCGTATTAATTACCTGTGTAGGAGTGCTGTTGGGTGTAGAGCATGCCGAGGCGGACGTCGAGGCCGAGGTGGAGGCCGAGGTGGAGGACGAGGTGGGCGGGTGTCGGTCGCGGTCGCGGATGAGCGAGCGGCCGGCCGGCGGCGTGCGCGCGCCGCGCGGGTGCGCCACTAGCGTCACGCCGAGCTTGCGGTAAAAATCTTCATAGCTGTGTAGGAATCTGGCACATACAGACATCAAGGATATCACACTGACACACTTTTACCTTTTCCCTTTAAGCAAATATGACAATAGGGAGAACATGGGGCTTACTGATTGCTGAGCACGTAATGTAAGTAAATAATAATAAGTCAGTGCTATTTTAGACACACAAAATTTCATCACACAGCTAAAAGTTGGTCTTTTACACTCAGTAACCAATAATTTCGTCGTTTATCGAAACTTGTGACATGGCACATTTGGAACAATTTTATGTCACAACTAATAGGGAATATGCATGTTGTTTAAATTTACTTGATTAATTTTCCCTTAAATCTTTATTGTCCAGATATTATGCCTAAACAATTATTTTCTTATTTAGTTCGTATTTAATTGCAAAAAATATTAATTAAAATATGCGAAAAAAGGGCGCGAAATTGAACTTTGCAAAACGCTTCACCATTGGTCGAAACAAAACATGACGTGACATTCCACGTTCTGTCATTTATCGGCGCCTATATTCGTAGTGTTACGGAGAAAGATATGTGTTCCTGTGGTTTTTGCTCTTAGCTAGTGCAATTTAAGCATTCTAGTGATACTAGAAATCATTTAGGACAATGACTGAATGTAGTTTTGTCAAAGCACAATCGGACAATCTACCGAAAATAGGTGCGCATTCATGATGACTATATATTTTGCATCAAATCCAGATTTTACGTCCGCTGAGGTTAAAGGAGTGAAAGCCGCAAGGTAATCATTATAATACTTGTTATATTATAATCTAAATTATAGGTAAGATATGTATAGTTAGTTATATTCATGAAGTTTTATTGGACTTTTGTTACCTAGTTAAGGTAGACAAGCAAGTTGCCTTCTGCTTGATATTTAAAACAAACCTAAATTACTGCTGACTAATTCACACTATACTAGCAATTAAATTGTAATATGCTTACATTAAAGTGATCTTCACAACAATATAAACACGATATTGAAGATACTTCATCTCTTCTCATTAATGTACACCATTGTTTTCGTATTTTACATTATTATTTTGTACAGGAAATAATTCTGTATTGGGTGTACTTCTTATAGTGTTTTTACACTTCGGGACAAGGAAATACTTTAAAATGGTTTTTTAACTTTATCCATCGTCTATTAATTACAATAAATAGTAATTACAACAGGACATCGGTATAAAATTACTGTAACATTTCAAGTAAGTTTATGAAACAAACACTAAGCGTGGAACGTGACGTCATCCAAGGCCCGCGAAATATGGCGGCGTTTAAACAGATCAAATTTTATCGATGTTTTCAATGTTATTTTAAAAATTAATTTGAACATTGCCAAGGTTATTTATATTTTTTTTAGGGTAGAATGATGGATCAAGTCAATAAATGATAAAAAAAAAATACATGCATATTCCCTATTGCTAAAACACGATGCACATAGCGAAATAGTAATTTGTTTGATTTGAAGTGGCGAATGTGTGACTTGGCTTTGAGGAGAAGATTCTGACAATTACTATGCATGTAAATGATACTCACTTTTTGTAAGCTTGTTTGCATAGATTAGTAATACTTGTAGTAACTGGATGGAAGCCCATCTTATCCGCAATAGTTTTCCATTGATTTTGATTGGTCACTCTGTTGTAGCCACCCAACTTTTCTACAACCTATAACAAATTAGAGAAAATTAAGTAAGAACCCAGACTTTTTTCTCGTACCTCATACAAAAGGGTATTGTAATTGTGTTAAAAGTTGTTATGTTGTAATAGTAGTAGTAGTAATACACATATTACCACATCAAAGGCCCCATGATCTTCCTGCCGCTGTTCTAATAATGTAGTTAGAGACAAATATCTTTTTTTCATGAAATTGCTTGAATTCTTCTTAACTAAAAATTATAGATAAACACAATATCACCGCAAAAATAGGTTGCTTTATTTAAAGTAAAATTATTATAAAAAAAAAGTTGTGTTTTAATTACTTTAAACAGTCTATACAAATCAATGTCTTTGTTCGCTATAGTGGGGTTCCTGTTGAGCGGCGTTCCCCGCTCGTCCATGAACTTGTAGAGCTGCGCGACGAAGTGGTCCTTCTCCTCGCGCGGCTCGTCATCCGAACTCTGGAAAGATATGTTTATTTAATTTTATTTTATTATCATTATCAACCTATGTTTTAAGTATTTTGTATCTTCTTTTAAATATATTATAACCTAGATAATACGAAAGTAACTCCGAAACCTGTCTTGTGTACATTTTCCACTGAATCTATTTAAGCTAAAAAAAGAGATGCTAATTACATACATCATCGGAAGTATTCCTGGGCTCGTTGAAAAGTGTGTCTCGATCCCAGTGCGGCGGCAACACGCCATTGTTGAGATATTGCAAGGCGGCTTCCACACCCGCCCATTCTAGAGGCGCACTCCCTTTACGAAATTCTCGGGCCTCTTTCTTAGGTACCGTGTAGCTAAATAAAGAAAATATGTAATGTTAAAATACAGTCTTGTACCACAAGTCATGTCAAAATGTTATATATGAGTTTTTATGAAGGCAGCTTGTTATTACGCCATTGATATAAGTCTGTTTACACAGTTCTCTTATAAGGTTAGTACTGTTGAACTATAACGTACTATCTGCCATCCTTGAAAGACCTGACAAGATAGTCTTCCTTGACTTTGATCTGTGCGGTGGGCGCCACGACGAGTGCCGGGAAGGCGGGCTGGTGCGGCCGCCGCCGCTCGGCGCCGCCGCCCGCCTCCACCAGCACCACGCGCCCTACGTGAGGCTCCACGTCGGCCTTTACGCGCCGACCACTCCCAGAGCCCTCGCTTTCTTCTGAACTATATTTGAAAAAAGTTTTGCATTAAAATAAGAGTATATTAATGATCAACGAAAACCACGGTCTGTATCTACTCAGTCAATGGCAAAAATTCTTTAGGTGTGAGTGCTTGAGAGTATAGTTGATCATACTGTATTTAGTGTGATTATTAGAAAAATTGCGTAAATAAATAAACTCACTGGGCCCTCCCTCTCCTGCCCCTACGACCTGCTATCACAGGAGTAGAGAAGTGTTCTGGGTGCGTGAGAGGCAACTGGTCGAGAGTCTCACTCTCGTTAAAATGCCGTCCACTTTTGAGACACAACGCTGACCGTCGTAGTGTCGTTATATCGCCGTCATCAAATACTATAAAAAGTGAAAATATTCAAATTGAATCAAATCAAAAATATATCATTCATAATAATTTAAATGCTGCGGCACTATGTTTCCTTATTTAGAACATTAAGCTTTATAAAATAAGTAATGACCAGTGATCAGAAAAAGGGGAGCTAATTTACGTACTGTAATAGTGGAGCCTACCTTAGGACAACATATTTTTTATGGTAATTGTCCCAGGTTTCGATTATATTTAAATGATTAAATTCATTTAAAAACACGAAAAACAGTAAATAGGATTTTTTTTTATTTTCAAAAAAATCAAAATAATTTCGTTATCATAGATTGACCTCCATTTTTTTAAATATAAGAAAATCCATGTTTTCTTATATTTAAAAAATAGAGGCAGTTACTTGTTTAGGTAATTTATTACATCATTTTTTTTTTATTTGGAAAATCAATACAAGTACACATCTTCAACAGAGTATATGTTATAAATCTTAAAGTTACTGGGTTTGTTATTTCAATGCTATGGTTAAATTAACAAAACTAGATTCAGGAAACTCAAGTATCAAAAATTATCTGCAAAGATAATATATTGTTAGTCTATTTTTCTCACACTATAAGCTTAAAGCTAACAATTGTTTTTTTTAATTAAAACAAGACCTACCAACAGTATACTGGCTACAATCTTGTATCTTTGTAACGACAGCTTCCATAGCATCCTTTTTGGGGTCCTGTTTCACTTCAACTGTGCTCCCTACTCTAAGGTTGCCTTTAATCACATCATCATTCACAGTGATAGTTCCACCACCAGCTTTTAAAGTTACCTGCAGACCAAAATTATTGAATTCAGTACATATTAACATTTACTATTATTTATATTTTTAATACTTTTTATACTACTACTATAACATACATATCATAGTATAATTATAGTAGGTCTTAAAATACTACTTTTTAAAACCAAAATGCTTTTAGTATGTAGGTCTGAAGTCAACTCAATTCTTTATTATGAATTCCAAAATTATTACAAAGGTGTAAAAAACTAAAGAATAGAAGTCTCAATTATGGACCCTGACGGGCACAGCATATATATTCATAAAATAATAATTAATTTTAACAAATATTCACTCTAATATAAATATTTACAGAAAAGGAAATACTTTTTGTTTGGAGATTATTACAAATAAAATGAACTGTTAACTATATTATATAAAAATAGACATATATTTAAATCAAAGTTAATATTACAATTAAAACTTGTCATTGTAGTACTCATCTATGCTATAATAACTTTTACATTGGTGCAGTGGAGTGTAATATGTGAGAAGTTTGCTGAAGCAATCTTCAGCTTGCAATTTTAATGATATATACTACCACAAATTTAAATTAAATAAGACATTTTGATTTAAATTATATATATAGAAATATTACTTATGTCATAAAGCAATAATATTTGTCTTTTAAAAATGAAAATTTCCAATAAGAATGTAATACATATACATAAAAAATATAATGACTGAGAAAAAATACTTAATAGCTTCACTACAAAGTAGTAAAATTTTCCATGAATACATTCCATAGATTCTTTAAAATCCTAAGCAGCTAATATTGATGTGTATTCTGTAGTAGTAGGGTTTGATACACTTACTTTGCACTTAATATTCTTCACAACTTTCTTAATCTTGGCTTCACAGAAAGCACCTTTATATTTAGCACTTACATCAGTACCAACAGGCAAGAAAGGTGGGTCGTCTCCCTGCTGTAAAACAGCAATTAAATTGTAAACAATGATAAAGTTTATTTATTTTAATCTCATGATAGACAAAACTTACCATTTTCCAAGATAGTTTGAGGTGACTGAAATCTGCCAATCCTAAAATTAACAAAGGAAATAGGTATAAGAAAATTAGTAGAGAATTTCATTTATTGTATGATATTTTCCTGGACAAGCTTTCAGACCTATTAAGTGTGTGAGTGCTAAAGATTGAGATAATATACTTATCATTTATTATACATATGTAAGACCTAAGAGATAATGACAGTCAAATGTGTACAGGGGAACTATAAGGTAGATGATGTTATTTATTCTTCTAAAGATTATTATTGTGCCATTTTATGCTATTATTAACTGACCGGTAATTTGCTGAAGAAATTACAGACTCCTTTAAATTGTTTTATTTCAGGTCACCCCTTGATTCAATGTCACCCTGCTTGTTGGTAAAAAAAACTCACCATTATTATATAATAAATCAATGATTTGTTTATTAAAGTCAGGGGGTGAATTATATTGGGAAAAAATATATATTGGTCTTATCAGGATATATGTTTTATGTAGAACAATATGAAGTATTTCCATACAAGCGGCTGTTACAATAGTAGCGTACGTCTAATACATAGTACATTGTGCAGTGTTTATAGTCAAAAGTAACCTGAAAGGAAAATGCTTGTTTTCATTATATTTTGATAAGATTAAATCCTAGACAGTACAAAATACTGACAGCAAGCGGTAACAACAAGCATTGTATAAAAAAGAAAGTGTATTGCGCGGCAAACGGAAGCAATAATGATATCTGTATTGAATAAACAAATATGTGGATATTTACCTTCAGAATGATAGTATTTTAACACCGCATTGACATGTCACATAGGAAAAAATGTCGGGAATCAAAGGAAATACACTTAAAATTCGACAACCATTTTTCGTTCTTCGCCGTGTCTTACTGATACCATGACACTTGGTATTATGTTGCCAGATAAATAAATAAACAGTGTGACTCTGTCGATGGTCAGATTCGGGTTACCATAGGTACTTTCTAATAGAGTTGTGTGTCCAAAAGTCAACTAATGAAGTATATCTATTTGCTTTAAGGTTATCTGTGGCAACAGGAGTGACACAAATGAACAGTGAACACGTCAAACAAAAATAGTTTCTGTGTTTTACGAAGATACGAAATGATGTTTTGAAAATGTATTTACTGATATATTCGCGATTTTGGTGTGCCTAGAAATTTCTCAGAACATTTCATATGTAAATTTTAGTGCATCGGTGATCTGCAATAATAACAAAATGAAGGCTTTACTAGCAACTGTGATCAGTCTTGCACTTACGACTGTAGTTATCGGCAATGCTTATTACCAGAAGAAACAGTTTTATCCTTCTATAGTTTATCTAACAAATTCAAATCCCAGCATGGCTGTAAGTATACTGTGTTCACCTTCATTAACCTATGGTAACTTCATAATAAACTAGTCAAACTCCGCCATTAAGTATAAATTTCACAATAATTCGTTTCCTAGGATAACGTGTAGATACAATATGTTTCAAAATCTTCCTCCTGAAAAGTGTCAGCATTTTTAACTACATTTTTTTTTTCAGGTGATGTATTTGCAAGCTTTTATACTAGTTTTACTAGTGGGTAAACTATTAAGAAAGATATTCTTTGGCCAACTGCGTCCAGCAGAGTTTGAGGTAAATTAATAAAGTGGTCAGTTACTAAAATATATTACACCAAAAATAAATGACTGTACAATTGTGTTTTTCTTTTTAGCATTTGATTGAAAGGTCATGGTATGCTATAACAGAGACATGTTTGGCATTTACTGTCTTCAGAGATGACTTTAATCCTAAATTTATTGCGTTGTTCACTCTATTGCTGTTCCTCAAAGCATTCCATTGGCTCGCTGAAGATAGAGTTGACTATGTAAGTAACTATAAATAAGTATAAATAATAAAGAAACTAATTTTGACTTTCTACCAAGGAGTATTTAATGAGTTGTTAGAATTGTATGTTATGTTAATTACCAAAGCAGTTATTAGAACCTGTTGTAATTATTAACTAATTAAGTAGTATTAGTTGTTTTCATAAAATACTTTGTCAAAACATTCATTTGAATATTCTTTTAAAGATGATACCTAGTTTAGAACTTGGTCTCTATTTCATAATATCGGAGTAAACCATTTTAGGTTGTAGGTAACCAAGTCAAGCATGACAGTCAATATATGAAAATTAATACAAATATATGTTCTTCAACTTAGAATAAATTATAGACATGCAAGGTCTAACTATTGTAATATACTTTGATCTCTGTAATCTCTATATTAGAGAACTAGACATAGATGCATAGCATTTTTTTTTTCAATTTACTACATATAGCAGTGTCTTACTTAAAGCTCTATTACTTTATTCATTACAAATGTTGAACATGAATGTATAAATTTAGTATTTGCCAAAGTGTTGTGCTTCGAGAATTTTTTATAAACATTTTATCCTTTTAATTTACTGATATCATATATTTGGATACAATGTTAACTGACTTACATAGTCATTTGGTTAAAGTTGGCCTAATGGTCATGAATCAGTAGTTGTGCTGATTCAAATTGGATTTACAGATAGTTTATTCGGTTTTTGTAATGCATAGGATGCTGTGCAGCAGTTGTAATGTTCAAAAAAGTCTATTCAGGAGATCTTTGTTTTGGTACATAATAGGTACTAGCAACCCGCTCTGGCTTCGCATCCGTAGCAGAGACATCTTCAACAATCATTAACATATTTCAATCACTTTACACCAAATCTTAACAAATTATAAACCTAAACCTTCCTCATGAATCACTCTGTCTATAAGTAAAACCGTTCAGCAGTTTTTGAGTTTATTGCGAACAGACAGACAGATCCGGCGGGGACTTTGTTTTATAATATGTAGTGATAAAAAAAGTAGATACTATCCAGCCATACATTATACCCGTGCATTGACTATGTCGTAAAAAAAATTAACACTTGGTTGTCAATATTTTGATTCTTTCAGATGGAGAGAAGTCCAGTCTATGTCGTAAAAAAAATTAACACTTGGTTGTCAATATTTTGATTCTTTCAGATGGAGAGAAGTCCAGTCATAGGATGGCTATTTCATGTTAGAATATTGACATTGTTGCTGCTACTGGCCAATTGTGACTTCTATTTCATCCACCATGCATACCAGTTCACTGCTTCTAAGGGGCCCTCAGTGCAACTTGTATTTGGATTTGAATACAGCATATTAATAATAATGATTGTTAATATATTGATCAAGGTAAATACCATTTATTGCTTAACACCATATTATTACTTTAAACGAGTAATTCTTGTATGTGTGTTTATGTATAATAATAGTAACTTACACATCTCGCACACCGCCGTGTGATCCCAGAGGCAGAGCCTGTACTATGGTAACCAGACTGCTGATGAACATACTTATATATTTCTAAATACATACATATTATAGATAAATTACACCCAGACAGAACAAATGATCATGCTTATCACACAACTATTTGCCCTGGGTGGGAATATATTTTTTGTACCTCGGAAACGGCTCTAACGATTTTGATGAAATTTTCTATACAGATACCGTTTTGTAATTTAAGTTCAACTGCATTGTTGTACTTCCTGTAAAAAGCAATTTTACAAAAAAAATATACTTGAAAAAAAATTATGATTTTACAAAAACTCCCAGGTACTATTATTTAAACTATATATTGACTTTACCTAAACTATTATTTATTATGTAAATCCTCTTTCCTCAAAGGGGCATTTTGTGTTCAATGGAGGCTTTCACGGGCAGTCGATAAATTATAAAAAAGAAGTTCACTAACTGCACTTCAAGTGTAAATGTTTTCAAATTTTTGTAAAGAAAAATAATATCTGTAATCATTTCTTTTAGTATGTTCTTCATGCGATTGACTCGCGCTGGGAAGCTCCGTGGGAGAGCAAAGCCGCAGTTCTGTTGTACACAGAGTTAGCAATAAACTTCTTAAAAGTGCTGCTGTATATTGGTTTTGTAGCAGTCATGGTCAGAATCTATACTCTACCATTGTTTGCATTCCGACCCATGTATGAAACTATGAGGTGAGTTTTAAAGCTATGAATCTATGCTTAACATTTTTGAGTATATGCATTTTTCAGTTTTAATTTATGTCATACTAACTTTTAAAGTTTCGCGTTCCATGATATAATTATGTATTTGCAAAAGTATGTAATTCCTATGGAAATACATAATTTAATTTATGGCGCTTGTGAGTGGAGGGGGGGCCGTTAACAAAAAAAAACGTGGTTCTTAAAGCGAGTTAATTTCACCCTTCAGATTTAAGCTTGACATGACTTGCGGGTACCTAAAACAAATTACCATTTTATTTCCTATTAACTTGTTACAATGGCGAAACCCTTGGGTAAAAATTAAAAAATTATCGTTTGTTATAGTTAATTATATGCTACGTCGAATCTTTAACAGTGGAGCACTATTTACGCCACAACCTTTATGCGGTTTTGGCTCTTAAGCATAGGCGATCACGTTCTGAGACGACCACACCATTTTCGTAATTTTTTCTAATTTGTATCTGCAAGTTATATCGGGTACTTATGCTAGCGAGAGTCACAATTCAATATACATACAGATAAAAGCGTGTCACTTGATACCTGCACATTTTTAATCGCTTGCAGTACTTAAAACATTATTATTAACTTTGTTTGTAGGAGTTTTAAGAAGGCGTACAACGATGTGGTGCTATCTCGGCGGGCAATTCGTAATATGAATACGTTGTATCCGGACGCGACGCCAGCTGAACTCGCCGCCGCTGACAACGAGTGTATCATCTGTCGTGAGGAAATGCACACTGGTCAGTGGATCTAATAATGTGCTTATTGCTGAACGGAAAATTAGGGTTATGACTGCTTTACACATTGAAATTACACTAATAATCATAAATTTAAAACACCCCCGACTCGAAAATCCCTTCAACAATTCGAACGCTCAATCGATTTTCATGAATTATATCTAAGAACACTCTCGATTAAGTCACCTTTCAAACAAAAAACAAAAACGCACTTAATTCGGTCCAATCGTTTGGGACCTACGATGCCACAGACTACATACACAGACACACAGACACGTCAAGCTTATAACACCCCTCTTTTTGCGTCGGGGGTAGAAAAAAAAACATTTTACTTAAGTGTTTAGTTAAGTGTTGGGTTCCTCTTAAGAATATCTGTGGATTCTGTATGACATGTCAGTCAGGACTCTCAAATCATTGAAACAGTCTTATTCTTCTTTAATTTTTTGTATAATTGTTTGCATTCTTAATGGTGCAGATAATTATTGAATAAAAAAAATATCCCTAAATACTCTGATAAAAGCGTTTAGCAGCTCAGCTTTTGATTGTTTGTGTAGTGAGCTCTCTCTTTCTTTTCTCTATTTCTTGACTTCACTTTCATTCATTACTTATCGTACATTTTAGTGCTGATGAATAGGTAATGATGGGAGGGGATTTAGCTATCGCGGTGCCCTGGGCGAGATATTCTGTCGGGAATACCGTTCTCTTCTATAATAAACCAACTGTTATCCGCGACTCTGTTCCCGTGGAAATTCAAATGTATCTCACGCGAACTGTACATTTTCCGGTATAAAATATTGCCTATGTCCTTCCCCAAGATATAGGCTATCTCCTTGTAAAATTTCATTACGATCCGTTTAGCCGTTTAGTCGCGAAAACGTAACAAATAAACAGAGTTTTTCTTTCTCTCTACTTTCGCATTTATAAAATATTATAAATGCGAAAGTGCAAGTGAAATAGCGAGAACTTCAAGGTTTATTAATTCAGCTTGACAAATAGTGCACATTGTAAACAATGATTTCCATGAGTAACGAATTGAATTGTCACATTGTTCGTAAAACAGTGATTAACTTTACAGGATAAATTCTACATTACTATTTTAAATGAGATCAAATCAAGTACGCACTGTAAAATTCATACTAATAAGTATGAATTTTACATTGCGTACTTGCTTAATTAATAATAAATACTTATTAAATAATTATTAATTTTACATGTGACAATTCAATTCGTTACTCATATAAATCATTTTGTTTACAATGTGCACTATTTGTCAAGCTGAATGAATAAACCTTGAAGTTCTCGCTATTTCACTTGCGATAAGAATGTATTTAGATAAAAATAATGAAAGAGAATCGTAACCTTACGATTACGGTGGTAGTCTAAAATAACTCTATAATAGTGTTGTATAAGTTTGGTTAGTTTTTAGGGTTCCGTTGCTCAAAAGGAAAAAAAGAACTCTTAGGATCACTTGGTTTCTGTTAATACTTATGTCTGTGTACTATTGAAACTGTAAAAAAATCAAGCTTCTTCAGTCACCGATATCAAAAGATACGAAAGTAAATAAAAACCTATAGGGTACTTCCCATTGTCCTAAAGTTATGAAAATTGGTGAGCAGCAAGGTCTCACAGCACAAGTAAAGAAAAATCCGAAAGTTCTTAATTTGTTGTTATCCACTTGAGCGTCTATGGGTAGTATAGAATACTAAACATTATTTTTTTGGGATTACAAACTTAACTTTATTTTACTAATGTCTATTACTTTATTTAACTTATATTTTTTGCGCTTGGAAAGTTAACTGTTGCGTACATCGATGTATGGTTGAGTATTTTGAGAACAGCCAAGTTAAGTATCTCTTTCGAAAAAAAACGGGAAATGAACGAAGAATCGATTCCCGAGAACTTTACTGTCAGACGATCTATCTACATACAAGAATATACGGAACGCTCGGTGCGCGAGTCAGACCATTTGTCCAGTTTTTTATCTATTACAAGACAACTTCAACATATCCTAATACTGTTAAGAAACTTTAAATACACAATGTTAACGGATATAAAATGCACCCAATTTTGTACTTTATATCATTTTATAAATAAAAGCAAAACGTATTTACAAGCTAACCATTATACACGAGATTCCAAACATTCGTGTTTGATAAAGTACAAGGCCAGTGAAACTTCGACACAATATGTGTTTGGTGCAGTAAAAGAACGAACTATAGAATTTTTGTGTTGGAGGCCGTCTTAAATTATGTACGACGTGTGTTAGTCGTACTGGAGTGCTTGTAGAAATATTTTTCTTGAACATTGTCTAAGTTTACACATACGTAATATATAAAATTAATGTTTGTTTGTTTACTTGTTGAGTTGAAACTTGTTACTGTTGTTCTTCAGACAACATCTATTTATTGTATTGCGACTATACTACAACATCTATTTATTGTAATAATATAATAACAATAATAATATAACTATTTATTGTACACACCAAGAACATTAAAAAACAAAATTTCTTAAAATTACGGTTTATACAATTGGCGGCCTTATCGCTCTATGGCAATCTCTTACAGGCAACCATGAGATGGAGAAAAAGAAATTGAGATAAATTGCGACCATACGAAAGAAGTCCACGACTTGCAGCTAGTCTATATACTTAATGTTGCGGTGTGTTTTGTCGGTTCAGATGAGGCAAATAAACACATTGACTCACACACACACACACACTTTACGGCATACGCTATCCATAATTTGCCATGCAATTTGTTTATTCAATCTCATTTCGATCCTATCCGATAGGTACCTATGTATTGCTATACTATTTAGTCGATTTAGTTAAAACTTCTTACACTTATTGTTAACATTTGTGGCAAATCAGCAACTCCTTTTTAACGTTAATATTTTAAATATCAAACATAAAACATATTATTATTTTAACTAAACAGGAGCAAAAAAACTGCCATGCAACCACATATTCCATGCGGCTTGCCTACGGCTATGGTTCCAGCGGCAGCAAACATGCCCCACTTGTCGGCTAAACGTTCTCCGTGCGCCTGTGCCGGACACGACGGTGCCGGGCGGCGCAGCGGGCCCGGCGCGCCCGCCGCACGCGCCCCACGCGCCGCACGCCGCGCCGGGCCCGCCCCCCGCGGCCGGGCCTGTCCCGCCGCCGTTCCCGAACATGCCGCCACCCCCACGTAAGTATTTCTAGCTCATTTATTACTAGGTAGTTCCAATTGTTGAATAAGGTCTCTGTCATAGTATTCCCAGACGGCTACGGTGCAGGTTGTGTGTAACAGTATAACATGTGTGCACCTTTTATAAATATGAACTGTTTTACCACAGCGATGATGGCCTGGGGTATACCACCACCGCCGCCCCCGCGCCCCGCCTCCCTCGCCAACCTTACTACCGCTGAACTTCAACGCATGGAAGGAAATGAGCGCAGGAATATTGAAGCTCGCCTTCAGGTATTTATACAATCACATTGAAAGGATGAATTCACATTACTTAAAATAGTTGAAAAATGACAAAAAATACATTGTTTTGGTTACGCAGCAGATTTTTTTCAATAAAAAATATCGAAAAATAGCTTTTGTGCAGCTTCGCTCGCGTAAAAAAGTATTTCTTTAATCCCTCGGACCATGATAATCGGTTGAACGTTACGGCAGCGCATAAAATACTAACAAATATTGATTTTTATTTATTAGATTAATAGTTTTATTTTTTATTACAAAGCGATATAATTGGATTTTTATTTATTTAGATTTAACAGCCAATTCAAAATTTGAGCGTACCTACTTTACAGTACAAAAACAAACTCTCTAATAACTTGTAGCTGTTTGATACTCATCGGGGAATATTTATTTTGTTTTGACAGTATAAGTTGATGTTTTACAGTTGCTGCGAGAAATCCAAGCGATGCTAGATGCGTCTGTACTTTTAATGCAGCAGTACTCGACGGTGGTGGCCAACTTACCGCAAAACAGCACTAACGTCTCTACTCAGACAGAAACGTAAGTTAATTAGATTTATGTACTTCCGATGATCTTTGCTTATTAACTCTATTAGTTTATTTAATTGGACCGTGTTATTATTATACATGGTTCCGGACTATATTTTCAGGCAATCCATTAATGCCGCGTTCCTATATTTAAGAAACGATTCCTTTTGCTGACGAACGGTAACATTTTCTTGAATTTTCAACGAAAATTTTACTGTCCGTAAGCAAAACGCATCGTTTCTTGACTATAGGAACGCCGCATACGAGTTCGAGGAGGTCATATGGAACCAAATGGCCCTCTATGACCCCTATGCAAATGTCAACCGCTTTCGATTAATTTAAAATTTTATGCAACTTTAAAAAATTATAAAAAAGCGTAATGTTTAAATATTTTTTATTGTTATTACCTATCTGCTTTCTAACACTTCAGCACATAATAATCAACCATAAAATGAAAATAAATAATCTGCAATACTTTTGAATCAGAGGTACAAAACTTTTAAATTTTCACATTTTTAACAGGTTTTTGACTTACGTGGGTCACACTGAAAGTTTTTAGAATAGGCCAGTAAGAAAAGCAGTCGATGAAAAATTTATTTAAACTTCGAATTTCTATTTCGAACTCTTTGGGAATCTATCTGTAGATGTTTAATGATTTAATATGTCATTTGTTTTTACAAATTGGCAGCAATTTAAAAAGTATCTGTCGTGCATCGAAATGGATTTGAGTAGAGAAAATTTTCGCTCAATGATTTATTACGACTTTCGTTGCGGTCTTTCTGAACAACAATGTTACAATAGACTTTGATTGGCATTTCATTACGAAGCCCCATCTCGTGCCACTGTTTACAACTGGTGTAATGAGTTTAAATGTGGTCGAAGCAAACTCACTGATGATTCTCGAGAAGGACGTCCTTCTACGGCGACTACTGAAGATAACCCGATTGCTGTGCGGCTAATGATAGGGTGACATATCAACAGATTCGGGCAGCTTTTGGCATTGGTATGAGTCAAGTACAAAAAGTCTTACATGAACATTTAGGCGTCAGAAAGCTTTGTACTAGCTTACCTTATAATTTGACGGAAGATCAAAAACGCTGTCGTTTGGATTGGTGCCGCTCAATGCTTGAAAAGTATGACGGAGGTGACTCGAATGCTGTATATGACGTCGTCACAGGTGGTGAAAGCTGGATATATTGTTCCGAAACCAAAATACAATCAGCGCAATGGTTTCCATTCAAAGATTTGCCGACAAAAGTAAAGGGCAGAAGTCAAGGGAAAAAGATGATTGGCTCATTCTTTGGACGGACGGGTCATATCGCAACAATAATTCCCGAAGATAAAAGGACTGTTACTGCAGATTGGTATGTCAGTCATTGTCTTGGAAAATGTCGACAGCAGCGCCTAAGAAGCAGGATCCTCCTCCACCACGACAATGCTCCAGCTCACTCCGCCAGACGCACTATCGAAGGTGTTGAGCTAGTGAGTCATCCACCTTACAGTCCCGACCTAGCACCTTGTGACTTATTTATTTCCAAAAATAAAAAATAAACTTAGAGGAATTCGTTTTATAAAGCCTGAAGATGCCGTGGTCTCGTTTGAAAAAGGCGTGGAAGAGATCCCGAAAGAAGAGTGGGCTCAATGCTTCAGTCAATGGTTCCATCACATGCGGAGGTGCTTGGAATGGAACAGAGACTACTTCGAAAAGCAATAAAAATATTAACAGGCTTATATATCATTCCATTTTAATTTCTAAAAATGTTCAGTGTGACCCAACGTAAATGGTCGATTACTGCAAAAATCAATTAAGTACTTTATTGGCATTGGCAACATGTACAAGTTTTTAGCCAGCCATCTAACGAAATACAATAACATACTCTAAATGAATATAATGTCTTGTATCTTGTTTTGGCAGTCAAACAGAAGAAACTCGAAGAGAATCCGAAGAACCCGTAGTGAAGTCTGAGCCAGACGTGGTGCCGACCACATCGAACTATAAGCAACCCTCACCGGCGCCATCGACCAGCAAGACCATAGCCCCGTCGGTTTTAGACGGGACCAGCTCCCAAATGCCACAGCCTGATACAACTACTTCTATAGACTCTAATAGGTAAATTGCTGTGACATATTTGCTATGAACAAGTCGTAGGAGTGCAATGTACACCGATGTTTCTAAAATATCGATGTTTCGTGTCCAGCGATGTTTGATTCATCAATCGATTTTAATATTTTATAATATACAGGATATTGCCCGCGACTTTGTTTGCCTGGAAATGTTGATGTGGTAAGCGTACATTTTTCTGGGATAAAAAGTAGCCTATATACTATTCGAGACTATAATCTATCTTTGTGCCAAATTTCATCTAGACCTGTTCAGCCGTTCTGGCGTTATTGAGAACAAAATACTATACAATATATAACAATCTTACTATTATAAATGCGAAAGTTTGGATGGATGGATCCATCCAAACTTTCGCATTTATAATAGTAAGATTGTTAGCTTTATTCGATACATCGAAAATTGTTGTTGTCGGGATGTCCATTATCACTAAAAAGAAAACTCCTAATGTAATCAATCAGACTACATACGTAGTCTGATTTATTACATGGGATTCGACTTTTTCGCTTCAAACTATTGATGTTGTAATTTGATTAATTGTAGAAAACTGATGCTAAATTGACATGGTTTTTTTTTTATCTGAAACATTCTTAAATGAGGTGAAGATACTAAATATATACCTAGTTAACTAGATATTTCTTTATCAATCAATACAAATTTAATTATCTATAATTAAATTTGTTAAACGGAGTGGCACTATTTGTGAAGTCGACTTTTCTTTCTTGAGAGCTTAATAATGTTTTAATTGAACATATTAAACAGTTAAATATGCTTGTGTATTCTACGAGACAGTGTGTATATTTATTAATATAAAATTTTATTACAGAGACAAGACTGATGCCGATGCCGATGAGCTAAGAAGACGCCGGCTTCAAAAATTCGCGATGGACAAATGAGCTTGTTGTATACTTTTTGTTTCGATTTCGTAATGTACTATTATTTAATGTACAAAGTGTTTCGGTATGTGTAAGCATTATCTATTCTTATCTGAAATAAATGTATTTATGTTCTTGTAAATATAATGGGATATATACATGAATACATACAACCATACTTTGCTTTTTACCACATTCCGTAATTTAAATGAGGTAACTGATGTCTAAAATATTTTTTATTTATAACTTAACAGACTTTGTGTGCTATCCGAACGTAGGATTTTTTTTGGCGACATAATTGGCACCGATAATTCTTTTTTTTCTTGCGATTCGAACACGATTAAAGTCTTAAAAACATGACAACAGATTGGTAAATAATTAAATAAAATATATTTTTAGAAGCCGGTTACAGGACCATCCACTAGCCGTTCTAATCGCAAATTTAAACTATCCAGGGACCCACTCAAAGACAACGAATCTAGTTGCAGAGCCACCTACCTGGAATAATCGTGAATATACACTATCCAGGGACCCTACAGCTCACTTTTGATTAGAAATGAGCAAGAATCCGGGCATTGTGCGGCGCGGCAATGTGGGAATATCACCTACCACTTTATATCAGATGTGTGTACTCGCAAACTTTTAAATGCATAGCATAAGAATGTGTGCAAGCATTATACATTTACAGTAAACTTCGAAAAATATGGTTTGGCCCGATTAATAAATTCCCAATAGCATTTATTTCCGTTATAATTATGACCAAGGGGCGAATTTTTGTTATATGTTATAATGATGACGAAATGTAATATATGGACTGTTTCTGATCTTGATCAACACGCCGCCTACTACGTTTATACTCATTACTCGTAGTTCTCGCCAAGTGCTTCCAGAGTAAGATGAAAGCAGTGGTCTGAGTGAGCCGAATGTTAGCGGTCATTTATCGTAGGTATAATTTTACCACACTGCCCGGGCTTGGTGTACACTAGAAAAGGAAACTATATTGATAACTAAGATGAGAGATTTTGTCTCTGTCAAACTAAACTTTCCAATTAAGTAAACTCAATCTCTACATAGTATTAAACAATGTCGCTTCCCGCAGTCTATCTGTACGCTTAGATATTTTAAACTACGGAACGGATTTTAATGCGGTTTTCATAAATAGATTCATAAATAGAGTGATTAAAGAGGAAGGTTTATATGTTTAGTTTTATATTGTTTTGTGTTAATTTGTTGAAAAATGACGATATTTGTCCACCACATACATTGGACCCGAGCGAAGACGGGGCGAATCGCTAGTAACTGATAAATCATAATAATAAATAAAACAAACACTACAATGATCATTATTAATTTAATTAACTAAACGAACACTACAAACTTGATGGTTAGCAGTTGTATAAAGCATTAATATATCCATAAACTTTGTTGTTGTAATTGTCTAAGACAGGCATACCACCAAAGTAACAACTAGATTCATATAATTGTAGATTATTTTTGCTGTACCACACATTCTTGGTACCCTCTGTACCATCTACATTTAGTGTATTTAGCTCCAGGACTCCAAAGTGATACTTTTGACCATCTGTTTGTATGCAATTAATATATACAGGTTCTGGTAGGTCCTTTACATCCTCCTGTAACAGATCAACCTTTGTATTAACTGGTTTGTGCAGATATCGAAAATTTATGTGTGTGTGACAAAAGTGACTTAACATAAATGTCTCATTTTCGAATTAAATCCTTAAGGTTTTGTTACTTATTTTAAGTTGGAAAATAGTAAACACGTCTTGCGGCCTTTGTAGATAGCGAAACCACACCCAAATTGTGTCTATTTACACTTGACTAGTGGACTGCTGTCAGATATCTGCTTACCATTTTACCATCATATAATAATTATTAAATCTTTCTCTGTCCAAAGCCAATTTTTTGTTGTTTGGGTTCTCGACATATTGACAAAAAAAGTATTCAGATAGATACATTTAGTTCTTGTCTATCAAAAAGGACTGAACATTATTATATATATATTGAAAATTAAATTCAAGACATGCCAAAGGTATTCAGATCATGTATATTTGCCTACAATTAAAAAGCAAAGCTTATAACATATACGAGGGGTGATCAAAAAGTAATGATAAACGGATATTTCTAGTAATAATAAAATTCTAAAAAAATATTTTTTCAACTCCCTAATCCTTCACAACTTCCCTGACAAAAAATGGTATAAATAGGACGTCATTTTTAAAATATACATTCATTTGAATACTAGCAGTCGGAGTGATAACATCAAAATGGAGAAACATGAAGTGCGAAGCGTCATCAAATACCTGTGCTTGAAAAAAATGTCCACCAAAGACATTCATACTGACTTGGTGGAAACATTGGGAGACTCTGCTCCTCCATATTCTACAACTGCACGCTGGTGCAAGGAGTTTAAGATGGGAAGAACATCCACGGAAGACGAACACCGCGAAGGCCGTCCGTCCTCCTCCCTCACTGAAGAAAACGTCAAAAAAGTTCAAGATCTGGTTTTGGCAGACCGAAGAGTGACCATTCGTCATTTAGCTGAGAACACAGGCATTTCATTTGGTAGCATTCAAAGGATCTTAACTACCGAGATGAACATGAGAAAGGTCTCTGCACGTTGGGTCCCGAGAATGTTAACCGACGAACAAAAGAAGAAACGATTCGACATTTCAAGGACCAATCTTGAAATGTTCCAGGCGGATCAAGATATTTTTTTGGCTCGATTTGTGACTATGGACGAAACTGGATTCATCATTTTGATCCCGAAACCAAACAACAGTCAATGACATGGAAAAGGCCATCTTCACCGACTCCCAAGAAATTCAAAGTTTCAAGCTCTGCCGGCAAGGTTATGGCGTCTGTTTTCTGGGATGCTGAGGGAATAATTATGGTTGAATACCTTGATAAGGGCGCTACCATAACAGGCTCCTACTATGCTGACCAAATCAAAAGATTGCGAGAGGCCATCAAGGAAAAAAGACGGGGTAAACTGCGCGCAAAAGTTCTGTTCCATCAAGACAATGCACCTGCACACAAAGCTGAAGTTGCGATGGCTGCCATTCAAGAAGCTGGCTTCCAGCTGCTTGAACACCCACCCTATTCTCCAGATCTAGCCCCCAGCGACTTTTATTTGTTTCCTCGGCTCAAGGAACACCTCCGGGGCCAGAAAGATTTTTTTTTAAGGGTATCGTTGGTTTAGAAAAGAGATGGACTAAATGTATTGACCTATTAGGAGACTATGTAGAAAAATAAATTTTATTTTTAAGTATATAGTTATTTTAATGTACCCATTCTCATTATTTTTGGATCACCCCTCGTACAATCATTATACATAAAAACTTGTGGTTTGATCTATAGTATAATTAATAAGAAATACATAATCACATTCAACTGTTTCCTATATGTGAGTATTTTGTCATAATTAGTTTCAGTGGGAAGTGAGACCAGCAGGAGCAGGTAAAAATACTTTCTCGGGATTAGCAGTTATTTAGTCTTAGTACAGAATTAAACTTATTATCTTACCCCATGCAGCTGCTTAGCATAAGCACTGGCTACAGTAAATGCATGTGTGAGTGATCTGCCTAGGATTTGTTCCTGTGTCACTGGAGTTTCATAGATGTTGTTAACTTCAGTGTGGTTATAGTGCAGCCAAGTTGTGTGTGGATGTCTTACACTCACAGTAGGATGGACAGCTGAAAATTATTTAAGTGATAATTAAATAATTTTCAAAAAACCTAATAGTTTTCTTCTATACCTTAAAAATGGCCAGTGGTTGAAGTGGTACTGGTGAAAAGAATTTTGAGTTATAATAGATTTCTGAAATACATTGATAGTGAGATTATGTTCATGCCATACATCGGCACATATGGGCCGGCTCGATAGGAGTGATCCCCACGTCTCACAGAAAACTGGTGTGAAGCAATGCTTTGTGCTGTTTCACCGAGTGAGTGAGGTTACTGGAGGCTATAACCCTGCTTCCTCTACTTTCACCTTAATGGCCAGGAAAGCACTTGTGACTTTTGAGTTGCACCATCAGGTGACCGGTCTGCTTGTTTCCCCCATATACCATAAATATATATATACTTACGGTATTTGCTTGAGTCACTGTAGAAGTGTTCCTGCGGTAATGTAATAGTATGTTTGATAGGATACAGGTTGGGAATGTCAGTAAAAGGGACATCTTTTTCTGTATCATGTTTGACAGGCTTGCAGCTAGTGACTAGTATATTAGAAATCTCTTGGAACTGAATGAGGTCATCTTCTTTGTCAAACACTGAGTGGCATTCTGCATCATTCACTACATATCTGGATTGTGTTACCTCAGTGTCACTGCTCTTCTCAACAAGCTGCAGTAATTTATTTGTGAGAATTTCACTGCAAAATTTAAAAATATAATTAGTTTATTTTAACTTTTATATACTTTATTTATTTTATCGATGACATACTTTTAGATTTAGGTCTAATAGGTAATTATTTAAAAGATTAACAATAATAACTTCACACATCTCACACACGGCCGTCTGATCCCAAACAAGGCAGAGCCAGTAACAATGGTAACCATACTTAAATATAAATATATTTTAAATACATTTTATAGATAAATTACACCCAGACACAGAACAAATGATCATGCTATCACACAATTATTTCTCCTGGGTGGGAATTGGAACACACAACCTCTGGCTTAGCAGTCAGGATCATTAACCACTAGAACAACAGGCCAGTCAAAGTGGTAGCATAACACAAAACTTTACATATGTGTGACCATATGTCTTGCGATTCAAATCTTACTATTTATTTTATACTAGCTATCTTATTATTAATTTTCCCCTCAACTGCTAACTGTACCAATGCTGAATTATTATATTTTTAATAGACAATTAGCCACCTTTTATATGGAATCAAGTTGGTTAAAAGGAACACAATTCTATCTGATGGTAAGTGGATACTACAATATTGAAAATAGTAATGTTTAGATTTGTTTTTTCATCAACTCAAGCACTACCCAATACAAAGCTCGTCTTGGCTTTTTTTGATGATCCAAATTGGTCTAATACATGTCATCTCTTAATACATGTATTAGAACAACTAGTTAATTTATACAATATTTAATTTAAAAATCATACTTTCTCCTTCTGTCACTGATCCCAAGTATTCTAGGGAAATTATATGCAGGTCTAGCTGGATCTTTGATTTTTGGCTGCTTCTTTTGTTCAGGATCAAACACATTCGCAGAAAGTATCGCTTTCTTTATATTCTCGTGAATGGCAGCAGGTGCTGGCACTTCTGCAAGCTCTTCTATTTTTGGGGGCAATTTATTATCTGCTATTATTGTCTTGGTAAGAACTTGAGCTTGTGAAATACCTTCAAGAAGAACATTCGTGTTTTTTAGCGTGTAACATGGTCGTTCTTTGTAATCCGGATGTTTTTCATCTAATGGAATAGTAGGTTCATACGGTCCCACAATTTCAACTCTGTAAATATAATAAATATTATCTTTGGTATGATTTTCTATACCAAATAGCTGATTGTACACTGTTTGCACGTTAGAACATGGTCTTACTTTTCTTTTTTAGGCTTTTCTTTAATAAATTCCAGAGCATCTTCAACTTGGATACCTTTAGCCTTTAATTTTTCCTCGATGCCTGTATCAATGGGTACACGTTTACCTTGAATTAACCAGTGCTTTTTAAACATAAAACCGATATGCTGCCTGTTTAAAACTTGTGTTAAGCGCATTTTGGTGTAATTCTTATAAATTAATCACAATTTTTCAATAACCTCGAACTCAGTAAAACAACATTTTGACAGCTGAAATTACGTTCAATAACGTTTAGTAACGTTCGTTATTTACCTATAGAAAGAATATCAGCGTAGTAGTAACGCCAAACAACAAACTGATTAATAATCAAAATTTTATATGTATATATGTATTATATGTCGCGCATCGATTTCATGATCTAGTGCCTCCTTGCACCATTGATATATATGACACCTCTAGGTCCCATGGGGCAGAACCAGCTAGTAGACTCGCTGCTTCGTAGGATATCGTGTAGTCTCCTCTTATAACTCTGACAGACATCGCCGCTGCCCACACAGTATCTATCACAGATTGCGGGTCGTCAAGGACTCCACCATATCGGGACGCCATGTAAGCCCAAGAAAACTGTCAAATTGTTCATCTTGTTGATAGAAGACGATTTTAAGTAGGTTTAAATATTATGTTTCATTTTTAAATTTTTATTTCTCGCTTTTGAGTGGGTCGGTTTGTAGTTTGTCCAAGTTTCAATAGCCTGGTGTGAAGTGAACGGCCAATGCCTTTTTACAAAATATAGTTTTTATCATACTTCAACTTCTTCATTAGTGTCGCGTCAGTACAATCCAGTATTATAGAGGAGAAGTATTTAGAAGATCACGTAAGTATTTACCATAGACATTAGCCTGACAGCAGATTATTACCCTGCCCCTATCGTCAATGCACAAATGATAGATAGATAGAGATAGATTATTCTTTATTGTACACCATTAAAAAAAATTAATTGGAACAGATCATGGCTTAAAAATAGAGTACAATTAGCGGTCTTATCGCTAATAGCGATCTCTACCAGACAACCTTTGGATGGAGATAATTATAGAAGTATTAAATAAAAGCAATAGTTGATGGCGTACTATATAGAAAATACAGACAAGTATTTACACGTATTAATATATATATACATATACATATACATATACACATACATATACACATACATACATACATACACACATACACACAGACATATACACTTAAATAATCCAGCTATTCAGTAGAGATTACATAGTAAAATCTAAAGTAATTTTGACTGGCGCCTAGTTCGATTGATTTCGGTGCCCCCCGTATGACGGCGCGGTGTGCGGCCGCACCGCTTGCACCACCCTAGGGCCGCCCCTGTTCAAGTACGCAATTTTATATAAATAGTGGTTTAGTCACAACTTTAGTACAAACCTGATAACTTCTGGTTCTAAAAAATCTGGTTTATTTATATCCTGAATGTGGGAGAAATTATCACTAGTTCAATTTATAGTTTGTAAGTCAGAGTAAGAGGGGCCCCCTGAGCTTGTGGGCCCCGGGGCACTGCCCCGTCTAGCCCTCCGGTATCTACGCCACTGATCCTCCACTAAATGTCTCATTTTGTCTGTCCTTATATTTTTAATGGCCCAACTGGCCTAGCTATTCTTAGCGCATTCTTCTTCTTTGCCTGCAATGGCTTATAGTTGGAACTAGTTCCCTTGATGAAATCTGAGAGGTTTAGCTTGATGGATATACAATGTATGTACTGACCCAATGTTGTATTGACGAAATTTTTAAATTTTAAGGATCATAGAATAATTATTAGACATGTAACGAATATTTGTCAACTGCCTGTCCTGGACGTTGGAATTAATGCCACGTTGCTGCCTTAAAAAATAGATAAAGATGAAATTGAGCAAATAACTTCTGATTTAACACTCATGAGGGCCTCGTTTCAAGCTGAGTTAGTACCTTAGTCGACACATTACCTACGGGGGTCACACTGAAAGATTTTAGAAAATAATGGATCGATGGAACCGCAGTGAGCCCACTCTTCTTTTTAATTTTTTATAGTATAGGGGGCAAACGAGCAGACGGGTCACCTGATGGTAAATGACTACATGCAATTCAAAAGTCACAAGTGCGTTGCCGGCCTTTAAGATGGTAAGATGGGAGTAGGGGGAGGGGGGAATAAAGGGCGAGGAAGGGAGAGAGGAAGATTGAAGGGTTAGGTTCTCCGGTAACCTCACTCACTTGGGGAAAAGCAATGCCATTATTACTTCACTGCCGGTTTTCTGTGAGGCCGTGGTTCATAAAACGAATTCCTCTAAGATTATCTTTTATTTTTGGAAATAACTCACTAGCTCCAGATCTTCGATAGACAATTATTCGATAGTTCGTCTGGCGGAGTGAGCTGGAGCGTTGTCCTGGTGGAGGAGAATCCTGCTTCTTGGGCGCTGCTGTCTAACATTTTCCAAGACAGCTGGTAGACAATGACTGACATACCAATCTGCAGTAACAGTCCTTTTATCTTCTAGAATGATTGTTGCGAAATGACCCGCTCGTCCAAAGAATGAGGCAATCGTCTTTTTCCCTTGACAAATTTTCAAATGGAATAACATCCGTTGCGCAGATTGTCTCCTGGTTTCGGGTTCGTAACAATATATCCAGCTTTCATTACCTGTGTCGATCCCATATACAGCATTCGAGTCAATTCCGTCATACTTTTCAAGCATTGAGCCGCACCAATCCAAACGACGGCGTTTTTGATCTTCCGTCAAATTATGAGGTATCCATCTAGATAGATAGATAAACTCTTTATTGTACAACAAAGAAATAAATTAATACAAACTTGTATACATATATGTAGATTCTTACTGAACTAAAGTCTGAGTACAATTGGTCATCCATCTAGTATAACGCTTTCTGACGCCTAAATGTTCATTTAAGACTTTTTTTACTTGACTCCTATGAATGCCTAAAGTTGCCCGAATCTGTTGATATGTCAACCTTTTATCAGCTTCTATCATTAGCCGCCGTAGAAGGACGTCCTTCTCAAGAATCATCAGCGAGCTTCAGTGGCGGATTTACCAGCAGGCTGAGTAGGCTGGCTCAGCAGATTGCAGGGCGGCAAATTTGATGTCAACATTTTTTTATGTCTTACAGAAATCAAAAGGGTATTGTAAAACTTTCATAACTTAATTAACTAAAACATAACATAACTAAAAAAAAGGCGGATTGTTACGAGATGAAAAAAAAGTCTCGAAAGTTGTTTGCCGGAAAACGCAAACAGCAAGAGTCCAAACTCTTTTCCGACACTCTCGAACGTATGACTGGCCTTTTGGTCTAGTGGTTAGTGATCGTGACTGCTAAGCCAGAGGTCGTGGTTTCGATTCCCACCCAGGACAAATAATTGTGTGATGAGCATGATCATTTGTTCTGTGTCTGGGTGTAATTTATCTAAAATATGTAGGTATTTATTTAGAAATATATAAGTATGTTTATCAACAGTCTAGTTACCATAGTATAGGCTCTACCTAGTTTGGTATCAGACAGCCGTGTTTGAGATGTGTCAAGTTATTATATTATATTACTATCAGGAAAACGCAGTTGTCAGTCACTCAGCCGTCTTTGTCAGGAGACGAGAAGGAGAGCCTTATACCAGAAAAGGTGAAGACAGAAAACTGAGAATGGCAGAATAGTCACCCCAAAGTTGGAGATTCTCGACGAGATAGAGAAGTTTTATGGACAGCTGTACGCATTCCGGATAATCTATCCAACATCACTGAGTCTCGTTGGTTCTAACCACGGAGCAGATACAATGCTCCGTGGTTCTAACCAACGAAAATCAGTGACCATGACCACAGAGCGCCATTACAGCGAACTTGTCTCATAAAGAAATCTTTAAGAGATCAATTTTTCTACGTATTTTAAAACTGATATGGGACTAAGTTGTACTTGTTGTAATTGTATACTTGCATTGATACGTCGTTCCGGCTAAAAAAACCCGGCTGTAGCTCCACAATTCTTAGACACGTTTCTTATCATCTCCAATAATTAGGGATCCTTATTGATGATATCTCAAGTGCCGTACATTAAGGCCGTTATTTTTAAGATGAGATTAACCGACATCTCTAGAGTTTGATGTGCTAAACAGAGCAAAGCAGTGCTCTACTGCGAAGCACAGGTTACTTCTTTATAAGTCACAAATTCGGTCTCACATGGAGTAGGTATTGCTGTTTACCTTAATTGGAGTGCATAGATACCAACTAGATCGTATTGAGTTGGTACTAAGACTAGTCTTGACTCTTGGGGATTATAGGGTATCCCAAATTTACTTCTATATTGAATCTCTAAACTTCGGGAAACTTTATCTACGGACGCTGAAATTTTGAAATGGCTTGCCTGCCATGGTTTTCCCAAATTATTAACTTAAAAAAAAAGTGTTTCATGCGGTTGGCAGGGAGTGCTTGCCTACCGTATGAAAAAAAAAAATGTTGATCTACTACCGTCATGTTTCCTTAAATCGGATGGGATTTAAAGAAACATAACGTTATTAGAATAACATTTTCTTTTTTTCTCTTAAGCCATACTTTTGCACAACCGTCATGTTAAAGTAGATACAGTTTCCTTTACCTGCAAACGTATGTTTTGAATAGACCCAAAGCTCTGACAATGGGATGACTATTAAAAGCCTAATAAGTGTTATATTATTAAGCAAGGTTTAAATATAGAAACAACCGAGGTAAGAGTAACAGAAAAACATTTTGTAATTTCGTAAATATATATATTTAAATTTATATCTTCCATCAATACATACAACGACACTTATACATTCAAAAATTTGGCCGTTATTACAGATAGGTCTCACTTTGTAATGGCGTCGCTTACATGTAAAAACTTGTATAGATAATCTATAATAATACAGGAGCGAAATATAAAAATAATCCGCATTACAATTTACTACAGTCAATTGTAAACAATCAAGGAGCCTACATATATCGGAGTCAGACCTATTAATTTAATAATACGGGGAAGACATTTTTTTTTCACAACGGACATTTAAAAATCGAGCGATACAGCACCGTCTTGAGTACCAACATTAAAAAATTCACAAATTCTACCCTATAACTGAATTGCACGAAACGAAAAAACGTATCATATTGATGGAGGAGAGATATTTTACAAAATAAAACTTATCGACATATCTTCGGTGTACGCTAGGAGCTATAAAAATTGAAAATAATACAACTAATTTAATTTCATAACTAGTAAGACATTACAATCCCTTACCACGAGATCAGCGACAAGTTGACGACACCCGGCGTTGCGTTCGCATTTCAAATTGCTTAAAATATTTCATTTTACGTACGTACGTTGGAGTTTGTGTATGTCTAGATTGATGGACAAATTGTAATGCATTAAAACATTTAGGAGGTATATAAAAAAGTAAATATCATAATAAAATTATATCGAAACTGGAGACGTGAGAAGTCCCTTTGGTTGTTTTGTCATATCCTTACCAATTGGTGGGAATTTAGATTTAATAATCTTTGGACTTAAATCTCTGAATAAAAAGTAATTTTATGTCCGTCCTCATTCTGACTACTCATTAATTTAATCGCATATTGCAACAATTTGCAAATTAAACATACAACACTTAATAGCTACTATAATATAATACCTAATTATTTTATAAAGTAACAAAATTAACTTATATTTACAGTTATCATTAAAATTATAGTAAAATTTTACTATTTTAGCACTAAGTTATGATTTTCTCGCTGAAATCTGTTCATTTGTGATAAATCAATAAAGTTAAATTGACTTCAAATATTAATAGTGAAAGCTATCACATGGTAGAAATTGTTGATTTAGTGCTCCGTAATACTGCGCTGAGTACATACGGCCTGCAAAGAAAGGCGCTGAACACATCACCTACAAATAACCTGAGCATAAAGAGCCGCTTCAACAGATCCTTAAAGAATAAAATAATCTTGTCATTTGGAAAATAACAAAAGGTGTTTTTGTTGAATGTGTTCTGGAACTTTAGGTGCTTACTATGCCACTTGCACGATTGTAATCAAATAAAAACTAGAGAACCAAAAATGATATAACGTGTTTCAATAAGGCACCATTGGTTAAATGGATATTTAATATGAATATAAAATATAGTGTGAACAAATATATAGAACCTTCTGGATAGTTAGCCTTCATTAGTTGGTAAGTAATTTATTCCACTGGTGGCTTTATGAGATCAAATCCATTTTAATATTATGAAATTCTTAAATTGTATATAAAATCATGATGATGTTAGTTCGATACACACGTAAGTCGGGGGTAGAATTGAAAGATGCCAGATCTTCCTTGTATGTACATAAGATACGATAGTTTTTATTAAAGAGTTGTGTAGTTATCGTGTTGGTGAGCTGGGTATTGCGAAGGGGGAACGTTGTGAAGTCGCAAGGCGCGAGCGGCGCTTGCGCAAGTGCTCAGTCCTCATCCTTCTTCTCCATTTTCGGTTCATACATTGCGTGGAGTTGCTCTGGTGATATTCTGTAAATAACACATATCAATTAATAAAGTACTGACGTAATCGTTACTGTGATCGTGTTACTTCTAAATGACGATCGATTGAAATTATATTCGTCCAGTCAAAATTGTTTGCTTAAATGTAAATAGAATGAGGTTGATTCATTGGAATAGAAAGTCATTAATAAGATAATAATCATATTTATTTCTTATAATGTAGAACATAATTATAATATACAGAAACATAAAACAGTGATAATAAAAAACACTTATAGCTTATTCTATATTTTAAAATATAAGAAATCAAATGTTAGAGACAGTCGAGGTGTGTCGAAAACATATATTTTGATTTCCTATACCTAAATAAATCTACCTAATAGTGTGACCGAGAATGGCGCAAGACGATCGAATTGACTAAATCGCATTCATATCATTTATTCCCTACAGCTCCAAATTCAGAACTACAAGTTTGATTTGTATTAGTGTCACCCGTCTTATTTCCCACACTTTTTGAACTCAGAACAGACTCGAATTCTCGAGTTAAACTCGGTAAGAGTCAGTTAGAACTTTTAAATTCTACACCTAACCTCTGCAGACCTTGTCCAAATGAACTTCCAAATTTTAACTAAGTAGTAAAGAACATAAATAATTCATCGATTTTCTTGTATACAACCGAGGCCTTTAGCAGGGGCGCCATAGAAGGACCAAGTGGCAAGAATGTAATAATTTGCCCATATTAAACGGCAATTTCATCGGGAAAGATTTATTTAAAATAAATCTTATAGCTCTGCTACATTCGTTTCATCTCTTCATTATTTTAATTTAATGTTTAAAAAGCAGAATATAAATAGTTACCCTAGAAGGCTCTGGAGGTCGCAGACGAAGCGGTAGACGTAACGTTTGCCAGCTGTCTTGTGGATGATATTCTTGTCGTAATAGTAGCGAAGCCCGCGGGACAGCTTCTCATAATTCATCTTCGGCTTATTCTTGCGAATGCCCCAGCGTCTAGCAACCTGGACATAAACAGTTTCTTAATATTTTATGCCTGAAATTTTTAATCTTCGAAAAGAATCATTCTTTTTCTTTCTTATTAACCATTTATGTTTGGCTAGCAGCGTAAAAATCACCCACGCTTTTTTACAATCATAATAATTATTTGGTTAATCTTAACTTTTATTTTAAACTAATTAGATTTTTTATATTAGTATGAACAAGTGGACTTTATATCACTATACAACAAACTCTTTATATTTAAACAATATTTTCTACTTTTCAATTAGATTTGCTATTACAGCGTGTTTGTTTTTAGTTTTATTAAACTATTATTTATAGTGGAATACAGACTAAAAAACTTACAAGAGTTTGTCCCATAATAAAAATGTCATTCGGTATTAGCACTTTTTGTAAAGGGTGAAAATTTTACGTTGCGTAATTTGCAATATTTTTTTAAACTTCAAGATATTTAAAATGTAAGTTACGTCTTCTTGGGTTTGTCAAATTGTCTCAATAAATTTCCAGATGACCAAGCGTTTGTTAAAGTAAACGTAAAAATAAATTGTTGTACTCTTACTATTGCTCTTACATAATTTTCAATCATCACGGAGGAAAGAATAACAGTAGTAGTGTGTGTATGTAAGTAGTAGGTACTTATATTAAGTACAAGAATACATTTATTGGATGTCTACAATTTATTCCTTCTTACTAGGTGGCAATTCAACTCAGTTTGGCAGAGGAACTCAGGTAGATCAGGCAAGTTCTTATGCATAGAACTAGGACGTTTTTTATTTAAAACAATTATATGAATACCTCATCAGGATCGGTAAGCTTGAACTCCCAGCCATCGCCCGTCCACGAGATGAAACCCTGGCAGCTTTTGTCGGTGAGGAGCTCCAACAGGAACTGCCACAGTTGGATAGGGCCTGATCCTGAAAACGTAGCACACAGTTGCTTTACGATATACGACTAATTGTTTATACTACATGCCGGTTCACTGTACCTTGATGTCCAGCATAAATAACGTGTTACATTTTTATTTTCTTTCACGTGCATAATATTTATTTTTCAGATATTATTATAACTTGTTTCAGATTAAATCTTCGAAAATAAAGTAGCTATTCTGTATTGAATGCAAAATGTCTCAGTTTTATGCAGCAACAAAACAGCATAGATTTTGGTAACATTTATAACATGACAACACGGTAACGGGAACTTTTTGGGTAAACAGCATGACAATGTGTAAAGACGTTAGGTATTGAAGCAAAGATCATGTCCCAAGTTAACATAAATATTGTGTAGTTACAAATAAAAATTGAGACCTTTTGTTACCAATAAATCAATTTCCGCCTCTGCTTACAACATAATTCTTTTTAGATAATAATAATAATAGGAACGAATTGGAATGCATCAAATTACATGACCTTAAAAAATATAAGATACAGATGGCCAATAGAGTAACACTTTTAAACAAAGTCACTAAGACAGGTTTAATATTATAACTAATTAACCACTGATTTGTAGCTGGTGATAGCTTTGCAGACTTGCTTTGACTTTTGTAATAAATTCTGACTCTAAGTAAAAGAGTTACATTGGCTTGCAAGTGCAGTCTTAATAACTGCTCTGAAATAACAATGCGTAGGTAAATACCGGTGAAGCAAGGCCCGGAGGCGGGGTAGGCGAGTTTGTCCTGCGGTATGAGTGCATGCTGCTCGGCGGGCCATTCGGTCCATTCTGTGCCGCACGCGCTTCCGTAGTCCTGCACGTAACTCTCCCCGTAACCGTCGCCGCCGTAACGACCGCCACCGCCTAGGCAAAAGAGTTTTATGATAAGTATACTTTGTAATAACTATAAATTTACAATTTAAAATACCCCCGACTCGAGCTCTTCTCTAATCCTTGAAGGGATTACAAAAGAGCTGATGATCTTCGAACGGTTGAACACATCTTCTTGAATTATATCTAAGAACACTCTCAATCAAGTCACCTTTGTAACAAAAAAAAACGCAGTTAAATCGGTCAATTCGTTTGGGAGCTACGACGTCACAGACAGACACAGATACACTGACTTAAAACACCCCTCTTTTTGCGTCGGGGGTTAAAAAAGTAACTGAGAATTTTCAACGTAGCGCACTATATACCTTCGAAAAGTATATATTATTGTTTAATTTTAATTTTCTACTAATTACAATTTGTAGCTGTCCTCGACTCATTCTTAATCCGATACTAAAACTCACGTTGTATCATATAGGTCGAGTAATATATTTATGTATGGATGATATACTAATTGATGGAGTAAGTATTTATAGTCCAACGTTAAAAAATCTGGGATCTTTATTTGGAAATAATAAAATTCTCTGACTAGATAGATATTGAATACATTTGAATTTAATAATGATTTCCAAAGCTAAAGTTTGTACGACACCAATTAGACCAAGTATCCCGCCGTTAACATGTAAAAATGTGTCAGAAACGTGATCCACCTGAATTAATAACCACATGAAAGGCTCAATTCTGTTAACGAGTGTGGCTGAAACTGTACTCTGTGGTTAATTAAAGACGAGTGACCAAAGGCTGGGATCTAATTAAATCTAATGGAATACATTGTACATGTCTGTAATGATGCGATTCGATGACCACTGTTGAAGCTATAGACTATAGATAGTTTCTTTGGTTATAGTTGAACAGTACGCCTTGTTGTCATCGTTGTTAATTATATATATAATTTAGGTAGGTGAGTATGAAGACATCTATGAGACTATTATGATAGAAACTTTCTTAGCATTATTGTATGAGTGATAGACAAAAGAGGATCTTAATCAATTGATATAAAAGGCATGTACGAACGAAATGTATAAAGTCTAACGCTATCAGTTGTATGGAACTGTGTACTATAATGTATGTATGAATTATAGGCCTGAGCCTTAAAAGGCTAGATCTTCTACTATTAATTGAGAAAGTTGGACTTACCTCTGGGATAAGGCTTGGTATACGCATGTGGTTGATACTTGGGCTCGTGCGAGAGTAGGGGCTGCGTATGTGCGTGGGCGTGGTGGTAGTAATCGTCGAGGTAGGGCTGCGTGGCGGGCGCGGGTGCAGGCGGTGCGGACGGGTAATCCGGGGGATAATACTCGTCTAGGGGCGAAGCCGCTGCGGGCGCTGCGCCCCCGCTCGCCTCGCTGTAGCCGTAGGCGTTCGTCTCGCGAGGACCGCCTGTCGTGTAGCCGCCTAGAACAAACACAGAATGTCTTTAATTTTAGTGCCTTATTTCTTTAATTAATACTTAAGTAAAAGCATGTGCATTTGATGCATGTTTAATAAATAGTACATAGTCCGTTTAAATCGGAAAAGTCTATCAAAGAATAACTATGAAGCATTTAGAAGTTTAAGCTTTAATATACACTCGCGACTGCAGGTCAAGTTTTAAAAATATTACAAAAGTTTGTAAGTATTGGGTCGAGTCATTGCCGTTTATCGTAAAAGTAAGGTATGATAATATAACTATACCTCACCTAAATAAAGAGAAAGGTAAATATTTTTTATTCATAGTAAAAAATATTGAATTGACCTATATACCTATATCTAATATTATAAGTATGTTTATCCTGTACGTTTATGATTTTTTCAAACTCAAAAGGCAACCTTTAGAGCTTGATTTATTATTAAAATTATAAAACCTACATACGTTAAATATGCGGTAGTGGAATAATTTCTTCCTATCAAAAAGTTAAGCTTTAGACGAATTGGTTCCCAGATATTAAAATTTTGATGGCATCCTTGCCAGTTCGGAAAATTTAATTTTCTGGATTTTGCGAAATATGAATACTTATAATAATAACAGTTCTAACTGCAAGCGGCTATTCTTAATCAAAACGATCTCGAGATCTCAGAACTAGCGTTCATCAATCAACGTTAGTCTGGAATTTGTATTCCACATCGACATTCTATCTCAACCAGACAAATTTCCATAAAAAAATCAGTACATGTAGTATGTCGAGGCGTGTTGGCGCGAGTACCGAAGCGCGACGGTCGCGGTTCACGGCGCGCCCTTTGTTCTGCGCGTGCGCTGCCGGACCCACACACCTCGACCCCCCCTTGCCCCACTGATCTCACCCCACCCTCGCACTCAGAGTCACGAAACTGTAGTGATAGTGCACTTGGTTTGAGGTTTCATGTAATTTGCAAGTGGAAGATGATATTGAAATTATTAATGTACCTAGATATAGCGAAGTTTACGCGAGTCGCAGGTATTTAACTGAAGGAGTACCAAATATATCTATAGTTTTTAATAGATTTAGCGCTCAGCACAGTGGATCCCGTAGGCCGTGACTCATGCAAGCCGTTGAGCATTACATTTAGGTATTTTATGTCAATGAGCTGGGTTTTATACAACTACGAAACACACGACTCCCTCATGATAAGTGATAAACTTAGGCTATACAAGTTGGGTTTCACGACACTAATAGATGATTTGCCGATCCTGTTAAAACCTATTTATGCCTTTTTTATATTGTCCTAATACCGTTTTTTCGGAAAGTTGAGGTTATGCAAATAATTTGCAGATATAGAAAATTGTATTTAGAGCCACGCAGTACATATATGTATGCAGGGTAGTGTTTATGAAGTGTGACCTAGGAAAGGTTAAAGTAACTCCCAAAAGTCGGATGGAGGTGGACCGTGTCTCTTGACTTAGCTGTTGCATGGTTATTTATCTAACTTTGGGAGCTGTTTTGTCAGTAGGTGTCGTCCGTTTATCTTCTTTTGACAATTCATTTTCCTTGTTTCCTCTTCGTGTTCTCATCCATTGTGTTCTTACAAGATGAGTAATAAAGTTAGCCCGCTCTGCCACCCTATTGTTACGCCACTGATTAAAGGGTATCATATAGTAAACGAAAGAGTATCCTTTGTTTTTTAATTCAACCCTATTCTAATATACTAAATGTTGCAAAACTCTGGTTCTAGATAGGCATTCTAGATAGGGTTATAGGTAGACATTTGCGCGATGAATATCTACTTATAAATGAGAACCTCCTCCTTTTTTTTTCGTCGCTTAATTAATATATAAAGAGAAAAGAGTTCATCTTGTCCTCTGTTTATCAATCGATTTTTTTGTTTAGTTGATATTGACGAGTATAGTCGTTATTAATAAAAAAAATTAAACAACTCAAAAACAAAAACTTTTTTTCCTACCTACGACGGAGCTTTATCATTACTAATAATTTCATGGATAATTATGATCGAATTTCGACTATATAAACTAGTGTATTTAAATAATCACATACCTATATTAATAATCTGAGTAACCAAGCAACGATCATTAGGTAACTTCTAAAAGGATTACAGTAACGAAGGTCACATTAGAGTAAACCTTTTGATTATTGGCAAGTAACCTTACGTAATTTCATACTGTCTCGTTTTGACCTTTAATGCCAATTCGAATGCGAGTAATTTTCCTGGCAAAAGTCAACAACACGCGTTCACGCAGTGCCGCGGTGTGATTGAACAATTTAACAATGGAGCATCGTGCACATACAATGTATATGTAACTGTTTGTATGTATGTTCGCAGGGGTCAGTAGTCGGGTATTGTCTGACGTTTGACCGCTCGTGTGATACTCCATCTCTCTGCATGGCGATTAAGTAGGCTCGGTATTGATGTGTGCAGATTCCTTTTCATTGTTTGTAGCACTATTTAATGCATTACCATAGTATTTAAATCAAATGAAATTGACCCCACTTCATAGGATACGGTCATTTCTATATAATACTATAGAAATTCTCCTATGAAGTACTAGTAGTTTACCTAGTTTACTTCTCTACATTAAAAAGTCTCAGTTTAGCTATTTTCAGCTTAATTTTAGTTTAATTACTTTTAATTTTATGAAAACAATAGCACTCTACAAAAAAGTGTTGTTATACAATTTACTAAATATTGTTTCAACTATCTGGTGATTTAAAAAAATGGCCGTGAGTTTGTTTGCCCGATTTCCTTTCACAAGGCTCAACCATTTGAAAACGGGCGGTTTTAGATTGACGCAGGCAGATACGGTATTATCTGTTATCGATTTTGTACATTTTATAATTTTACATTTGAAAAAGCAACCTATTTTTCTATATCAGTAGCTGATCTATATTTTTTCATTATAATAATTTTTTTAATCGTCGTTTTCGAATAATTGATGACCAATTTTATGAAATAAGATGGTAAATTAAAAAAATTAATAAAGAGGTTATCCTCTTCCTGAGACTTTCACACTATGTGAGTCCTCGCAAGTCACGATATTTACCAATGCAATTATGTAAAATGAAAGGTCTTGCAAGTTAGATTCCAGCTAAAGGCCTTGCATTTTATATCTCACAGTACATACAAGCTATGCTTATTTTGGGGCTAGGAGACGCTGTGTAAAATTGTCCAGAATATAATTGTTATTTTTAAGTTAAAAAAAAAAAATGTTGCTGTTCTTTTTCCTATTCTGGGTGAACTAAAAATCTATGACTGTTAGGCTCTTAGACTGTTAAGGCTGTCATGAAGTAATAGGCTCTGTACCATAAAAGGCGTGATTACGAGCTGTTGACCGAGATGTTTGCAGAATTTTTTGAAGTACAGTGGGTACTTGAAAAAATTCTGCAAACATCTCGGTACTAGTACGGTGTACTATTACGGTGTACTAGTTTTAGGTAGGTATGTTTTTGAAGTGAAAACTTCTTTAGGCACGTTGGGGGCTCTTGGTATGGAGATAAAGCAGAAACATACTATACAGATATTATTTTTATAAATACCTACATATTAGTGTCCTGTTGGTCTAGTGGTTAGTGACCCTGACTGCTGAGCCAGAGGTCGTGGGTTTGATTCCCATCTGAGTCTGGGTGTTCTTTGTGTCCGTTGTTTGTATGTTTGTAAAGTCCCCCGCGACACAGGAGTAATTCCTAATACGGGAGTTGTGTTTTTTTAAGAAAAATAAAATAAGAAAAACATCCAGACCTGCATTGGTCATATTACTGCATACAAATATATGCACTAAGCGGGATCGACGCCGCGACTTCCGACGTGGCAGTCGACTGCACTACTGCCGCATGTTATTTTTAATTAGAAACTTTGCTATGTAAGTAGGTATATAACGTGCCGTCCAACGTACACTCTCTCATAATTACCTCTACTAGACACATATTTTAGATTATTACATTTTTATGGAACTAAAACAAGCTCCTTATATAACATAAAATATTTTGACTACGTTTAATGTCTAATTAATGAATTCGACTCGTTGCATGTATGTCAAACGAACATATTAACTGTCATATCAAGTAAAGTCACTAACAAGTTGCTACTATTTTTCAGATTAACTTTGTAGGTAAAAGTATTCATTTATGTGCTAACTTAACGAGGTTAATGATAAGTTATTACGATTTTTGTAGGTATACTCTTTCTGTTTTCTTTTAACATCTATTCTGTTTAATAGTTCACATTTATAAATATTAATATTCATATTTCTTTATACGACATTGATCCTTAAGCTTATATCATTCTTAAATTTATTTCAATGATCTAAAAACGTAGTTATGTTACTTTACGAAACACATTTACCATTAAAATCTATACCTATTACAATCACTATTAGTTATAATTATAAGTATGCATAAAAGAATTGCAATGTGATATCAAGATAAGAAAAATGGAAAAAAGTATAAATGTAGGTCTCAAGAAGCCGATCTGAATTAATTAGTACTCAATATTTGGTACGGCGAGATGGGACAATTATTATTTGTGTCAATCACGTACCATAATTATATGTATATAATTCACTTAGGTATAATTATTCTGGGTCTGGGTGTCAACGTCGAGATACAGCAATTATTTTCGTGCTGAAATTGTATTTAAAAAGTACTCATTATATTATGGGGTGCCAGTAAGTTCCTAAGATTATATGAAACAATTGTGTTACATAAGTATACGTGTACGTAAGTATGTTATAGTTTTATTCCATGTACTGCTCTGCTAATGTTACGGAGCTGATAATGACTACTGGGAATTATTCGTATCAAGGAAATGTCGCAATATTAATAATATAGTTTTTGTTATAAATAAAACAACGTATGTAGGTAAGGTACGTATTTTATCTTAGATGTATGTATGTCATACTGGGTGTGAGGCATTAGTCGTGCAATTCAACTTCCAGACAAGAATATCTGTGAATTCAAGCAATTCGAAGGTAACATCTGTGGGACAATTTTGTAGTTTATAAAAGACATGATGTTACAAATTTAAATAGAGAAATGTGATTTTATGCAAAAAAGTACTTACATTAAAGATTGATAGGTTGGTTGACCTAAATTAAATGGCAAGGTTCTTTCCAACTTTTAATGTAAAAGATTTCAAGTAAAAATTTATTTATTTATTAATAAAAAAATGTAGTAGAAATCATATTAGGTAGGTACCTACTGGTTGATATGTAGGTCCTGATAAGTGTGAGTACATGTCCTGATAATAATAATTCGGTTTCTATTACTTGTTGATTGAAAAATAATAATGATAAGACCGAAGTTTGAATATTGACAAATTCAACTATAGTGCTTATGAGATGGCTGCGAGCTAAGTTTTATATTGTATATAACCCTGGTTAACGAAATTGAAACTATAAGGAATAGGTACATATTACTCTATATTATACATAGACTACTAATAATATTCTGGTAAATCATTTTAGTTACTTTTAACTTCTTTGGGCTCGCTTTAAATTACATCGGTGTTTTAAACTTAACAGCAGGCTAATGCAATAACTAAGATATCAGTGTACAAAGTAGATGCTATTAGTATCTATCTATAGGTATTTGAATATTAGCACTGTAAGTAAGTCTCTGTAAGTAAAAGTTGTAACAGTTGCCTATAGGTAAGCCTGTTTAAAATAAAAGAAAAATTATAAAGCACGTTGCTACATCTGTAAGACTTCTTATTTAAACTGTTGATAACATAGATTATTTTTGTACAGAATTTAAAAATTCCGTTGGTAGTTTCGCCCTATTTTACAGACATCCAATTATTCCTCGAATCGTTGGAAATGTCAAACTACTTTTTTAAAAGTAACAAACGAAGCATCCAATGAACAAATGCGAGAACAAATCACTCAAGTGTCGTATTAACAAATACAAGTATTTTAATGAAGGTATTGTAATGAGCGACAAATCCCTTGACATTGGGGGAAAGACGATAAATTGTGACCGAAATACTGGGTTGTGGGATATCGGCGGCGGCCTTGTGATCTTTGCTAAGTTAAGTTTGACGTTTACGTAATTTAAGCGGGACTCTTACTTTTTTATGGGCTGTTTGACATTATTGTATAGTCTATGGTAGTTATTTTTGATGGATTATTTTTAAGTGTAAACTAGATCAACAAAGTTAGTTATATTCAATATTTTAAAACAGAGAGTGTTTTAACACAAATGTACCTAGAATTTTTTTAATAAAACAGAATAGTGAATATTAAATGTGTCGTTTACCACGGAAACTATTTATTTTAGAAGTTAATTAACAAAACATACTTACGTTTTTATTGCTTAGGTATTACCACTAAGACGTAGGTATTATCAAGGTATTTGTTCTTAAATTTCGAACGACATAATAATATTTGATAAATACCTACACGAACTTCAAACGTTACAATTGAAACCCCTATCCTTGTCAGAATACATTATACAATATTGTTGTTATTGTTAATATCCAGTCTTACACCATAAAATAAGATATTAAGTCGTTACAATATAGGTAGGTATACCTTTTGTAAAATAACATGTTGTCGTTAATGTGAGTATGTTTGTTTGTTTGTTACACTTTCACGTTTTAAATACTCAATCGATAACTATAAAATGTTGTCAATATAAGGATTATTCTTTACAATCATATATTTGCATACAGGGCTTGTACATCCCGGCTATAGCCACTTCGAGTTACAGATATGCGACCTTGACCTGCTGGAGCTACCTATTGTTTACACTTCCCAATCCACCCGTATGAACGACCTTTCCCAATATACCTACCTCAATTTTCCCATCTTTAATTGCCAAAGTGCCCGGTTGGCAGCTAGGCTTACATAAAATTAAGTTTACCAAGTTGGGCAAAATGTGGGTGTTTAATATACCTATGCCTATCCCTTCGGGGATAAGTATAGGCATCAGTAGGTATATCTATATGCACCTATGTATATAATATTTACTGTCAAGGAAATTTAGTAACCGACTACTGATTAATAGCTAGCAATTTTTTTTTATTTCCTCACTTAGGTTGGTTTAGATATATTAATAATCGTTACTGCAGGTTTTAATATCAGCGGTTCTATTGTCAATTTCCGTTTTTTTTTCATAATCAACATGACATAGACACTATTAACAAACAATTTAAGTATGACTCACAAATTGTTAAAGTAAAAACCTCATTCAAAATCTTCAACTAACTAATAACTCTTTCAGTAGCTAGTAAACAAGCTTTTGCTCACGGGTTCGCTTGCCTTAATGTAGTTTAAAGTGTCTACAAGTTATTTTTCTATCCCTCAAGGACCTTCTTTAAGAAAAGCAACTATATGTCTTTTTCTGTATCTGCCTCTGGCCTGGTCAGAGATTTAAGGCCTGAACGCGTAACACATCTCCACATTTGTATTTATAACATTATACTAATAGTGATAACTATCAGTTCCTCCGCTCGTGTGTACACTTTTATATAGTTTGCGCAGAACTCTAATTATTTTTCCAAAATAAACGTAGCCTCAGTTATTTCTCATAGCACCAGCTATCTGGCAATGAAAGTCCTGTGGAAATCGGTTGACCCGTTGCGGATATTAGACGGAACAAACAGAGACAAACAAACATTTTTAAAACTGATTTTTAGGCATAGGTATCGTGCAAATAACTGTATGAGCTTAAAAAAAACTACCTATTATTTTGACAATACATACAGACACTTCAATTTTATTTATTTGTATTGATAAGAAAATGGTACACGTAGGTACCTTATGCATCACCTACTACACACATACATACAAGCAATTTATACGCGAAACTTTTGGTGAAATATGAAGCGTTGAACAAAGCAGTCAGTACTCTATGTGTCGCAGCATCACATCTCGTGAGACGTGCGTCGTGGGGCGTGCGCGAGGCGGAGCGGGGCGGGGCAACCAATCGAGCGAAGCCACGCCTCGCGCTCTCGGGTCGAAAGGTCGCACTCGCACTCGCACACAAAACCACACTGACTTACGCACTGAGATTCATTTATACAGAAACTAGACTCGCTTATCGTTCATATTTAAAAATCTCATCGAATATAATATACGAGTACCTATAGCCTTGAAAAGTAGCCATCCTCGTCTTGTCGAGAACCTTACTGTCTCGTCAGCTTAATTTTAGTCTAGTATGAAAATGCTCACAATTGTATAAACCAAACAATTTAAGAATTAGGTAGGTACTGAAACAAATATGTAAGGTTAAGACACATTGTGAAATCCGGCGAAGTGTCTAAAGAAAGTTTTGAATGATTAGGTACGTTGTTATAATTATTTACAACTAGCAAGCCGCCCCGGCAGAGACATCTTTAACAAACATCATCATATTTTAAGCAATTTATAGAAAACCTTAACAAATTATATACTTAAACCTTCCTCATGAATCGGTCCATCTATTTGTGGAAACCGCATGAAAATCCGTTCAATAGTTTTTGAATTTATCGCGAACAGACAGATAGACTGACAGACTTTGTTTTATAGTATATAGTGATGTAGTGACTAGCTGTTGTCCGCGACTCCGTCCGCCTGGAAATTTTGTTGAAATCTATCCCACGGGAACCGTACATCTTTCCGGGTTAAAAAGTATGGCCTATGTGCTATTCCAGACTATAATCTATCTCTGTGCCAAATTTCATTCAGATCAGTTCAACAGTTTTTGAGTAAAAGAGTAACAAACATCCATACATTCTTACAAACTTTCACGTTTATAATACTAGCAGCGCCCCGCGGTTTCACCAAGGCCCGATCCCGTGGGAATATCGGTATAAAAAATAGCCTATATGTTAATCCAGTTCTCCAGCTATCTACATACCAAGTTTCAGCTCAATCAGTTCAGTAGTTTTGGCGTGAAAGAAACAAACATCCATACTCACAAACTTTCACGTTTATAATATTAGTAGGATTAGTAAGATTACCCAGATCAAAATAATAGGTAGTAGTTCCAATTTTGAAAATAGGAAGAGTGTTTAAAAGGATCTGACTCCAATTTAATGCAGATTCGACTGTAAATTACTAACAAGAGGAGCGTAAATATCCAAAATAAAATCTGAAGAAAAAAAAAATATTATCCAACAGTTTATATATATTTTTTTTTTTATTATTATTGCAGTTATTTTCTTCAGGGTTTTCCAAACAAAGACCGATTTATGACTTTTTTATGCTCTAGCTTTACAATAATGATATTTTAAACAATGAATGTACGTGATACGAGGGCGGCACTGAAAATTTCGGGAATCAAGGAAGTGACACAACATGACTATTTAAAATGTATTTATTGCTTCTCGAAGTATTCTCCGCGAAATTTGACACATTTTTCCATACGATGGAACCAATCATTGAAGCAACCGTTCCATTCGGAAGTTGGGGTCTCCAAAATGGCCGTTTTGTAGGCGTCCACAGCTTCTTCAGGTAATGAAAATCTCTGACCACGCAATTTATTCTTTATTTTAGGGAAAGTATAGAAATCATTAGGGCTTAGGTCGGTCTAATAATTCTATGTTTTCTTGCTATAAAAACTTTTGTTCTGTGCGCGGTGTGAGAACTCGCATTGTCGTGATGGAGGATGATGCGGCGGTTGCCGTTCTCTTTACGGAGTTCAGAAACGACCTGTGGCAAACAAATGTTAGCATACCATTCTGCATTAACCGTTCTTTGTCCCTCAAGAGAAATAGTTGCAACATGGCCGGTTTTGGAGACAAACGTGGCCACCATTTTTTTTGCAACACTCCGTGAACGAACAATTTTTGTTGGCTTTAACTCATTTTCGAACACCCAAACTCGTGACTGATCTTTTGTTTCGGGTTCGTACGCGTATATCCAGGATTCGTCACCTGATACAATGTTGTATACAGCATTTGAGGATTCTGCGTGGAATCTTTCGAGAGTTCTGACGCACCAAGTAACGCGAGCCGCTTTTTGCTCTTCACAGAGCGAATGCGGTATCCATCGGGAAAACAACTTTTTTACACCTAATTGTTCATGCAAGATTATTTGTATTTGACTCATGCCAATGTCTAAAGTTGCCTGAATTTCGCGGTATGTCACATGTCGATCTTCTTCAATCAGCTTACGCACAGCATCAACGTTTTCTTGGGTGACTGCAGTTTTTGGACGACCTTGACGGGGATCATCACTGAGCTTGACACGTCCACGTTGAAATTCAGCAAACCAGCGATAAATTGTGGTTTTGGACGGGGCTTCATCACCAAATGCAGAAATCATCCGGTCAACACAGTGTTTTTGCGTTAAACCACTTCGAAAGTCATAATAAATCATCGCTCTTGAATTTTCTCGAGTCAATTCCATTTTCTCAACGACTAAACAAGTTTGATAAAACCTTGTGATAAGACCGAGAATCCTTTTTTAAATAAATAAATGGTATTCGATTTTTAAAACCAAGTTTTCAATTAAAAAGATTTTAATATGACAGAAACAGTGGAAATATTCCATTCCCGATACTTTTAGTGCAGTACCTATATCTAACATGAGCGTTTTATGATATTATCTATTTTATTACAAATCATCATTTATTTTATTGTAACGAAAAGATTAACTAAGCTAGCAGACTTATTAGCCACTAAAATTATGAGATTCGTCATTAAAAAGCTGAGTGCTTTTTGATCATCACCTCACTTAACTTATCTACTCATCATTAATGAATAAGTTGAGTGAGTGAGACGATGAGATCAACTCGTCGACTATTGCTTGTTGACTGTTGCTTAGCCGTTAGGCTAGGTACCTAGTTAGCCTGATGTCGTACAGACGTACTTAATGTAGAGTGCAGTAACCAGGGGAGTGAAATTTAGCAGATAAGTGCCACGATGTAGCATAGGTATATCAACCATTCATCATTCTATTAATACGTAAAGATAATTATTCGTACCTACCCCTTTTTAAATAAATATCGAGCACGGAGGAATGTCGTGTTTGGAATACTAATGTATATGTGACATTTCATTTGGAATACTCAATGATAGATCAAGTTATGCCTTCTGGTCATTGATATAAAACAAGACTTTCAAAACTTGATATTGGTGGAATCTTGAGAAATTACTTTTAATATTTATAAACTAAGAATATAGACGACCATAGACGGACCGATTCAGTCACTCCAACATTTTCATCTGGCAAAATTGCATTTATTACCTTTAGAAGCACTAGTTAAGAGCGTATATTTATACACGTTGAAATGGTTTGCGGTGAAAAATACATGTAAAAAATGAGTTATATAATAGGTAGGTAGGTAGGTACTAGTAGTTTGTAGAAGATACTTCACAAATTCCTTTTCACCTAATTTCCTTTATTATTATTTGATTGTTACAGTTCTAAATATTTTTGGTACGCCACTAGCTACCGATTATCTTCCTCTGTTGTTTCCATACAAAGGTTGTCTGGAAGACATCGCTTTTAGCGATAAGACCGCCCATTGTACTTGCCGCTTAGTATGTTGCTACTAAACTGTGTTAATTTCTGTCTAACTGTGGTGTACAATAAAGAATGTTCTATCTATCTATCTATCTACTAGTATTACCTACATATTCAAATTTAGCCTCAATAAAAACTACATGAGCAAGTGTCAGCTCAAAAACAAGAATATCTCTCTACAATCTTTCATGTAGGTTACGTGTAATACTAATTGCCTCATGAATAATCACAAAATAATAGATATTTTATTAGATGACAAAGCCCTTACAACGTAATAAAAATTGTTTCAACTAAAACCTGTTATTTGTAGTGTCGTGCAAGCTTCAGTAACCTTAGACCTTGCGGCAGCTGCGACACGACTTGTCGCACTTTTTTACTTGTTATCTTCAACGAAATTCTACACCCGCGAAATATTTAAACTGTTGTTTTTTGTCCTGCAAGCACGCGCTTAGCTCGCCATATGGTGGCCCGCCGACAGACGACCAATAAGTGGTTTTGTTACAATTTTTCATAACAACTCATTATTCATTTAGTTTCAACAACTGGTTTTAATTTTATAATTTTTATTTATTTCAATCATAAAATAATTTATCTTTGAGCATCAAATGCAAATGTCGAATATGCTTACTCAGAACGTTACTTTTAGTCGATTATGTAACTGTGGTGCTAAATGATCTACATTCGTGTATCTTTATATTTTATAATCGTTCAAAGAGACGCGCATATCGCGCCAATTCCCATTTGGGAACGGAAGTCGAAATATGAATTTTTAAAATTAGAAGCAATGCGGTGCGCAGGTGAGCGCTGTGTGACAGGCGACGACGCCACACCACAAGCGCGCCTGAGGACTGGGGTTTTGACATAAATAATTTGGCTTCCCTAATTAATCAAAAATGTTAATACGATTGATTAACGCTATATAATATTTCAATTTAGTAACAAGAATGCCTTAGGCAGTAAGTCCGCCTATGTACTAATGTGCAAAAAGTTTAAATAAACAAAAAAATCATTATTCTATTTTACAATTAGCATGTATTACTGACCCTTTTACATATTGTAAACCTCCAGGTTGACTAGGTATTTTACATAATGTTATTGAATTTATTTTTCAATATTGTTTGAACACCAAGTACATTTATACTAACCAACTTTATAAAGATTAATCATTCTCAAGATCTGTGAGTTAGTAAGCAGTAGTAAACTATATTAAGACAGGTGTAGATTTGAAACTGAAAATAATTTGTCAGTTTAGAAAACTTATGAATACAGAAAATAATAGCTCGAAAACTACATTATTCTCGGGTAAGAGGAAATGGTTGTCAGCAGAGGTGTTTAAATCAAATTCAAAATTGGAACGTCTTTCGACAGGAAACGTTAAATATATAAAAGTCGCGATGTGAGAGCAATGGCGTCGCGCACGTAATGCTCATTGTGTTTCATAATTATTCGGTATTATCTAAGATTTTATCTGTTTGTTGTAGTGGTTTACTTAAAGTTTCAGTAGTTAATCATGTCACTGCTACAGTACATTATTTATAATAATAAGGTAGTCATTTTCAAAGAAAGTAATTTTCATTAGTTATAATATAAACTAACTATGTAAAACTTATTTTGAATGTGTACCTCATGAAGCCTACCAATCAAATTTATTGCGTATAATATGACAATATAACTAGACCTCACTACCTAGGCTTATAGTTTCTGTCAGTATACTACTGTACTCAAAAATAGTTAACGTGTTGTTGCTATCAATGTTGTTATTTATTTGCTGAATATCGATATGAATATGACTACTTTTATTATTACTTCTGTATTTATGTACATCTTGTGTGTATATATATGTGTATGTTTATTTATATTTATGTATATTTGTCTATGTGTGTAAGTATATGTATTGATATATGTATAGTACACCGTCAGCTACCCCTTACTCCTGACACTAAATCCATCCAAAGGTTGTCTGGTAGAGATCGCTTTTAGCGATAAGACCGCCCATTGTACCAAGCATTTAAATTAAATTTAAGATCTATTGTAAGTTTATATGGTGTACGATAAAGAATATTCTATTCTATTCTATAAGGTACGGCACTCATGATAGCTACTACGAGATATAGGTACTCTACACATATATTCAATACGTAAGAAAGCTAAAAGTGTGTATAACAGTAGTATATGACCTCAACTTGCGTTTAAAAATAAAGAGTCGCAATCGTTTTCTGCCAGAGACCGTCGGAAAATTGACCAACACCAGATCCACCGATATTTATTACCAATAAAATAGCTTATAGCGCACCCGATAATAATTACAAACACTTTTTTACTCCACTATTTGTGTATCGAATTTAAACAAAAAATGTCGGAGTTTAGTTTTAATAAAAATAATTTTGAGCTTACAATAATATCCGGTCGAATATTATTATGTTGGTATTAATTTATAATGGCAGTAGTGCTGTCGCAGCAGACGTTCGTGGAGATTGTAATTCAATTTCAACAAGTCCTTCAACGTTGCGTCGTTGGTGGAATCAAGGCTAATTTTTAAATTTTACACTCGTTTGCAGAAATTATGTAGATACATAAAAATCCTTAAATAATAGGTGCACATTATGTTGATTGGACCTAAAATGCATTAAACGATTCCTGGGATATATCCATATAGTGGTTCAATAAAACCTTCAAAGCGCTCAGAAAACCGTTCAGTTATTACATTGTCTAGACTTAATAAAATGTAGAGCGAAGTAACGACAGAAATGACTCCATTAAAAAAATACATCACGAAAGTTTAACACTATTTTTCTATAGAAATACAGAAAAAAGAAAATTAAGATGTAGGTACTGTTACTACAGTAGGTACCTACATCTTTGCCAGGGTTCACAGGAATTTCCTTGTAAGGGTACACCTGAGGACCTGGTAATATGGACTGTGACGGAACACCGTGTGGTTTTAGTCGGTTCGAGTCCGAGATACCACCCTACCGCTTAGCCCAGGTGGGGTGACGACCCGTGAGGGTTTCCACACGTTAAAAAAAAAGGTACCTACATTTTAGTTTTCTGTATGTTTTTTTGAAAAATAGGGAGCTTTAAAAATTTGCATTATTTTAAACATTTTGTAGGTATAGCCATTCTATAATCTAATAATACTATGATAAGTTAACATAAGTTAATAATAAGTTTTCAGAAAACATATTTTTTTTAAGAAATGGTTTGTATGTGTGCAAAAAACTAAGGTTTAGTCCAGTTATAGTTTGCGCGTTAACTATTGCATTACGTCATTATGTCAAACTCCATATTAAAAATAGCAAATCGTGTGCATTATGCCGCGTCTATGGCGTTAGTTGTCGGTATGCGCGGCAGGTGCGCCGCCACCTGCGCACGCGCCGACAGTCGTTACAAAAACCGTGTGCGAGCCACGAGGGGGGGGGGGGGGGTTGCACCACGCTGTAAACACTCACCGTCATACTTAGGACATAGCTGACATAAGGGAAGCCATTAAACCTGCACCGATGTATTAATAATACATGTTCAAAAGCCGATTTAGTTAAGCCGAGCATTTGAAGGAAATAAATATCATATTACATTTACGAGCAATTCGGTGACAAAGCTAGCGATTTTATTATTTATCCACTAAAGTTATTGTAACTCAATGTTAAGTACAGTAACTAGTCAAGTATAGTTTTATTGGTTAAATTAAATCAATTAAGTGTGATATTCGACTATAAAAAATATTATTTTACGCTGATTGGTATTCGTGGGGCAAGAAGGTCAGGTTGAAAACCAGATCCTATGCGATGGACACATGAGGCACACATTAATTTATAAGTAAAATTACTTTTTCTATGTAAGTATCTAGTTATTCCATTGTGTATCTTGTATACGAATAGTTCTTTCTTTCTTTCTACATATTATTATATTGCAATATACAAAAAGAAAACTGTCAGCAGTGTTACCGATACATCAAGTTTCTTTGATGCCCAATAATTGATCCATTCATACATCCATTGCAAAAGAAAACTATAAGTAAGTAAATCACATGTGGGTATTGTGTTATGTGATAGACTTAAAACTGCAGGCAGGATGTAGCGGCGCTAAAGACGACGGAAGTGGCGGCGCGAGCGCATCAATGACGGGCTACGTGACCTGCTGCTTGTGACGTCATAACCATTCGGTTTTATTTCTCAAGTAATGTGTTAAATTTTGATGAATAATATACTATACCTACTACTGAGTCGAGTCGAGCAATAAGACAATGTGAAATAGATAAAAATAATCGAAACTGAAACACGTCACTACGACCAGATGTGTCTTTAAAGTTTAAAAGAGGAACAACAATCATTCAAATTGATTACGTGTAAATCAGTAACGTTTCTTGAGATCGTAATGTGTATCTGCTCTTATGCTTAATCCGAACAATAACCTTCTGGACAAAAACGTCATTAGGAAACGGATGCATCTCATGTCGTTATTGGATATCCTTGTTTTGTTTGATACGCAAACATCCCTATCCTGAATATCAAATCGATTATGTCTAATGTTAAGGAGTTTGACCCAAAGGAAGTGTACGTAAGTGAACTTCTGACTTCTGTTTGTGTGTTCTATTTCTGCTAGTTAAAAAAATATTTCTTAAAAATGTCGGAATGGTAAAAATGATTACAAAAGGTGGTGAGGATTACGGTGGGTAGCTACCGGAAGTGACCATATTAATTTCTGAATGGATCGAGCTATGAACGTGATGTCGTTGACGAGACTATGACGTCATACGTCGTACAGTATTCAATTCGCAAAATATAGGATTTAAATTAGGAACGAATAAAAAATACATAGACAAAATGATGATCTCGTTAATACCTGACCATAGTGTCGAAAACCATCCGGAAAAAACATTTTAAATAATAAAAGAGTTATTATATCACCTGCTTATGTATTTTAATATTTAGAATTGATTTTCAAAATAACTCTTTCCAATGCTACTAACGAAGTGGACCGACTGGTTGTTTTTTCTTACAATCGACTAATAAATAAGACGGTATGTGTTGGTGATAAAGTTTGGTATAGTGCACATGTCTCTCAGGTCATGGGCCAACAGCTGCGACGTTAGACAGGTGATTCTAACGTGTCTCCTTGTTTGATGTCCTTAGGTCATCAAGTCATCATACACTGCACTTAGTACGTATTTTACCGCACTGTGCTTATTCTAAAAATATGAGGCGACGTTTCATACACACGTATAATAAGATATTTATTTTTGACGTGTTTTTTTCCACATGTTAATTTAGTATAAAGACGATATCTACAGATATCGTCTTTATACTAAATTAATGCTCATGCTCAAAGCTTGTGCAATGCATTGGCAATAGACAGACATTTACTAGGAAAAGGAGCCCAGAGTAAATATGGATCATAATATATAAATGCATTTTTTATGTTCTTATTTCTACTTAAACTTATTTCATATTTCTACTTCGCTTTTTATGCAATCAGAATTTTTGATTTTCTACTTTTTTCATAAAATTCCTTAAAAATAGCTTGAAATTGTCTTTTTTTAGCCGACTTCGAACAGGAGCAGATTCTCAATTCGTCGGAATCTTTTTTTTTATGTATATTCACCGATTACTCGAAGACGCCTGAACCAATTTGCAACATTCTTTTTTGTTTTCCCAGGTAAAATTTATCGGTTCTTCAAAAATCAACAAATATTTAAAAATGTTATACATCGATGATGTTTTCGTTTGTTCCGAAACATCGCTGTCTCATTGGAGCAGTGCGTTTAGTTGGCCTGCCTATATTATATTTAAACAAAATACATCTTCTTTCCGCTAAAAAGCACATTGAGTCGGTGATACTTTTTTTAAAAGACTAATTATCTTTTAAAAAAAGTATCACCGACTTAAACTAAAAATTATAAATGTGTCAATGTCACCGCAATAATAGGTTGTTTTGTCAAAAGTTAAAATTATAACAATAAATAGCAAGTAATAGAGTGTTGCAAATACTCGTAGATAATATTGCTATCTGCCACTGTCCACCGTTAACCGCCCGTTTCCAAATAGGTGAGCCTTGGGAGAAGAAATCAAACCAACTCACGGCCACTCTCTTTAATCACCAGAAAGTTAAATTCAATTTACAGGTTATGTATTTCCCAACTGAAATTTTGTCCTACAGAGAAAGCAATACTATGCGATGATCATAAGTAAGCTAAACGTCCTACCTACCAAGAAAACTCTGATTTTCTACGTTTCTTGAAGCCTGAGTACGGCGTCCCGCTGAACACGTGTATAGTACGCGAATTTCCCGTTACAGATCAGAGACAGTAGTAGCTAGCAGCACATACATATCTATAATCACCTCGTCACAGAGATAATACTACTAGTATAGTAGCAGTATTTTAAAAAGCAAGGAATGTTTAATGAAAATCTTAAGCGTTTGGTGTGTCACACTCGCCAGTATGTATAACAATTATAGTTGTCACGTCAGTGAGATTTGCGGCGTGCTGTAAAAGGAAGGAAGCGATTACTGAAAGGTGATCGACCTGCACCGTTACCTCTAGCCTCCGAATGGTCAACGTTTATGATCGCGTCGCTTGTGTCAGCAACACATCGATTAAATCTGAGGCTGTCCTATGAATATTCAAGGTATACAACTACGTGTTGTGGTTGAGAACAAGTATGACTTAATTTACGGGGTAATGGGGCATTACTGTTAGCATAATGCCATTAATGTTATTTATGTATCGTAGTACGACGTTTATGGAAATTTCAAGAGTTAAGACGTGGATTTCAAGGACGCGGTTGTAAAGAGCATACGATCGGATTATGAGATTTTAGCTGAAGGTTAAATATTATTCGATTTACAACTATAAGATAATAAATGCGTTTATAATTGTAATGGACTGTTGCTGTTATTTTCCAAGACTGGTTATGTTCCTGTTATTGAGTTTAAAGGCAAGATACTGTAGAGGGTTCTAGAGGTATGATATATTTTGACTTATGAAACGGTAGGCCTATTTCGATTTTCGGTAATTTTGTTGCCAAATTAATAAGATGTCCGCCAAGTAAATAGCCTAGCCTGTCTAGCCTTCAATTAACAATAGTTAAAAAAAATAGCAATTTATTGATGTTAAAACTAAGTTTTTTTGCACCACAAATATATTATAAAATAAATAGTAGTTTATTAGCCTTTCGGAGTGATTTTTTGCAAAGCAAAGCAAGACATCACCAAACAATCCTAGTCTTTACCAAAGTTTACATGACTGCACTACTCAGTAATGAGTATTTATCAGACCCGTTGTCCAATTGTAATTCAGGATTGGAAACACATTATAGAAATCTTTAGCAGGTCATAATAATAAGTTAATGCCGAATTAAGTTCATTTAACGTCGGTTTAGCAAGTAAATGACAGATCAATAAATTATGTTTTAATTATAATGTTTTTCAACTTTAATGAACGTGTGATCTCTTGTAAATTAATTTTTATGGTACCAATAGAAATAATTAAAAACTCGATTTTCTTGTAAGTGTTGAATAAGAACAAGGGCATTCGTAATGTATTAAGAAAAAATTGATGGCCATAACGTCGGAGCTGTTCAAATTGAAATATAATATTATATTATTATGACTGGTGGGCACCTAAACTTAAAATGTAGACATATTTCTAATTCTAATTTCTAGTATCTGGTTTTAACGACACTTTTATTTTAATTTGTAGACTAATTCTTGTACGTCAAATTCCAAATATTTCAAACAAAACCTGAATATTTAAATGTATAAGTATGAAGTGGTTGAGCGTAAAAATAGCTTTGAAATTTAGTAAAGACAAACCTAGTAGTACCTACTTATTTATTTTTTACCTTCACGAAACTGAAACATAAAGTGCTGTGTTACAAATCGTGGAATAACCAATGTTTTAGGTTCAAAGCAACATTTTTCTTTATTGTTTAAATATATGCAGTACTTCACAACCGTAGTACTAAGGCGGAATACGTATTTGTTAAGGGATTCTACTAAATTATGACCATTATCTTTATATATTTTAGATGACTGATACAATATTTAACTATAAACCATTAGTTTAAAAAAAAATTACCACCATCTTTTTTACAATCAAAAATTCATTTCTACTTTTTAGTTCAGTTTGCTATAGTGTGTTTTTTTAAACTGCAATTCATTTTATTTCCTTATTTTTTTATCTACTATTGTAATCAGACGTCTGGGAGTTGGTGAAAACTATGTTGAAAACTTCCGTTACATGGGTAGATAGATACCGGTCAAGCTAATATAAAGCTTGTAAAAATGTGATAAGCTAATGAAAATAAGGACACATTTGTGTTTAAGAGCCGTGACTGCTGGTACATTTTTATAATATATGTATACCTAGATACTATTCAATTCATTATGTATATATATATATATATATTGTAATATTGCCTGTATTGTATTTACTCACACCTAGGTAGGTGCCTTTTCTGGCATTGCACAGGTCAATAGTTACTTGCGGTTTTATTTATTTTTATTGTATTAATTGTGTACGGTCCTGTGAATGTCAGAATAAATGTTTCTCTTTCTTTCTTTTTCTTTATTAGTCATGAGCGTACCCAACTTTGATTTAGTCGATACAAAGGGGCGGGGGGGGGGGGGGGGGCAATAAATTTTTTTTACTCAAAATTACCTTAGTACTACGTAAGCCTGCTAAAGCCAGGGGGGGGTAGGGGGAGGGCAGCTGTCCTGTTCTGCCCCCCCTCTGTACGCCCATGTATATAGTTAGAGTGTTCTGACTCGGCAATAGCCACTTTGAGTTACAGGTATGCGACCCTGTCCGATACACGACTGTATCTGTATATATATATATATAGATACAGTCGTGACTGTATGTATATAGTAGGTACTATCCAATAGTGAAGGGACTCGTGGGTAAGTGGTAACCGAGTAGGTTAGCACATTACAAGTTTAAAGTAACACTAGCCAGGTCAGCCTTAGGATGGGTGACCATTCCTAACACATTGAGACCCCTGCCTCGGAGAGCACATTAAACCTCGGTCCCAGATGTCATACGGATATTTGTGGCATTCGTTACGTGTAGTTGGTACCCTAAAAAGTCCGACAACCTGGTCTAATTACAGAACTTCGATATCGCCTAGTAGGGTTGTGGAGATCTTATGGCAATCGCTTCACGTAAAATATCAAAGTTCGGCCGTATCGTGGATAGACTAAAAAGCCAATCCCAACGAGGATGATGTACTATCTAATAGTTGTAATAACTATAGTCAACTACCTTTAAATTAGTACTTGTCTCGTCAGAACATCCAAATCTAAAATACCAGTTTATATTAAAACTCAAATAATTGACTATGGGTTAAGAATGGCTTGATTCGCCACGACGGATCCCTCGGTATTCATAGAAGACCGGACTGTTGGTCTAGTAGTAGTCAGGATTCCCACACAGGACAAATAATTGTATAATTAGCATGATTATTTGTTCTGTGTCTGGGTGTAATTTATCTATAATATGTATGTTTTTAGAAACATATAAGTATGTTTATCAGTAGTCTGGTTACCATAGTACAGGCTCTGCTAGTTTGGGATCAGACGATCTTCTCAGACGATATCTTCAGTGAAACAGTAGAAGGGATAACAACTCGGATCATTGCGGATATAAGTAATTCCTTTAGATAAACAAAGTAACAAACTCCAATATCTTTCGATAACAGGTGATTTAAATTCAAAAGAAATCCACAATCCACTAGCGAAAGATTATGAAGTCATCTAGCGTTAATAAGTGGATAGTGTCCAGAAGCTGATCAGGGCTGTTAGCAGGGATTTCACGTAATTTATGTATGCAAATGTAAGCTATGTGACAATACTGCAAAGCTTTTTATGCGCGTCACGCGGCGGAAGCGCGGCTGGGCGAGGTGCGCGGGCGCAACCCCGCGCCCGCCGCCGGATCCAACATGGCGTCGGCGAAAGTGCTTCCGCTCCCTACTTGAGAGTTCTCAATGAAGCGCTGCTTATTTATAACGTAAATGTGTTTATAATTTAAATAAATGTTGAGCTTTTATAAAGATGCGATTTGTCAGCGTTCATTTACCTTGTCCGCTTCCTGTGTTCAATGAATTAAACTGTGTTTTATGAAACGAGAGATAAAAATCTGAATTGAACACTTGTTTTATTATTCAGTCACTATATGATATTTTTTAACGCATGTCATTATTATTATAATGTAGGTATATATTACAACTAAGGTAGGGTACATTGGGATTTTATTAACGGTGCGGCACTGTCAAACTATTGGTACCTGTACTGGTATTTTTAAAGAAGTCATGCAGACTAAGGGAAGAAATAAGGAAGTAAAACAGAATCAATTTAAAAAAGAATTAAGTTAAGTTTTTATTTAATAAAAAAATGTTCAATTGCAACTTAGTGTTGTTGCCACGTATTTTGCGTTAGAAGTGAATAGAAAGAACCATAAGAATTGACTATTTCTTGAATTATGGTATAAAAAGTTGTTTAAAGTTATATACATCAGAAATATTACTAAATAAAGAACATAAATAAATTACTTTTAAATTATATGCTACAGATAAAACGGTTCTACAAAAGTATAGACCTATAGTTAAAGTTAACTTGTTCACTATGAAGATTCGTATTTGTGTTTTTTAACTATTTTTAAATACGTAATTTGTATGGAGTATTTTCTTACAGTTTAATTTTATTTTATTGTCGTGCCTTTTTAAAGTAGAATGAATTTATATCTAGTAATATTTTAGATCTATATCCTGTCATTAGTCCGACTGTCTACTGAGAATCTAAATAATAGCACTACAAAGTATGCCTATTAAGTTTTAGGCTTAATTTTCATCCCTAGGAATGAAATTTCTTTTAAAATTTTGCGAAACCAAGAACTCTCTCTTTGGTCAGTCAGTTAACCTTCGCAGTCTATTACAGAAAAATAATGTAAGCAATTTAAATGTGTCACTATCACAATAAATTTTAGTTTTACTTTATGCAAATACTAGTTTTAAAAATTTAATTTAAACATTTTAATCTTTTACCAACCTGTTGGTAATATGAAGGAAGGGTCACACATAGTATCCAGTGCTGGATCATACGCAAGTCTATTCTGTTCACCATAATGCAACTTGCTTGTATTAGGCACTGTTTGTTCATAACTCAACCTAGCGACACTAGCCAATGCTTGTTCATAGTTCAGCCTAGTATTGTCCCTTTGTTCCGTCTGGCTTTCTGGATAAGGTTTTACTTTAGCACTGTAGTCTGTAAAGTTGAGCTTTGTGAGTGTGGACATCGGGATGTCAATAGGCACCGCGCACGGGGGCACGGCGGCTTCGCGCGGCGCCTCCACCAAAAGCATGGCGGCCCCAGCACCTGCCCCCGAGCACTCCTGCACCGTTCAACAACACATAACACCGACGCACTGATTCAATTATTTTTACCAAGTATATTTATTACTCATTAATAATTTTTTTTAAGAGAAAGATCAGCTTCGTTATCTTGTAATTATATTTATATAGCACAATTTTTTATTGTTACTTTATTTTCACTAAGTTGTATGACTGATCGCGGTATAAATCACGAGTACGAGCTTTCGTTTGCGAGGAGAGAGAGCTATAGCACCGTATGGCGTCACGCCTAATCTCCGACTGAGAGCTTTCGGGCGGATCGACGATCGAGAGGGCGGCCGTGGAAAATGCGGTACGAACGAAGCCGAGGATAACCGAACGCACACGAGCGGCTACGAACGAACACGACCTGTCGCGTCACCTGCTACACGACCAACTGTTGCACGACCGTTGATTTTTTGCCAACCCTCCTGATGACTATCAGGAAAAATAGCACAACCTTACATGGTGTAGACACAACAAACAATATAAAATCAGTTACCATATCATGTACAACTAGTTTTTTTAAACCTATTAATGAACGTTACTAGTAACTAGTTACGTCTCTTGACTAATGTAACTGCTTGTACTAGTTAAGGTACCGCTTCATTCTGTGTAATCTAAGGATTCATTATTGATTACATTTGTTCATAAGTTAGAGTCACAAAAGTTAACAAAGGCCTTTTCATTATTGCAAAATTAGGGTATAACGATAATTGATAATAATTTACGTTGTATATTTTAATGATTTATATTATTTAACTTTAATTTTCCAGTAAAATTTATAAAAAAATATTTTTTATAAATTAAAATGACATTTGTGTTCTACATTTTTTGTTAAGTTTTATGAACTAAATAAGCGGCTTCGAGGAGTTGTTCCTGTATCTTAGTCGTTAGAGCTAATTTGATAGTATTTTATGTTAATAGGGTAGGGCTGTGTATACTGTTTTACGTTACATCTAGAGAAATAATCACACTAAAAATACATAAGTACCTATATTCACAGCATTACCTTATACTAAATATTTCATTCTTATTACGTAGTTATTTTCCTGTTGGTTATCATTCAAGGAAAATGCTATCGGGAGTAGTTCTAATACAAAATCAACCCATACACAATGTATATTTATAATAAAGAATTCTATCAGAATGAATAATTGAAACATTTATTTTTAGAGCTATCGGTAAATTATGTGTAAGTATATGATTTTTTATGTATTTCAAAACGAACAATAGCTAACAATTTATAATGCTTCTTGCTTGAATGTTGCGTTGCAAGTTTCAGTGAAGTGAAGGCATTGTTTGTAGACGTGACGAAAATTCAAGAACCATCAAATAGCAAGTCTGTTATATTAAAGAGCCTGCAATGTTTCAGTCTTGTATTAACATCTAGGCAGAGACGGTTAATTTTTTTAATGATTTCAGTGTTGCCATGATGCGAGTGTTTTTTTTTTCTCTATGGCTCACGGTTCGTATCGTCACTAACATGATGCGAGTTTTGGGTACTACCAGATATTTAAAGCGTTCATATTTTTTGGTTTGATAACTTACGTTTATTTGTTTTTATGCTGCACAGACAAAGAAATGTGACGTAGGCAGTAGCGAAATAGTAATTGGTTCAGGATGAATGTAATCAGTCACAGTTGAGGTATTTCATCCATAACTAATTAGCTATGGATATTTCAGTAGTAAGTACCTAGTTAGGTAGGTACTTACTACTGAAATAATAGGACATAAAATGAAATGTACAATTTCCAATACCGCAATACAGTCATATAAGTAAATCAATTAATGAAGCGTTACTTCGTTTTAAATAATTCGCGTGGCTTAAATATATTTTTAGTTTATAGTACCTACCTGTAGGGTTTGTTACGTGATTAGTGCCGTGACCTCAATGTTTTATGTATAAGAGAGGTTTTAGCAAAACTGCTAAATAGTACTTATGTCTTTAATGTACACATTCCGGTGGAAACTACACACTTTAAATTCGTCATTCCATTGAATCAATATTTAACCATTTATTTTGGTACGACATCGCAGCAGTTATTCGGTCGTTCAGTAAAAAAAACTCGTTAATTAAAATAACCATTACCTTACCTATCAATATTTTCGGATAAAGCAAACACGTAGATAGTTACATATCCACGTTTAGATTTAAAGAAATCTTTTAACAAACTACAAATATCCATTTGGATTTCGCGATAATAGAGGCCTTTACAGCTGTTCAAAACTTAGTAAAGATCATTTCAAACCTGAGAAAAAAACAGTTGGATTGTTTCACAAAGGCGTGTGTAGGTAAGTAACGTCGCGTATCATAATTACGTTATAATAATGACCATGACGGCCGACCTTGGAGTTGATTCCCATTGTTTGGTACTACACCTACTACATACTTGAAATTTAAATGTACCCATTCGCCTTAATGTAACAATACCGAATGGCGATTACAGTTGTTCTTTTTACGTAATAGTTCACATTGACGTTTTGGTTTTAATTACGTGATAGGTGATTGTAACTACATACATATATTAAAAAGTGTACCGTTCATCCTCAATAATGTAACGAAGATTTTGTTTTATTTTTTCCGACTTTGTAACCAGAGATACATTCGTTTTTCGCTTTAACTTAACTTCACATAAAGAATATCTTTATAAATGAAAACGTATGAATGATGGAAAAAAACTAGGAATGGATACAGATATTTGAGTGGCGCTGCACTGCAAATACAATTCTTATACTCCAGGATGTTGACAAAAGTCTCACTTAACTAAAGACAGATGCGTTAAGCAATGCGATAAGATAGAACTCGATGCGATGGGAGGGCACGAGCTAGTAGGCTGTGCCGAACTGGGTCAAGTTACAGGGGTGGGTACTGCGACACAAAGGTAGTGAGGGGAGAGGATCGTTTCGGGCATAATAGCCACCTGAGCACGTGTGCCACCGGATACACCACGCCATTGTCTACCGGAGGAAGCGATTTCGACGCCATCGGAAGATACGACGCCGATTTTTTGTTAGTATGCTGTAACTCAGACACAAATATAATGACTAGTGCGTGATAAGGGAGAAAAGTAACTAATAAAAAACAAAGAATTATCATCTAATTTGTGGTAGCCAGAGCACACCGATGAAAGCATTTCATATTTAGTACGTCGAGTCTTGATTTATGGGAGAATAGGCTTTGTGTTGAATAAAGAGCTGTTTGAAATGACAGAGCTCTAATGAGACCTCGAATGAAGATCAAATTATTTACAGAAAAAAAAAAAAAATAATACACATCTCACACACGGCCGTCTGATCCCAAGCTAGGCACTACGGTAACCAGACTGCTGATAAACATACTTATATATTTCTAAATACATACATATTATAGATAAATTACAGGCAGACACAGAACAAATTATCGTGCACATCACACAATTATTTGTACTGGGTGGTGATCGAACCCACGACCTCTGGCTTAGCAGTCACAGGGTCACTAACCACTAGACCAACAGGTATGAAGCCAACATAGTGTCTGCGTATGTGTCTACTACTGAAATAATCACATGGCTTTGTAAAATTTTAAATTGAAGGCATCGATAGAATTGTTAGCACTCAAAAACCAGACAAGCGCGAGTCTGACTCGCGCAGCGAGGTTCCGTAAGCAAACAAACTTATATGTAGATAGTACGTTTATCTCGGGAATCGATTCTTGAAGATGTTTGCTCATTTTTTCCGAAAGACAAATTTAACTTTGCAGATCTAAAAATACTCTCCTATACATTGTTTTACGACAAAGTCAACTTTCCAACCGCAAAATATAAGTTTGTAATCATAACAAATATTTTTTTATGTGAACAACAAATTACGATATTCGGATTTTTCCTTTACTTGTACTGTATCTAAGACCTTGCTTCTTACCAAATTTCATGATTCTAGGTCAATGGGAAGTGGTACCCTAGTAAAGGTTTTGATTTACCTACGAAATGTTTAAATTTGGTCAAACCTAAGGCTTAAATGCCGTAACTTTTGATTGCGTTGACTTAGAAGTTTGATTATTTGCAGCTTCAAGGGACCGCAGACATCAGTATTTGCAGATAATTTCAATTTGATACCTCCACGAATTCCTGAGAAAAAGTCTCCTGAGAAAGAGTCTTTACAGACAAACAGACGGACAACGCAGTGATCTTATAAGGGTCCCTTTTTCCTTTTTGAGAAATGGAACCCTTAAAATGAATTATTTAATAACAATAATCAAATACCGTACAGTCACAATATGTATGAATTTATTCCTTTTAGGTTGAGATTTGTCTTTTTGTGCACAGTACGGTAACTTTTAGTTTAAATTTATTAAAACTTATTATTTTCTTTCTAAAGATCTATGTATACAATGGACGCAACTATGATTAAGTTAAACTCATTTACAACCTATTTTACGTAGCACAAAAAATTTAACATGTAGGTTATAAGTTATAAACTAGGAGACTAAGTCGATGGAGCACACACGAAATGCAGTTAGCGAGACGAGAGTAGTACGCGTCGCGCGCCTTTCCACCGGGAAATGGCGCGGGAAATGAGTTTTCAATATTTGAATAAATGCGTCGAGGAAATAAACATGTGGTGAATATTGTAAGTGATTGTGGAACAATCTCCCGTCGTGTAACAGTAGTGTATGAGGAAATAGAAACGCTATTATGAACGTGTGATGTGTGCAAAAACCGGAGCTGTTTGGAAGGTATTAGTGGCGACAGGGAAATTATAATGCTAACGATAGCGATTACAAAAAAAAAAATACAGCTTAAAATTTACTGTACTTATGTACTTAGTAAATTTATCAAGGAAAAATGTCATATAAAAATATTTTTAGAGGAATTATTGCATCTCTGGCTGAGAAATCAGCCGGCTGAGAAACCGGTTGACAGACTCTCAAAACTCAATCCACAAAAATAAAGTTTTACCAGTAGATCTATAGAGCTCTATCGGGAGGGGGACTATATTTGTAAACTTAGTACTTATATAAAAGATATGAGAAATTTTGGAAACTCGGGGTAGCAACCGTCATTATCTGTAATTCCATAGACGTCAACTTCAAGGAGTCGGCATTTAAAAAGGTACAAATTACGTATGGCATCGGCGTAATATCGATCGCAAAAACCCGGGCAGATATCGAAACATGCCGGAGGCGGGCAATCGATATTCACAAAGTAAACTCTCCATGCCCAGTGTCGCGTTCAAATTTAAAAATACAATTTACCAAAGAATTCCCTGCTTTGAATTACATTAAGTGTAAACAATAAAGCGTTAGTGAGCGTATCGGCAGGCGACGGAAGTCAAGATAAACAATCTTTTTTAGATAAAAACTCTGAAAACAGTCCATAAATCTGTACCACGGTTCGGCAGCACTTCATCCAGAACTGTCAAAGCGAGAATGGCGGCAAGCTTCACCTTACGGCTGCATGTAATTATAGCATTAACAATACAAAAGACTTTTTTAAGCAATGTTCCTAACCTTTGCACTAATTAAAAAGCGTATCGCATCCGGTTCTGTCGATTATACGAAGTGATTGAATCCTAATTTAAATTTCAATTTATGTTCTCTATTAGCCCCGGCTAAAGTTTAAAATTTTTATTTCCGGTGAATTAAGGATACTATACATTATTCTGTGACATTCATTAACTATAATTTGTTTTATATTTCGAAGACCGGCTATAACATTATAAAGCAAAATTTTATGAGATTTTATTGGACGACTATTATTTGTTAAGCGTAGCGCGCTATAGTTTTGTCAACGATGTATGGTGCGACGTTAGACGATATTACTCAGTGGGCTGTGTTTTAAATTGGACCGAGTCCGGGACGTCACTTCCGGTACCAATAATTTATTTCTCTCGGCCTCCGTCATGAGTCGTGATGGCGCGTGATTCGACATTTATCCACGTTTATATTTGGAACGATTTCTGAGAACATTATGATTGTGACATATTCTTGATCCAGACTCGACCTCGCTTCTTTGCTGTCCACATGTATATAGATGCACATATATTTTAGCAAAATAGCGAATATGCTGTTAAAATATTAAGCTTTCTGCTCTCTCTGCAAACCTTTAGCTGTAGTTAGAATAAAGAAGGCCATTCACTATCGAATGTAATTTTGCAGTGTATAAACGGTGACCTTATTAATAATATGTACTCGTATCACAATTAAAGTTTTCAAATGTGTTCAATAGTTTTTTTTTAATACGGCAAGATGACTACCATGCACAGATTGTGCAGCCAATCTACTATGGTTTAAAATTCAGATACTAGTATATTTATCGTGGTTATTTATCGTTAAACATACAACTTCAAACAATTCGACAAGTTATGTATTAGTTGACAAGCCTAAATAAATATCACAAAAAAAATGTTATCGCGGGTTTGAATATCGAACAAAAAGTGGTAAGTGAATGAGCGATGCGTGGAACGTTGTTGTGACAGCAGTGGCGGTATCTCAGGGGCAGTGTTGCGAAGGACAACGGCGCCCACGCTGTCCGGCCACCGTCCCTCCCTCCGCGTTGCAGCCCCCTTATTCACCCGCCTGCTCACCCTGGTTATACTGATAACGTATCGGGGACACAATAAATGGTATTAAATATAAAATATTTTATTTTATATACCTATAGTCTACATAGAGTACATAATCGTATGATTATTTACTCTATGTAGACTAAACCGGAATGATAATGTATGTAATCAATTTCAAGAGATACATTCCTACTGTTGATTAAGAGATTCAACACATCAAGACAGTAGTGGGTGGACATGCAGCTAGGAGGTCTTCAAACTGAGCTACTCTCAGTTTGAAGACCCTACCCAGCTGCGTATAAAATGCTCGGGCTTAAATCCCGTCTCTCGGTAAAGTTTTCTTTATTTAAGAACTGTTATTTATATAACTTTAACATAAAACTTTTTTAACATTTATTAATTAACATTAAAAATATATATTCATTTTGTAAAAAACATTTTAATCTATACTAATATTAAAAAGCTGAAGAGTTTGTTTGTTTGATTGAATGCGCTAACTTCAGGAACTAATGGTTCGAAATAAAAAAATATTTAGTGTTGGGTAGCCCATTTATCGAGGAAGGCTATAGGCTATATAATATCACGCTACAACGAATAGGAGTGGAGCATCAATGAAAAATGTTGCAAAAACAGGTAAAATTTACAAACGTGGAAGACGTTGCGCGAGTCACCTAGTGATTTTATAAAACGTCAACCTCCTACATTGTCTCTCTCTTTGCGGTTGTTTCAATGATAATAATTCCACATCAACTACACTCTGACCCTGACTGACAAATAGCAAATCTTTTGCTTTATTGGAAGTTTTTAAACCGACAGCTTTCGCAAAGCATCACATTAAATGCTTTAGCGTAGATTAAAGTGTCAAGAAAAATTACTGACTTATGTGATTTGTTGGTGGCCAGTTTGCAAGCAAGACTTAAACTTGACGAGACTCAGGAGACAATTAAAATACGCACCACCTAATAACGGATAATGAAGACTCAGCAAATATTTGTTTTTGCGGGGGATTCCTACGATGAGCGTACGACTCGCGCAAATAAGGCAATTAATTGAATTCGGCATATCAAAGGTGCCGCCGCAGGCTTTGTCGGCGCCTCGAGACGTGCAAACTGTAACCCGACACTTGTATTGAACGATCGGCTTGTCTACAATCCTATGGGAAAAAAGGATTCGCGAAATTTCTTTACTAGTAATTCCCACACTGGCAGACACCACAGACAAAGGAACAGTCAAAGACACCTGCAAAATTTATAAATTGTTCATTTATTATGTTAGGAGAAAAAACGTACCGTCTAGAGTGTCAATGAGTATCTTAGAAATTGCTCAAAAACGCATAAAGGTAAGCAGCAAAAGGATCGAATTAAAACCATAATAATACACTTGCGAGAGGACCTCATCATAATATACGTGAAATCATAACCAATAAATATAAGATCCGATACAGGACAGGATCAAATATTATATAACTTTATATATATTTATATAATGTAGGTCGCAAATTACTACCACACAGGTATGAGTTCAGATTACTAACGCTTTTAGTAGGGTGACTGCAATCACGTATTTTTAATCATTCTACTCGTACTTATATGTTTTAATCATTACCCGCCGACATTTCTACAGCTAAAGAAAAATGAGAAAAAATAATTGGACGCAATGTTGGAATACGCTATTAGGTACTATTTGTAAATTTGCGTTACTTAGTGGCATTCGTATCTAATCAACCATACATGCAAAAGCGTATACCACGTTTGGTATACTGAACGTGTTGAACTGCAAACTTTTCAACCAAGCAAATATGGTTGTGTGGAAAATTCCTTTGACATTATTTAAGTACACCCACACACGAATGCATAGGCATTTATGTTATCATAAACATAAAACCGTTTACTGAACATTAAATAAATTAAGAAAAGCACCTACTTATCTTATATTATATATCATCAAACTATAAAGAGAGATTTCTATAGAGTATTTAAAGATAATAAGTGCTTTGGATCGAAAAGTTTTTATTAAAAACTGAAACTTTTATTATGTCATGAATTTTATCAATGCTGTTCGTCGTTCAAAATTAAAATAGCTGTAAAACGAATGCGATAAGGACAGCTTTTGAATATTAAAAGCGTTTGTGACTGGAGTGACCCTTGCTCTTTATATGAGGACAATAACATTGACAAGCAAATGAGATTTCGAATACAAATCAAGGCCACGTGGGATAGGTGAAGAAAAAGGGCTGATTGAAAGGGCACTTTGTAAGAACCCTTATTAAGGGCTTATTGGAGGACAAGGGCCCCTCAGGGCCGCGGTGCGAGTCTGCAAGCACCCTATCAAAGAAACAACCCCTTGCTCTTTTCGTGTGCCTGCCCTTCAGGACTGCTTTTTTTATTAACTTCTTACCTGTCTGCACTTGAAAGGGTACTAAGGGATTATGTGTTTTTTATGATATTATACTCTATGAATAATATTTACTTCACGGTTTATTTTTAAGTAAATATCGGTTTTGTGAAGTTCGATTTGGTTTGATTTGATAGTAATGCAGTTATTATCATTGTTAACGGATATGATTATATTATAATTATTATTATGTTGGCAATTGTCTTACTACCTTAAAATTATTCTTATAACAATATAAACTTACTGAAAAGTCCTTGTTATACATAAACACTATGGCCTATTTTGATGGCGCTTATGTCGAACCGTTTTTTAATACCGTAATATCCTTTTTATAGAACTACGAAAGTTCGAAATTTGAAAAGGTTGCGCACGTGCGCAGGAGTGTGTATCGGGTTGCACCGGAAGCTTGCTAGTGAATCACAATGGCCACCGGATGTGGCTGCTCGAAACGACACGTATCTCCTTATTGATATCTTAGAAAGCTCAATATTTTTCTTGTCGACACTTCAAAACTATTGACAGTTATGAAGTGTAATGTAAATTATATTGATTCGATCCAGTATAACTTGACTCTATTCAGTTTTTTTATAGTATAACAGGATTTAAGATGGCAGTTGTTTGTCATTTATTACAAAAAGAAATCCAGAAGTGCGTTAAATTAAGTCCTATGAACGAAATCTTCAGAAGAAATATTTTTTGGAACATAAACAACAATGTCAAGTCCAAACTGCAACAAATCTTTTAAATTGTGGAACCTTAAAATAATGAATCAGGGTGTCATGGATTCTGAGTCTAAGTCATAATCATATAAATTTTCTGTTTGCGGAATTGAACAGAAACACAACCTTTCAAAAGTTTATATTTTGTATTAAGTTTGTATGAAGTTTTAAGTTATTGATTCTATCTGCCTATAATGTAATTTCTAAGCATTATTATTATTTTTTCAAACCTAGCTTTGAATTCTTTCACAATACGTCTCAAGGCGATGTAAGAAACTAAGCAATTAATGTTATAAAAATATAAATTGTGTGATTAAACATTATTGTATAGAAATAATAAACAGTAAAAAAATATTACAAGGGCGCGAAATGTGTTTTACTATTACATATATGTACTTTCGTTTTAATGTACTTAGTATTTTTGAAGTTTACATTGATTTATATCATTAACTTTTATAAATTCGATTATGTGTTTTACAAACGCCGTCGACTTTTCTTTATATTTGTGCAGTCATTACTGTGGAATGTCTGTAAAAGGTTTTATAGAAGTTATTTAAACGATTGGAAGTTGGTCTCAGTTCAATAGGATCGCCATCGCTCGAACATTTGTTTGGAAATTGTAATTAAACATTATAAATACCAGACTTTATACTTTAATGGCGACTAACTGCGCTACGATTACATTAATTCTGCGTTTAACAATATATGTATTATGCCAATTATTCGATACTTATTATGTGTTATACCAATTAATGATTATACTCTTATTTATTAATTTTTACTACCGTCACTAAGCTTACTTCTATTATACTGAAAACTATGCTGGTGAGACTTTGAAATGGCAATATCTTTACAATTTTTTTTAACATTGCATTTCTTAAGGTTGTTCTTTTCAATTTCACTGATTCTCCCAATTCTAGTGATTCCTTTTTTGTACCTTTGTCACGCGATATGTGTGCCGTATGGGAATCTAAAATTGGTTCTTCCTTTCATTGAATACGCCACATAGTCCAAGAGCCCGCGATCGCCAGACCTTCGTCATTTTATAAAAGCTGCAAGTTTATCTGTTTATGTACCCATCTGAGGTAGGATCGGTGGCCGAGTATGAACTTTGGATCATGGAGGCTTTTAAATTTTTTCAGTAATTCTAAGCAATAGTAAAAGCATCCGATAAATCTAAAAAACAGTTTAACTTGAAAAATTCTAACCATAAAGGGCAAATAAAAGTACTTAGTTGGAATTTTGTAAGATCGAATATCGATTTGAGTAGTCATACAAAGTTTTAGAAAATTTGTTGCCTGAAGGTGAAAAATGGTAGATAATGCTTAAAAGGATTGAGAAATGTTATTTGCAGTCGATAACCTCTGAACTAACGAACCGATTTTAATTAGTCTTAAAATTTTAGTAAATATTTTTAGTTTTTTTTTATGAACCTGTCTCGAAAGTGTCTGGTAACTTGGATAACGTCTGTTAATGATTACCCAAGTATCATATATAAAATTCAGGTTTTATATTATGACGAGAGTAGAATTACAATTTATCACACTTTAAGGGCGTCTGGCGACGGTTTGATGTAATTGATTGTCACGTTTCCTTAGAAAATGAGATGAGGCAACTCCGTAGGTCGCTCGAACCGTGTTGTTACCGTAGAGTAACTACCTTCTGTTGTTGTCATTCACGAGCGAATAGAATATAGTTTACTTTTTACAAAAAAAACCCTGAACATGGATATAAATAAAGACCTAGTATACAGCAGATACTGCCAAGCGTGAATTCGAATTCAGTAATACGACCTCTAACTAACCCTTTAGAGATAAGGTATGACATTACGTTATGTTAATGTGTGTTCAATAAAAAAGTAAATGGCCATAACAGTTGTGTAGTGTAAGGATATCAGGTTGTTTAGGGCGGGGCCTGGCCAGTTGATAAATCAGTGCGGGTCGCAACGCAGGACGACGGGCGTCGTTGCTGCACCGCATTAACTGCCCGTATCACTTTATGGAAATAAATTATTATGATTGGCTGCCACGTAATACTCTCGATATATTGCGCTGGCGACTCGTAAATGTACGCTAATAAGGATGACTGTACCCAGTGCAGTTTATTGCCGAGCTCACTACTTGAACGATGCGTATTATTTACGGATAAACTTTTTGATTTTTCCTTTGGATCGGATATGCATAAATATTAGTATTTATGTTGCACATATTTAATGAAAGTTGGTGGTTGAAACGTTGCGGCAATATTAATGCCATAATAATTTTGATTTCTGTTTTAACATTCCTGTGCCTCAATATCAATAATTTTTGATCTTAATAGTTTTTGAGTCGTCACAGAGTGAGATTATTGATGTTTAAAGAATATCAGACATTATTGTTTAGACTCGAAAAAATTTTGCAACATTGTTCCGAGGCGCATGTCCGGCGATTAGTCGGTGAGTGCGCAATGCGTGGATGTGCCGGCGGGCGAACGCTAGCCCTTGCGACAGCGCGGATGCCACGAAATTGCACCAACGCTGCATTAACCATATACCACACGCTTTATTAATACGAGTGCAATTGCAAAATCTTGAATATATACGATGTGTTTTTGTGCGTTAACCTTCAGCTTCGTCGGCACAGTTGCATTAGTTTGCAACGCTCGAGTTGCCGCGAGGACGCGAGAAATTCACCCGAGTACGAACACACGCGACAAACACGTTACTGACGGGCCACAAGTACACCCCCTGCCTTGATATGTCTGCACTTATTGTTACAGAAAGCATGCACCTTGTTGTTCGCCTGTTTATAATACATCTAACTCTCTATTAAGGTCTAAATTAACCAACACGACGAATCTCGAAATATTTATTCAAAATAATATATCGTTTATATAGAGAACTACTGTCTATATTCAACCTGCAACATGGGCAATCATGGTTTAAAACGCTTATGTAGGTACATTGAACAAACCCAGGGAAATTAATTTAGAAAATAATAGGTCTGTAAAACCTACTGAAATATGTTATTAAATAAAACAAATTATAAAGAACAGATTAAGTCAAAGCTAGAAGAATTATTACTACAGTAAAATTGTAGTTATGAAATAAAAAGATGGACTCACCCCGCCACACCATAACAGGGTCCAACTCAGTGGAGTCCCTTGAACGGGAACTCGGGTGTAAGAACATAGCTTAACCAGAGTCCAGCTCCGCCATGTTGACTCACTCACTCCATGCACACCACACTTATCTTATCGGGAGATATTGCTCCAACCCGATGAAGAAAATTCTATAATCCTACTAAAAATTAAAACTTATTACTGAGGGAAAAAGTGCAGGGTTTAGATATAAATGAAATATTAAAATAAGATTTACGATAAGTGTTGACAATGAGAGATCACGACACAGAACTTTCGGACAAGTGACTCCTTCGTCGAAGAAAAATGCGAGTGATGAGCAACGGCGGTTCGAAGACTGGCGTCGAGGCTGCGCAGCTAGCGCGTACAGCGACTGACGTGGATGGTAGGGGCGGCGGATTGAACAATCTACTCTTAAACTATAATAAACAATAGTTTTGAATATAATTACATAGGCCAGCAGTGTTATCTACTAAACTTTCATGCTACTTCTTTAGCGTAATTATAGAACTTTGCATTCCATTATATATTCTTATACATATAAGTCTACTATGAAAAGAGGGAACTGTAAAAATTATCAATTTGCACCCGATTTTATTCTTTATTAGGTATATTTTCAGCAATACTACTGGTATTACACTTTCTCGGTAATGAGCACTTTCATTATGTATTACTTCTCCTTTCTCCCTTCTTGTATTCTAGTATCATCTGCATTTCAACAATACCATTAAAAATAGTGGGGGCTGCGATTTTGGTTGTACTGAATTAACGTTGGATTATTCTTAGTGCGACGATAATATCTACATTTCAAGAAGCCCTGCAATTTATGATTGTGTCATGGTAAACGTAGGTATCCTTGGGTTCAGAAATTCGTCAGAACAGTAATGTATGAAGATGTCACGTTTCGAAAAATGGCACAAGGTACAAGACGTTGGCAGACCTCGGCGCGGCTGAAAGAGAGCGGAAAAACAGCGTCAAGGTCGCGCAAGTTGCGCCATCACACACGCGCACCCGACTGGAAACGCCAATGTGGGCAGACACTTGGTTTTATGTACATTTCAGTATATGTACTATTTTTGTATTAATTATACAGGTCGTACCGAACTAGGTGAACGTACGGTGTCAGTCCGTTATTGTGATAGTGAAAATGCCTGTTTAGCTATGAAACTATCATATAAGATGTGGTTAATGATTTTTTCTGTGATTAGATAGGGTAAATGAATAATTTCCTCATTGTAGTACTATAAAAAGAAAGAAGACGACATAAGGAACACGTGTATCGTGTAGTAGAAAATGTATTTAATTGAAATATTTAGCAAAACATTTTTATATGGAATAAAAAATAGTTTACTGTCATTAATATCAATAAATAAATGAATCTGGTTATCTGTATCCATGTCCACGTATATTTGAGCAAAAAAATATTTGTATCCGTATCATTATACTTTTTACGTTCCTTTAATTCTAAGTATAGGTAATGAATTATTTTTAAATTGATATTGTTAACATTCAATATTTAAACATTTATTGTAGTTGTTACCATCATCATCATTATCGATTGCGTACCCTTGCCCAAATTTTTTTGTGATCTGCACAATATGTTTTCTTCTTCCATTCTACTCTATCATTCGTCATTTCACTGCCTACTTCATTTCTAGCCATATCTTCCGTCCATATAAAAAAGATCTTTATTCGTACAGGACGGCAGGTTTGATGATCGTCTTATAGATCTGTCCTTTTCGATTAATAGGAAAGTTGGGATCACAAATTGTTATTGTTACCTGCAGCCCCTTCATCCACCCTGTATTGTGTCGGTGCTGTATAGACCGGCCTATTTCGCCATCGCTTTGTAGGAGGAAGCCGAGGTTCTTGAAATCGAAGTAGACTGATATCGCTGTTTCATCCAGCGAAATGATGTCGGGACTGGAGAGACCACCGAAATCTCAGAATGTGTATTCAGTTTTGGTTCTGCTGATTTTCAGGCCAACATTCTGCAGAATTTGCTGCCATTTTTCCAGTCTGCTCTAGACCTCGCACAAAGGCCTCTCCGACCAACACAATGTCGTCTGCAAACATCATGCATCAAGTTGCCTTCGCCTGTACCAGTATGCCAGAGCATCCATTATCAACAGGAAGAGGTGCTGGACTTAGAGCCGATCCCTGGTGCAAGCTACGAATAGTAGTAGTACTAGATAGTATAATTATTATAAATAGTTATAAGATAGTAATTAAACTATCTTTATAATGAGATCAAACTTCATAACTTTGCGATATTATAATGATGAATTAAATAAAATAAAGGAGCCGTGGAAGTCAAAACATGTCGTGTTCCTTATCCTCAACGTCAACTATAGTTTCCGCTTCGATACAAACTGAGTGAAATAAATGCGATCCGTATTTGTCACTCATTATCCGTATTTGTGTCCGTATCTGAGGATACGTGGATTTTTAACTATCCGGCACATCGGTTATATCAATGCAATAGTCAGAAGTTGAACAAAAGCTACATAGTCTATTTTCGCAATTTCGTAGAGAAAACACTGACTGATATGATATAAGCTTACATTATTTCTAAAGTGTCTTTAATATGAATCGGTCATCCAACTAATTATAGTTTAAGTACACAAATTCTACCATTACATAGTATTCAGTTATCACCGATCAGACCGTTCCTGACAGATTATAAGGTTTTGGTCATCTAAGAAGAATCAATATATGAACTTTGAGTATCAAAATTTACTTGTAGAGTCTATCATCTATCTATAATTTAAATATAAGAAACAAAGTATTTTAAACGTCATAGTTTATTTTTTATAACATTAAACGTACTTGGTTCAGCTTAGTTTAATTACTTTTGCTGAAGCTATTATTGTTTGTTCAAAATGGTTAGGCAAATAGTTTTATCACATAATAGTGAGTAGTTATAATAGTTTGTTGTTATAGTGATTTCATTGTAATAATTTGCTATAGTTTTTTTGACCGATTTGGTGTATCATCGGAAGTAATGTAATTACAGGGTAATTGACTCTAGGGTGTAAAACTTTTGATTATATGCTTCGGAGGCTTAATTTTATTCAGAATTTTAATTATTCGTATTTATTTTTCTATAATAAAACTGAACTAAAGCGAAATAACTAATTTAGGCATCAATAACTAACTAGGGGTATTTATTAATAGTAACGACTAGAAAAAATATGCGACTATAAATTAGGACTTTTAATTTAATTTATGAGAATGCATATAAATATAATACTGTTGAAAACATTTGTATACAGTTGTCTCTAGAGTTAGACTTGTCATCAGCTAGTCCCATAAGCGATATATTCCACGCATCAATTGGCTGTAGCAGTCTTCGCGGTGGTGTGCGAAGACCACCCGAGTTAACGACATCGCTGAGGACATCATGTCTCCTTAGCTAATTTATTATTTCAGTAGCTGAGCGTGGCCGCAGTCAAAACATCCCGCAGTGATGATTTACAACGCAATAAACACTGTTTTATATCTAATGGAAATGAGCTTTTATCCATGATATTACGCAGTTACCCCTCGATTGTAAAATTTGATTAATTATTAACCGGCTGATGTGAATACGCCTATTTCACTAGACCAGTTACATAATTCAACGTAAAATATGTTACTGCTGTTAGATTTATGTGCTGATTAACAAGTCTCTGTGGAATGGTGGATTCACAATGAGTTCGACATTAATCGTTGTCTTGTGTCAATACAAATTACATAACAGATCGAGTCTAGTTAGACCTTGGTACTCTGCAGTCTATAGTTTGCTATCATTATATTAATACGTGCAGAGAATTCTTAGTACCCCTTTTTAAGAAAATTTCGCAAACGTAGTAACGTGAATTTTGGAATATTTACAGATTATATTTTTTAAACAATATTTGCTATAAAGTTAAAAAAAATGCAAAAACGGGTACATAAAGCTATAAGTGTTCAGTATATATTTTGGCCTGTCTTGGTACAAAAGTCTATACAATGACAGGTCAAGTAATATTGGCCAACGAAACAAACCATGGTCGAAATTCGACCACCACGCGATCTCTCGTAATAGTAAAACTGCAGAATAAGCTGTCAAACAGAGAAGAAAATGGTGGCGAATTATTTTGTCTATGCCTTTTTTTATGGTATAGGGGGCAAACGAGCAGACGGGTTACCTGTTGGTAAGTGACTACCTCCGCCCATGGGCACCTGCAACTCAAGAGTCACAAGTGCGTTGCCAGCCTCTAAGGTTGGAGTTGGGGAAGGGGGAAGAGAGAGAGAGAGAGAGGGAGTGAGGGTGGGAGAGGGGAGAAGGAAGGGTTAGAGCCTCCGGAAACCTCACTTGCTCGGCGAAAAACAATACCAGCAGTTCTGCACTGCGGGTTTTCTGTGAGGCCGTGGTATCAATCCGATAGAGCCGGCCCGGCCCATACGTGCCGAAGCATGGCTCTCCCACGATAAACATTATTTGCCTTATATATACATAGATATTACAAAGTTGAACTATTTGGCTATACATAATTATGTATGTTTGATAAATTTAACTATAGGATCAACCAGTCCGATTACATTGTCTGTTTATTACGAAATTTTATAGACTATGACATCGCGCCAGGATCTAGTGGAGCTGTGCGGTAGACTTATAAGTTGAATGTGGGCTATGGGCATTAAAACTGACCAGTACTTACTTTACGTAAGATTTAAGATAGGTTTAACCTATTAATAATACTTTACCGCGTTATTTTGTTAACCTTTATTCTTGTTAAATTAAAAAGGTAGTATTAAAGGTAGGCACAGTTATGTAGAGATAACGGGATCCTAGTACAGTTTATGATATCGCCAATAAACATTGGTTGGGGTTCGAAGCCAGTGGCACATAATTGCCGGGTTATCGTTAATGGTATAATGAGACTCACTTTACCGCTGCGCTATCTTTACGACTGTGAGATAGTTATAGTATTAATATATTTGAGACAAGGTTTTATTATAATACTACCTGTACCCAATATTATATGCAAGTATTATCTATGTGTTTTTTTTTTAATATTACATGTACGGCTCCCTAAAAGAAACATTTCTTTTTAAAAATCCTAAATAGTGTAGAAATTGAGAATCCCATAACATTAGAAAAAAAAGTGACTGGTCCGACACTTATCCCCATTTTTCCTTTTCAGAAACATTTCGCAGCAGACTCACAACAAATTACCAAAGACTCGACATTACACAATAAACTAGGTACTAAAGTGTCATAGCAATTGGTACATGGTATGGGGTCACCCTCATACACACTATACTGCGCATGTAACATTAAATTTAAGTTCAGTTTATGAAATAACCTGCGCAGGAGTATTAAACACTAAATACATTTATTAAAATCTCAATAATTTACTTTTGTCGCTACAGTGCGTAGGCACTTACCGTAGACCTCTCGTAGAGCTGCTACGCTTAATAGAAGATATAAAAATTTAATTTATAAAATAGGAAAAAAGAAAACGTTTTTAATCCACCAATAATATTTGGGATTTGCCTAGTGGAGCAGACCGAACTTTCATCATACTGTCTCGTGATGTCAAATCTATCAAAACTTAAAAAAAAAGATGTTAGTAGGTAACCACGGGACTGTCGGACTTTTTAATTAAATTTTATTCCATATAGTCTCACAAAACTTCTAACCTCAGTATTGACAGTTAAAATATTAAAATGGTCAGTACGCATAATGAAAAGAAAGTATTACTACAGTCAGTCATTAAGCCGGACAACATCATCTTATCATCATATTTTGAGTCATAAAGTAGAAATTCCCAAGTTTATTTCTTTTAAAACTAAATTGTTTTTTAAGAAGACAAAAATTATTTAATATCTCAGAAATAGTATGCACATACCAGTATTGTTGTTGTTGTTGTAGTGATGCGCAGGCGGCGGTATGTTGTACTCAGGCAAGCACACATTGCTCTCGTACATGTTCGGCGGTACGTTGGCCAACAGAGAACGTTCCTTTTCCACATCTGAGGACAAAACTCCACGTTTAGACTTTAGTTTGTTTAGTGGGGGTTTATTCTGATGGGTTGTCTGTATGGTAGAGGTTAGGCTACTGGAAGCTTGATCAGACATATATCTCTTGGTAAAAGTACGACAAGGATCATATAACTTTAGGATGACTTTGATACGGGGTATAAATGTTAATTAAGATTATCACAACTTTCAGTCAGGAGACATAAAAACTGATAACCCAAATTACTTTATATTCAGGGCATAATTATGCTATGTCTAGCTTTTGGATTTTTTTTTGCCCAATTACATATAGGTTTAATTATAGATTCGCTTACCTTTTTGTAGTATCTCGAGATGTTCCCAGAGTATATCCCCCATAAAGGCTGGTGCTCTGGCAACGAACTCCTCTCGCCCCATTGCGCAAATATCTTTGCCCTGCGTGCGCGCAAACTGCTGAAGCGCCACCCCCTCCAGCGAAAATTCACGTGCAGCCCAGCGCAGCCACGCGGCCACTGCTACCTCGGTCCATTGGCGAGGATCTATGGATGAAAATATTTGTTAATTCATATTCTGAACTTCCCAATATACTTTCAGATAGTCTCTAAAAAAAATAATAGGATTTGGTTTTATTTAATTTCAGGGACCCAGCGATCTTGAATTCCGGCCTTCTAGTGATCTAGTTACTTCACAGTAATGTCTTATAAGTCTTATAGTTAAATGTCATGGATCCTGTTCAAAATCGCAAACAGCTGAGATGAGGATGGTGAAGATGTAGTAAGTTGATTTGAACCCAGACCGTACTAGCTGAAGTGAAAACCCAGACCGTACTAGCTAGCTCGGCAGTTTAGCTTATGTGCACAAGCTAACTCTTTCACGCCAAAACTACTGAACTGATTGTGTTGAAACTTGGTATGTAGATAGCTGGAGACCTGGATTAATATATAGGCTACTTTTTTTCCCGATATTCCCACGGGATCGGGACTTACGCGGGTGAAACCGCGGGGCACTGCTAGTAATGCAAAAAATGGCATGTTGGTGTTCTTGTTGGTGTAATTGTTGATTTACCAATATACCAATTCAAAAATTATAGCAACGTAGTCTTCAATAACAAAATTTGCAATTAAAGTCATCCAATTCCAGATGCTTACATGTCGATAAGGGAAGCGCGCTCATGAAATCGGTCTGCCAGCGTTGTTCCTTATCAAACAGTCGTAAAGTGCACAATTGTGGCCGGATGGCTAGGGCTGCAACACCAATTAGCGGGCAGCGAACCGCCCGCGTTGAGCAATAGCGGAACTTGCACCATGCGCCGGAAGTGAACGACCTTGACGCCCCGATGTATGCGCCCGAAGTAAACGCTTGTCTTCAATACAATGATAGAAGGATTTCTAACGCGACGTGCTACAAAATGTACTTAATTGGAACCGAGGTGAAGTCAGACAGTGTGACCAATTTTAAGTTTTTATTTATTTAAGGGTTATCTATGTACATTCCAATAAAATATTACGGTAAGTTTCGTAGTAATGGAAGTCACATATTGAAGTATTTTACTTCAGAAGTTCTTAGTTTTATAGTTCCGTCCCTTATCCCGTTCCTACGCACCAGCAGAAACATAACATGGCAAAATAAAAGTTATATTAAAATAAATAAGAAATATTTAAACACACGTACTTATATCTGTTTGTGGAGTTTATAGGCTGGCTGGTAAATTTAATCCGCGGCGGCGATTAAAGAATTTCTAATCACAACTGTCAAGCTAACTATCAGAAAAAGTCAATCAATACAAATGAGTTATGTGTTACAATGTTATAAATTGCTCTTACACTCGGAACTGCAATTTCTCCTGGCGAAGCAGGAGAGCTGTCTAATAATAAATAATTAGTTTAATTACATCTTTTAAGCTACATGCACACTGCAGACAGCCACAAGTCGTGTGCTAGTTGAAATGTACTGTCACACACTCGTTTTAAGACTGCTGATTGCGAAGAAATGTACTTACTATGTTACTACCAAAAATTTCCAATACTAGGCTAAACCTTTAGATTTTGCAGAAGAAAGATACTACTATATTATGACCTTGGCTGCATTTCTTCCTATGACATATTCATTTTTTAATGTAGCAAATGTATTCAAAGGTATATAATCAAAGATTCAAAGCTTTTATTCTTGCTCGTAAGCTATAAGCAATATGGTTTACCGTTGTCGGTACAACGTGTCATTGCTGGTGTTCCATAGTGTAAAGACGGCTTTAGACTGTGCCCTCTGTAGGGCTACAGCCGGCGTTTAGTGTAAGCTGTGATTGTATGTGGCCCCGAGAAGTGTCGGCGAAAGCTCGAACACGATTACATGACACGCCAACAAGACGACTTCAAAGGGAAATGGCGACGCACAACATCCATCCCACAGTAAAAATATGATTTAATATTCATGTTGTTCCTCTACAACTATATGCTTTAATGTTACGATGTGTTAGGCGAGTGCCTGGTTAAGCAGTGAATCTTTGTAGCTACTGTAATTGTTGATTTAGTGGCAGAGAAATAACATAAAGGTTTTATGTAGGAGATGGATCAGAAAGCCGGCCTACAACTTTTTTAGCCGGAAAATATTTGTTCAGTGATGAGAACTTGTTTTAAATTATCTTTACTGTTTTTGTTATAGCGGTCTTTTCGGATTTACATTTGTCATACATATCCTACCTACATATTATATTACAAAGTTGCACAAAAATGTTTGTCTGTTAGTTTGAAACCGCAAATTTCAAGCTCTGCCGATATGATAAGGGGGTAAGGTAGCCGATTTGATATGCTAAGAAAATGTTTTATACTAACAACTGTTCAAAAAATTCATGGTCGCTCTCTATAAACCAATTAAAATATTTTTAATTATAAGATCTATGTCGGTCGTACGGAGTGAAACCCCCTGTGAGTTAACGGTAGCTCTACGCGCAGCTGTAAACTTGCAACTAATTCCATTTCACGCCTTGTTTTTAGTAACGCACTCCTATTAATTACTGTTTGTAGTATTTATAAAGTATCTGGATCGATAATATTACGAAGAACACCTTGTTTCGTTTTAAAATTCCATCATAGATAATGTTTGGAAATGTTGTCTCTTGAAGTTGTGTAGAAACAACATCAGCATGTTTTATAAACTTCTCCATCTTAGATCTGAGCGCTGTACGGACTTTGAAATGTAGAAAACTATTTGGTTGTTAACCTTAAAATATTGACACCGCAATACGTTTGAATAGTAAACTAAAAGTGTATTTTTTTTCACACAAGTCGTTGACATCTCTGTAAACAATATAAAACTCAAAACAATGTAAAACTTCTATAAATACTATTAATAGTAATTGATGCAGGCATCAAATCCACAACACCCAGTTTGCGAAATAACCACTGAATTCTTTGATAAAGATCTCTGCTATATGGTGGGCTTATAATGAAAATATACGGGCTGTAAGAGTTTATTGAAATTGTTAACTCCTTTCAATCTACGTACCTTCCGAAAAATTTCCTCTTGCACTGTTGATACTTTTATCATACAGATAATCGTCAAGTACACTACGGATTAACAAAATATCGTAGTGATAACCAATTCAGCTCGAAGTCTTAAGATATCCATTATTCGATTGTTGTGGTCTCTTACATCGGGGTTTGACTGATAGATGACGCCACAAGTCTTTTGTGAGGCGTTACCAGTAGAAGGTTTTGCGAAGTGCTTGTCATCGACGCGTTACGGAAGTTAACATTGCTAATATTTCTATGTCATCTTCAAATTAATAATCAGGTACCATAAAAAATTGTTAATTAAACTTACATTAGGATGTAATTTAAGTATTTCTTAACGTTTGAAATAAATTAAATAAGAATCACAATTTACAGTAAATATAGTCGAGTAAACTTTGTACATTAATGATGTTAATGGCGTAATTTCGTTATCAACCCATTTGTAAAAAAAAATTTGAAAAAGAGTGTCCTTGGAGTTTCTTGCTTGTTCTTCTCCATAGGATTTACGCATTGGAACAGGCAACTAGCTTCACGACTGACTTACTCTGACTGACTCCTACTCCCGACAATTCAAAAATACCTATTATGGGTTTAATTGAAATAAATGGTTTTGATTTTGATTTTCATTTTGAACCGATACTCTAATACGGTTCATCGTCTCTGGAACAACTATGTCGAAGTCATTTTTAGGTATTGCTGAGTCCTGTTTGTTTTACGGTGGAGTCACCGCAACTCCATGAGTGGGATAAAAAAGAAAAGGGTCGCCTCAGTTACACAAGTGGTGCTATGTATGTTCATATGCAGGAACAACCGCTAACTATGAGACGAGCCCTGCTCTGTACCTTGTTTACCAACTTAGCTATATGAAAAAGTAACTTCCAAAAAAAAAATATTGGACTCATCATCCGAATCCGATAGAGGCCAAATTGAAGCTTGCTTTCACTGAAAAAGGTTCACATGTTTGTTGTTCAAGTGCATTTACAAAAATATTAAAAAAAAGCTTCGACTTCAATTGAAAATATAAAATTACTAGCTTTTGTATGCATTATTTCATGGTGATCGTTGAATAGTTGGGACGTGAAAGCATAATAAACGAACTAACGAATAGTTAGTAATATTCAATTGTGAAAGTGACTTCTACTGTAGAAGGCTAAGTAATAATGACATGTTTTAGTGTCACTGAAGTTAAAATACTTCGAGACATTAAGTATGTTTTGCATCTAATTTATATGCGTGTATGTAAAGGCACACTTCTTTATCAGCCCATTAGACTTTGTTTTTGAATGGGTTAATTAAAACCGTGGAAAGCGTTACGGCGAAACCAGTTTTTTCTCACTCTGAACATTTTGCATTCAACTGCATAAAACTGCTGCGTTTTAAATCTATTTTCTTCTGCAAAACTAAATTAAGATTAATTAATGTTACATTGATATGAACTATTGTAATGTTATGAACACTATCATGTTACTATTGTCTTAATACAAGAAGTTCTACTCGTGAATTTATTTTTGTTACTCATCATTCTTTGTTATTTCGCTTTTAAACTGAGCTTAGGTTTTGTTTTTAGAAAACGAATTTCCGAGACAGAGTTAAGGCTTTTTATGTATTTTTTTCTATCTTGTCCTATTTTCAATCCTTAGATATTTGGCCTGTAAAGTATTGTAATCGAATTTTGAGTCTGTTTATAACATAGTAAAGAATTTAATTTAATTTTAGACGTAATTTATAAAATAAATATTAATATGAGCACAGCAGTTTTCATTCGTTCGAAATTCGAAAATTCGTTTTATTACACAATTTATGACGTTGAACAATTAAAAAGAATCAAGTCGATTGATAAACACATACATTTATTGACGCACACAAAACTTGAGTCCCCTGATAACGTTTAACTGTTAACGACAAAGAGTTATAGCGGCCTTCGGTCATTATCTTACCTTAAATTCGTGTTCATTTAAAAAGGTACTTTTAATATATTATACTGTTCAGACATAAAATGAAAATTAGACCAAGAATTTGCTAATACTGAATGCGTATTTATGTGAACTTATTTGAGTTTAAATTACGTTTGGCCCTGTGTTTTTGAACATAAAATGTTAATTCGGATTTAAATGTAGAAACTACAAACCAACCTTTAAGAGCGATAGTTAAGCAATAAGGTCTTCGCATACTACTTATTATAACCTTTAAACTTTGTTCACGTAACCATCTTTACCTAGGTACGTAAAAGTAACAAATGTTTAGAGGTCAGTTTTAAATCGCGAATTACGTTTTTCATTCCGGGCGTTTCTTTTTAACCGAAGTTGGGGATTCACTTTAGTCGGAGTGGGGATTCACCATTAACGTTGGTATTCTTAATATTTTACCCCGCATATCTCGAAACTTGCAACTTTAAAATTTATGACTCATAGTGAAATTCTCACTAAGCAGACGACGTGTTTTCTAAAAACAAGAATTACAGGACCCATAAGGACTCAAAATTTTTACAATAACGTTCAAAGTTAAACTTGAGTTTGTTTCAAAATCGAACGATTTTACACTTTGTTAATGCGGCTGAATACACGTATTCATTGATAAACTATAATATATAATAATCATAAAAGATTTAGCAAGTGTTATTCACATCCTGTGCATGATTTCGTGTTAGATGCGCGCGGGCACACCGGAAGCGCGAATAGACGCGCCGCAGACGCACGCACTTCCGCCGCGGTAGGGCATCGAACCCACCACCTGTCAACGCTATTGTCCTAGGAAAACTATCAACAGATAGTTTTTCCTGTGCAATCACATCATCATAAACAATAATCATTGCTAATAAGTATCATCTAGGTAAAAAAAAAATAGTATTAATAATAGTTAATATCTAGTATTAACGTTAATCTCTGATGTGCGATTTTTTTTTTTGCTGTATGTTGGAGGTTGGCAGATATTACAAAAATCAAAAAAAAATCTCAGTAGTGTGTATCTCCCATACATCGCGCCGGTATTATGTACCTCATTCATTTCAAAATTAAGTTTCTTTTATAGATGAACTACATAGCTTTTACCCGCGACTTTGCAAAAGTAATTTTGGCATCCTTCGGTTCGTTTTTGGATTAGCTGTACTTTATGTTCTTTGCTGTATCCCTGACCACGTGTCTGCAAAATTTCGTGTTGATCGGATGAAAGGTATGACAGCACATAATACACGAACAAACAAACATTGATTTTTATACATACCTATAAAAAAATCGGTAATTAGAATTAGGATTGGCGAGATGTAGAACTGTCACCCCCTAGGCTGCCCACATTAGTCAGGTTTTCCTTTCGTTCACTAAGTTCTTAGGACTACTATTTTAGACGAAAGTATCTCACTAAATGATTAGAATATCGAGATAGTTTCCTTCTAGAACATTTAAATTATAAAGTTCTTGGATGAGTGGTCGCCAGTTGCAGCCAACAAAGGTTGAGGTGTGTGGCGCCCGCGCCCGCAACTCGGCGTCGCGTCTGTCGCATTACCATATGTAAATTATGCCTTGTATTTATACGCCTTGTGAACCGAACACTAACAGTTTTTGCTTGTAACCACTATATACTTAAACACTGAACAAGGTAAAAAAACAATATTGTTTTATCATAACATTCTGACGCACTAACGACTTCACTTTAGCGCCCAAGAATAAAATTTGATGAAGAATAAAAACTGATGAAGAATAAAAACTGATGGGATTATTTTATCGCCTTTAGATGCCAGGCCACACGAATTGTCAGATGGCGTAAAATTTACACTATTGTAGAATACCAAGTGTGAATAAGTAACGGACATTAATCACACCTTTTATTAGCTTACTTAAGAAAGGTATGTATTAAAATTGTCTGAACGCATCAAGAATAATACATAATTATATCACACCATGATATTTTTTCTGGTCTCACAGATCTCGAGCGAGTGAAGTCTAAAATTAATATTTATGCGGTTTTATTGCCTTTTCTTCCTGATCATAAAGTACTGGTCTCAAATGAACCATTGGCGTTTACATTACTGTGAAATAAACCAGACCTCAAATGTTTTCTTAATTCTTCGATGGATTGAAGTCATGATATCAATGTGTAAAGTTATCTATGCATTTTGTGAACATTAAATAGTAGCATAAATTATTTTATAGCTTAACCTCCATTAGTGCTTTATTTCATTGCCTTTAAACAGTGTTAATTATATACTTAAACATATTAAACTCAAACTTCAAAATAGATAGTCATTTGTTTTTAAGATAAATACCTCTCTTTCATTGATATCATTTTACTTTTTATTTAACATACACTACATAAAGAAATGATAATTTCACAAAACCATTTCGTAGTTATTTAAGAATTTAAATAGAGGTAAACTATTGTTAATAATGTTCGTCATGTTAATACCTAATAGTAACCCAATGTAAAACATTCCTATAGATATTTGCCAAACCAAAGACGATTCGATAATTATAAAATACTACAAAATACATAACGGTTAGGAGTATTCCACAGGTCATAGAGTCGTGTGGATTGTGTTGATTGTCACCTATTGAATAAGCTCTGTAAAATTCATTCGTATAAAGCTTAAAAACAACTCACCTTTAGGTATGCCGAGGCGCAGTTGCTCCTTCTCCCAAGAGGCGAAGGTAGCCTTCAGCGCCTCGGCCATCTTCTTATTAGTGCCCGGGGTGAGCGGCGGCACCTGCGACGGGATGTCTGTAACAAAACAACCTCAATCTTAATATTCATACTTTTTCCATGAATTTTATACTTTAATAGGACCCCTTATTATAACTGAGACTCTAGTTTGTCTGTTTACAGACAGAAGCTAATCCTTATAAGTATGAGGACCAGTTTAGGCAATTCATATTTAGCTACTAAATAGACAATGTTTATTAGAATAAACTCCAATAGAAATAATTAATGTTGAACTGCTTACGGGTACTCGTCCATCAAGATCATTATCCAATGGATTAATTACTCTATCTACGGCATTTAACCGAGCATCGAAGAACAAATTAATAGCCAACTTTTTGAAACTTGATGGTTTCGAATAAAATAAATCAGAGATAAACAAGCAAGATTGAATTTGGTTTGAAATTATGTATGTGTGAGTGTAGTGTGGTAATGCATGTTGGTTGGCTTCATTCATAAGTGCGCCTGGTTTGTGTCGCGTGTGTGCGTGTTCCCTGGTGCGCCAGCGGTTGTGTGCGTATACAGCGCGCGCGCACCTGCCGACCAGTTCTGAGATGCGGAGATTTGTGCACCTCTCCCACGGTCGCTGCCCGCTCGGCCTCTGATCTGCTCTAGCTGAACCCCTTTCTGATATAATTTGAATTTTTCTCTGTGTTGTTCGTTTTCGTTTCAATTAACGTCAAAGAATTTTGTATTCCGATCACAATTAAGTAAAATATAGCGATACTTTGAGGTGTTGCATGGAGCTTTCGAGTTGTATCGACACGGTATCTTTTTAATAGCCTCAGACGTTGGTGTTAGAACGATTGGAATAAAGAATTAACATATATAGGTATTCTAATTAGTGTACCCATTATAATGTTACTTATTATCGATTCTATTTACAATATATTACAAAAACGGAATAGAGAGTCCTATAGCAGCTTGCGATAAAATAAGAAGAAAACTTCATTATGTGCAAGGTGGTCAAAGTCCTACGCGTTGAGAATCACGCCGGCATTAATTGTTGCACTCCGACGCAATGTGATTTACTCTCACTATATATCTCGCGCAGCTGCACTTGACTCACGATTATTGTGCATACGGAACTTTTTATATATGTACTGGAATGAGAAAGGATTGAGAGGTCTGGTTCTATTTTCTTTCGTTAGCACCTCGTTAAGGCTTTGATAAGTAGGCCATGATTGGGTACGAGAAGTAACGAAAATTAATGAAGTGTACTCTTATTTTTTACTGGCAGTTTAAGTTTACAAATAGGTACAGATATGTAGTTTTCAGTGATACAACTCAATATTATTCTTAAATTAAAGTTTTGAAAGAGTAACTGATTTAACTTGACAGTCGACTAGCATATAGAAAGCTGGTTGTGGTTGTTAATTTTCGTCTAGAGCTAAGTAAAAAAATGTGCCAACAACGGCGATTCAAAGCAGTATTTTATACATCTGCGACCTCTTCTCGCATAAAGCCTCATACCACAAAGTGCATGCAGCAAAATTATTTCGAATTAATTAACGATGATATCTCACATCAAACAACTCGGTAAATAAAAAGTATATAATATTAAAAGTTATGTTCTTCAAAATTATTTTAAAAGTAATAGAGATGCCGTGACACCCAAAAACTTTTAAAAGAAACATATGTACCGCCTTCGTGGCTGTTAACGATCCGAGTGTTTTATAACAAGGTTATTTTTTTAAAGATGAAACGAACGTTTATACTTTATACTTTTTAACTGTTATAAAGTTTGCAAAGTGTGTTTTCAACTCTCTGTTCGAGATTCCAACGAAATAATACGTCGGCAATTCCTGACAAATTTGATGTTCTGTAGATATATGTCCGAAATAAACAGCAGTTTTTCTTGTGATATGTGTTTTAACTTACAGTAGTTTACTGTCATCGTTTGAGTAGAAAATTATTGCAATTACTCCGTTTATTTCATGAGTAATGAATGAAGCTGGTTGTAATTACCAGTGGAGGGTAATGTTAAGAATATGGTGGTACGAATAACAGTCGAGCTTGACATTAAGTCCTGGAATGGTATTTTTGGTTGCACAAAAACTACGATGGCAAGACTTCCGTTTCCGCGATTTAAAGTAATTAATCCGAAGTGATTTCGGTTTAATTATCGCGTTGTTTCCAATGAGATTCATCCGTTTGACGGTATTGTCACTAGTGGGGTGGGTAACAACGTCCACCTGTGTACATAACCACTTAGGTATTGCAATTAACAATCAGCGTATCGTTTCTATTAGGCCTCGGACACGAAGGCAGCGGGAGCGGAGCGGCGGCGGCGAGCGGCGCGGCAACGCTCTCGTACGCCGCTCGCCGCCCGCTCCCCGCGCCGCTGCCTTCGAGGCCAGTTCTATAAAAATTTATGCATTGAAACGCGCCGCACCCCGCGCCGCCACCGTTGCCGCCCCGCTCCCGCTGAATTCGTGACCGAGGCCTTAGTGTTGCAAAAATATTTTATCGTCATTGGGTACAGAGTCTAAATTATGATGATTAAAACAGACAAGAACCTCTTCACTATGCCTATTTTATCGAGGACACAAGATCCAGAAGAGGAATTCCTTCTGGATTTGGGACTTAATCAAACTACTTAGGGTAATCTTAATATGTTGATCGAGGCTATGCTGACCGGTACGACTATCCGGATAATGACTGTCGTATCTCTATTCCACGTGTTGACAATCTCCTATGCCAAGTGTTTTCGCTCCTGACTTTACGACACTTTCATCAGGATCACGAAATATGGTGATAGCGGTATAATTGCTGTTGGTAGATAAAGTATCAAGATTACTCCTTTTTATGTTAGTAAATTAACAGGTTCGTTATCATAAAAGAACAAATCGCTAGAAAATTTTAAAACATTTTTAATTAGTCAAATTTGATGCATTTGCTATGCTAATGTACTCTACTAAACTTAGGTTGGCAAAGTCAACGCGGAAAGTAAGAAAGCTCAAAGATATCGGAATCGTTTGCCACTTAGCTACTATTCACACGAGTTTATACATAATTACATGTGTAAATCGGGACTTAATCGCGATAACAATTACAAGGTATAATAAAATAAGGTAATGTACCTTGTAATTATTATCGCGATTAAGTCCTATAATATAACATTTCAAGTTAGTTGAAAATTCCTAAAATATTTTTTTTTTATTATAAAAGACTGTAAAATTACAGGTTAAAGGAGTTTGTAAATCTTTGTAGATTTGTATGTAACAATGGACCCAGTATCGAAAGTATATGAAGTGAATATCTGAACAACTGCATGTTACCTTGACAATCATAGTAATATTGCGCAATCTACAACCAACTTACCTAAACATATTTAAGTTGAAAGAAATTTATCAAGTCATCGAGGTCTTCGGCAGAGGTTGAACATGTACAGATTGTAGGTGTTGTTGTGTACTCTTGGCAAGTGGAGAGAATTGTGAATAGCGTAGATAACTGCACAAAGGACCGGAGATGCGGCGGCTGGCTCTGCCGTGGTCAAACAACGAGGACTCAACCTTCCTACATCGGGCGATAATTAGCCCACTCTGTTTGGTGATTGTACATTTGTTTTTGAATTAAGAAGCAGTTTAGAACACGGAGGTTAAAACGTTTACTTTGTTTATAGTAAACGTTATTTAATTTTTTTAAAGCAGAAAATGTTTAAAAAGGTTTGTGGGTTTATTAACAAAATTTATTTTATTTCTACAATATTGATATAAGTAATAAACAAAGGATATGGCGATAACTAAAATGTTATAAAAAACACAGTGTATTTCTGGACATACATGTGGAGAATTTGACTTGATCAATATCATTTGATTTTAATTTGTAGTTTATAATTTAAACTTAATCATGTCAACGTTGTTGCAACATTTTTGTTAACATTACTGTCATGTAAATAGTAGGTACACCCATACAAAAACGAATAACAATGAGAAGTAGGCTTTGTGTGCTCCGAATTTCACGATATGTAAATTCTGAGCTCGATGGTTCCACAACAGGTGGTGGACAAGGGTTGTTCGGTTCCCCATTGAACAACTGACACTTGTTGCGTTAAGCTATTTAGAACGGTCGTTGGTACACAAATGTTAATAGCTTTATTATGTTTTGCGTTGTGCTTATCTACACGTAGAAATTATAAATGGTAATATTTTTTTGCGTTGCCTATGTGACTTTGGCTCTTATTAACATTTTCTTAAAACCCGTTTAGTCAGCTTGCTTAAAATATAATTCTTACTTCTTTACTAATATTATAAATGCGAATGTGCGTTTGTTTGTTTTTTATACTTTCACGCTTCGACTACCCAGCCGATCATCAAAATATTTTGCATATATTTCGTCAGGGGACCAAAAGGACATATCTTTCATCCAGAAAGAAGTGTTGTCCCGGAGGAGTAGAGATAATTAGGTAACATTTACGGGAGTAAAGCCACGGGCAAAAGCAAAATATAAGAAAAGTTTTCGGTCTCTCGTTGCTTACGTTTTCAAAACTGTGTAATTGGACCTTTTTGGCATATGATATCGAGTTTCCAATAATTATATTATCATTTCGTAGAACGTGTTAAATACTCTCATATATCCTATCTAACCTACATAATATAACTCCATACCCACCTATCTATAACTTCCGCACACTAGGAAGTTACACTTAAGATGCGGAATTTCGAAACAAAACAGTTAAAAGGCTATATACAGAATACCGTACCTACATCTAGACTTAGATTAACTATGAATTCCATAAATAAACATCCCATGTGGGACATGCTAGGCGATAGGCGAATGGCGAATGGCTCTATTTAAAACAACTGTGTGATTCGCGTGCAGTCAGTAGGATTCAGTGAAACCTCGTTGCCACCCGAACGTTCCTTCTGAGTCTACTATTCCTTTAATAGGGGCCTATATTTATTACTCACTAGCAGCGCCCCGCGGTTTCACCCGCGTAAGTCCCGATCCCGGGAATATCGGGATAAAAAGTAGCCTATATGTTAATTCAGGTCTCCAGCTATCTACATACCAAGTTTCATCGCAATCGGTTCAGTAGTTTTGGCGTGAAAGAGTATCAAACATCCATACATCCACACATCCATACATCCTCACAAACTTTCACGTTTATAATATTAGTAGGATTTATCCTTTCTTTTTTAAGACGGTTTTATTGGTTCTAACTAGTACTTCTAACAGTTGTGTGTTGTTTTAATTGTCGTATCTTTTTATGTATATGCAGTTTGAATGACAATACTAAAATTTGGCATCTTTAAGCTGATGTGATGATGGAGCCAGGAGGTGGATAATAGAACTCTACAGTGGCTACTAGTAAACCCCTCAAGATTGGGCTTATATGATTCGTTTTCACGAGTCCAACAGTTTGGGCTTAGTAACGATGCTCTGACGACGAAGCCAGGAGGTGATTAGTGAAACCCTTTTTAAATTTTTTATTTTGTTCGCCATTAAAGCGTGTTGTTTTAGTTTTATCAAATTATAATTATTATTTATTTAATGTCGTCGACATATAGTTGTTACCTGGTTTCGGCAAAAAATAATGTACACATCACTTCACCTCGTTCAGGCGTCGTGAGTTGACACGAACACGACAAGTTACTTGCCTATTAAGTAGAGCAACCTGTCGTAATAAAAGGTTCTCTGATGGCCCTGTAACAAGTTCTTTCGTTCCCACCTTTTTCATACTTATGTAGAACTGTATTATCAATATGTTTTATGTTTATCCTTGTATTTGTTTACTAATACAGTACATTGAATTAGGGCTATAATACATCTGTAGGCATTTTTAGCGAAGAAGTTAAGTAAAATAAGATTTTTTAGGATTTTCTCCGTAAAACTCTTTGAAATGATTATAAGAATTCTTAAAGAATGTTTTCCTCACTGCATGCGGAAAAAGATCTATACAAATGAATAACACTGTAGATAGTAAGTCTAACTTCACACACCACAATAGCGACCCAGAACAAAAGCTCGAACCATTTTTACCGAACCTATTGTTCACCATTTGAACTTGGAACGTCGCGTGACGTAAACGGGCGCGTGCGCTGGTTTGCATTCAAATCACCTTCTTTTTGTTTATAATTATACTAAACGTTATTGCCAACATTGTTTCTGCAGTAAAAACTTTATTAAGACTTATATTTTGTATGTAACTGTAGCAATCATTAGTGAAGACATATCTTAGAGTTTGTATTAATTTACATAAATTAATATTTGAAAACGATTTAGGTGAAATTCGAGTTTTTACAAGCATACACTATAAGATGAACGGTATAATATTGTAGAGCCGGTTGTAGGAATAATAAAATCCAATACCTAATTATTAGATTATTTAACGTTAACGTAAGTTTCCATATAATTATTCTATCTATTTTGAAATATTAACCATTTGCTTACCGATGTCACCCTTGTACTCGTTGAAGCGTGGAGGAGGGTTATGCCATAACGCGGTAAAATGTTATTGTTCAAACGGTTTCCTGTTCACTCACGCAGAAAATGAACATTTTGCGTACGAGTAGTGCTTTTCATACAATTCATACATTAAAATTCGTTACGTCCAACCGCTACTCAACTTCTGTTTTAAAGTATATGTCACAACTACACGCTAGGAGTCAGTAAAACTAATATGAAAACATTGAATTTTTCTATGTTATAAGCATTCCTACTGGCATATCAGAGGAGCTCATCATTTTTAACTTTCGAGGTAGAGAATCTAACAATGGTCTCTTATCTTTCAGTGATCTCCGGTTGCGTTGATCACGAACGTAGGCGATGGACCTTTGCTCAATGACAGAGGCGGCGCGGCGCGGGCGCGGTGGTGCGACGGCAGCGCGCGCGCATCATCTCATTGAGTGCGCACCGGATGGGCCAATCAGCAGCGTGAATGGACGCCCCCGCGCATGCGTCGCTGCTGCTCTCCGCGTTATTAACTCCCGTACTAGATGCCACTGTTTCTTTGTTGTACCCGTAAATTGTTACGACTTTTTATGGCCGAAAGAATGTGTTGAATTGTAAATCCGTTGTTTGCCTCATTGATAGCGGCATTGTTCGTCGCATGAGAACCCTTCGAGTCCTAAGCTACTGCATTTCGACCGGTTACATAGTTCAGCTTGTTAGCTCCGAGGTGACAAGTCCGGTGTTCGGACACGCGGTACATGGACACACAACGATATAACATGTATAGTTCTACTCAATATTTGGACGGAAATGTTGTTGTATTACTTCAGTGAAGAGTGTTCAATTATATAATTGTATTTTAGATTCAATTAGCAGTTTCATTTTATGTTTTAGGTTCTTGTACAATTGATAAAATGGAATACCTGAGCAGAGATGGAACAGCGTTCGATGACAACCATCCAATACAATTGTAAAGTAGCAAGTGCAGGTTATAAGTGCTAATAGAAATCAACGCGTGAGCTCACGGGTTAAGAGCGGGTGCAAATGCAAGCGAATATGCCTACATTTGGTCGTTTTTTTTCTGTTCTGTAGTGGTATTAAGAGTTCCTTTATTTAAGCTTTATGCACTGAGAGTACAGAGGCGGACTTAAGGCCTTAGGCATTCTCTGCCAGTCAAACTTCGGGTGAGGCAGAGAAAACTCTAATTACATCATTCATGTTTTTTAATTCATACGAGTATGTGGGATTTACAGGGGTACAAAAGTCATTCGTTTCATACTCTGCAAATATTAAATACTAACTGGTTGGGCACATTATGTGACCCAATTTAATTAAAAAAACAAATGATATTTAACATTATTAATCTAAGTAGAGGGTGTTTTGCACACTGTCCGAAGTAAATAAAAATACAAAATGAAATACATACAATATGAAAATGGCACTGCACTGGTAATGCAAAACTTTGAAAAAGACTGGATTAATTTTAATAAAATTACCAGTGAGTACTTGGTGATTAAGATCCAAGAGAAGAGCTGTCCTTCGATCTATAGAAGCATAAGGTTAGGGGTAAAACATTTTTATCTTCTCTTCTATATTTTTCGTCATATTAAGTTTCAAGTCGACTTCATATGCAATCCGTTTACGCGATAGTACTTTTTACATGTAGTGACTATTCGGTTGTGGGGCGATTAACGAACAGCCAGTTTGTATACAAACATTGTTTTTAGTTCTCAGGTTATGAGCACGCACTCAGCAAGGTCTTTACTTTCAAGATCACCAGAGCATGCGCGAGGAGCAAGTCATAATTACGGTAATGGTAGTTGCACAACGGTGCGCAGACACACCGCTACCGCCGGACACGACATGTTTCAAAATAGATATTGAAGAAACTTTGTTACATTTATTGACTTATATTATCGTATCGGCAATTCCACAACGATACTACAATCGTTAAACAAGCCAATGCAAAGCTGGTTACCTAAACAGAACAGTTATTTGAAATTAATTAAATGAACTTTCTACTACATTACAACGTAATATTTTAGTACCCATTTCTTACTTCACCATTTGGTATTTATGAATTTACAATGTTGAGTACAGGCATTTCATAACATCTTTGCTGTATATAGCGCCGCATGATTTCAAGGAATTTCAACACATCGAAACACAAACTAGTCGATAGTCTGTAAACTTATGCTATTCGTAGCTAATAATTTAGAAAATGAACGTTTTCATATTTTTCCATCGGTCACGGAGTGTTCACATTCGGGACAAGTGCACACGAAACCGAGAGCGCTGCAAGTTGCGTCATCGTATGGCGCACATCGCGACCATCATACATCGCCATTCATTGATATAAATTACCTTATAGAAGAAACTTATTTGATATCGGAATAATTATATTATAGAATAATTTCATGGTACATAGCCGGGGCCGTGGGGCTTCGAGGACCAAATCTTAATCCGAACAAAAGTTTACTTGATTAAATGTTGCATATCAGAATGACTTGGGAGGTTTTCACAAAATGTACACGGAATTTCAGGTAAGGGATAAACAGTCAATAAAATGTAGATATTGATTCCAATAGATTACAGTATCTATGTTTTTAGACTGTTAGTCTAAAAATTACAAAAGGTACACTCATTTGTTGGGTTTAAGAGCATTAGCTAGAATGGCCGGTAGAACCAATTAAATTCGCCACCTAATTCTCTCGACGTAATATAGTATATGTTATGGACCAAGTGATTAATAAGGCATATCTTCGGCTCGGTCCATAACATTTACAAATTTCGTTTTTTAACGATGTGTTATGTTTGGGTTCAACATACCTTTTGGCTTATTGAAAGCTTTCATCATGACTTTGATTCCCATGCCTGCGATGGCCGCCGTCGCCTTGATGATTGTCTGCTGCGGGCTCTCGAACGCCGAATCACAACCCGCCAGCAGGCTGATTCAATTACTGTCCTTTATAACACTTATCCCGATATTTACAGAGTTTGTTATACACTATTTACTTAAACTTTTAATAAGATCAATAAATATCACACTGTTTTTTATAAGTCTGTTACCAAATTAGTCTAAACACTCTTCGCTATTTTTCATTTTGATGATGTATGTTCGTCACGTAACGGTGGAAACGTTCATTCTTTCTTTATCAATGTTCATTGTATTTTGATATCATAACAGCACCTGCTAAATATATATAGTAATGACTTCCTAATCCTACGTTACTGGATGAATACCAAGCTGTAACGTTTATATGTAATTACCTAATAAATAAAATGACTGCTCGTTTCTCTCAACGAGTCTATATGTATAACGTAAGAATAAAATATAAAATTGATTGAAAAGTGTCTGAGAAGTTGTACATTGTTTAAAACGTTGTGTCACTTTGTTTTACCGATATTACACAAATAGTGGTGAACATTCCCACAGGTGTGCGGAACGATCCGATGCAGGCACTTCCGGCCTGGTACCCCACTTACCCCGAGTGTTCCCACCCTCGCGCCTCCCGCAGCTACCACCCGCTCGCTCGAATCTACCCTGCGAGCGTAGGGGTGGTTCTCACGCAAATCGGTCTTCCGAGACTGACAATTTTGCTCAATTTTGTAGCTATTAGTAGTAGTAGTGTCGCACTCGATATCACGGATATCATTTTGCTATAATTTATTTAGTCATAAATGTCGACCATTTAATCAGTTGAAATTGATATTGCGAGCGATTTAAATATGTGATTTTGTTATACTTTAATGTAAATTTACTTTAATTCTGTATTTGCAGAATACAGAATCAGATACAATTTTCGGTTGTGGTACCAGCCAGTCATTTACGGTAGGTATGCAAATTTTTTATAATACATTTACATGATTATATTTAATTAACATTTTAGTCTAATATTTAAAACATTATATAAAAATATCAGTATAAACTGGTAAGATAAATAAGAAAATTTTATTACTCCCAGTTATCATACAACTTATGACCTAGAACACTTGTCTACTAATCTCGGCAACTGTTGAAGGTTTTATCTTTGTTTTCAATATTTTACTACACTTTACTCTACTTTATTAGTATGTCAAGATGTTTGTTTTGTATTAAATAAATAGGTATATTTAATTCAAGCCAATCCTCGTGCTGTGCTTCCTCTTCGTATGACTTATTTATTATACATACATACAATAAAATCAAGAGCCATCAATTTTCACTCTATTAAAAACGATAAGTTCATATAAAAACATCTAAGTATTCAAAGTTTTTATTTATTTATTTAAAGGTTTCTTGAAAAAATAGAAAGCACATGTAAATAAACTTGTGTAAATAAAAAAAAAGTATTTGTCAGATATATAGGTTTTTTATTGTAATTTATTTCATGTTGATACTTTTGACGATCAAATAGGTACATGTTTAACCTGTTGAACATGAAGTGAACATTCGGTAGTTATAATGAACCATAATTGGCCATGCTTATTTCGTTGTGCGTGACCGAGATGTGGGTTCAATTACAATAATGTTTACTATGAGTGTTCTAACGGAAAAAAAACATAGAATATTTTTAAGCAGCATTTTTCTTAACACTGTAATTTTGTAGTTGTTTGAATATTAATTTATTTACAATTGATAGTTAATTTCCATGCACCAACAACCCACATCGATCATAACTTGATAACGATGCTGCTAGATAAACTAAAGCATTGTGTATATTTTTTAATGCCCGTGTATACAAATTTAAACAGCATAAAAACTTATATTAATAAAGCGACACAAATTGATAAACTTGCCACTAGAGACCCCATTGAAAGAGCAAGGGTTAAGTACCAGTAAACATCTTCATTTCGCTTTATTAAAAATGTTTTGTGAAAAAGGGTCGATATGGTTATTAAAAAACTGTTGGGCTCATGGTGATTAATGTTAATCATGTAATAAATACGCTTTTCGATGTACCACCGGTTCACACGGTAATAGAGCATGTTTATTTTAGGAATTTTTATGTTAGCTTATCTTTGGTACTAATATATTTTTTATCTGTAGATTATGCAGATAAGACAATGCTGATTCACAATTTGTATAAGAGTTTAAGTTCGCAAAAAAAGTTCACACGCATGATATATACATATATACCTATTTTGTCATATTTTTTTCTTTGTTCAGTACCCATAGCACTTAGTACGAAATGTAACCTACTTGTCTTATATACAATCTCATATTAATCAAGAAATATAAATTTCACTTAAACTGTAGTTATTTGTCATTTGTCGAATCAAGCTCAAATTATGAATTTCAGAAAACGGACATTAATCGTGATGGGGGCGACAAATTTGTTCTAATAAAAATCACATTTAGAAACATAACTAACAGTTATTAGACAGACAGTCAGACACAACAGACTAAAACTGATCATGGACTTTATTGGACAAATAGTCTACACTATTAGCGTGCAACGTAATTTCTCTAATCATAGACTTGCGACTAATCTGAAACTTCAGTAACAGATTAAACAGGTACAACAGTCTATATATGGCAATCACAAGATCCTTCCCGAAGTAGAATTTCCTTTTTGATGTACAGTTTTGTCGTTTAATATTCTTTTTGCAGCTCCAAGCACCATATCTTTTCGTCAATGCTTCGACGTAAGTATAATTGATCTACATTGCCTTAGTCGTAAATATAAGAATAAGTATGTGGTCTGGTCTGCCTAGCCTTGTAATTCAATCAATCAAATCATATTATTCATGAATTAACTGATATACAGTTCATTAATTCCAATAGGCCGTAAAAATGAGAGTCATATTGATGTTTGAACGTTCCTTTGTATCGTAAGTAGTCACATTCAATGCGTCTAGTTGCCCGACCAATATTGGAGGACAATAGTTGAATAACGTTCAGATGCTTTCAACTGGGCGTAAAGCAAAAATTGTATTTCAAGTATATGATGCCTGGGACTTGCTGACAAAAGTTATGAACAAACTCATATTAATTATAAAGTTTTTCTATCTGTCAATTGCCAATTTATGTCATGAGACATAATTCAAAACTATCGTATACGTACTCGATTTTCCCTATTAAATATCACCTTTGACAAACACACACATTACACACAAAGATTTCGGATTATCAAATTTTTTATATGGAATCTGTGGAATAGAAAATAATTTAATTAGAAGTCTTCAACTGTTTTAAAGACATACTATCTTGGGAGTGCATCGTTTATTTGGTGTCATTTCTGTTATGTGGAAAATAAATACATACATTTATTTTCCATAATAATTATATTGCAGCTACTTTAAGTTTTTATTAGATATTTTTTTTATAATGCTCTAAACAGGCTGAATTTTTATTCTCTATCTACTTTCTAATGATTGACCTAGTTTAAGTATACAAAACGTAGTGGATATTAGCGCAGATATAAGATAATGATACCAAGTATCTATTACAGTGGAATAAATATGTGTCTGTGTGGTTAATCAGGCGATGTAGTGTACAGCACAGATTGGCCGCTCGGGTCTCGGGTCAACTAACTCGATTGTCGCGCCCAATTTGTCACCCCACACGCCTCAATGACACCGACCGCATTACATTTGTCTCTTATTTGTTACTAGATTATATTTTGATCACGTTCTATCCTAGGTATAAGGTTCGTTTTAGTTTGTTATTGTTGCGCAGAGAATCGGAAGACAACCTAGCTCACTTCAAGCGAGTATAAAGCACACTAGGTACCTTAGCGCGAAGAAGGTTCAAATTAAAGCCCGCCTAGAAGAGAACGAGAGACAAACTTATTAGAAATTGATAATATAATAGAACCTGGATGGAATTCAATAGGGAAGAGATTTCTTTTTAGTGTAAGTAACATCAATACGTCATTTTAGTTTATTATAAAAGATGTATAATTTGATATAGGAGAGTTTCCGTGACCAATACCTAACCCACAAAAGTGTTAATTTACAAAGCAATCGTATGTTGGGCGACACTAATTGACGGCTCGGGAGTCTACTAAGTTCATACAGCAAATATGTATTAAGTGTTAGGTGTCAAGTCTATTGTAGTGCGGAACGAGCCGACCGACGCGGGTCAAACGGCCGCATCTTCGACCCCATCTTAATTGGAAAGTGGACACCCGCATATTTGAGATAGAGACACACTAATTCGATTGTAGATTTTAATATTTCTAAATTAAGTGGATTTACAATAGCAGCCATGGCTCATACATATGATCTAACGGTAATTCTGTGTAATAATACTAATTTTAGAATTTTAGTATGCTGTATTTTTTGTGTTGCAAAGGTATTCGTTTATTCGGCCAGTTGAAACATTGTAATGCATACAAGAACTGGTTTGTTCCCGCGTATCAATGCATGTTTTGATTTGTGCCAAAGTATTCGCGAGATTTAGCGCGGTTTTGCACGGATCGCGCGCGCATCAACAAACACAGTGACAATGGATGCTTCGGCGAATCGAGTGACGCGGGACGCGTGATTCAAATGTGGAACAATGCGAGCTTGTATAACAAGAGCTAACAATTCGGCGGCTTGTTTATGTGAACAATAGCAATAGATTGTGCAGTTTGTTGCGTGTAAGCAACTGAGCTTTTATACTAAATGTTTGTTATCTATGTTATGGATTAAACATTGCAACATATTAGACACTGTTTGTATAAAAAAAAAGTAAATATAACAAATACAATGATTGTTTTAACGATAGGTACTTATGCCAAGACATAACCAAGGTGGTCCTGCAAATATGTATAGCCTTAATTCCCTCTATAGTTCGATAAATACTTTGTGTTAAATTTTGAATTAATATAAGAAAAAAAAAACTTAATGAACATATTATAAATATATATGAGACTGCCCTATTTGTAAAGTCCAATCCTGATTTGTTTCCCCGATTGGCTGATGGTGCTACACGTCAGTCAGTCAAAGGAACATCAGTAGGCTAAGACTACAAAGTGCCAAAACGATACTTATGAACAAAAGCATCTTCTGCCTAGCTCCTAAGATTCATAATAAATTACTTAGTATGTACTATCAAGACTTACACATTAACGTTTTCAAAAAATCCTTAAGGGATATACTATGCCGTAAATGTTATATGATGTAGCTGATTTCCTTAATGTCACATTCTAACTTTTTAATATGGATAATAATTTATTATTACTATTTTTTTTTAAATATTGACATAGCCTTTGCGAAATTTATTATTTATGCTGTTGATGTTTACAAAAATATGAGTAGATTAAATTTTTTTTATATACCAACAGCAAACATACATAGCATTGACAGAGAAATGAATAATAATATAAAGTCTGGTATGCATGCCCATTACAGGTACACACAACATTTACCAAGTACCACCTATAATATAATAAATTGTTAATTTTAACTAACAAATTGATTATATTTAATAAATTAATTATAATTTAATTCAAAACATATATAACAGTTAGTGGGTATTTAGAACAAAACTTAAAATTACAAGGTAAGTTACAATTAAAACTAGATCTAATTTAAATCTAAATCGAAGTTAAATCTACAGACAATACAATGATAAACAAAATTAAAACACACAAAAAAGCAATAGAGAAAACGAGATTAGGCTGTAATTTTTGCTATAGCACTTCTGAACTCGTGCAGGGACAATTGATTGCATAACTTTTAGACATGTGTTAAAAATATTTATCTTGTGATATTACATTTACTACCTTTAAAAAGCCCAATTTTTTGTGCGCCTATGGGCAAAACATGTTGATACAATAACAAAAAAATATAAGACGAATATGACACATGTTTACAGAAATTCATTTGAAACTGAATAAAAATTGAATCTGGACCTAATAATGTATGTATGAGTATATTTTTTAAATTGATATCTAAAAAAGATTAGTAGGATAATATATTAAAAAGAGAGAACAGTAGACTGAAAAAAGACTCAAACAGTTATTAGAGATTCAGTCTTCTTTTAGCATTTTTTTTATTATGCTTACTAGGTAACCCTGCATACTCCACCTACTATTATAGACTAAACTTACTAACAAAATAAATTCATACAGAAATATTTTTGTGACAAAAACAGTAGGAGGAGGCTCGAGATACCTATTAGTGTAGATGGAGTGGTGTCGAGGCTGGGTCACGCGGGTCCACAAGTGATTTGACCTCCGACCATTTAATTAAAACGTTATTACGTCTCGACCCTCGCTCGCTCACCGCGGTATTGTATTCGTTGGAGCATATTTGTTTACTAGTAATGAAAATTTTAATCTGTGTTTTAGTTAAGCGGTAATATTAATGGAAATAAGTACTGTTTACCATTTAGTTCGATTGTTACAGTAGGAGGTTTTGGCAACGGGGCTGGATAAGGTTTTTACCATGTTTTCTCTTTTATTAATACAAGACAAGTTGCTTTGGTATCTATCACAATTCAATTTCTTTATATGAAAATTTGTTTCTTTTGATTTGATTTGATTAGATGTATGACGCAAGTACCATAATATGTTGTAAACCAGTGAAAAAACATTGAGAGACATGACCTTACTTGGTTGGATCGAGCAAAACCTCAATGCATACTTCCCAACATAGATATTTAAACCACGACAGGATATTTTTTGCCCATTTAGAAATCTCTATACTAATTAAGGTAAATTTTACGGCTGCTTACTGTTAATGTGTTTCCTAATGAGAAATTATTGGCTCATTGCTACATATATAGCGACGTGCGAGCTGTAACTTGACAGTTTTGTATTTAAAAATATTTTGCATGTTTCTATTTGGGAACTGGCAACACAGCCTCTTCCCGGCGAGGCTGAGATTATCTGGTACGAATCTAATTATAGAAAATAATACAAATTATGTCATAAAATTAGACATAGTTTGGGCAAGGTTCTGATGTGTAGGAGTGTTGGAGACGGTACGGCTCAGTATCGAGGCGTGTGCACGCGAGGCGTGGGGCGGGCGCGTAGACGATTGGCGAACACCTCCCAACGCCTACGCGCGTGCGCGGACCACCTCCCGCGTGAAAAATCTCCGCGAGGAAAACTCACAGAGTCCCAATTCAAATTTTAATGTTTGTTTACAGCCGTGGGCGGCCTACTAGCTGTTTGGAGACTGAACAAAATGGCGACCTAACACATTTCTCTACTATTTTTTCTGCGTGAAATATTTTTTTACATTTATTTAAGTTAAAAGATAAAGATGGACAAACGAAAAAACTTGCAGGTGTAGCTGACAGTGTAAACTATGTTATATAAAACGAATGTCCGAGTATATCATGGTAAATTTTGTTTAATTAACACAAAAGACTACTTCGACACAATTAACTTTTAGGTACGTAATAAAAATTCAAATGAAGAGCGCAAACTGTTGGTTTAAGAAAATAAATATAAAGGCGTTCATTAGACATTCAAATGAATTGCATTTTCAGTACTTTATATGTTAATTCATTTGGTATAAGGTTAAGTTCAGTATCGCTGCCGTCATTTTATGTAACATTGTGCATTCGGATTCTTTTAGTATCTACAATGCAATTGTAAAATACCACAATGTGTCAATCTTTTAACTTTATTACTTTCGGGACGATGTGACAAAGCTAAGCTTGAGTTATTATATTTAGAATACTTGTTCTCTAATTCCCAGATCGTAAATATTAACTCATTTCAGTGTGTATTTCAAACTGTCTCTGTTTACATAATCATTTGAGGAAAGTATTTTATAGATCGTTTTTCTTTTTTATGTTAGAATCGTCATATAAGTAAAACTTGACAGACTAAATACAGCAATTAACTTTTATGAGCAATTGCGATACACAGACAGTCAGCACAACTATTCTATACTTCCATGGCATGCTTTTGTTGTTTTACCTATTGGACTATACTGTTAAGATGTTGATTGACACTACTGACCTACTACAGCTGTCACTGTTCATTAACATAGGAGTAAAATAGAAGCTAGGTATTAAGACGGTTTCATTTCGATAACTTGCATAGCGGAGTATAAATGCTCAAATCTGAGGATGCAAGATTGAGGATCGTCACTATAAGTAGATATGTGGAATCGCAGTTACAATAACTAGGTTGTATTTTAAGAGATTAAGACATCCGAGGACCTTAAAGAGGAGGGTCCAACAATATTGTGAGTGTGAACACTATGTCATTTTCAGTGCAATCAGTAGTTACGATAGCCTTTAACGTTCAAGTAGACCATTCTTTTTTTAGTACAAATTGATGTGCCATGATATTTCAAGTTGCGCAATTATTCTCTGTTTTATGCCTGTCCTAAAAAAAGCTTTGGTAGTTTGCTGTTGTTAAGACGTCGGCCCCTTAAGTGACACTGCATATTTTTATTTAAGTAACTCTATTTAGTTTTATTAGTGCTGAAATTACGATCGCCATAAACTATTCTGTCACTAAAAGAAGGAATACGGAAGAATTAATGTGAAGATTGTTACACTAATCCGCCCAGTTTTTCATTTCATCACTCAGAAAATTGGGTCGGAGCGAAACAGCGCCTCAAACATTAGTGGGCTATTAACATCGTGTTAACTTTCTGTTAAAAATATCAATCCTCATAAAAACTCAAATTTATTGTAAATATTGTAAATTTAACTAATTGACTGTCTACATATTTAGGTAAGTTATTAATGACTTTGTTATTATCCTTCATTAATTAAAACTTTTCTTAAGGGTGCATTCAGATTAAGCTGATGATTTGACTTCAAAAATGATTAATACTAATTGATGTCAATGGATTATGTGGTCAATAATTTGTAATGGATTAATTATTAGCAGTATGAACAACTAATGTTCTATCCAGATGCAACAATCACATTGACCTTTGATTTACGGATTAATAAATAGTGTTTTCGGGCCATTTTACACCATATCCGTAGAACTGAATTAAATATTATTGTAACCTACAAATAAATGTTTTTCACAGTTAATGCTTTGTTAAAAGACAATTAACTCGTTCTTGAGTTAATTTGAATATTTTTTTATAACAATGAAACCTAAAAATCTAATTATTTTATAAAAGAATACTCATATTAATATACGTCCAAATAATATTTAATAACAGTTGATCACTACTTTGAATTAGGTACATGTCATTGTATTACAAATTTATCCCGAGATCTCTCCCTGGCACTACCAACAAGGAAATGGGAACGTAGGTATTGTTTTATCGTTTAAACTATATTATATTCCTGTTATGAGTAGACTACGCGCGCGATATAAAGGTAGGTACACAAATTTAAAAATTTCACGATCGTGTTAGTAGAGGAGTACACATATTGGAACGATTTGTTCATTTTGTTTTTGAACGTCGAGGGGGACCATTTGAATTTGAATGTAAGCGTTCAGTTTAACGCTCTTTTGTGAGTCAGAGGCGGCACGGTTCGCTGACTGCGAAAATTTGACGCTCGTACGTATACCTCAGTTCGTTCAGCAGACATACCGACGCAAAATTTTTTTTTCCTTTATTTATATTGTAAATAGACGTGGTCAAGGGCCAAAGCTTTTAATTGAAATAAATAATTGGGAATCGATAATGAAGTAAATAAGTAACAAATACTTGTAAGTATAGGAAAATAGTTGCGTTTTATTTTGGATATAATTACCTACATATTTTACGAGGTATGCATAATCCGTAAAGGTTGTGACCATAGTTATTTGAAATTAATAATATCCTGTAAGACTGTATTTGTAATTTTAATATGCAACCACGAATTTAGACGACTCTGTTCTAGGCGCAACTCCATTTACTAGCTCTACTCTAACAAAGAAGTGGCGCGTGCGCATGGCTGGTCGACTGCGAAAATGTTTACTTTCAACAACGAATCGTGCTTCTCTGAAACCAACCTAAAATAAACCTATAATAATTTAACCTTAGTTAATGAATGAAACTATGAATGCTGCAAATATGATTTGTGTAACAAAATGGCAACTCTTGGAAAATGCCATATTAAAAATATATATATTCTATGGTATCTCTTTGGGCACCGGTAACTACTTACTATCTGATGGACTTTGTGTTTGCGTTTACGTTTACGGTTACGTTTGATTGTATTAAAAGAGTATAAATAATAATAGATATCTTATTGTAGTATATTAAACAAATTGAAACCAACGAAGCTGACCAACGAAAGAAAATACGAAGCTTGTTATTTTCTGATCAGAATAAAAATATAACGTACTTAATTATTATGTGATTTATGTGTCACGTCCTAGACCTTCTTAAACTCAAAGCGAATCGAAAATACTTTCTCAATTTTGCAAAAAAAAATATAGTTTTAAAGCGATGTTTTTATTCAGATCTCGTATGAAACGCTCATCGCAGGTTTCTTTGCTAAAAAGTTTAAAAAAACTTTAAGCGAGGGATTGCAGGACGGCTTCAGAATAAACACCTGTATCCGTTTCTGGCGGCGGAATACGTTCTCCCTACTTACAAACAATTCGGTACAACAACAACTGGACACACTGTTTTGATTTTTTTATTCATAAACTCCTTAACTGTATCTATTGTTGTTGTAAAAATAAAAGCTTAAATGATCAAAATAAAACCGAGGCGTGTCAAAATATTTTTATAAAGTATATAATATATAGCTATAGTTGCCACTAACTGTAATTGCGTTGTTGAGGCTTGTTTTGTATATTACCTTAAAGTTTGTTTAAATTCTAATTTGCGAAGTGTAACCACAGGATAACTTTGATCAAGGTTACTACGGAAAAGAATACGACGCTCAGTTTTTTAGGCGTAAATTGGTGAGCTGTAGAAATACAATGCTACACCTTTCATTTGTTACTATCAATAGAAGCGCTGAAAACATACAGCTCCGACATTAACGAAATCGCTGGAGCGTAGATTTTTGGCTAATACATGTATGAATCATGAGGCATTTACTATGTAAAACGAATTTAGTGGCTGGGTACGTAAACGAAAACACAACTAATTACTTAAAGGTACCCCAAATGGGTTCTGACGATGTTCTTATCTGCTCGCTATTGTTTAACACGCTACTTTCATTCCCACGGTCGTCGCGCAGGCAGCTGATAACGCGCAGTACCTGCCCCGTGGCGGCATCATCGCAGAGAAAACACCTCATGGAACTCTCTCTGTGCGTCTACGTTAGCAAGAAAAACGCTTAAATCAGTAACCTCAAATCCCTATAGGAATTGTAAAAAACGCATTAATGGGGCGTTTAATTGTCAGTCTCCACTTATATATCTCTGTAGAAAGCCTCCTTGGACAATCATGTTGGCAGTGATTTGTGTTCTCGATTACATTTATTATTTCTAAACGGGCTGGGTGCTGGGTGTCTAGCGAATAACTACGATTAAGTTAAATTGTATTGCACAATATGTGGCAAAATATTTATAAAGTGAACACCTATTCTAAAGAAAATAGAAAGTAGGTACATACGCTTACAAGGGAAGTGGCAAACGAAGTATCACCATTGTTACTAAAGGAATATTATATTTACTGCATAAATATGCAATAGAACCAAATACATAAACAGTTAAGATAAAACATAACTAAAGTAGGTACATAATATATTACAATGTGACTTTTGATGTGAAACTTTTACACACAAAAACATTCCGTAAAGTTCATTATCGCGGTTATTTCGAGTACGCGCTCAATTGATATTGAACAATATAAACTATATTCATGCAAGAAATTGTGTACTTAAAGAATAAATACTATAAATGTACAGCTTTGTATTCATCTCATGAGGACAGAAATCGCATTGTTGAATTTAAATATTTAAATGGAACGGCATCAAACAAAGACAGGGCCGGGAGTCAAGTGCAAAATTCACTGCGACCCACGCCCGTTGTAAGCACAGATAATATGTACTAGGTATATGAGCCGAATCCATTATCCAATGACGTACACCAATTACCCATTTAATGCAATTTGGGCCATTGTAAAGATGTCCAGGCCGACTTCTCGTACATTCCCGGCGTCACTCACTCAAAAGCACCAATTAAAGAAATCACTAGTGAGCAAACACTGTGTGAACATAGTTCGATCGCGAGCGTTCGTGTTCCGAACCGGTCATGTCAAAATTGGAGTTGTATCCAGAGTTTGAGTGGCAAGGTGTGAGGGCGCGCGCGTGCGTCGCTGTGGCCGGCGCGCGACTACTCGCTGCTGAATGGGCGCTCGGCGGAGGGGCGAAGCTCGCTACGTCTCACTCCCAGCGAGCTTACGAAAATCACCAATTGCGACTGTCCCCTTATTAAACGAGCTAATTTAACATTACCACGACACACTTGTCTTCTGAAATACGACAGTCCGGCGCCTCGGGGCCTAGCCACCAACAATCTTGAAGGATCACACTGAACTCGAGGTAACGTGAAAGAGTAGAGGTTTTTTTTAAGAGCTTCCGATCGAAGCTCCGGTACATCGTCAAGCATCCGGTGCCACCTGCTCGCACTCGAGAGGAGACTGCGCGTTAGAAGGAGATGAAGTGAACGATCAGAACGCGGACCGGATGGCGGACTCGGTTATGAATGAATCCGCTGTCTCGCTCCGCGCGAGGTACTTGCGTAATGCAGTCTCTCTCGAACACAGGTTGACGCCGTAGAGGAAGTGAAAGGGTCGGGGGGGCGTAGTAAATATTGCGCTCCGTGTATCCGTCGGGAGTATTTTCTAAGGGGCCTCGGTTTTTGTGACACCATAAAGCATAGTCAACCAATTTCATTCATATTTTGCACCGACTTATTAATAGACGCGACACATTCCAGTTCCGAGTGCAAAATTGACTGTCTAATTTTATATATGCGTTTCTAGGTTTACAGCTATCGCTATCGGGCAGGCTGTGTGCTTGTTTGCCACCATAAATGTAAAACATTGTTGACTAACCAGACATTATGCAATATTACATAAACTAATATAGCCATCAGGTAGACAGGAAATGGTACAAATTGCCAGTAGCATAGAGTACCTCAATTGATTCTGTGACTATGACAAATGAATGAAACTAAGAGAGGATGTTATGCAGGAGCCCTGCTATATAGATTAATGAGGAATGATAGACACTCTGTGTTCATAAAAACCTCTTACAAGTGATGAGGACTATACTGTCAAATCTAGATGATTAGACAGAGGGAGAGAGGGTAATCACAATGTTCTCCTAAAGTTAAAAAGTAAGAGAAAACAATCGAACACCATCTAGGTCTTAGCATTCAAGTTGACAAGTCGATGGCATACCATTAGACTTCTGCCTGAATATATTGTAATGGTTGTATAAGTATTTGTAGGTATGTAGGTGTGCCGGGCCGGGCAGGGCCTTGTCCCTCATTGTTCGCGGTATTGTTATCTTCTGGGTGCGGCTGTCCATGTTTGGCCATCGACGCCGCCACGTGGACCAGTCCTTTTGCCAATAACAAATATTTTGCCATCAGCTTGACTATACGTCTGATGATCTCGTGGAAAAAAGAGCTTGCCTGTATACAAGTCTGTTTTGTGAATCGAAGCAGTATAGTGATTTGTTTTTTAATATAGTTTATTCTTTATTAGATAAAAGCTGATGATCTTCGAACGCTGAATAGAAAATTTCTTGAAAACAAAATAAAAACTAAAATCAAAATGGATCTATCCATTTAGGAGTTACGATGCAAAAGACAGATACATACGTTAAACTTATAAGAACCTTTTGCGTCGGGAGATATATATGTAAATATGAATTGTCAAAATACTATAATAAATATGACAGTCGTTAACGATTAAAATGATAACTCGAAGTCTTAGATTGCAATACAAAAAAATCTTTCCTTTCCTATGCACATAAGATAAAAAGATAGAGATCTCACAATTATGTCTGTTTATATGCGCACAATTAAGGACCTTTTGATTTTAATAGTTAGCATATATTAACTTGATATTATCTCTGAACTATGGAATATATTAACTTAAAATAAAACTCTTTGTTAAAGATTTCAACTGCACAGAACATAAATAATACTTACACTAATAATTTTATTCTATAACGAAACATGTTTTAGTAGTTTACTTAAAACATTAAGACTAAAACAACTTTCTCTTAAACAAACAGAGGATGTGGTATTGTTTTCGGCGATGTTTGAATGGCGTGGCCTCACCATGGCGTGGTTGACTAGTCTCCCAAACTCAGCAAGTTTGCCATCCTACGAACTAGTCTTATAGTCTTAACAACATGTTAGTATTTACAATGTTCGCGTTCACATAGCTCTATACTGTTCTCGGAACAACTCAATCATGTGTGGTGACCGAGGCTCAAATACTAAACCTATTGTGAAAATGTTTATTAACAATAAAATCTTCCGTTAACATATTGCATAGGTAATCATGTGAATGGTTACGTTAAAATAAGTAACTTAAATATTCACAAAGAGTAAATCAGATCAGTACATTAGGCTCAAGTGCATCTTGCCACAAATCAATGGGATCCCGTCGAAGCATGTAACCTCTGAGCGCCAGGTGCTATGCGGGAAGTGGTCCCGCGTCCCTCCTGTCCCGCACCTCAGCCCCTCAGGCTCCTCCACACGCCCACACAGATAACAGTAGAGGAAGTGCACACATACACTTACGCGCGCTTTACATCGTATGCTGTGACGTAAAGATCAAATGTGGATGTGTGTTTCTGTAATTTATTAATGGCTTGCATTTGCGTATGCGCTGCTCGTTGTGCATGAAAAATGGCGAATATAAATATGAATCGAGTGGACGCTAATTCAAAAGTATAGTCATTTAAGGAGCATGTCTTGACGCCTGAAAAGAGCCGCCTTAACAGCGTTCGACAACTTAACTTTTGAACATTATTTATAGCTGACAAATGAACATTAATTTTTGCTTAAGGGGTACACACATATGTCTTTAAGATTGTTATGTTATCATGGTGATTTTTGAATGGTTGGAGTGATTTTGAGTGGAGTTTTTACGCTACAATCTTATGGTAGTAGCATGTTGTCGGACAGTCGGATTAACTTCTTTGTACTCAAGCTAATTTAGATCGGTTTTGGTAAGGTAGAGTAGTTTCAAATTTGAACACATACGATCATTTTATATATATTGTATTATCGTCAGTCGTTGTGAATCTGGGTGTTTATTGTGTCTGTTTTGTAGTTGTATGTTTCTGAGACACAGTAATAGTTCTGTAGGGCAAGAGTTGTATTTTTGAAACAAACAAAGAGTATATGAAGCGTTGCATAGTTAGCGAAGGTCATGTTGATTCAATTTGCTGCAAGGAACGATCTTTTGAATGTTCTAAGCTGTTGCGGGGTCTGCAATATGAAGTTAAGGAAGCAACACTTTTATGAGAATAGGATAGCAGTTCTCCGGTATAATTAGAGTTGTCTGAATGTGTTTAAATAACACGGCTAGGGTTGTTTCTCTAGTGGTCTCATTTTCCTCTTGCTTTATAGGGAAGCCAAAGCTTGGCTTTTAACCCTACAATGCAACTTTGGCTTGCCAGTAATTAATTACTGTTCAAATAAAGTATCTCTACGTACAGAAATATCCTCAATCCTCAACTCAAATGAAATGAAATGAAACTTGAGTAGAAATTAACAATCCCATACTCAAGTGATTTAAGAAACTGTCATTCGATATTTAAGAACTGTTTTATGATAAGTAACAAGCGTAATTATCATTACACAATGACAACACTAAGGTGATTCTTTATTGATGGTTTACTACTAAAAAAATGTTTTAAATATTAAAAATTTTAAGCGGTTCTTGAATATGCTTCTTTAAGACAGCCCTTAGTACCTGTACTTTCATTTCTAATACAATTGCTATCTAACACATAGATAAGATACCAGTTAAGAGTTACTCATCACTGGAATACTTTTAAAAGTTCCTAACTTCAGCAACAAAGTATTGTGCACGCTCACCGCTCACAATGGAAATTATCAACAGGTAGCTAAGACCTATACAATGTGTCCTTCCGGCATCCTATCGTTCCCTTTTTCTAACAAAAATATATCTTAGTGCTGCCAGTTACAGTAACTATTTCAATGGTCCACGATAGTCAAATACTTGTTCGCTCAAAATATTTCATTTACAAATATTTCAAAGAATTTTGGGACTTAAAATAGTTGAGAGAGAGGTTATTTTTCAATAACTATGTCGTAAGTGAGGTTTGAGACTAACTTGTATTGCAGGGTTACAATCCATCCGGTGTAAGGTGATATCGTGGGGAAGTGAACACCATTTCGGGAAAAGGTTAATAAAATGGTCGTATTAGCATACATTATGGACTGCTATCAGTTTATTGAAAAATACATCATATACGGCAATTTGAAAAAACCGTAACTTGTAACATACTAAGATCACAAACAAGCTTACTTTTAGTATCTTTGTTTATCAATCAATCACCCTATCGTAGTCCACTGCTGGACATATGCCTATACCAATGCACGCCTGAGCGACCGATTGTCCGCCTTCCGCGTCCAATCCATCCCTGCTACCTTCTTCAGGTCATCGGTCCATACGGCTGGGGGGCGTCCTACCTTCAATTTACCGATTCGCGGTCTCCACTTTAAGACCCTTAGTCTTTGTATATAATATCAACCAGAAATCACTTTATACAAAATCAATACTGGAATCACTAATAATATTGTTTGAATACTAAATTCTTTCGAATCAAGTAAGAATAAACGTTAACCTGCATCTTAACCAGGTAATCCGAGTGTCCTATGATTTTGGGGGTACTTTGATCAGATCTGAGTAACGTGATGCTTTCTCTTCTCTAGAGAGCTTGCCTTTATTTTGCTCTCTTTTGTCTCTGGCTATCACAAAGAAGAGAAGTGAATTTATAACATTTCTCTAATTTATTTTGATTTAGTTCGTTGTGGGTACCAAGGTGCAACTTTCCCTTTGGAGTACAAAAGTTACAGCAATGGGAATGGGAAGAGATTAGTCCCATCTTATTTCCAGTGCTGTCTCCCGTTCAACATTTTTGGATAATTTGTGTTTATATTGACAAAGATTAAGATACGTGGTGGTGTATATTCCATCGTTGGATGAGTATTTTAACCTACTTGTACACCCAATTTTATCCCCAACCGTTGAGCTGTCTTGGCGTGAAGACAACAAATATACAAACTCACACACACGCAGACACAAATTTCGCACTAGGAATACAATTTATTATAAAAATTAACATGTGCGAACATGATTATCGTACGAGTGCGTCGCGTTTATGTCTTTTCAATGACGTTTCCGGTGTCATGCATTGATGCGTCTGTAATAGTCGTAGACGTCTGACATGATGACTAAAGAGCCATGTTAACGGTATACCACCATTTTAGCCACATTGGCACCTTATTTTAGTTGTCTAGAAGTTGGTGTTGTCTATCATGGACACATTTTAGAATAATATTGGTTGTGCCAAGAGATGGTTAACTTTGTTTGTTTTTGTCATTCGAGAAAGTAAGTTAGTAGATTTCCAGAGGACATAATTTTGGTGGTCGTCACCTGGTTTTAGTGTGTTTGGCTCCGACATAACCGTTTTGTCGTGCTCTCGATATCGACAGGGTGATTCCCTATCGATACGAGATGGAATCTTACTGACGCATCGATTAGAATGGTAATTAACAAGTGTAGGTGGCACTGCTTTGTAAAGATATGCAGAAGGTTATTGATAAAATAACGTGGAAATGGACCCAAAGTAATGAACTACGAAGGTATTAAAGTAGGGATAGAACTGTATCTGTGTATCTATCATCTGAAGTAAAATAAAAATCTTTGTAAAAATACTAGATGCAGCCCTGCATGTCCCTTAACCAAGCACTAAAGTTGTTTTTATATTAAACCGTTTGAATAAAAAATAATAACTGTACCAAAGGTGTATAATCCACTCTAGGTGAGTTTAAGTTACAAATCATTAAACACATCCCTAATTGATTCCCGTCGATGCCACTGTTTATCGACCACAAACTAACTGCTAACTATAGAGATAACATCTTCTTTATCTCCAAAAATACATTTTATCGTAAAACTTAAATGAGGCGATATGTTTTACTGAGAGATATCACGTTACATTACCTCTCGAGGCTTCCGTTTACAGAAACAACGATTGAGTAATTATTATTGATCAATAAATTCTTACAGTAATATCTATTGGATATATTTACACTTATATTTAATTTGTAAGAGGCTTAAATTACAAAATAATTACAAACTTTTAGATGTTAATGCGATAAAAATAGTTGAGAATCCGAATTTACATAAAGTACTTCTAAAAAATTAATTTAGTAAAAAAATCATTTAGAAGATTCCGAGGTACAATAACAACGAAAAACTATAACCATAACTCATGTGTGAATAATGAAGTGCTTCGATATATGTACCTACGTAGTTGTGTTATGAGAAAAAATTACTCGAGACCGTATCTACTACATAAATCGTCCTATATTAATTAAATATAATGGTTCACTGATACGTTTCTTTTCCCAACAGGCCACTGATCGAGAACTGGTTCTATCTCATTTAATTTATATTGCCCAAATTAAATTAACATGAAATCTAAACATTATCTACGGAATATTAACCAAATCTGTTTCGTGTTATCTAACATTAGTTAACGTTATCTATATTAACGTTTAGGTAAAACAAAACGCACATCAGAAGGCCATTCTACCCGTCCCACGAGAACTTATCTTTAGATAAATAAACGAAAGCACAATCTGAGTTATCTTTCCTTGTCGATAATACGAAGTTCTCACAAATAAAGAGCCGCTCGTACTGTACAAAGCGAGCTCATTGTGCGATTACTCAGAGACGCGGTCTAGACTTAAAATAAAAATAATCACAAACAGTAAAATGTCGAACGGAACCATAAAAAGTTGAGTAAAAGGCGTCGAAAGAAGGCAGCGAATTTTGAAGCAAACCAGTTTAATGAGGGTCGAATTTAAATACGAAAATAAAGCGGTTCCCACGGAGTCGCTCGCGGGAACGGAAGCCTCACGATGTCGCGGCGACACGGCGCGACTGTTCATATCGCGCGATCATCGCTCGACGCCTCTCGAGGCGAGCTTCATCGACAACAGCAAGCTCCATTCACAACTTTACCTAAACTCGCCGAGGACCATGGACCGAGTTGGAGGTCGACCGTAATTGACCGTAGATATGCGATCACACAACTCCCGTGAAATTGATTCGATTAATAATCGTATTTCACTACTTTTTTGTCGATATAATTTGTTACGGTAAACAGTAATTTATGTGGTACGGCGCTCTGCAATCGGTAGCATTTTAGCTTATGTTATTAATTATCATCATTCAAAAGAGTATATGAACTTATTAACAAAATAATATTAGGTAACAGTAATCGATCATAATTATGTGAACCAACACCGACAGACAGCATCAACATTTTTTTAAGCGATTCTTGGTCCTCGCATCTTAGCTTATGAGAATTAGGTATTTTATTAAGTGAACAACATTTTTAAAAGGTTAATTATCACCTGAAAATCTTCACATTTCATTCTTGTTGACAAATTGCTTATATAGTATAGTTATATAGTATTTTAGTGGTGAGCCCTAATTTATTACTGTGAATTCGATATTTTTTCTTAGTATTTAAACATATGTTTAGTTTATCTCGTTAGCATTGACCCGTTCGTGGAAATGTCGCGAAAGACAATTTATTTTTCGAAATATACAATGTGTAAACACGTCCCGAGGTCCGATCGTTGTGTTTGAGCTTGCTTTCGATAATGTCAACACGCCTCAGTCAACGGAACTTGCTTCAACTGTGTGCCTTTTAAATAATCTATTTTTAAATGGTTTCCTACGTAGGTGAAGGACAATAGAAATCGCAAGCGCGTTCATTTACATACAAACCAAATACAATTTAAAATTTAAATAAAACTAATAATTTACTTCATTTAAAAACGATGGAATACATTGACATAAAAATTATAGAAATTGTTTAACGCAAGCTTGAGACTCGAAAACATTGAGGACCTAACGGACCAAAATGTTTCTTCTTTTTTGTACCTATTAAAGCTTAAGGTAATTGACCATAACCAAACCACCAGACCAAAATACGAGTATAATACTGATCAAATAAATGTCATGACATGCTTCTATAAATTGCGAAATCAACTGACAATTTTTAAACGGCGGAGCAGTTTATTATCCTGACTAAATTACATAGATAGATTTAATAGATCAATAAAGGCCCTGCGTTCGATTGACGTTCAGATTGTGACTGGATTTTACAGTTGATAAATTCTGACATAGACAATACGTTGTCCCTTATTGTGACACACCAAAAATATAGGTGGGAAAAAGTGAATGTGTAAAATACCTCTTCCGACCCTTTCGGAGAAATATATTTACAAACGTGAGGATAAGTGAAAACGAGACACGGTTATTCACCAATGTTTGTGCAATTACCGACTCGTGTGGAGAATAAAACTTGTGTAAATACCTGCTATTACTAATGATTAGTTGCGTTCTAGTCATTTAATGCAATTATCATTAATATGTATGTATTAGATGTGGAACATCTGCTATGATATAGTAGTATCGTGCCCATTTAGAGTGATGTATGAGTGTTTGAACAAATATGTCGCAACTTAAACATCTCGGCTCATTGAGCACGCAGCACGGTTGTGAATGACATGCTCAATGACTAAAACTGGGCGAGGTTGTGTGTCTTCAAATCTATGAATGAACGTGACGTAGTCATCCTACTTTATATAACATACATTAAGAGTAGGTAGTTACGTTTTATATACATGTAGCTGTATATTATTGCTGCTTTATAACGTACTGAAGGTTTCGTAATGCTGTCAGTGTGTCAGTATCAGTTATCGGAGTTATAGAAGTGACGTAACATGATTCCCGACTTAAAAAAAAAGAGGAAACTTTATGTTTATAGTCTTGTTTTTTTGTGTATGTTTACCGATTTCTCGGCAGCGATTCAACGGATTTGAATTGTTTACATTGTATTCGATTAAGCTAGATTCCGAGGTGGTCCCACATGATTTACAGTGTCGTGGTGCACGATTTTAATTCCCTATCCTAACTCGATGTTGTCATGATAGCTGCTTGAAAATGAGCTATCCTCCCTAATTTCTTCCAAAGTGACTGTGTCATTTCTTGTAAGTGAAATAAGATTTCAATATTAGAAAACTTTAATTAACATGGAATTTATACTTACGAAAGTCAGTTTCAACTGACAATATGTATTATCTGATGAGCCATCCATTCTTCTAACAATATTTTGTTAAATGTTTTTTGAATGAACAAGAATTATCTTTATCCTTATAGTAATTTACCAGTTCCGTGAGTCATTGACACATAAGATGTAGCACATTTCGTAACACCACGTTCGTTGGTATAGAGCCACACATAATATGTGTTTACTTGTCCATAGTGTTTGCTGTGACAACAAGACGGAATCATTCGAAAGAACCACAAAAAGCTCGTGACTCATACTCTATAATACTCTACGACCCTACAATAAGTTGAGTCCCACGTGGGCGGCTTTTGTTGCCATTGCGAGAATATTGTACAATGTTATCGAGTTTGGAATTCTAGTTATTTATTGCCATTCATATCAGGTATATTACGTGTAGATAATAAATAAATAATGTTTTACAATTAGTGTGATTAAATTGTTGGTTGTGGTCGAAAAGCAACGATCATGGTATGGGTCCGCCCGTGACCACGATTGGTGCTATTCGCATATTAGACAGCGCTATCGAGACCCCAACTAAGCAGAACTTATTTTTTGGGTTTTAGAACATGGATAACCAGAGGTATATTCTTTTTTTTAGGGATCCGCACGGTCCCAATGAAAACTCGGAATTCTTATAGGAACACTCGTGCGTCAGCCTGTCCACAGCCAATTTGCATAAAATCTAGTGGACCAATGAAGTTTAAAATTTTAGTACAGATATCATTTCCTGGGACCCAGACAAAGATGTAAAACGTAAATAAATGAATTTTGATCATAGGGGTCAATTTGGGGGGCCAACTAAATGTATATATAGAAAAGAAATATTTTGGAAACTACCGCGTGGCCATATCAAATATTTTGCTTGTTTTGAATATCTCAAGTATTTTTTTTTTATAATTTTAAGATTAATAGTTTTACAGTTATTTAAGAAAATAGATTAAACTCCATTTCCGTGTTGGTTTTATTTAAAGTCTTTGAATCCCGTTTACTAAGGGGGGGTTTACGAGGTAAGGTGCAGTAGACTACTGCTAAAATTAGAGCTGGTTTACTAGAGAAGCATCTTCTCCTTTCAGAAGATGAAGTTAAATAGCACCTAAATCTTATTATGTATTGTATTTTTGGTAATAAGTAAAGTCCCCAAAGCTTTTGGAATAAATGCTTAAATTCGAGCGGGCCAAGTGTATAAAAAAATATTGTTAAGGTCATTCGACAGTCAGGGTCGAACCCGTGACGCCATTATCGTTTAAGGTGGTTTACCTTTAAGCTACCTTAAACCTATACTCGTTATTTTAAATGTATAAGTACGTCAAAAATTCACAATATCGTAATGTTCTGAATCCGTTTATTTGATAGTTGACTTATCTCTAATACAATACCTACGATTTTTTGTAATAAAAGATTACTAGTCACGTGGGTCGCATATTACTACTATTCTTATTCACCCCTCCAAGTACTAGAAGTGGAAGTAGGTTCAAATCGGTAATGCAAGCACTCGATGTCAAGTCCGAGGCCTTATACTAACTATTAAACTACAGCCACCGCTGCACCGCCGCCACCAGTACGTTTGTAAATTGGACCGATTTAAGCAAAACTGATCCAATCCACAAGTCTTTGATATGTTAAAATATACCTTATTTGGAGTATATAGGTCACAAAAACTCAAAGTTTCAGGTTGTGGATTGGATCATTTTTGCTTAAATCGGTCCAATTTACAAATGTACTGTAACTCAGTACTCAATTCTCTGCTGGTGGTTTAAATTCAGTTATTGGAATATTAGTCATAGCACTAAGTAATAAAAATCTGTAAGTGTCTACGTGCTTGTGTGTCAGTTTGTTTGTTACTTTTCATGATAAAATAAATATGCAAATTGAGATAAAATTTAGCACACTTGTAGACGGTACGACGTTTAACGGCATTTCGATAGACGTACTAGTAGATACTAATCAAAATGTTCTTTTATTGTTATTTCCACGCCCGCCGCTGAATGTCAAACAACCTCTGATGGTATAATACACGCTATTTGGACAACTAAGTATACCTGCGATACGATTATTTTCTTATTAATGAACAATAAACATAAATTGTTCGATTGGCATCCGTTACTATAGGTTATAGCATAAATCATTTACACATCAACGTATTGCTGTTTTTATTTCATATCGTTGTAAGTGATTGTAAGTTATAATAGGTCAGGGATAAATGACTAGTGCGTAAGACTTGAGGTAACTGTATGCTGAAATGAATTGATTTCATTTAAATTGGTTTCAAATGGATTCTGAAATGATCATTCAAATATATTCAAGAGTAGCTTTTTTCCACGGTTTCGCTCATTCAAATTCAGTTATATATTTAAAACTCGCTTTCGTCAACGCCATATTAAGATACAATCAATCTATGGTATTCCCAATTTCATACCAATTTATCTAAATATTTTTGGGACGAAAACGTAAAACAGATGAGACCTACATTTTAATTGAATATGAAAGTTAAACATTCTTTTGACTACTGATTTTGAAGTTTTGTTTTTTAATCTAAGTTTTGACAGTGATATTCAGAGCTAGAGTTATAAGGTTGGTTGCAGTCATGAGTATATGTCTTGCAATTGGATCCCTTACTCCTTCATAAAGAGCGTCTGTTGAGCCGGATTGTAGTAATGCTTTCGCGAGATATAACATAACGGTGTTTCACAGTCATTCCCCGTTGTTATTTTACTAACTTTTAAACTTTCGCGTTCCATGATATAATTATGTATTTACACGGGAGTTAACGCGATCACGAAAAGGTATTACATACCTCTGAATCTCAGTCAGCCTGTGACCACGGCCAGTGCAACCTGGTCGAAACGTCAGGCAATTCAGGGGTATGCATTACCTTTTCGTGATCGTTGTTATTTTCTTTGATCAATTAAAAAAATTTAAAGTTCGTTTGGATACAGTAAATTATGTAAGAAAACAATTGAAGAATGCCGTGAAAGAATGATTTATTCAACTTAAAGTCATCCCATGATTATTACTAAAAAAAACTCTTTGTAAAAGTCTATAGAAGAAGTCTCGGTTTAACATTCGACGGCAAAGGGCTGAGACGAAGATCATTTTAATATAAGTTCAATAAGATTTGTACTACGTTAATATGTCAATTTACATATATGTAAAATACTTTGAATCAAATTATAAAAGCAGTTGATTGGAAGTTTTAGCATGGCTGCGATTTGTTATTTACGACATTAGGTAGAACCTTAAACATACATCGTTATTACCATAAATAATACGCAAATTTCCTCTTATAAAATGTTATGTATACTAATGTATACTAATCTAAAGCTCTCCAGAGTCTAATTAATACTAAACAATGATTGACATTATGATTCCTTTTATGAATACATAGATCTAAAAAAGACTTAGCCTGTTGTTTTTTTTTAATCTTTTTTCAAGTTCATGTTGTTATTAGAATTTAACATACTAGTAACATTACCTACTTAACCTTTTGGCTTAAAATATTTATATCATAGCGCAACTTACGATAATATTGGATCATTATCGAATTTAAATCATGATTAGACAGAAAAAGGTTCGATACAATCAACAAACGCGTATTACATTCTTCTAAAGTCGGATATTTTTCATTTAACGATTGAAATCAATTTCCATGGTTATTATAGTTCATGACATTTTTATGTCCAATTGGGCGACATCTATATCAATATCAAGATCGCTTACCGTAGTCGCAGTCGATAAGAAAATCGATTTGTTTTACATTTTAATCAGCGATTAACTTCCTACGTCTTGTAAACGTCAAACTAAACATTACTAGCTGTAAAATCAAAGTTGAAAATGTATTTTGTAGTTAACCTGTTAACCTCTAGCGGTGTTGTTTGAATTCTTTAATTAAACTAGGATCTGTATAGTCGAATTTCTCAATAGCTCTTAATTTAGAGTAGGTAATATAGTTGCGGTTAAGTAGTTATCGAGATGTGGAGATAGGACGTCGGGTGGACGGAGGCATTTGAGATGGCGAGATAGAGAGGTCTGATACCATCGCTACTGTCAGCCGCGGTGCACTGCCACGCATAGAATTGATTACCAATTAGTGCAGCATCAGCCTTCACTGGAGCATTTATCTGTGGCACCAGTTGTAAAATGGTTCGATCTATGATTATTGTATGCCGCTAATGTGGCAAGTATACGGCTTATCTCGAAAGCCAGGGGTTGCTTGAAATATTGACATAGGATTGATAGACAATTGTAGGGTAGCGCTTATACTGTAGGATCTTCAATTCTAAAATAATCTTGTATTTTATGGTCCTGAGTTATAAAAATGAGTATTTTTTGGTTTGTCCGTGTTTACAGTAAGGATTATGCTTTCTTGTACCTATGTTACGCTAAATTCATAAGACATAACACAATTTTTCTTGCAAGCTGTACTTTGCTTTACAACTTAGACTCCTGAATTATCTAATGGACCATTGGAACAAACATTGGAACACATTCTCGTAACCACACAAATAAAAAAAACACTACTGGTGACGTGGTTTATGTAGTTGTTAGTTATGTAGCTAAAACTTTTTATATAGTGTCCTCCTTAGTCCTGAGCAAAAGGCTTGTGTATTTGAACCTGCAACATCTCGTTGCCAGTTCAACGCCGTGCTATTGAGCTGAATCCGAAAGTTCTCAAGTAGCCTAGCGGGATTCCTTAATAACTAAGCTACTACCTACTAATGCCCCCATGATCCAGGGGACAAAATGCATTAAAATGTTAATAACTTTAATTTGTAGTTTTTGTTTTATGACACAATAAATCATATGCCCATAAAAATTATAACATCTCCAGCAGAAATCTACATAATAAAATAAATGACCAATATATTTTGTTTGTGATGGAATTTTGCGTGGGAACCTACCAGTTTACTGTTAATTAGTCAAAAATCTAGCATCGATCCTGATAAATGGTTAATTTTTTATTCCTTTTAGTAAATTTAGGCTTTCGTTACGGATTTATGTAAATATGTTGGATATTGCTAAAAAAGGTTACGCCGGCTGTAGTATCAACGACAGAGTTGACAATTATTTTAAAGATTATTATAAAGATATTAAAGGTACCTGATGCAAATAAATAAAAATTATACATTGAAATCATCATGTGAGGATCTGTCATAGAATTTCATTGCAAAAAAAGAAGTTTTAAGTGATATCCGCTTTTCCTTTATCATCTTCACCACAATACCTATATGTATAATATATATATGTTCATCAAATTATGGCTTTATTAACTTTTAAGTCACACAAGACCGCGGCCAGTGCAACCTGGTCGAAATGTCAAGCAATTCAAAAGTATGTAATACCTATTGATCGCGTTAACTCCCGTATACATAATTATAAATGATGGCTTTGTTAACATTAAAATCATTATGATATGGCCACGTACGTCCTATATGTTCCCAACCCAAAAATAAATTGTTGTCCATTACGACATTTCCATGTAGTATTTTATTTTGCCGTAAAGAGAACACTCGATGTAGATAGAGATAGATATATGGCGTTGGAACAAATCACAGGGAACAAGCAGGTTGATGCCCTCATAGAATTATAATTATGTTTTTCGAGTAGCTACAGACTCAAATAGGCCTAATAATCGGAGCGATGTGATTTCTGGCTACTATCAGATGCGTGATCTGTGTGAGTTCTGGGCCGCAGTGATTAACATACTCATTCCATTAAATTTGATCGTTATTCTTTTCTAATCGCGGTCGGAGTGAGGTCGGAATCGCAGCCGACCGGTCTTGGGTGTTGCAACATTTTATATCTTGTCATGTCGACTGTTCTAAGCGCCATCGTGAGAACATATACACTCAATATTTTTAATTTTGTCCGATTGATTAATCTGAGTGTTCACGAACGTAAACTTATTCAAATATGTTTGTAATCAGGCATTAACTGATCGCTGATGATTGACATTCAATCGTAGTTTATCTTGCAACTAAATAGTAATTAAATCGATATATTAAAACCTTGACTGTCGGCTCGGCAATGTAGCCCTCAGTCACGCTTTCGGGGAAATTATCAGTTATTTTCTGTCAGGAAGTTTTCAGTACCAGGGTAATAGGCTCGCACACTAATTACGTTAGACTAAACATATAGTATCCAAATGTAGGCGTTTAATAAACTGCAACCTTTATGGAGATGTACAGACCTGATTATATACTTAATAAAGTATTTAAAACTTTGTATGACTTAATTCACAATACAGATATGTACATGTCAAAGTGCGAGCTCCGACTGACTCCTCGCACCCATCAAGAAACATCAGTAAAAACGCTCATTTGTGACCTACATAAATAGGTGTGGTTGCGGTACTGAATAAATTAGATCGATTAACCGAGTTTTATATTATATCGCGTGAGAAAAGATAAAGAACTAGATTAAAGCGTGAAAGTTTAAATAAGAACTTCGTCTTTCGTCAACGTCGACGTCCCCGTCCGTTGTTGCGATTGAATATGCAGTCAAGCTACAAATTCCATTACAACCGATTATGTTCAATACGATCTCATTATCAGGTGTTCAAGATCAAATTGCGAGTAAAAAATTGCTTTACAGATTTTAAGGAGGCAATGCAGAGTAAATTGCGCAATTCAGTAAAAGTTATATGTGCAATTAGCCGGTAGCGCAAAAACCGCAGACGTGAACACACGGGCCAACAGCGGCGTGGTGTACAACCGCGGCACGGCTGCCATGCCAATAAAATCCCGAGTAATTCCACCGATGCCCATCTATCGGGCGGCACCGCACCCGACACAGATCGACACACCAATATACTTTTTTTCAAAACGTTGATGAGTTTCTTACTTGTTGAATACGATAAAGTAGCAGAAGGAGTTTCATCAACAGTTACCACAAGGGAAAATGAATCAAACCATTTTTATTTATTGCGTTGACTATATCAAATATAGTTGAGTTCAGATATAAATCACAAATGTATCCACAATTGTGACCGCCTCAACGATGCAAACGACATTAAATAAGGGGACATAATAGTATGGATTTAAAAATAAAACTCTTTAATGTTACTTTTTCTAGATATGCTCCTATAGACAGACAGGCGTTTAAAAACAAGCATATTACTGAGTCTACATATAAAGAAGACTCGATACCTAACTGTTAGCCGGACGGGAGGAAACGTCCGGTAAAAAAACCTGACAGTCAGCATCTCCATAAGACACGGGCATCTCGCCTTCCGCTAATTATTTACGATATATTACGTAACGGTGAAACGCCGGGAAGGAGACTGGAAAAAACGTGCTATACAGGATGCAAGCCAACGTTGACTCGAGATCCCATTAATCTATATTTAACCGTAACTCGTTATGATAAAGTCTACAACGCTGCGACGATAAGAATAGCTTGGTCACTTTTAGAATATCTTTATTCATATTTCGAACGATCTCGATAAAGCAGAAATGGACTCGATCGATTAATCGGCTCTCTCCAAAACTGGACTCTACGTGTTACAGAATATGAACGTATTTTAGGGCCCATGTTCACCGAGCACCGGTCTGTTTACGCTGGCGTCGTAATTAAAGATACCATAGCAGGAACCAGGAAGAGTGTCGTACTATCTCAACAGTTAGCCGGAAATCGCTAGATCTGTGAGTTCATTCATAAATGAGAGGCCGGGCGCGACAATGTTGTATGACAGGTTGGCGTACCGAGCCATACTGACTTTTATTTATAGCTTCTATAGACATACATTCCCAGAGCACTAGGCTGTAGATAATTAAACATGAATGAAACGCACCACTTAATTGAGTAGAAATGTGAACAAACATTATGTCAACTAGCCCACGTTCTGTTTTAGTTTCCATAGGTTTTATTTCGACATCGTACCAATGTTGGTAGGTACCAATCGTAAAATAAATGTTTGACGGAAAGCTTACGATAGATGTGTAACTAAGGGAAGTAGAAACTATTTTATCAAGTATATTAAATTAATAGTTATTGTATTTGTAACCACAAAACCGCAATTTCATTCATTGATATGTAGAGCGGATATAAGTTCCGAATAATTATGTTACAGTAATATGACGTGCTACTTTGAGTCTGGCTCACTGGCTCAATATTAAGAACATAGTCAGATCTCATTTAATTCTTGGTAACTCAAATGCCGATTACTAATTTCAGATCTTCAGGATATTTTACCATTAACCACACTGTGACTAACTTCTCACTGGAACCTCTGGACGTTGCAATAAATAAAATAAAAAGCAAATGATGCCATCTAACAGTTAAAAACTTCTAGGCAGCGTGTTCGACACACACACACACGCCCATATATTTTTGTAGTTATTATACTAATATTATTTATTGATAGTACGCCATACAAAAATCTATTTAATTCTAATTATGAAAATAATAATGTAGAATGTTTAGTATCTTAAAATTTCAAAACAATTTAGGTAAATGTCGAAATACCTACAGATACACCTAATAAAGACCTTATTGTATAACCAAAATGTATGTCAAAAATCATATATGACCATGTTTGTTACACAAAGAGATATGACGTGTAACAATTATTATCGTTCGTGTACGCTCGAGACGCAGGGGCGTCTCCAGGCCAAAGGGCGAAGCTCTGATTGCTGTAATCGAGTTAAAGCGAGTGGACAACAAAACAAAAAGAGTATGACAATTAGCAAGCGTGGGCGCGCTTCCGCCAGCGACGGGGACGTGCAATGCACTTACCGAGATCACCCCACAATAAAAAGTTAATTATAAACTTTGTTAATAATACTCAAACGTTTTAGTTTAACAATAATTTTTATAATAATTATAAAAATTATTGTTAAACTAATTAGTAAGAAGGTTGCTATAAAATTCGAGAGAATTTTCAAGTTGGTGGTTTTGCAGGTAGAAGAAGGTGATGTTGAAGTTTTTTTTAAACAGGCAACCTTATCACTTATACATACGTTGAGATGAGATTAAGAAGCCTGTTAATATTTTTCTTTCAGTCTCCGTTTCTTTCTAAGCACTGTCGAATGTGATAGAACCATTCTTTCAAACGCAGCAACGGCATCTTCAGGGTTCATAAAACGATTTCCCCTAAGTTTATCTTTTATTTTTGGAAATAAATAAAAGCCACAAGGTGCCAGGTTTGGACTGTAAGGATGACTCACTAGCTCCACATCTTCGATAGACAAATATTCGATAGTGGAGGAGAATCCTGCTTCTTGGGCGCTGCTGTCTAACATTTTCCAAGACAACTGGTAAACAATGACTGACATACCAATCTCATATTTTCGTTTACTCCAAAATCTCGTTATCTCATTGAAGCAGTGAATTTAGTTGGCCTACCCATATTAAATTTAAAGAAAATACATCTACTTTCCACTAAAAAGCACATTGAAGTCGGTGATGCTTTTTTTAAAAGATAATTATTATAGTAAAAGATCAATAACTTAACTATTAATAATTATCTTTTAAAAAAAGCATCACCGACTTCAATGTGCTTTTTTTAACTCTCCTCCTTTTTTGAAGTCGGTTAAAAAGGTATTAGTATTAGTGAGTTCCAATAAATTGTATGTGTTTATATTTAATACATTCATTACTTGCATCACGAAAGGCGATTTCACATATTCTTATGTAAATATTTTCTTAACGCTTGACCCCGCAAAGGTGATTATTAGAAATCTATGTCTATGACCTATCGCATGATCCTAGATCCTCAAACAGTTAACTGATGTTAAGCTAAGGTTTTCACGTTGAAAATCAAGAACCTATTTTACATTTTAGGTTTAGATGCCAACATCTAAAAACCGCGAACGTGTCGTGGTAACATATATCTGCTTGAATTGGAGCCGTTCGACTTATCTAGTATCTGTACCCTACAGACAAGACAAGATTACTAATATTTAAAAACTGCTGGTGTGTAAGGTCGTCAGGGATCCTTAGGAAGGGGAAGACAGGGTTGATGGAAAGCATAAATTAAACTCCTGGTGTTGCTATTTAATATTTTTTGTTGCTGGTGAGTAGGGTTGCCAGGGATCCTTAGGAACGAAGAGCTAGGGTTGCCACAACTCACAAGGAAAACTACTTGTGCCGCGAGTGTTAATAAGCCCTAGAACCGTTTTTTTTGTACGTCGGTGGTAAACAAGCATACGGCCTGCCCCGTGGTAAACGGTTACTGTAGCCTATGGATAAATACTATTACCAGGTTTTCCTGAGGGACTTCAGTCTGGGGTTCTTCAAGAAAGGAGTGTATAGGTTGTTAAAGGGTCAGCAACGCGCATCGAATCCCCTGGAATTGCAAGCGTCCGTAGGCTAAGCTAACCGCTTACCATCAGACGGACTGCATGCTTGTTTGCTACCGATGTGGTATAAAAAAACACATGGAGCGGGCGGTGGTTCTGTTTTTCAACATAGTTTTATAAAAAAGTAAAAGCAACACATAGATATAAGAATCCAAACAATACTCATAAAACATTAGGATTTAGTGCATAGCATACAAATATATGTGCTTTAAACCTAGTACTGTAATATAAACAGTTAGTCACTTGTTTTGAAGTAATGTACCATTTAACAGCATTAACTGAAGGACATGCAAGAAAGACGCCAACAAGTGCACATTAGTGTGAACGTGGGCGACGGAAGCGGTCCCGGGATGATGAGGCGCCATCGCACACCGCAGTTAATCATAACGATTTTCTACTATATTCTGCGAATGAACTGTATATAAGATTCAAATTGGCATGCATTTTTTGAGGGTAAGTTAAGACTTTGTGGGTACTTGTTGGTGATACTACTGGAAACCACACTCGAGTAGCAATGGTGACGCCCTAGTCATCAGTGTTATCTATAGAAAGCTGCTAAATAGAACTCCTAAGGCTAAGAATCGAATTGGTGACATCTATATTGTTATGAGCAATCAAAGGCATCACTTACAATCGGGACATGTGAATTTTAAAACACAACTTGGACTGTGATCATTTATTACTATTATTGACATTTAGTCGAAATACAACTGCTTTTGAATTTAATTTACTTAATTTTTTTAAAAAATTCCATACCTATATTTATTTTTTCAATTAAAAAGTTCACTGCCACGTTATGGGGATCGTTACACAAATACATTATAATTAATGGACACAAAATACACCCAAACTTACATAAACTACCTGTACAGGTGCACAGTAGTAGTACACAAATAACTGGCCATTGTGGGAATCGAACCCTTGACACTTGACCCAATTTCACTTGGTAAGGCTTGGTAATTTTAATAGCATTCGCGAAATACGAACTTTTAATCGTATACGAACTTACGGAATACGAATGTTTTCAAGCTTATTTATAAGGAAATGAGACGTTACCCTAGATACATCTATAAATTAAAAATAGAATCATTATAATTAGTTTACATACGATGAAAATATCGCGTAATTATGTAAAAAACCAGCCAAATTGTAAATCAACCCATGTTTGAAGTTTATGAAATACCTAGTTATATATATACTAAGGTTTGCAAAATATAGGTCAAGAAAAATTGTATTTTCTCCAATTCCATAGACAATGATTAAATATTTGCAGGACACTGTTAGTGCTATCCCCGCGACAGGAAGTTGTCCGCCGGACGCGCATATCTATCTAGCTACCTTATCTATCTCATTCTCTTTATAGATTTGTCATACACGTCTATCTCGCTCTCTCACGCATAGTTTCGTCCTCTTTCAACACACGTAAGTTGGATATCAGTCTCCTATTTGCTCCAGTACCATTCCACTCGCGTGTTGTGTAATGAGGCGGTCAAATTTTACTTTGTATGTCGTCCGTTACAATATTGCGGCGTCATGCAGCCGCCGACGCCGGTGAACATGTTGAGTGACCACTCTCCAACCGGCTACTGTTTAATGATACGTCATTATAAAAAAATATCTCTAAAGTGCTGGATGCATATTTTGTATAAACTTTCGACAGCGTTGTCTAATTTTTATTTATTTGTTCCGTTCTGTATGTACCTTTATTAATAATAAGACTGGTACGGCTCGTGTAACGGCAACGGACCAGAAGCTACGGCTATGGTACAAGAGTGGCTAGAAATCATCTCCACGTCCGGTCATTCCGCCAGTTGCTGCGTTTTAATTATTAATGAAACCGGCCGCCGCGGGAAAGCCGCACTACGCCCGGTCCGCTTCCGCTCGCAACGTTGCGCTTCATTCATAAAACCAAACATCTCAGTATAAATGTCTTATATTGCATGGATACTCATTCAAATGTAGACTCTACCACCTCAACAAAAAGTTTATATTTAATTCTCGCGACGAGAATAGACGACGTTAAAGCATTTCACAGTTTGCGCACAGAAATAGCTATCGTAAAAAGTCGTAACTCAGAGTGAACGCATACGAAAGTGGTTTTTCCATCGACAGCTGAAAGTTGTTTTCTGTCTGAGGAAATGGTACCAATTAGGACTTATAAGGTGTTAAGGTTCTCGGTTGATTTACTCGCTTGTCGTGAATGGGATGCGTTCTGTGGTCGGTGAGGTGCGAAGATCTAGTAAGCGGTGAATGGAGTCACCGGTGTCCCTTGGCCGGACGCTTCTTGACCATATCGACACTTAGCAACCACCGGAAAAACGCTATGGACTCACATTTCTTACAGCATTCAGACGACTATCTAATGATTACGTTTTCCATTAAGGAAACTTGGAGGTAATGGAAACTCTGGAGATTGCGTTGTGTTCAGCCTTTTTAGTGGTATATACCTACATAAGCAATGCGATAACATAATTATGGAAAGAGAAATCTACATCCTGCGTAATCGTGCAATGATATTTACATCTTACGTATGTGCGTGTACCTATGTAGTAGATGGTGAGAATTACTTTTATACATTTACATAAGCATACAAATATGGACTTCATTGATAAATTGCTTGCCTAATTCTTAATAAATCCGCTCATTAATATGCAGAATAAAAATATCGGCTCCAGCTTCCGATTTCATATTTAGGATATTTTGTAACCGGAGGAAGTCTACTAGACACTGGCCGTTAAATTTGTTGATCGATGTTTCGAAACCAGCTCATTGACTAAATTTGAAAGTCAAAAGTATAAGTATATTATTATATTGATAGTGATTGTTCAAACAGCCAATGTTATGTAAGTCATAGCTGTTAGCACTGACAGAGAACGCAACTTACTCCCGGTATTATTTACATACTTCAATTGTTGGGTAGTTTAACAGTGAGATATAATACTATAACTGGACAAAGAAACATGTATTAATTCCTAATCTGGAATTTTGTCCTCTTGGACTATATTATGAGAGACATATATAATATTCAAGGACGAGTAAGGATGGATAATATGGAGAGAATCGTACTATGGCATTTGAGAGTTTCCTGAAAGATAAACCCAATAAAAAATTTCCTGACCCGGGAATTAAACGCAGCTTGCAAACATAAAAGCAAAGTTATTCTCCGAGACTACGCGACAGTGATGGATTTCTATCTGACTATATGAGATACTATCTGACATGAGACTCTGCAAAGTGCGTGTCTTGCAGAGTCTATGTACCTAGAATGTGTCAACTACATCTCCCATCTCTACCTTAGCAGTTACTATCTACTTACTAGATATGAGCTTTGTAAGTGACGATGATGATGATGTGAAGATGACTGTAAGTTTTACCACCTAATTTACATTGTGGAACTGCAAATAAAGAATACTAAATACTGAAAGAATACTTTCAAGTATGGTGCTCAGTTGGTAGACGGAAGATCGTACGACCCCACAGATATGCCAACTTAAATATCGAATAGCGTACTTCAATAGAATCTAGGACCGGCACCAATGAATGATGCCGGCGTGCCGTCTACATTGCACCAAAGTTATAAATAGGTCTAGCTATATAGTTGTTCATGTGTAATAGAAAGTTCCGCTAATGTTATATTTAGCTTCAGCAACAAACTGCGCTCAAACTAAACAGGCCGCATGAATCAATTCTAAGGATAAGCATTAGGTTACTAATAACGAGTAATCGAATTTTCTATTTATTACCTAGTCCAGTCATTCCTAAGGTTTAAATTCCACTGGTAGGATGAGATCCAATATTTTGGGGATCTGAAACTAAAAGAACAGCAAAAAAACATCGAACGACTCATGTTCGCTTACTAGTAAATCAATTTCTCGAAATACTGTCCAGTACTACCTAAATAAATTATGGAGTCAACGTTAAACGTGTAACGTGTATGTATTTTTCTCAATATTAGAGCTAGGAAAAAACCTATACATTTATCAAACTCTATTGTATTCAGAGAAGGTACTTTGTATCTAATCAAATCATTAATTTAACGAAGACGATTACAAGTGTAATGAATACCTACGCGATCTAATTAATGCATGTACACGTATAGTATTACAGACAATTTGTCCGCAACGGACGGTCATCGCAACATTTCTCGGAAATAATCGATGAGTATCCATTCAAATTTTCGCGTATTTTGCAGGAACAATAAGGTTTCGGTGCCACACAGTCTGCAGCCACAAAAGAGCGTCATTTTTTACAAATTTTGGGTACCTTAGAAATGCAACCTGTGGATTAGCTTTACAAATTCGGACTTTATTTCGAAGTGATTAAGTTATAGTTGTGTATAAGGTATTATTTTCGCTATAATGAGCAATGTTTTTGCGTTACCTGGCATACAATATGGCAGCAATGCTCACCGGATATAGTAGTTTGGTGTATGAATGGCGCAAAATAAAAAATCGTAGGATGATGCACGAGCGATTTGTCGCCGTCATCCGATACGGTGCGCGGACGCCGACTTGACGGTGATTATGGGATCACGTTACGCGGAAGATGTTGTTAGGAAGCTCCATATAATTGTACTATTTTGCCCTTCATTACATATTACATGTCAGTGCTGAGAATAAACACCCGTTCTAGAACATGGTAAGTGTGTAATGAAAAGGTATGAGTTTATGAAGTAACTTTTCTCTTAGATGAAATAGGTAAACGTTTCTGAAGATACTCTCCTTCTCCAATCAATTATTGTAGTGGCTCTGTTTATTTCTTTATACAAAACGAATGATGCTAATAATTTTAAGGCATCACAGCTTATTTTCACTTGAATTACCTCTCTCTCACTCAACAACATCTTATCGCCTGCCATTCAAAATTGTTTCTTGGCCTAACACTAATAAATAAATGAGGAATATATAAGGGTGACTCCTCGTTTTATAATAATACATTGAAATACCAGAGGACACTCGATTTATTTACTTTAAAATAACATTAAGGTTTGAATGTAAGAAAATATAGGCAGTGCAGTCAGAATAATTCATCTGTGCATGTAAGTAACTCATTAGTGGTTGGAGCACGTTCTTGCATCATTCAAGCACCTGTCAATTCTCAATTCCAATGCTTTAAATTCAAGCTATATTACTTATCACCATAACACGCTTAATAACTGTCATCGTCTCGTGTTAACATGTAAACATACATTTATTTATTTTTTATTTGAAGTTCGGTCAACTATAACATAATATATTATCAAGTCTATGAAATTTTTTTTAGTCATTTTGAATTTTTGTGAAACAATGAATGTGCAGGGCATTCTCTTTTGTATGTTTACGTAGTTGGCCTATGTTTTGTCCACACTTATAAATTTATACATTCGTTTATTGTACATCTGAGACGATACACTTTTCTAAAACCAAAACGCTAAAGCTCATCAATAGCTGCCAAACAAAATTTAAAAAAAAATCGGTTGTCAAACACTGCGCATAGCATGAACTCCTAAAATATTAAGTTACCAAAGCGCCTGAACCATGACCAAACACATCATGCATTAATAGACTAGCTTAGAGTTAATATTTTTTATTTTATAAATTTTCATTTTATTCCGACAAAAATCTATGGTCGTGAATGTTAGACTGCTCGCCTGCAATAAATTTAGGCTGTACCTATATGCTTTTAAATTATATTATTTTATCATTGATTGATTCAAACATGCTTACATGTAAGTTTATCTGAATAAAGATATATTTCATTTGATTGATTGTATAAATTTCTGCTTCTAAACTAACCATTGCAAATGCGGAGTTCTTTGATTTACGTTTTGGACGAGAATTGTTTGAATGTAATCGATTAAAATAATTATTAAAAGAACTTTTGAGACAACATAATGTGAAAAAAGTTGAATCATTTCGAATAATTCCAGACAGAAAATTTTGTGTCAAAATGTGTATGAATGTGTTTGTATATATGTTCTCCTGTGATCTTGCATAGCTTCTTTTTGCACCCCACGCTTTTTTACCATCAAAAATTATTTTCTATTTTTTAGTTCGGTTTGTTATTGAAGCGTGTGTTAAGTTTTTTAAAATATTATTTATTTATTATTTTTAAGTCTTGTATTGTCATCGGTCCGTGATGGGTGTGCAAATTTCCAAAATTTCAATTATATAGATTCCGTTACATAGATAGAGATAAATACAGGTCAGGCATTGGCCTGACCTGTATTTAATTAAAGCTATATATTGATATAGCTTGTAAAAACACAATATTTGTTGACCATCAGAGGAGAAAAAGGTTGTCTTTTATAAACAAATATACGTTTTTAAATATGTTAAATTAAAACTAAAGCTCGTTAATAAACAAAAGAAAAGAAAATCGATCGACAAATAGAGGAAAGAAAGGTACTATAATGTTTGGTCTTTTTAAAATGACCATACAAATCGATATACGCTTCCTATATATATTAAAGTCTATATTCCATCTAATTTGTATAAAGCTTAAATATTCTTTATGTAATGTTTTTTTTGTATTGTATGTAATTTATGTAGAATTATAGATTTTATTATATCTCTGATGCTCAAAATGTTACAAAACAAAAAAAAGGAAATTAGTTGACAAACAGCAGAAAATGGTTCTAACTGTTTTCTCTCTGCCTATTTATATATATATATATATATGCGATGTTAGCAGTGCGATATATATATATATATATATATATATATATATATATATATATATATATATATATATATATATATTATGTTCAATATAGTTCATTTATTTAACATTAAATCTTAGACTTTCTGTAATGTTTAGCTATTTATTTTACGAATGATATTTTTAGCTTTGATATTTTAATGCTCATGTGTAAAAAATATTCTGGTGTTTGCGTGCAATCGTGAGGTTCGATTCCTAAGTTATACAATTTGTTAGTGTGTTAATGGTTTTCTATTGAAAGATTTTTAAAGCGACACGGACGGTTTCAGGAAACGTGCCAGCAATACTCGCCCCTAGTACGTGGGACTAAAAATATCTCTCTCTTATCTATCTATCGCAATATGGGTCTATAATACACTTCTAGGGAAACGTAATTTAGAATACCACCGTTGCTAACATATTGCCTGTCATATAATCACAATATCTCATTTGAAGACTTTTACAAATCAACACATTATGCTTTCAAAATATTATGTGTGCGATGTCAGCGCGGCACAGGCGCGACGTTGGCGATGCTCTCCAGTTTCAAGAAATGATCAATCATAAAGCGCGAGGTGATTTTTCACGAGCGCGTCCTCGACGCTTTTTGTTTTCCCAAAACACAAAATTAAGCTCAACCACATTTTAAATATAGATTGAAAGTGTCGAAAATAACTGGTGTGTTGAAATAACGTATCTCTCACCTGGTTGGGACTTTAACGTCTCTACCGTTTACGAAATCATACGGTCAATTTCTTCGTAAGAAAGTGTTATGTTAGTTTTTCGAGTCAATTAATGTTTTTTTTGTAATACATAAAAAACGGATATTTCTACTCAAATTGAAACTACATGATCATGTCTAGATCGATGAACCTTGGACAAAAGGATTGAAAAAGACCATGACCATGTTCATACTAATAAATTATTGTTATTTCGGACTAACAGTTCCTGCTCGTATTACTTTTAAACTTTCGACAAGTTTGCGTCTAAATTTATAATAAGTTATTTATTGACTGTACTAAATTGTATTTGACTATTCTAAATTATGAAGGCACATAACATACCTATTTCATACAAGTTTCTAGATAATGTAGGTACCGTTTTGACGTTATATAAACTGGTTTGTTTTGACAGTCAAATGTGCTTTATTAACTCTAATATTACATGTAGAATAGTAAACCGCTCTTTGTAGAAGGTTTTAGGAGAGGCATATAATTATGTTCAGCAGTAAACGTCGTGAATTACTCGAGTTAGAGTCACCCGACTTGAGAAATGCCTCCCCACTACTGCTACTATTGTTGCTGGTATATTGGCAACACGCAAGTAATATCATTGGTGTTGCAAGCATTTACAAGCTTCGGTAGCGGTATCGGTGCACTTATTTGCGAACATCGTTGTTAAATGTCTTGGTATGATACCCTACTGCCGCCTTTAATGTCTTTTTGCCTTTAGCCCCCGGGTAAAGCGCTAAATTTAATGTCAAACAGATCCATCTCTCACATAGTAGCCATAATAAGGCCGCTGTTTCTTAGCGCCAGCTCTAACTCTGCTTGGTTCGTCAATGGAGCGGAAATCTTCACCAGCGCGGCTATTAGACCGGCCAGTGAATGAACTTATGACCGGTTTGGCCGTTCTAATACGATTCCAGTTCATAACTAGCGCGTCACTAGATTGGTTTATCCAAAACCATTTTGTATGGTTGTAAATCTGTGTAGCTGTGTAGTTTTATTGTAGTACGTGTAGATTGAAACATGTTATATACCTCCGTGTTCTTACATCCGTCTTCTGATTGACTTATTGGTACATACCTGAAACAAACAGAAAAAAAAGTTTTATTTATTATAAATTAAATTTTATAGAAAGATATATCCACATTAAAGTATTGATGAATTAGTTGTAGCAAGAGCTCAACAATTTACAACTGCTTAAGTAATGATAAATAATAACAATGCAACAATATTATTGATATTAAAATGTTTAATGCTATAACATGGCCCTCTCCCAAGTTTGTGGACATATGGTAACAAGATAACACCACAAAATAATGAATAAAACGAATCTACTATCAAAATATATGTATTATACAGTTATATATTTATAATAACTTATTATTGTAACCGTCTATCTGTTGCCGGAACCGCTTGCAACCAAGCTTTACGAATACCACATTAGCACATAAGAATTAAAAAAGTAAAATAACGCTGAGAGAAAATAGTAGCTGAGAAGCTTTGATCAAATATAGGTACCATTTGATAAAAGCTGAGAAGACACAAACATGAAAAAAGTGGTCCTTGAGTTAAGATAGTTTCAACATCTTTAACAGTTTTAACAAATTTGCAAGGAGACCTTGCATTTTATATTATCTAACATATCTATCTAACAAAAGAACATAGTTATTATTTAAAAAGAGACCTTATTTAAGTCGTAACTATAAAAAGTTACTTTGTATACCCCTTACCCATGTGAAAAAAAAAGGAACATGCCCGACATATGTACGCTTATCAAAGAATGAACACACCCGAAGTCATTGTCGGTTTCACCCCATCATTTACTGTTACTAGGGGTGTAGATAATAAAGTAACTGTCTATCTAACGGAGGAAGAGGCGTGGTCACCAGACAAGTTCCAATGGGATCTTCAACGTCAGTTGGTGAAATTTGATACAGTTTCGTTATAAGCACTTCTTTTATCTATTTAAGACATACATATGTATTCTTGAAAACGAGTTTTATTTTTATTGTATGTTATTTTATAATAACTATTATTATACCATTTATAACAATTACATGCATTTTATGGTAATGGAATGTTTCAATGCTGTTACCATCCATTTCTAGGACTCTAATCATTTAAATATTGTAGCTACACAGATTGTATAGTATGAAAAAAGGAGATTTTTAATAAAAAAATAAATAAATTCAATGAATAAAATACAGCTATAACATATTAAAAACCCTGCGTTTATGAAGTAAAAAGATAAAAACTAATTCTAAAACTATTGGAAGGTACCCCACTATCTATTATTAGATCTTTAGCGAGTATTGTTTTTAGTTTAATAAAATGTTTATACTCACATTATATGTAACTTAAGGATATATTGTTGAGATGATGAATCTGAACATATATATATATTGTGAATGATCAGGGCAAAGTCACGTTTGTCCGCGATGAACACCTAAACTAATGAAACGATTTTAATGACATCATGCACTGTGTGCATTTTGGTCCAACTTGAGAGATAGATAGGATAGTTTTTATCTCAATGTATAGTTACAATATATTACTTAGCCAACGTGTGGCCGAGTTCTAGTATTCAATATTTTATAGTGTCCAGGGCACTCAAATTTTTTAAGAATGAAGGCGTGAAATTAGCAAGCTATTAAGTATACAATAGCTATAATCTAAAGAGAATTTGCATATAAATGTTTGTGTGTATTTGGTCACTACAGGCGTCGCGCCGCGCACTGGGCTCGTATTAGGTTTCCAAAGCAATAAAAACAAGTTATGCGTGTATATTTTATACACGCTCTTCCGGCTATCAGTTTCAACACCAATATTACTAACCATTTCTCACGCCAATTTGCTATTGGTTGACACGTTGACAACCACTGCAACAATGTTCACACAACATAAAAATTAAACTATTTCCTAATTAAAACTATTAAAAAGTAGAGTCGACGGTGATAGCGTCGCCCACTTCCGCATTTAGTTATTTGTGGCGGTTAACCCTTCACCGGCTATTAAGGGACTGTCGGGGTTAAATGAGACATTTTTCAAAGCGGCCCCGACCGCTGACGGGCTTAATGAGATGTCGCCACGGGTTATTTTCAGTCGTAAACCCGTACAAACTAGAAAAAGGAACACGAAAATCTTAGAGATAATGAACCTTTCGGATTCGTAATTGAAAACAAAAAGTTGCTTTTGAAGCTCGCGTGTGTATGTGCGTGAGTGCCTTTATGTGTAATACAAAATCAGATCACACGCGCGTGTGTGTGTGTGTGTGTTTCTTGAATGATTGGTAAGTGGAGCGTAGATATTACTCGGACGATCGCTCCGCAAGTCCACGTGTATAGTTTCGTGTTAGGCTCCATTGATTGCCCGATGACGGTGTCTAACAGTCTGTGACGATTGCCACTGCAATACAGGATTATTTATTGCACAACGTTTAAGACATCGATTGATGCAGTGTATTTATTATCCGTGAGGTTTCCAAACGTGAACATTATATTTTTTGTATGAAGGCAGTATACATTTCATGTATGTAGGTACTGACCTGTATTCTAGTAATGTACATAATAGATAGATAGATAACACTTTATTTGTACACCAGTCTTACAGTAGAATTATCATACATATATTTGTCATACAGATAATGTACAAAGGGCGGCCTTATTGCAAAATGCAATCTCTTCCAGGCAACCTTAGGATGGATCAATCAAGTGTTTCGGAGAGACAGTTGTAGTACATTTCAACATTTCAAAATTTTTATGAAAAACTATAATTACTATAACTAAATCAATATGAAAATATACAGATATCCTGTATATTTAAACAGCTGTATATTTTGACAGCTGCTATAATATATGTTTACTACCTTATTGGAATTTAGGGCTTTTAATTAACGATTTAAAGCATACATCTTAACATTTTTTAAATATCAGCTACGGCCGATCGAGGTATTGATCACAAACATAAAATCATAGACATAAAAAGAAACGAGTCACTTAATCCGAATTTATTTTAGTACTAGGTTTAAATTAAAAATGTGCTGTATCACATAAAATCTGTAAAGAATACATTGAATATTATCTTCCAATTATCAGAACCGTGTATAGGGGCTTCGTTAATATAAAACAGTAAGAAATATTAGTACAATCAGGTATCTACTACTGTAAGATATAATCTGTGGTGATGTGTAGCGCTCTTAAGAACGCGGGAATAACAGCTGGATATGGACGAAGCTAATTAAGTACAATATTAATAAACAATCCATTAACGATTGCACAACCAAACGTTCGGAACAAAATGTTAAACATAATTGTTATTTTAGTATCTGTGCAACTACTGGTTTAACTAATCAACGTATTAAAAAGGTAGAGGATTAAACTAAAATGTGTTAACTTTTAATGGAGTAGCGATGAAGTAAAATAGTAAATATAATACTTGTATGTAACGGAACTAAACTGTTCATTGGATTGAATTGATGTTTTGTGAAATCATTGTTGTCACTTCGGGAACGTATTTAGCTTTAAAAAATTCCAAATAAAAAATTAAAACAGGCTTGCAAGGCTTACCGGACAACACGCATCAGCAGTCGCAAGTAACAGCAAGTATATACTCGAATGGAATATTAAAAGATCTAGTCAATAGCAGTAGGAGTATTGCTAAGTTCTTTTTCATAATATTTAGTTATTCTTATTATAAAGTATATATAAGTGTTCATGTAAAAAGTGTTCTTCTTTCTATAAAAGACATGTACAGGAGACAGGAAACTGTCACTGAGGTACTAATTTAGTCGGCCTCGTGGTAAGTTTCAGCTTATCTCCCAAGAACTTGTTTTGCACGCCGTGGGAAACACACTTACACGCGCAATAATCCACCTTGTTTTATCTATAGGGCTGTGCTACCGAGCAATTAGGTAACCCATCAAGAACGTAATATACCGATCAAGCCTTTCACATTTTGATTACACTCATTTATCTTTACTTTCAATGAGGCTAATTCATTCCCTGTCTTTAAATAGCTCTATCAAATTCAATCTGTTCGTTTGTAAATTAGTAGTGATTCTCGGTGTCGATAAAATATTATCGTGAGTTGGTAGCCCTGTCGGTAATCGCTGGTGGCAGCATCCCATTCATTGCGTCTGCATGTGTGAGTTTTACGTAGTTATGTGTGTGTGAGTGGCCGTCCATACGCTCCGAGCTACCGTTACCGTATGGACTACGGTCCGGATAAGTATCTACACCAAATTGTCGGTCTGTCGGCCGGTATTGACAAATGATGACCTCTTTTTTATACTCTCGTTGTAACACGATTGCAATCAAGGAGATTATTAATAACGTTGCTATCTCGATAAAAAGTGTACAATAGTGAATGGCGGGTAAAAAAGATACATAAAACAGATTAAGTATTTTGCTTAAATCTGTTTTCATGTAAACGAATGAGGTAGGTATCACAAATAAAAAGTTAAGCATGAGAGACGCATGTTTGAGTGAAAACATTTGTTTTAATGCTTCGTCGTGTCATTGAAGGGAAACGCAAATAAATTTTAAAAGCATTACAATCTCCTGCGTGATAAATTACGTCCTTTCGTGCTCTCGTGCTCCCGTGGTCTCATCACTTACCCCTTTGAAAGGAGCACTTTAATCATTTCGTTTTCCAAAACATCACTTTGTACATATTGATTTATTTATCTTTTTATTATATACCTTATTACTTGGTAACCGATTTTATAGTTTCAAGTTTACGTAAAGTATTCGTTCTACACGTTTTTTGTTTAACATACTAATTCGTAACAGATACATAAAATATCTATATATTAAGATTAGAGATATTTGCCTAACAAAGAGAGTGTCTCAGTAGCAAAAGTACTTTAATTCAAAATGCTGTACTAATTACCGTTTTACGGCACGTACGTTACTTAGATAAAAAAGAAGATGTATTATCTTATTTTTTGTCTTAGTTTATAGTAAAAGTGGAAAACATCAGACGGCGGCGAGTCATGGCGATTTATAAGACTCTATGTAGCTCTTACCCGTGACTTCGTATGCTTGAAACCCTTAATTTTGGGACATGTTTCTAACGCGACGTGAGCTAAGAATTTTTAGCTAACGTCTCGTACCTAAAAGCTACCTACGTGCCATATTTCAGATCTTAAATACAAAAAGACCAAGGACTTTCATATACATTTGTGAGAACCCTTAGACCTCATTAAACCGGCCCTGTCAAAAAATCCTTTCTTAGCCTGACTCATAAACAATCTCCTTGCAAAATTTCATTTTCATATGTGATTTCAAGTAGTTTTCGCGATTTCTTGATTAGTAAGTGGTAAAAGATTATTTATACGTATAGCAATACATTTTAAATGTCCTATGCCATAGCCGTATAACTCAAACAACCTTTAGTACCTACCATATTAACTAAGATAGAAGTGCCATAAAATATTTAAAGACTTCAAAATTTTGCAATGAAAAGGAAAATTTACTATTTAAAATTCTAAATATAGGTAGTTTTGTATGATATACATAATTAGTAGTAATATTAGTAGAGTATACATAGTTGAATCTACTTTTCGTAACCACATTTGATGTAAAAGTACTCTAAAGCAGAAAAACCCACCATCTTTTCAAATAAAAAATGGTGTAGCTTTTGAATAGTTTACTCTCCTTTCTTCATACAAGTCAAATAAGACAGTGTAATGCCTTTCATGTTTGCACTATCCTCTAGCTCATGAGCATATTTTTTACAAGAGCTAACAACAAATATCTCGAATAAAGACAAATTCACTGACAACTACAGATCGAATAAATGAGAAATACGAGGCACAACCAATTTTCTTATAGTATCGTTATTAATTTAAATTGAAGCTTGTGAGTAGATAATACAGTTTTAGCTGAGCTGTGCGGTATAAGATGGTTTACTTTCAAATAAACAATCTAATGTATAAGCTAAATATATTGGATGCTATTATGTCATCATTCGAACTAGATAATAGATTCAATCTAAATAATTGTGTGAACACCACCAATAGAACCAAAAAAGTCATTTAAAATTTTGTATATAATATTTACGTCACAAAGTTTCAAATTATACTAAAATAAAAACTACACAGAAGAAAGCTATATTTTTTAAGATCTGTAACATAGTGGCGCATGGCGTAGTATTGGCCAGTGCATGACAGATAATATAGACAAAAAAGATAAACATATTCCATTCCAAAGTTGGCAATGATTAAATTTGATAATACTCTTAATATTTTCCATGTTATTATTAGAAAGAGATGCATTGAGAATATTGCCATATAGCATGAGAATCAACGCCACACGGTCAGTTTGCGAACGGTCAACGGCTCCGTAATAATATGTAATAATGCCGAGCAACAAGTTTTAACAAGCAAATTATTGAATGCAATTCACAATAAGACTTTAATAAGCTTTTGATTTTAAGGTTTTATAATAATACCAATTTTTTTTTCCACTTAGAAATTATAGTTTGGGGAAAATTAGTTGCTTTTATGGTATTACTGGATTAGGTTTGTGAAATTGGCAATAGGTGTTTATTTTCTAGCCTTGGTATAAGGTACCTACTTTTTACTAATGTTATAAAGCTAAACAATTTACTTGATTTTTCGAATTGTAAGAATGTGAATTATAATAATTAGTAATTAGCCCGTTTATTGAGGATGGCTAAGCTACATAACGTCACGCTCTCGACGTGACCATAAACTTGGCGTGAAGGAAATGTTAAAATAATTAAAATCCATGATATGAATCATAAAAATACAGTGAAAGAAGGAGGACATAAAATATCTTTACAACATAATAATTAATAATAAATCCACGCACAAATGGAACAATCCTCAGCATTAATAGAAAAAAACAGAATACATTTTATCAATGTGAGGTTCAGTATTTATTTCGTGATACACCAAAATAACTTTTAAATGATGTCTGTGGGAACAGTGTATCCATTACGTAGTACCTATGTATTTACTTAATTATCGATACATCGACCGACAAAATCTAAATATTAAATATCACTTGAAATGAGTCATGCGACAAACCAGTCTTAGCATTACTAGGTTGATTTACATACTAATGATTGTAGTTCCTTTTTCAAACACACAAAAAACTAACACTTGGTTCCAAATTTAAATTCATTTTATAGTTTTTTATTAAATTATATTTACAAAGGAAATGATCAGAATATAATTTTATTGCGTGTCCGTGTACTATGTCTAATATTTAACTTTGAAAATATAACTGACAAAAAAAATGTATCGCAGTTTAAAGTAGGTAGGTACGTATGAACAATTTTGTTCTTAATTTTCTTATTCTTAATTTTAACATGAAATCACATTTTTTTGTTTAATGACCGTACTTTTTTAACACGCTTTTATAAGCTTCACTTTTAACTATGTAAATATATCTTGGAAGTAAATTTTAACCTACTTCTAATTATTGGTGTATCGCAATGAATCTTTGTATGTACCTGTAGTTCGGATGATAATACTATTGGCATGATCTGATAATGGAGCCTGGAGGTGGATAGTGGAACGCTTCAGTAGCTACTACTAAACCCATCGAGTGGTTTTGACGAGTCCAACAGATTGGGCTTAGTAACGATGGTTTGACGACTTAGTCAGGAGGTGGATAGTGGAACGCTTTTTTACTTTTTAATTGGGTTAAAAAAACACGCTTTAATAAGCTTTTCTAAACTATAATTTAATACACATTTGATAAAGGCTTTTGATGGATGAGTAACATTTGTAAATATAAATAAAAAAAAACGAATTTTGCTTTCTGTATTAGTATAGCTAATTGGCTAAATAGTAGCATACCACGCTAAAGCGTTTCTTAACGGCAGTTAACAAATCGATTCTCGCGATTTAATTGCTAACCACCGATTAATAGTTATACGTATTAGTTTGCGATGCCAGTAGCCGATCTAATCGCAATACCATTTTTGGATATATAAACGTGCCTCTTAATTGACTGTGAAGATTTTAACTTTTCTCAAGAGCCGTTGCAATTTTAATTCTTATTAGTCAGTACATATTATAAAACAAAGTCCCCCGCCGCGTCTGTCTGTCTGTCTGTTCGCGAGAAACTGATAAACTACTGAACGGTCATGCGGTTTTCACTTATAGACAGAGTGATTCATAAGGAAGGTTTTTATGTATAATTTGACACGTGCGAAGCCGGGGTGGGTTGCTAGTTTTGTACATACGTTTAGTGGAGTACTGTGATTGGTGCTTATAAGAGGATGTGAGAGACTCACTTAAAACGATTTCCAAGTAGAAGGTGTTTTTATAGGGTATTAATATTAATAAATAGTTTTATTAACGGATGGGTAAACATGATATCTGCCTTGAGTCAACACTAGGCTAGTCTATATTTAAGTGTATATTAATCTGTAAGTTAAACAAGTTGTAAGATGCGAAGTGTAATTATCATAAATAGTTGATATGTACACACATCAAAAGTGTCTAGGGATCAAGTACATTTTTAACTATAAAATATTATCCAATTAAAATTTACGAAATCTAGTCAGGCAAAAATTGGGATTTTTTAAATTTTTATTGTAAAGATAAAAAAAACAATAATCTGTGTTTCCACCATTCACACGAAATACACAACACACGGGTCCTCCCTTGTTTGGTATTACAACTTTTGGTCGAATGTTACTAATTCGAACAACGTTTGAGAAAATAATTGCTTTGCATAATATCGATTGACAAATTTTCATTTCATCGAATATTTATTTGCGATAATAACATTTGCGCTGTTGATCAAAAAGTATAATGCTCATTTCATGTAATGTTCAGTTGGTATAATATATATTTCACCGAATATTCATTTGGTTTAATGTAATGTAGTGAAAGGGTTAGGTTAGATTAGAACTGTGACCACAACAAGCCAGACAATAAACCAAATATGAAAAAAACAATGAAACCACCGTCAGTTTATTAACAATGAAAAGAAACTAATTATTACTGAACCGAATATTCGATATGATATCTAGACTAAATCATTATTAGTCTAATGAAGCATTAGTTTAAATAAAATTAGTGCAAATGAAAATTCGGTGAAATGACATTATTCCAAATAAATAATTATGTTAAATAAAATAGTACCAATGGAATATTCGGTCAAATGAATAATTATGTGAAATGACTATTGTAACTGAAATTAGTCGAAGTGATTTTCGACCAAACGTTGTTATACCAAACAAGGGTGAACCCACAATCACAGCGATTTGGCATGCTTAAAATCAGTTCATCAAAATCACTTTGAGGAATGGCACCCATGTTATTTCTTACAAGTCAAAAAGCTCGGCAGTGCTATTCTTTGGACCATATCCCATGCCTGCTCAATTGGGTTGAAGTCTGGCGATTAAGTAGGCCACGGAAGAACGTTGATGCGAGCATCGGCAAGAGTGCGTGTTACGACTCTAGCCGTGTGTGGACGTGCATTGTCGTGCGAATCACCCAACTGGCTTTGCAAAGGGATGATCACGTCTGAAACAATCCTTTCCGCATAAATCTGAGCATTGCGGTTGCTCCTGATCCAAATGTGATCGGTTCTTCCACCGATCAAAAATCCGTTATTCATCGGGTTCACGAGACCATTGTAAACGGGCCCTCCTAACTCTCAGCGGCTTTCGGGAACGCAGACACACTTCACGTAAACGATTTCAGATGGTTTGGTGGTTTATTAGCAAGCCTGAAGAGCTGTGGAGCCTCGTAACCAACATCATGGCGGTCATGGTACGATTCCGTCGAGCCGTATTTTGGATTTACAGGTCCTGTCTGCGAGTGGTGATGCGAGATCAACCTCCGGGTGTCCAGAGGCGGCTCATGATGCTCTGTGTAGTTTCAAGAGCGACAGCCACAGTACGTTACCTGGAACCAGCTTGCAATATCCCGACGGCTCTCATCATCTCTTCTCGTTTCAAATAATGTCGTCGCTCCATATCGATGCAATTTTTTTCAGTTCCGATGCAGAAGTTGTAATGGTTTTGTAAAAACCCTATTACTTTTATAGAAATCCTGATCGACAGTTGATTTTCTATTTTTAATTAAAATTTAAAGAAAATTCTTTATTCAAATAGTGAAATTCGCTAAAAAGAATCAATAACAATACAAAAAGTTAAAAAAATATAATTTATAAATAATAGGTGTTTTAAAGGAGGTTTCAATGACGAAAAAGTATTGGTTAAATTGAGACTCTGCAAAACTTGTCACGATTAGAACTTTACTAAGTTGAGCTTACAAAATTTATTTCTTTTAAAATTCCATATATCTCAGCTTATCATTTTGTCAAGATACCTTGATTATTTTATCTACGACAAAAATACTAAAGTTAATTATCAAATAAAATAGTCAACACTTAAACATAAAAGTGTTATTTGTAACATTAATTTCAATTACAAATACAAAATTAAACTTCGCTGGTGTCCGTAAATTGAACTAGAATCGATTGCAACATTGTTTACCAATAAATTGTATTCACCCAAGTGAAATCGGGTATTTCAACTAGTGCTTAAATCTCGACTAGATCATTGATCTCTATTGATCGAGAGATCGGACGCCGGCAGTGGGAGGAGGCCTGGCTCGAAACACCTGCCGCCCAAGTACTGTGGACCAGTGTGTAACACACTAACTACTGAAGAACACAACTTCGATACAAGTACGATTTAATATAAACTTTATTTTAATCCACACAAAGTTTACAATAAAAAAAAAATATGAATTAAAAGCCTTTTCGGTTTCGTAGGTCGAACCGTAGCCAACCTAGTCAGGGCACAAATCTTGTTGAGATAATCTCCAACTACTTTTACTATAGGCAATGAGTTACTGCTGCCGAGTTTAATAGAACCTTCACAATGCTATGTGATTTTATAACGATTGAAATCCTAGGCACGGCAGCTTTCCAGTTACGGAACTTGGCAACTAGCTAATCTTGTTCTTGTTATATGATTTTCGATTTATTATCATATCGCTCATTTGCGTGAAGAGTGACATAACTAAAAATCAGCAATTTTTATTTTAGATTGTTTCTGATTTGACTAGGTATAATAAAATCAATATATTTACATCAGCACATTTCTAGTTGTATAGAAGTTACATATTGTGTATGTATGCAAGAAATGGTGTCGATGACTATCAAGTCATATCAGTATGTTTTTAATAAACGGAAGATTCGGTACATTCTTGTATAATATAAGACATGACGTCTCGCCTTGGTGTTGTCAAATCATGCAATTTTATTGTTGATTTGACAATTATAAAATAAATTAAAAATATAAACTAAAAGTGGAGGACAATTTTCGCAGTATTTTAAGATGTTGCATAATTGCATTGCCTGACTTAAACCAAATAATTTATTGTGAACATGTAATTTAACTGTACGTATTAACTGAGTCTGCCCAGTTAATAGCTAGGTAAAATTAAATTACATTAATGTCTAAGTTTCACATCGCCTAGGGTAGGTATAATATCACGTAATCAATAAGTTTCTTTCATAGATGAGAATTTTTAGTTTTAAATTTTGAAATAAATAAATATGTATTGATTCAAACTTTCTACGTAGTTTTTGCATTCTTTTCTCAATATAACATATTATAAATATACAGATACATATTTGTAGGTTAATAAAAGTATGTATGTACGTAATTATAGACCGGAAGACTAGATTATTTTGCAATTTCATTAGGTATATAATTATAATATTAACAAGAAAGTCGCTATTATTTAGATATATTCCAACACTGCCTTCTATCGATCACCAACTTTTCATTTGCTTTTTTTAGTAAATTAGAATGGATTTCCTGTTAATTATTCAATTATTAACTCATTACGTTTTAGATTTCATTAAAACTTACACATTTTTGGTTTATTTTTTGGTTCCTGCTGCATATAAATTATCTGCATATAAACTTTCTATCGATAGTATTCATTAACCGGACGACAGCGCAATGACACATAAATTACACAACTGTTTTAGCCACAGACGAAAAAAACGCGTAGGTACAACTTCTGTCAGAAATCGGGACTATTCCTACAGGAGTATCCAACTGGAGATGGGAGATTTTTCAGGGTGTGTCTTACGTTTAAGGAAACGCCACTTACTGTACTACCACGAAATTCAAATATTAAATTATCCATAAAAAAGTATAGATATCTTCGGTGACCAGATTCTAAGCGATGTCCAGAATCTTGTCACTTTTAAGATATGGGTAGACCTGCTTGCAAAATGCTTGGTGCGCTCTGAGAAAGAGCTGTAGAATAGAACCTCAGAACTTAAAATGGGTTGTATTCAGAACAATGTGTTATTCGATAAGATCTTTATTTAGCGCGACTTTTGACCTCGTCACCAACAGCGCCCTGAAACCAGTGTTATTTTCGATTTGTCCACAATCGCTCTCCCATAACCACTGCCTTCATTAGTAAGTTTTTTAACAACTGTTACACTAGATTTGTCACCATTAGCATCCTGAGTTTAGTGTCTTATTAGTTTTGTGTCACCAACAGCATGGTTTAATGCTGCGTTGAGTTTCTCTCGGTTTAGAGTATATCACCAGTAAATACAATGGCAAAAGGAGATATGATAGTTGACTTTACATTGTTGATTTTGTGGGCCATAAAATATACAATTCGTAAGAAACTATATGTAATATGAAAATTAATGCTTAGTGGCTGACCGCAGGCTAATTACGGATAAACAGAGTTATTAGCTCTTATAAGCGTTATAAACTTAATATTCATTGCTTAAAATGAGGTGTGCCGTCCTGTGCTTGCATGAGTCATACAGAAGCGATACAGGAAGGTTTATATCACTTTTAAATTATCTGAGACATTAAAACGGCGTGTACGTCACTTGGCAACCATTAATTCATTACCATTAGTTACAAGAGTTTTAAATGACTCAGTTTTGTATTCTTTTTCACCAATTACCAACACTAATTCTTTTGTTGCTTCAAAAAAATGATAAACGAACGTCAGACTGCCTCGGGCAGCGAATGATTAAATCATTAGGCCATTAGGTGCAGTCATTTCTTATCAGTCAGAATCAGAATTTTGCTAGGTCCATAGTTCAACATTGTCGTCCGAAGTAGTAATAGTACTAATGCGATCGTTTTACTTAGGTTATGATTTAGATATTCGATGTGAAGGACACACAATACAATGCCTAAACAGATGTGTAGTTATTTTATACTGTTGCTGTTGTTACATCCTGGTATCGGTAAGAAAAGGTTCTTATCGATACTCGGATGTATCTTAAAACATAAAGAAGGCGGAAGCTATAATATTCGAAAAAGCTATGAAATGCCATAAGTAATCATCCTCTTAATGTGTCGTAACGTTTAAAAAAAATGATATGCTACTGTTACTGAATTACTACTTACTACTACTGCCACTGAATGCTACCACAAGCTATTAATGTATCCCACTCAATCGTATTTGATTGGACCTTAAGGATTTATTTTATTGGCTCTTGTTTACATTTGTTTATGTAGAAAACAAGATAAATTTCCTGGAAAAAGTTAGGAAATATGTTGCAGTGCTATACTAAAATATATTTTTTAAACACTAATATTATGTAACTTAAGTCCAATATCACTAGTTCACCCCTCACTTTAAGCTAAATGCCAAAGAAGAGCTCCACATCCCACAATGTCTTGCACCCTCGCCTTTCCTCCCTGTCACTTCAAGGGTAAAGTCTTTATTATTATTTTTTAATATAATGTGTAAAAACCCACTCTTTTAGTCAGTTAGATAATAAATGCAAAAACATTAGCCGGGTTAGATGATGCAACTTTTTGTGTGTGTCACTCAAGTTTTTGTGTGTGTTCTTATCCGGTGTGTAGTTGCGCAAAAATTGTCTTTTGTTTCGGCTAAATGTAGTTTCTTGGAACTTTACTGAACGTATCGGTGGCTGATTAGTCGAGCTCGAACCCCGGACCTCTCATTCCTCGAACATGTCTGTGAGACGCGTGCGCCACGTTTGAAGTTCACCGACAAACGCGGCCGCGCTCTTATCTCGCGGGAGACCGATTTTTGTTCTAACAAAGTGACAATAATGGTCTTTGTGGAGGATAAATATGGATTTTTGTGTACTTCCTGAAAATGTAGCTAAAAGAGGTCGTGCGTCCACTCCAGGGAATGTTACTTAGTACTATGTACTTAAAAAAAAAAATTTTTACTAATTATTAAAAGTTTTAATAGGTTTCTTACTTCGAATCTAGCTTTATTTTACTATTGCCTTATTTCTTCCTCGCATTTGTATATCGTAGCGAAAGAATCGAAGCTGCGATGTCCACATATACTAGTGTTTTTAACTCCCGACGCAAATAGGAGTGAAATAAGTTTAACGTGTGTATTCTGGGTATCTGTCTGTGGCATCATAGTTCCTAAACGGTCGGACCTAATTTGTTTAATTTTTATTTGTTTGAAAGGTGCCTTGTCCGAGAGCTATAGCTCAAGGGTACTGGGGTATTTTACTTTATACATTTATGCTTGTCATCAATACCTGTACAGCAGTAGCAGCAGTGTCAGAACTGTATATCTGTACATAGTCAAAGAGGGAGATCAAAGAGTGGGATGGGAAGTTGATGTATAGTAAACAGCGTGTGAGCTACTATTGTCTATTGGCCGATAGGGGGGCATTTGCTGTGAGGCCTAATTTAATTTAATTAAATTTAAAAGCAAAAGTAGTTTTCCCCTGTGGTGACGATATCATGTTGTTGGAATAATGCTCAGGTTCTGTAGGGTTGGCAATGTACAATCACTCCTCTAATATAGTGATTAGGTAGGATGAATACTTGTTTTAAACTTTACTGTTAAATAACAAACCTAGCCGATTTTGAGATTTGAGACTTCTTAATTTCACAGAGATATTAAAGACAACGCAAAATTTAGCAGTTTAAATTAAATATTTGCATAACTAAACAGAAGCGGTCACGGTAGTTACACATGAATTATGAACTTGACACTAAACTGCACTAAACGTATTGAACAAATGCATGAACGCTACGCAAATGTTTTCTCTTCAAATTTAAATATCACATTTGTACGTGCGTTTCAAAAGAAAAAATACCAGTTTACATTTACATACAAGTGGGATATGGCTTGTGTTGACAGGGAAGTAATATTTTGACAGTAGCGGCAAGATGGCCGACGAGCGCTTGTTATTTAATTAGAGCCGCATTAATTTCGTAACAGCTACTTCCGTCGCGGGGGAATTTCTAGACAACTGACCGTACTTACATATCTGTGATACAGTTTCTAGTGCTGTTCTTTGTGCTGAAAAGAGGGCCTCTTAAGCTTTGTGGGAGCAGACAAGAGTAGGTAAGTACCGAATGCAAAAGTTAGTGGGCGATTACAAGGTGAGCCGTATGAGTATTATATATATATAAAGATAACGAACCACCGATTTCTGCCCGTTGGTGTGAAGAAATATAAGGTAAAAGAAGGTATATTGGTGATATCAACAAAAAAGTTTGTTTAGGTACTAAGGGAGGATGTACTGAAGAGCGTAATATGTTATACATATCTTTCTCTATCCTCGTAGTAACTTACTAGAGCTGTCTATATTTGTGGTATTCTTTCTAAAAATATCACCAAATTACTTATATTACCAATATAACTACCTTCCTTTAAGATATATCAGAAAGTGCACAGGGTTTTCCAAAATGGCTTGATGTTGATAGCCAAAACTTTACAAATGATTATTAGATAAAGGCAGGAAGATGTGATAATGCTATGATCTTTAAAGGAATTCAGGATTGACGGCTGACTCTTAAGTGCGTGGAAGCAAAAGATATATTACGGTGATGTGATAAACGATGTTTTGTTTCTGTACAGGAATTTTTTAATTCTGTATGGACGACAATTTGTACTAATCAAAATTGTGAATTTCTTCAGATAAGCATGCAAATCAAACGCTTCAACTTTATTAACTGTAGATAAATTTGCTCAAAACCCCATAAATAACTTTCTAATTACTAGACATTAATGTGAGTGCTGAAAGTCTTCAATGTCCAAATCCAGCAAGACTATTTATCACTCCTTCACCAAGCCATGAAACTTTATATATAAACTTCAGGACATCTCATCAACATTCGTGTCACATCTATCAAGTCACATCAATGTTTAATGATAGAAAATTATTATACACTAAAACTGTGTTTGTGTCATTATTTAATAGATGATATAAAACACGACTACCGGTGTTACTTTAATTATACAGCGTCGCGTCGCTGATACAGCCAATAAAATATTCATTACAAAAAATATACAGGGAACGAGGGATTGTTCTTATCATACGTAGATCTTTGGAATGAACTCGTAGGAAATGAATTATATGCCCGAAGGCCAACAACATTTGGTGTAATGCTGATGAAATATTCCTAAGACCTTGAGGTATTTTATGAAAACACCACTAGCATAGTAAAATGTGTTTGGTTACATACTAGGCCTTTATGAGACTTACAATTAAACTAATCTTTTCCATTCGATTCTAATCTATAAGAAGAAACATAAAGAGCCCGTAGGCTTAGATTTTATCATATCGTATCGTATCTTGTGCAGTTACTCAAAATAAATGAAGATAATACAATAATATTTGAGGTGACTAACTAGTACACTTAGCGCAGTGCTAATGAACGGTGTAGGTTCCGAGACAGTGTGTTTTTTGTTACCAACGAAAACTTTCTTTAAAACCACAGGGATTCTAAGGCGTAGATACAAGTTGTTTGTGCTTCTTTAGGTATAAACGCTTTATGGGACTTTGATATACTGCCTTTTTAATTTTTTTTAATATCTACCTGATAGTCTATTTTTACATATCTATCTATACTCACAGGAAATCTAGTTTTCTTTGAGTCCTGGAAATTGAGACGCTTGGTTCGTCGGACTGTAAGACTGTAAGATGTGTCTAGATACAGCAAAAACATTTAGTGTATACAACTACCCAATATCAACCGTTGGGCCGCGGAACGCCAGGCATGATCCCCTAGCCCGGTCAGAGGATCCTCCCTTTGTGTTGGAGGGACTTATTTATTCATTTTAATTTCAATTTCACATTGCAATATAAGATAGCATGCCAAAATCTTCCATTCGTTACTCATATCCAGATGTTAATAAGTAGGTCACTGTTTCGATGCTACATCATGTCCGTGCCTAAAACTTTTTGTGTTATTGTTTAAGATATGTTTAATAAAAGTCTTTCTTTTAAGAATATGATTCGTAAGGCGTCAGATTCCTTACATTTAAATATATATTAAAAGCTAGTGTGAAGTCAAATTAGTATATTATCTGTGGAAATCGTGTACGAGGACTCAGAAAAATGTCAGTACCTAATGTGAACTTGAACAAATTTAGTTGTGTTAACGTTAACTACGATTATATAAAGAAGTAAGAGACTTCCCCTATTCAGCAACAATACATTATTATTATTCCTATAATTCCATACAAATCGAAGTTAACGCAAGGTAATATATGAAAAATCTTGCACAAAGTAGTCGACTTTGGATCGATGTGTAAATTTCAAGCACGTTTCCCTAGTAATTAGAGCTTTGTTTGTTTCGTAATTGAAGAAGCTATATTCGTCGCGCTAACAGGGACGATGAGAGTTGAGATTACCCAAACTGTTATCGGGCTTTCAGTTTTACTAATTCATTTATGTGTCATACTACTAAGTGACAGCCAAGCGGTCTAACCGTTGGCTTGGTCACGCCGCCGGTACGAACCTGGGTGACGAAACACAGCTGACTTTTTGAAAAAGGAAAACATCATGACAGAAAAACCTGCGCACCTGATACAATTTTTATTCTACACATACCTACTCTATTTATCTATATACTTGTAAATTAATAGTCTAAGGAGGTAGGACACAGTAAATTTTAGATACAATTGGAATAGCTCTGATAGTAAGTAACGGCCTACTATCTGGCGGTCCGTATGCTTATCTGCCAACTTAGTAGTATAAAAAAAACAAATTCCGTTGTAAGTTACTGTCACCAGGGCTCATAAAATCTAAAGAGTATACTTCCAAATGTAGAATCAGAATCAAAATCTATTCTATTATAAGAGTTTGTAAGGTCGCACTGAAGGATCCTTATTCCTTTCAAAATCCAGATGTTATTAGTAGGTCGATGCTAGTACGTTTAGCAAGGTCACACGGTGAAGCAACTCGTCCCGTTCCGCTCCAAAAACCGCGCAAGTTATGCAAACCACCTCGCACTGCACGTTTATACATATTATTACATTTCTTCGTTATATACACATGAATATGTATTTAAAATTTAAACATTCAAATCATAATGCTAAGTAAATAGAGTAATGATTTGAACGTTTTATTATCATTAGAAGATAAACCTGTATCAAAAAACCTCGTTGAAAGGAAATGGCTATATTTTATTGCTATACGGTTTCCGGATGATCCTTATTTTTTGTTTGGTAACTGATTAATTAATATTAATGGATAAAAAGATAATATTATTAATCAAGAGCAAATTGAAGGAAGGTGTTACAAGGTATGTACCCGTTAAGTTACACGTATAGGCCAACATTTTTTTTACGTCTATCACTGAAGTATCGAATATGTACTTGCTTGTTAATATATACTATAATCAAAAAATCTTGAAAACATACATTTCATTTTAAATCGTATTGCTCTTTGGAAGATAACGTAAGGCTTTAATGTTTTGTATTAAATATCTGCTATTATTTCTTAACGAATGATGCTTCGAATAATGTCTTAATGTCTGTAATTGATTGAAGATAAACTAAATTGTTTGTAGTCATTTAGTGGGTCGTTACTTTGTTTCATACGTGTAACAAAAGACAATTTGTATTATTGTGCGCTGCAATACGTTTATAATTCTATGCTTCGTCAATTTTTGCACAGTTTTGCACATAGTCATGGCGCAAGCCGAGATTTTTTATCATATGCAAATGCTTGGTAGTTCGCGGGAACTGAGTGATATCGAGTATGTGACGTGTTGTCACGGTTGCCTGCCGAGTGAGGCGCTGTAGAGTATAATAGTTTTACTGCCTTCGTCAATGATTGACCAGACAACTAACACACTTTGTAATTTGAGCCTAAACTTGGTGGAGATCGAATAGATTAATACGATATCCGTTTATAATCTGTATCATAAATAACAGTGTGTTTAGGTAGTTTATAAGCAAATATTTAACCGAATCGGAGTCATCCGACTGGTCTAAGGCCTACAGAACATCGCAATAACAGCACTACCTAGTAGTAGTAATACAGATGTAGCAAGCATAGGCACTGATAAAAGCTTACCGTCGGCTGGGCTTGGTACTTGTTAGCGAATTAGATGTGCAGAAATAAAGACAGTGCAATAAATTATTTATTTAAGAAATAAAAAAAAAACACACTTACCATGCCAAAAGACTAACTACGCGCCATAGAGTAGCCATATTGAACAATTTTCAAAGAAATTATAGAGAGCGTTACTCAATACATTCAAATCTGTTCAGAAATTTAGAAGTTGTAGTGGAATAAAGAAACACACATACATACATACATGAACGCTGAAAACATTACACTCCTTTTTTGGTCAGACGTGTAAAATCCGAAAAAAATTTTTTTCTCCCTCGCTGCTTATACTTGTTTTAGACATATTTCTATGCGTTACTGTTATACCAGTTTACAGGAGTCATCTAGGTTAATACATTATTCTTTTTTAAACCAAAGTAATCAATTGTTTTGTATTGTGTGTTATCATTAAATGTTTATCTTTTATTTTCTCTCTGACGCTAATAAAGACGTTAACCAAGCACATAATAAAGTTTTTCAAGCTTACTTCTAATTATATTGTCATGTATCGCTCAACATTAATTTTGCAATACATGTCAAATTAACAAATGAAAGTATAAAACACCTTAACAAGAACTGCAAACTGTACGTTGTATGGCATATAATTAATTTCACCATGTTTCATTATGACAAGCGGATTGAAAAAATCATAAGCCATAAAAAATTACAAGTGAACCGGAAATGCAGATCGTAGACGTAGCGCGCGCGGGCCGGACGTGAGCCCGCGCAACTGGGTCAGTTTATTTCTGTTTTGGCGGGAACCTGGCCGGAAGGGACGCCATTGTGGATGCGCCGGGAAGCCCGGAAAACAGTTGACGGATTTCTAGCCACTGATATTTTACACGGTGACTGCTATATTTCCCAAGTATTGTTTAATCTATAGTTACATCGCGTCTCAGGTTCGACTTTTTTCCAAGGAAGTAAATGTAGCTAAACGATTTAAGAACCTAATTTTATTCTAATTCTTAGATCTGATTCCACGTAAATGCCACATCTTGGCTAATGGGTTCCTGTAACAAGATTTAAATATATGTAACAGTATGATGTTACAATTGTGTATTGTTGCATGCTCCAAAAGTTGAAGAGCTAGTTTATTTCAACACAATTTTCTAAGGATTTCATCAAAATGTCCAGTTCAATCGTGGGAGAGCCATGCGTCGGCACATATGGGCCGGCTCGACCGAATACCACGGCCTCACAGAAAACCGGCAGTGAAGCAATGTTTACATTGCTTTTCACCGAGTGAGTGAGACTACCGGAGGCCCTAACCCTTCCCTCCCCATCTCCTCCTCACTCTCCCCTCTTCCACCTTTCCTCTACTCTTAAGGCCAGCAACGCATTTGTAAATCTTGAGCTGCAGGTGCCCATGGACGGTGGTCATTTAACATCAGGTGACCCTTCTGCTCGGTTGCTCCCTATACCACGAAAAAAAATGTGTTCAATAACTTGTTTGTTGAAAAAGGTTTATGGCTATCCTTACTAATATTATAAATGTGAAAGTGAGTCTGTTTGTTACGCTTTTACGCCTAACTACTCAAACGATCATCATGAAGTTTTGCATGTAGGTACACATTGTCACTTGTCACAAGGACAGAATTGCACATAGAGTAGGTAGCTTTCATCCCGAAAATAACTACAGGTAACGCATGCGCATTTAAAAAACTACATACATAATATACATTACGTTATGCTGCAGATGGGCAAAGCGATATTGGATTTAAACTTCATCATCATCAGCCTATCGCCGTCCACTACTGGACGAAGGCCTCCCCCAAGAAGCTCCAACTATTCTGTTCTTGGGCAGTCCGCATCCATCTGCTGTCAGCCACATTCTTCTAGTCGTCCTACACTACGTTTACCTAATTAAATACGATTGAAACTACGAGTGGCACAATTAGCTTACAAGAAAATGGTCACTGCTTGAGCTATTAACCGTTCCTTAGATTATTATTATAACTAAACGTGTACCTAAACAAAAATTATGATAAAAAATTAACAGTTTCTAACAAAGTCATTCGGCACTACGGCAGCTTCTATTCTTTGTAACTATTAATACATGGGGATGCTTAATAAAACCCCCGATTTATACAGAAACCATTTTGTTTCTTTTTTTTTAATTAAAGCCGCTGAATCGAATTAAACGATTCGTGAAGTTAGTTTTCGTGTGAATTCATAAGTATGAGGGTCATATTTACCCTGCATGCCATCGATGCGGGCGTTTGCAATAACATTCCTCGCAAAGACTCCTAAGGACTCTCAATTAAAATTAATTAAAGACAATTTAGCAATCCCTGAAAATAAATGACCGCTTGACAATGAATGAGATTTATTAATTGACCGGAGTTGTACGATTCTGGATGTCGAGATGTCACGCATTAGTTCCTTACTTTAAACGTTCACGTACACTGATAAGAACTACTGGTTTATTATTGTTTATAGTATGTTCACAGCTTCTTTTGTGTTTGATAACCAAGTCATGTTGCGGGTTTGACCCGTACATAAAATCATTGTTACACAGTCGTTATTCTAGTATTGTTTTTTTTTTTATATTTGAGAAGTAAAAAAAATGATGATTTACAGATATTTGTGTTTAATTATTTTAATGGTTTCAACGAAAAACTTATTTCGATTTAGTTACAGTGAAATTTTTACACTGCCGATTCTTTAATTCCAGAAACTGTTAAGAAAACCGCTACGAATTTCATTTGAAACTACATTTTCGGTCAAATACTGAAATGCCACACAATTATAAGACTTAAGTCTCATGCTGTCACCATCTAACGAGAGAGAGAGATGTAACGACATCTTAAAATTCAGCATGAATATGCCTAAAATCACTTGCAACAGAGTCTATTGAATAGACAAAATGGTATATCTTAAAATGTAAAATTCATGTGACGTTGTTTGTCGGCGATGAACTTCTAAACTAATGAAACGATTTTAATGAAATTTTACATACTGTATGCAATTTTGTTCCAACTTAAGAGATAATATATATTTTTGTCTCAATTTATAGTCACAATAATTTTTTATTGCAAATTATTTTATTGCACAGCAACGCATGGCCGGCTGGCTAGTTATATATATGTACATATTAGTGATATGCCGAACATCCGTATCCGTATCCGCGGATATCCGAGGAAGACAAAAGATCTGTATCCGTATCCGTTACTTTTAAGCTGATCATGAACGGATCTTCTACGTTATTATATTTTATTACATTTATTAAATTCGTAATTTATTTTGTTAAAACTAAATATCTGAGGTAGTAAGTTACTAATATTATTGCCAGTTAGAAGATACTATTTGACTTTCTTTATAATGAGATCAAACTCAAAATCCTTGTGATGTGTGTATTAAAATAATTAAGTATAAAAAAACACGAGTAATGCAAGTTGAAACATGTCGTGTTACAGTCCTCAACGTCAACTAGTGTGTCAAAGTCACGTGTATTGGCATCAAATGAGAAAATAACTTGAGGTCCGTATTCGTATTTGCGGATCTAGACTCTAATAATCCGTATTCGTATCCGCGGTTAAACATTTTAAACGATTCGGTACATCACTAGTACATTTATAACAAGATAAAAGTCACAACATTCACAACTACAATAAAAATAATATGACTAACATTGTAGATTTTATGGTATGTAGCAAGTAAATTTATTGGCTATTGGAATATTACTGTTGATAATTTTATGATAAAATATCATGAGTGTTGTGTCAGCTCTCTGTGAGAGACGACTTCGTCACTGGCAGGTGCTTGCTCCATGTTCCCACATTATCGGCTCCTTGCAATAGAACGAGTTTATAATCATTATTGCTTTACGCATACATATGAAATGCGTAAAATGCAATAATACCTATTGGAGTAGTAATTAGATGTTCGCCACAAATTAAGTTGGCACACGACCGCCTGACCGTAGGAAAATGGATAATTACCGGAGTAACTCCCACACTGGAGATTCGGCACTGTACTCAATAACAGAAGTTGTTGGTGTCGGCGGCAACTAAACATAAACATCAAGTAAGTCGTATGCTTGATGATTTATAATGACGTTCTTTGTAAAAGGTCCTGCTAACGAGTTAGTGCATGGTCTACCTTGCATGCTTGATGATTATGGCTGCCCTCTTTATGAATTTTTCCACTGACCAGTTAAAAAATAGTAAATTTCTTAAAGAATCTGAGGCGTGGCAGAGTTTAATAGGCTTGAGAGTTTAATTGGTTCTTTTAGCGGTGTAGTAACAGCTTATGCCTTATGCTGGTTTGCCGTTAAGCTTAACTTGGACTTGCAGTGGTTGTGGTCGAGAAGTGAAAAGTAACGCAGAGATGTGACAATGTCATTAATAGTATTTTTAGCAAACCCTGGATGAGGGTTGACGATAATAAATGCACTTAGGAATAACACAGCCGTTGCATTGGGGCAGGTAGCAGCATGTGAGGTAATATGATGGTCATGTGTTTAATAGTTGACTTCTGAATAATAAGAGTGATTATTTCATAACATTTGTACACAGAAAGTGTTCGTAACATCAACAAGTTAACGTCAGAACAACAAAAATCTCGCTAATCGTTTTCGAAACAGAGGAAAGAATTTGCGAAATGTTTCTTGCGCGTTATGATGGAATATTTACTAACAGCCGTCACAATGCTATACGAATCATAATATTAGTGGACGGTGATGGCGAGGCTGAACTTCCACGAAGCGGTCTCGAAGGAAACATTTCAACATCGGGTGCGTGCGTCACTGAGTACACGCATACTACACACGCGCCTTGTAGTTTTGATGACTCTTAGATATTTGTAAAAAATATTTATTTAATTACACTTTCCTAAAGGTGTCATAAAATTACGTGGACATTTCTACTGCGAAATGGTTTTCGTCAGTTTGTGTAGTGTGTATATCACTAATACATATATCTGCTCGATAAGCCTATATGAAAAGGTGAATAAGTTAATGTGTAAATTTTTTATCTATATGATAAAAAAGTGTCACTTGGTCGGCCGAACTGAATTTTTTACCATTTTACTTTCAAATGTCATGACCTTATTATATTTTAAATTGTTATTTTAAGGGGCTATTAATATAAGATTGATCAGAAGAAGCAAAATGAAATGTATAAGGAGGAGCAATGTAACAAAAAATCTTCTTTTAGGACCCCTTTCAAAAGGCAAAATTTAGCTTGACTTGTGTTATGGATGTCGATTTCACCACAGGTCATCTAACTCTAACTACCCGGGTCCAACGGTAGTTTTATTTGAAAATCGAACTGAGTGAAAACCCCGTCTATAGCCTTTAAGACTTATTCCCGGGTACTTACAAAAACTAAATTAAGCAGAATTTTATAAGGGAAGCAAGAGCAAAGCAAACGTTTTGTCTCATTTACTTAGTAGTACTGTACCGAATACATACTAGCACTTTATATTGAACAGAGTCCTATGTATATGTCAATAACATTATAGGAATCGATTACGATCACAGGATATTGATAAGGTATTTAAATCCGTATTAAGCTGAATTTCTATTTTTCTATTTCTATTATTCTATTATTATCTTTGCAACGCACTTTGTAATTTTGTATAGATGTGACATAACTAAATCTGTAGTAATCCGCCAGAATCCCTTAATACGAATTGGACATTACGACGTAATAATATATTTCGAGAGCCATTTTGATTGAATCCATCATACACGTAAGAAAGGAAATACATTTATTCATAACCCGCAACATAACTGAATATCAAAAAAACGACTATAAATATAAAAGGCTTTTGTGGGCCTGAATAGGCCACTATCTCAGCATAATACTGCACCTAACCAGATGTTGTGCAAAGCTGGTTTTCAGATGAGAAATCCACTTACCATTACATCGGCAGTTCGAAGAAAAGGGGTAAAGTACTTCTACTTTACATTTCCACACATAACCCTCGGCATGCCTGGTTGTGTTTAACAGACCCACCAATATAACTAAATATTTTCATTTCATTAACATTTCAATGCCGTATTGATCCAACCGTCCACTACTCTCTCCTGTCAAAAAGTAGTTCGGTTTTGGAGATCAAGTGCCAGTGTGTGTATGTGTTTGCAAAATATCATGATGATCTGATGAACGGTAAAACAGCGCATTAAATGCGAACCAACAAACGTTGATTATTATACATTAGATTAGCTTTATATGAAAATAAGAAGTTGGGCACAATAAATTCAGCTCGAATTGAACAGCTTACTGATGACCGCGGTTAATGACCAATACTAGAAAAATGTTGTGTTTCTGTTGGTGTCAATCAATCAATCCTGATCTGCTTGAGCTATTGCTTACTATTAATCCATCCGAATAAACAATATCCCTTTGCTTCATTGCCTTCCCTTCTTATTTATCTTCTCTTTCAATGTAATCCCAATTTTTCCATCTTTGATTCCCAAAGAGCCCCCTATTACTTACTCCTACTAATACCAAATTAAAGTTGTCAAAATGAGGGTGTTTATTATGCTTCTGCCTACCCCTTCGGGGATACAAGCTCTAGTGTATGTATGTGTGTAAAGTGTATTTTTTCCTTTCGTGTTGTAAACCTGCTTACAGATACTTTTACTTATAAATGACTACCGTAAGAGGCGGGTAGCCTTGTGTAGTAATATCTACATAATTAAGAGCTTTAATAAGACCTTTTAGCGGACACAAACCATTCAGCTGATAGTGTGCACGCAACCATTGTGGTAAATTTATTACCAGTGATCATTAGGTGTTCATATGTCTGCTACTGGTTTGTTTCTCCTTTTTTTTTACCTGTGGAGACCCCCACGGGTACCAATTCACCGATTGCACGATGACGTGGTTATGTCGGATTTGAACCGACTAAAACCACACCGTATACGAAATTTTAGCCTACAGTCCGGGAGTTGAGATATGCCGTAGAAGAATTAATTAATTACTCAACTCTCGACAGACTTCGCCTGCCTGTCAGGACGACAGGCGGCGTCGAATAGTGTGTGGGGAGTATTTCCCCCTCCTACATAGTTGCGTGCGTGGGACTCCTAAATAGTTGCGTGCGTGGGATGCGTCACGCCACAGCTCCGGACTTGCCTATCTGCCGAACCCGCTGTTCTTAGGTCAGCGCCCATGGAGGCCGGAGATCGTTAAGCGCTCTCCTGCGGTCAGTGCGTCTCCTGCGGGATGGGAGAGTACTAATTCTCTCCCGTTCCCTCTCTGCCGCCTCTTTGGTGTGCATTACCTCCTCGCAGAATGAGGCGACGGAATCCCATGCGCTCTCGCTGTGGACCATGGACAAAACCTTGGTCTAATTGGTTTGTATCTCCTACAGTACTCTTGCTGACCCCTCTAGCTAAGTTCAAATGCTTGTGCCTGTAGCGGGTCCCGGTTTTACGTACGAGGATTTATTAATCTGAGATACATGACAAAAAGCCTATTTTCTTTATCAGTCACGTCATAGTCCTGAAGTAATTAAATTCTATTCCATTTTGTTGTGGGTCACTTACGACATTCTGCTCCAGATATACTTAGTCAGAGAAGACTGTCAGCATTGCCACGTTGAAAGTGAAATGTTTATACTATAAGCTAAATAAGACCAGCCTTCAGTAAAGCGTTTTCGACGTCATCCCTAGTGTTTCAAGCCAAACGTTTAAAATATTATGATCATCAACGACTTTGTTATATTCCCCCTGCCTGTGTAATTGCGCGGATGCACCTCGAGTGTCGGCACAAACCGCCGCCCTTGGAAGATGTGATTACGCAAGCTTTAACGCACGTTACCTCTCATACCAAAGATCTGCCTATCCTTCTTCCATGCCAGCCAAGAGACCCGATGGTATGCAATCATACCATCTGGTCTATTGTTACTACTTGTAACTTGTTGTCTTATCCTCATGTATTTGTACTTACGAAAGCAACATTTCGAAATTGAAGTTGGAGGATTCTAATATATTTGTAAGCACTTCGCAGGTGACATTTATAAAACTACTTTAGTGGGACTATCAAAGAAAGATCGTTAGCTCATATTTCACTACGTACTAATTGATGTTTAAGGACATTTCTCTGCCTGACCGTTATAGCAGTTTATACTTACACGTATTTAGTAACCAAGTAAGCATCTAAATTTGTAAGTACACGTTGCTTAGTGACCAGCTGCCCATGTTAAGTTTGAATAAAATACAAAAACTACAACTATACTAGTTTAGATTGTTTATTAAATGTAGACGTATATCTAATCGCATAGCATCATCATCAGCTACAGTATTATAACATCAACAGATACAGCAAGGAAAGGCAGGTTGTTTACATATTTGTCTACCTAAAAGGGGAATAAAGCGATGACACTAATACCGTTCGCGTATGTTCATACCTATTTAAAATTATCCCTGAAACCATACCCTATTTTAAATTATTGCTCATAGGCAAAATAAAAACGGTATTCGATTGTTTAAATAACGGGATGTTCATCCGTGAAAATGAGTCAGAGAAAGCTAATATTTTCGCAACGAACTAGATTTCGGCATTACAAGGGACAATTGCTTGAAAACGTGTCGAATCCTGAATGCGGTATTGTCTTATCTTTTACTTGTTTCTGCAACGCGGTATTTCCTGTCTTTGTTTAATAACTTAACTCTTTTGCAGTTAAATGTTGTCGTCAACAGTTTTTACTGCAATATGTAAATTATATACCTACAATCCTATGTAATCCAGGCCTATACAAGACTTCATACAAAAATATTTTATATTATTTTTACGAGTCGTCCTGGAGCCGATCAGACGAAATCTGTAGGTAATCATATTGCTCGGTGGCAAAGTCATGTCTACGTGGAGGAACGAGGCATAATGTCCCTACAACACAAAAGGGGTATCTTCCGACTCCGGAACATTATCAGCGAGAAAAGGATTCATTGTGCGATGAAAGATCAGCAGTAACGAAGTGGTTCGGCTTGTTTTCACACAATGGCCACCGGAGTAATGTTTAGTTCAGTTTGACACTTGAATTCAATAAAGCTTTTTGTTATAACGTCTTCACAGACAGCAATTAATTAATCGAACGGAAGCAATCACATAACAAATTACTAAAATAAACAGGCATTTCATAAATCAATCTCACTGAAAAAAGGTTCTAAAAGAACAATTACAATAACGGTGCATGTCGGAGTAATAGTAATTGGTGTAGCTCACGTTCCCCAGTTACTTACACGGTGGATTCTACTCGGCGTTTAGCAGTTTGCTCATTAACAATAAATTAATCATGCTAGGCTCACGCCCCAGTCACGCCTCGGGCTCTGACGCCTCGGATTGCACAGAATCCCAGTTACCATAGAATTATCGGTAATATTATTTATGAACATAAATTGGTATCGTAATGTGATTTTAGAATTTATTGTAGTGAGATTGGTTGTGATTTCGCTTGGTGAATTAAATAATGCCTAATTAGGAAAAGCTACATAAATGATCAAATATCAATTATATTAGATAAACGGTGCCTGGAGAAGCTTGTAACTAAGACATAAATCATTAAAAAATCAAGCTACTTTACGGATAACAGAAAAGGAAAAAATAAATATTACAATAGTGTAAAAATAATGAAGACCATGAGCGGGTAGTTGCTACAACTCCTTACGTAAGCGTCGCTGAGCTCTCATCAGTCCACCCGTGACCTCGATCGGTGCAATTTGATCGAAACGTCGGGTAACCAAAAAAGGTATTGTACCATTACAGAAATCGTACCATACCATAATACACTTACATATTAATAAAAAAAAACTCGTTTGTGTTACTGCGATTTTAAAAACGTTTGATAGATAGAGTAGCGAATGACAGACCTAATAAAAATATCGATAATTTTGTTTTGTCACCCTCTATTGAATTGAATATAAAAATTGTATAAGTATAGTGGCTTACGGAGTTCATTCAATCATTGGGTTAAGGTTATTAAAAGCCGCTTGAAGCTCACCTTACTACCTTATTGCAATGCCTGGTAGCACTTCCTTTGATTAGTAGGCGTCACACTCGCCTGACATCGTCGCGGCAGGACGCTTCACTCCTTAAAAAAGGGTCCGAAACTAGTCGGGCCTCACTGAAATACTTACATTAGTAAACCGTATACATGTTTAATAAACATGTCTAAAATTGTTAGGCGAAGACTATAAGAAAATCGTTAACCGTTTCGTCTAGATTTTAAAAGGCAGAGGTAGTTCACAGCAAATCTAAAAGCAAGTGACCTGTCGGCGAGAAAGAGGTGAACTTTATTAACTGACATCAAAGGGCAAAAACTCCCTCGTGGCCCCTTTCGAAGCAGGAATTTAATTTTTGTTCCACTTTTATTGAATATCGCCCTCGGCTCGGTCACTCAGAGTAACTCACTTACTGTTAATTACGTAAGGTTTTTAAAACTTGCTCAAACAACGCAGTTTAGGGCTCTGGAAGCTTTTAAAATTAATTGTTCGTTTATTGGCTTTTACGCAAAAATGGTGACAGTGAATTTGAAGAAGTTTGTTTTGGTCTATGCTTTGCATTAAAATATAGAAAACCGTCTTTTTGTATAATAATATTAATGTTCCTGAAAGTGAAAAACATATTCTTTATAGTATTCATCCCGGAAAAATGCACGGTTACTGTTTGTAAGGAAACACGGATACAAAATTTAGTATTGTGTGTAAAATATTAGTCGTGGTCGAATCCGATCAACATTAAAGATTGACAGATACCTAGTTTTTCATTGCACACAAATATGAGACGCGGAGATTGAAATGAATGAAGGAACATATACAGTTTAACAGGAGGCGTGGCATGAGTTACAGACCAAAACAATCAAATGTGATAAGTAGTATGAATAGGAACAAACGGTAATTCGACTTTATTATAAATGGCTTCGTTTATTATTGGAATCATTAATTGTCTTTACTCACCATTTCTTTTTCTTTACATAAGACTTGCATGAATTTTTTAAAAATTACTGATATTTTAACAGTTGTAGTGGCCTTGGGAGATAATGGGTTCGAATTCCGAATATGCAATATGTCACCTATGTACCTGAATGTAGCGTGACGATGACTGGGAAGGGTAAGAACTGTGTAATTAGCAGTTGTGATTAGTAATTTGTTTTTGTTGCTCCTAGAGGAACACCTCTTCTGTTTCTCCAACACAAAGGCAGGAACCCTAGATCCGGCTAAGTCATCAAACCTGGCGGACGAGGGTCCAACGGATGTTGTTAAGCAGTTGTACATTTACTAATAGGCGCGAAAACTTTCATTGCGCGATACAGGATTAGAAGTTCGTATGTAGTTCGACTTGCCTTCGCTAGATTGCGCTGAAATATGTTCTAATTAAATGTTGATTTCGATATATTGCTCAACATATTTATATACAAAATTTCTGCTTCACGTTAAGGTAGACTGGTGCTGAATGCTGATAGCATTTAGTTCGCCATTTTATGCATGAAGCGTAAATAATAATATTATCGAAATACTGAGTGCAGGGTTAGAAAAAGTAAAAATGATGATGAATGCCTATCCCACGATGTTAGGTAGCAACCTAATTGTTTGTTGCTGTCTGTTGGGGTGTGATAGGGTGCTTTATTATTAAGTTTATATTATACACCAGTTTTGGTTAATGGCCAATTGTAATAATATAAAGGTATATTAATATAAAATTATAAATGTATGGTGGATAAGTAATCGTCGGTTCTGTGGCTTAAGTTTGAGCTTATATTTGCTTGCGGTTGTTAGATCCATCGAAGGGTTTGGACTGCCGAGTTTGACAATGCTTACTGGCATTGTCTGCTAGGAAATTTCTGCAAGCAGGCTGACCATGGTACCAAAAAAGTTATTTTCGAATTGTGGCTGTAAAATACCTCTGACTTCCTTTCCACCTTAGTAATATACAGGCAAGAAGTACATATATGCAAAAAATTATACAAATATATGTAGGCAAACAAGCAGTCAACTCGTCTGATGGTAAGCCATTGCGCTCTGGCGATCTTACCCATACACAAGACACTTGGTTAAAAGTAACGCTTAATAGCGTTCTTCTATAGGATAAAACTCCTTGAATAAGAAGTTTTCCGTGCTTTTGTCTCTGTTAAATGGTAAGTGCTGCGGTATGCGTTCAAGTCCCGTCAGAAAATTAACGTGAAATTTCTCAAGCAAATTCGTATCTTTGACGACTTCTGTGGCGCAGCGGTAGTGCATTCGACTGCCACGCCAGAGGTCGCGGGTTCGATTCCCTGCCGGTGCAAATATTTGTATGCATTAATATGTCTATACTATACAATACTCATAGATAGAATAGTTTATGTAATTAAAGTAACGTTTCAAGTAGGTTAAAATATTTTATGGTAGTCAAGGTTCAAAGGTCAAACAGTTTCATTTACAAAATATAACTTTTCCTTATTTGTTCTGTATTAGTTGATACTAGAAACAAAGTAGCAAAAGTGCGTGCATACTATATTATAATTATAAACTAATGTTCATTTATATAGTGCAATCTAATATTCACTGTAGTAGTAGTGTAGTAGTGTAGTAGACTCCCTACAAAGATAATATTGTATAAAATATAATTTCATGTAAGTACATAGATAATCCAATCTGTTTTCTTAACCTTTTTAAGTCATTGATTTAAAAACCAACGATCGCTGTTCCTTGTAATTACTTTATTTTTATTATATCTTATGCTCAATAAGTGGACTGTGATGTTCTTTGAATATCAATAAAGTTGTTTAAATCCCATAAAATGTTACATTCACTATTATCTAACGTTAGGCAAAGACAATATTAGACATTTAGTTTTTTTCTCATTTAGCACTAAATTGTTAGCAGTAAACCAAACATGTATTCAATGAATAATATTATTAACATTATCAAAATCTAGTCTCTATCGTCATCATAATCTAGTAAATGGAGAAGATCATTAATATAGACGAGAAAGAGAAACGGGCCTAATATCAATCTCTGCAGAACGCCCATTTTCAAGTTTAATCCTAATTAATTGACACTATTTATCTCAACCCTTTTTTTTATTTTTTTACGCCGGCAATGCTTTTCGCACCATACCCTCCGTCGGGGATACGAAAGGCGTGTGTGGGACTCCCGGCGAACCGGTCTACCCACTAAACCACCGCGGCGGCCTACCTCGGCAGTCGGGAGGAGCTCCAGGAACGCATCGGCGGCTTCTGGAGTCACCCTTTGCCGTACCTCACGACTGAGGTACATCCCGGGGTGACCAGAGTCACCCCCGTGGCAGGTCGGTGTCACGCCCCTCACACAACATCCGTACCTAATCCTCAAGTTTTAGTTTTAACGTTTAACGTTTACGCAGTCAAGTGCTTTTAAGAGATGGCAACAGATACCGAAAGCATCCTTAGCTTTCTTACAGGCGGCAAAAATATGCTGTAACAAAGTAACTCCGGTGTCAATTGTGCAACGCCCTGTAAACTACAGGGCGTTGCACAATTGACACCGGAGTTAGCTACAGGCTGCAGTGAAACAGTATTGTTCGTAAAGGGATTTTGTTTGAATTGAAATGAAGTAGTATTTGGTTAAGCATGGCTGAAATAGACAATTATTTGAATGTTTACTGTCCCCGGATTTAAAAATCGAAATGAATTTACTGTATTTCTTACTATAACTATTAATGTTGAGACACCAAATACGAAACTATTAAAAACTAGCAGCGCCTCGCGGTTTCACCCGCGTAGGTCCCGATCCCGTGGGAATGTCGGGATTAAAATGCGCGTAACGCATGCCTATGCGTTAATCCAGGTCTCCAGCTATCTACATACGAAGTTTCATCGCAATCGGTCCAGTAGTTTTTGTGTGAAAACATTACAAACATACACAAATGTTTCCTCTTTATAATATTAGTTTAGATTAAAAATGTGTGACACTCGAGTGACTGTTAGAGAAGTTGTTAAATAGGCGATTTTCAACATTCATCAAATTGTACCTTTCCCTGTTAACTTGTCTACTTCTTATATCTTATTTCGTTACCTTCTTCTGTTCTAGTACTCTGTGTTCCTTGTAAAATATTTTATAAAAGTCTTAAATCTTTTTATCTCCACTGCGGCACTGGCAATAATGGTGAGACACTATAAAATAATGTATGACAAGTATCGACGACGATTATCGTACAGGTAAACAGTAAACATTACTTTTATCGGTACAGGTTGTAAAATTATAGTCTGTCCATTCATTTATTTTCTTTCTGACAGTTCGATAAGTAGTCAAGTAGTGACGACCAAAAATGTTGCCGATTCGATTAAACATAACAATCGATTATATTTTAGAGGCAGTTTTTATCGATTCGAAAAAAGTCAGTTTTAGCTAAAAAATACTGAACTTGTGTAATAAATTATATCACCCACGTTTATTATATATAATAATCAATTATTATTATGAGAAAGTCTAATCTAGTGTGCATCATCTTCCAGTTCTTTAATAGTCTCTTAGTATAACACTTAAAAAGTTTAAACAATCCAAGTTATTTATTTCAGAAATATATAAAATATATTTATTCACAACTATTGACGAAAGGCTTTTTATTCTGATTTAGAAATAGTCAATATCGATTTTTGAATATCCAAAGTAGAAACATTTGTTCACATCACTTACGAACAATAGAACGTAAGTATTTTTATATTTACAGTATCATAACGTCTACGTCTATATACCTATATAGCATAATCATATGAAAATAGATAATTTATATATTTTTCTAACAATTTATTTTGAGCTCTTATAAGTTTTATCGACATTTAGCAATTGTCTTGATTTTACGATATGCAAGATAGTTTATACGCGCACAGTTCATTTTTTAATTTTGCTTCAAAGACATTCTAAAAAGGTGTCAATGTTACTCTCATTTCCTGTCTTTCAAAGACTTGAGCCAATTTTTTTTTTATTAAAAAGTTCGCGTCAATAAGCATTTAATATGATCATTTTTATATCATAACGTAGGAAGTAATGATTCTCTTCCTTCCTCCTTATTAAAATTGGCGATAAACTTTTTTAAGTACCTCTTTAATTTAACGAGTGCGAGTAGATGAATGAATGGAACGGAAGAGCATTAAATATCTCGTTTCGTGCTTTACGATACATTTTGATCTGAATAAAAATCCTAGAGATTTTATATGAAAAGCGGAACTTTCTCAATAACGGACTGTATCGGGTAGAAGTGTGCATGTGTGTGTTTTAAGTATTTATAGTAAAACATGTTGAGGTGTGCGGCGGTGTGCGTGTTCAGGATCAGTGGCCGGCGCGCGCGCACCTGCCGCGCGGTTCCCACGCCTCGCCGCCCGCGCCTCACCCCCGCGCTCTCCGTGACGTCACATCCACATAAACAACGGTCCGCAAAGCGAAGCTTGTTTTGTTTTTTGACGATAACGTTTACGAATATAGAGGGACAAAATTAATTTAAATATCAGATTAATTAATTGATAAAACATTCAAATTCCCTGTAATAAATAGGTGAATGAAATAGATACCCACAATGAGAATGGTCCGATGAAAGTAATTTAATAAATTTAATTTGAATGACTGAGATAAAATTATTGTAAATATCCGGTTAGTTGTGTATGTACGTACATGCTTGCATCGTCATTATAAGTAAAAATATACTACAGTGTAACTGTTAATACCCCCCCCCCCTCACAAATTACCTTCTGAATGCGGATCAGTGACGTGGTTATGTCAGACTTTATATTTCGTTACTGGTACATTACAGCCAGAACTCGGATATGACCTAATTTGTTAAGGTTGAAACTGAGTACAGACATTGTTGTACAAGTAAAAATTGTTTGGCTGGTCAGCTGGTCTCAACTCCCTGTTAGGGCTAAAACTGAGTAGGTAGGTACCTTCCCACTAAAACAGAAATGCCTGGTACAATTTATTTTAAGTAGGCATTTTTACAAAATAACGAGCAGTTATACTTACTTAGGGCCTAACGAAATGTTTTACAAAGTATTATTATGGCTTGTCTTTCTTTAAGAAAAGGACTATGGATACAATGTTAAATGTTACGATTTTTTATGAAAATTGTACCTTTATAAAGTAAATAGTACTTACATAACTTAATACATTTAAATAAAGAATTGAGACAGTCTGAATTTTTATTTTATTTTATTTAGTGAGCAAAAGGATTGAAAAATATTAAAATAAAGAAACTTCATTAGGTATGTAACAAAGGAAATGAACGCCCTCTATCTGAAGTTAAGAGTACTATAGCCTTGCATTCAGACGGTACGCCATCTAGCGGAATATTTAAAAACTAAATGTATAGTAAGGCGCGGGACAGATTTTGTTTTCGAATGTAAATGTAGGTGGCGCTGGATGACTCAGTAGCTACATTAGAGATGTCGAAAAGCGTAGGAGGGCTTTTACCTCACATGTTGTTTACAAATTTCCAAACAATTTTTATGCAATCTTTTTAATATATGCCTATGGTTGTTTACTGTTCACTTATTATATTTTCAGATGTCCATCCAGTAAGTACCAAAAATTGCACGATTTTCATAGCTGTGTCTGTACAATGAAAGGTTAAAAAAATAAGCCAGTTCTGATCAAATATTAAGTGATTCTTAATCTGAAAGTATGGAATGTTTTAAATAAGTTTTAAATATAGGTATTAATTTGTAATTGAAATAGGTAAATATTGTTAATAAAATATGTAAGTTTATCAAAATCGTTTGAATAAAAGATTAACGTACCTAAACGTGTTTGATGAGACAAGTTCGAATAGTAATTCGAACTTGTCTCATCTAAGCTAAGTATAGCTCAGTTAAGTACGCTCATACGGTAAGTACCTATATACACACTAGTAAATTTTTGTTTGTTAGATTTAAATTGTTAAATCTACAAACTTTATACGGTAAGACTGTGATAAGATAAGGCAGCGGAGATCTGTTATACCTATTCGATATGTGGAGCCACTGAAAAAGTTTGTATATTTGTTTTGTGAAATGGCACAGGCGTTTGTCTTCCAACTCACCTGATGGAAAGTGACGATGAAGACGAAGATGGTGCACGCCTATCCAAGAGAAATTTGTGTTTTTTTTATTTAAAAGCCGCAAGAGATTCCCGCAAAAACCAGTCACGTAAGGACTTCACTACACTACAATATTTTTGTAGTTTCTAAATAAATTTCAAAGAGACCACCAAAGTTCTACCGAGTAAGAAGAAGAAAGTAGGTAGGTAACCTCGAACTAATCGCTCATCAGAAAATACAACTCACATTCAACTATATTTTTTATTCAGGGCCAAATGGTTTTACGCAATTTAGTGTATTGCTATTATACGAAGAGTTATTATTCCTTTTTATGTTCAGGTTTAATCAAATTTACCTCAAGCCAAGCTAATACGAACACATTAATGCTTATATTTTTTGAAACCAGATTTTGGCTTATAAAGTAAAAAAAAATCAAGTCCCTGTATTTTCAGAATTAAACCTCCTTAAAATAAGAACTTTTTATCTTTGGTAAGGTGTAATATACATAGAGTAATGGTTGTATGTTAGGTATAGGTAGGTATGTCTGGGTATATCGGTAATCATTTGCGGCAAATTGGCAACATTTCAAATGTGTTCGGTATATCGTAACGAGTCGGCAATGGATTTATTGCTATTGTAAATCATACATAAAGCACAAACTTTGGAATACTGCAGAATTACATTATACGGTTCTGGAATACGCAAAAGGAGATTCAAAATTGGACATTATATATTATGAGCAACTAGATAAATTGAATATTGTTTCAGAGGTGCCGGTTTCAAAAATAGCCACTTGCTCTCAACTCTGCACAAATATTGCGCCAAGATAAACTACGTATTAACACTAACAGAACCCTGCACACAACACCTAATAATTCAATCCATGCATATTAAAGTTGACTTCAGACAAAATGTCTATTGTATTTTTATATACATATAGGCTTATTCATTTATCTTGAAATAGACACATTAAATGTGCTACTGTAAAGTTAAATTTATTAAAGCTTTACAGATTATGGACAAGTGTATTTCAATTCCTTACAAATTAGGTGACTTCCGATACCCAGATATATTTATCACTTAGGTACTTCAAATTACAACCAAACCAAACTACTTGAATATTATACCCAAAAGAAATAAATAATAAGAAATAAGAAATAAATAAATACCAGTAGTTAGTTACATATAGCACTGATTACTAAGAAGTTACTACGTTACATAATAGTGTTATCTTAATAGGTTTTACCTAAAAAATCAATAATAAAATTATCTTAGTAGATTGTTTGATTAAAAATGAAATATGTTTTTGAACAAGGAAAATATTATGTAAAAACATGTATTTTTTTTGCTATTAGAAACAGAAGAATGCCACGCTAGGAACCTTTTTTTTAAAGTACATAAAGTTGCACTATTGCGACTTACGCGTTAGAATTTTTTTTTCGCATGGATGACAACTACCTCATTAGGAATGATTCCTGTGTCGCGAGGTTTTTTACAAACATTCAAATAACGGACACAAACAACACCCCGACTCGGGATAACTATTTGTGGATTACACAAATTTTTGAAGGTTGCTGCTCTGATATTCGACAGCTAGCACCAACGATTGTTCCGATTATTAAAAAATTAGCGCTACACAACTGAACAACGCGTTATCATTGTGAAAATCAATTACAAAAATGCAGTGACTGTGAATGGCATTCGTTACAGAAACATGCTAACGGAGTTCTTGTGGCCTCAACTCGTTGGTATGGATCTGAACGACATGTGGTTTCAGAAGGATGGCGCTACCTACCACACCATGCACGGAACAATCGATTTATCGAAGCAACTATTTCAAAACCGAATCATCTCCCGAAATTCCGATGCCAATTGGCGGCCAAAATCGTGCGATTTCTTTCTTTGGGTTTTTTTTAATCTCAGGTCTATGTGAATAAACCATAAACAATTCCTGAGCTCAAAGCCGAGATCCAACGCGTCATCGGTGAGATAGAGCCACATCTTTGTCAAAATCTCATCTAAATTTTCATGAAAAGAGCAAGAGCCTGTATTCAGAGCCGAGGGGGCCATATGCCGGATATTTCATTCCATACATAATCGGAACATGTCTACTTTACAATACAATAAAAATATCATCACTCGCTCAAAAAAACATGCGTTTTATTTTTAAATTAAATCGTGCACTCTTATTGGGTCAGAAACGATTCGTTTTGCTTACGGACGGTAAAATGTCGCTGAATTTTCAACGAAAATTGTATAGTCCGTAAGCAAAACGAATCGTTGAACTTGAACTGTCATTGTATAATAGACTTTCTGTACCATGACAGGTCAACGTATACTGGACCCCTGTAGGTTATTGTTTTGGGCATATTTTTTTATTTATTACGCATATTGATTAAAAATGTTAGCTTTCTGCATTTCTTTTAAATATAATTAATCTTTAAGTATTCTAAATTTCACATTCCTTCGTAGGCGAAAATTGCTTAAAAAGGTGTACAAAGAATTGTCTTCGAGGATTAATATTGAACTACTTACCTATTTAAAATTATTATCTGTTTATCTGGTTCATCGTTTTTTTTTTCTGACCAAGGCGAGGTGATCCGGAAGTTGCCGCAAAAACAACTAAGCCTTTGATAACTACCTTATTTGAAATTATATTAATAGGATTTTTATTTATACCAATATTATAAAGAGGTAAAGTTTGTGAGTTTCGATGTTCGGGGTAATCTACGTTATTGCATATCCGATTTTGAAAATTCTTTTCGTGTTGGGTAGCCCATTTATCGAGGAAGGCTATATAACATCACGCTACGACTAATAGGAGCAGAACATCAATGAAAAATTTTGCAAAAACGGGAAAATTTACAAACACAGACGAAGTTGCGCGGCTCAGCTAGTACATATACATTATAAGCACCGCATAATTGTAAATGACCACTAATATGAAGTGATCACCAAATGTTTGTATGTATTTCACGAATATTGAGCACATGTTTTATTTTTTTTATATAAGTACCTTAATTATACACTTTAGGTCTAAGATAAATTCAGTATGTACAAGCTGGCGGTGATTTTCCGTAGATATATTTTTTCCTCATCTCCATTTATTTCTGCTACTGAAGAAACAATAATTAATTTTATTTATTACAGTTTTTTGCACAATTGATTTGCCTGCTGTGTTATTGAACTACAAATATACATAATACATGCATAATACTTAGTTGTAATGGTTTGATGTTAAAAATTTAATATGAATTTTTTTTTTTTTTTTTTAATTAAAAAAGACAACTCCCGCATTAGGAAATAGTCCTGTGTCGCGGGGGACTTTACAAACATATAAACAACGGACACAAAGAACACCCAGACTAGGGTGGGAATCGAACCCACGACCTCTGGCTCAGCAGTCAGTGTCACTAACCACTAGACCAACAGGCCAGTCGATTTTATTACTCACTAAACTATAATAGGTGCAGATGTGTGGGGCAGGCTTCGATCTTATTTATAACATGGTTTATTGCAGGTCTATGATTAAAATCATTACTTACTATTAACGCATTTTAACAAACAATTAATAAAAAAAACAGTCAGTCGTAGGACTGCACGTCAGAAGTGAAAACATAACTTTACAATGTATTTGCATATACATACACACACATCTGTATATATATAATTAGGTTAAAAATAAACAGTAGGTAATAACATATTATCTAAATGTATACATAGGGTACACTGGAAGTTCTGCGCTCCTGGCCGCTCATAAATGTTTAAATTTCGAATGTTGTATTTTTTTAAATATAAGAAACTCGGCTCTGTCTTACGAATTTTCGATCAGGGTCGCGTATCCTGACGCGAGTTTAACATTTTTTACCCATCTCAAAAAGTGCACAACGGCGCTAAAGAAGTTTTCACTTCAATAAAAATATCGTCTAGTATGAAGTAGGTATTATGTTTTAATATCGTTCGAAATGCAAATAGAAAGAATCAAAGAATTTATAACAAGCATGATACATTTATTCTAAAGATTTTGAATAAATAATATTATTATAACTGTAGTTGATGTCACGTGACACAAAATTTTAATTTCATTCACGAAGACTCGATATCTTGGGTTAAAAACCTTCAATGAAAAGGCAACATTATTTTTGTTATTTAGTCCTTTAAATATAATTTTATATGTGCGTAGAGGCGTCGAGAGGGTATATTAGTATGCAAAGTACACAGTAGCTGAGGAGTACCGAGGTGACGAACATCCCATTTAGATGCGTGAATGCATCCACCGACGTGCCGCGCATGCCCCAATGGCTTTTTAAACATAATATAACAGAAATTAATAAAAATATCCCTTTACCTGGTGCTAGCAGTATCCTGCGCTGTTGCCACATAACAGCAAGATAATACACAACACATAACCGTTTCTCAGTACTAAACCAACCAATCTAATAATATAAACTTATGAATGAACTTATCTTTCGCGTATTTTTAGTCTATTGAGGAAATACAAAGATAATGGTATCAAGCTAACAAGTCCGCCGCTCTCGCCGGAAACTGATGACGAGTCTTCAAAATCGTTTCTTACTACTGGGATAATCTAATCAGGTAGCTGATTATTGATTTTAGAATAATAGAGTTATAGGCAAGGATTAGTTATATTGATTAAATAGCAAGAACCTACTCACAGTGACTGAGAGGAAAACAAGACTTAAAAATAAATGATCTTTTAAAAAAAAGTATCACCGAATTCAATGTGCCTAAATCATGATAAATTGTATTTTGTTTAAATGTAATATGGGTGGGCCAACTAAACGCACTGCTCCAATGAGACAGCGAGGTTTCGAAGTAAACAAAAATATCACCCATGTATACAATTTTTAGATAGGTATTTGTTGATTTTTCAAAAACCGCTCGACTGATTTCGATAAAATTTAAATGGTGGTCAAATTTAAATTTTATCGAAATCAGTCGAGCGGTCCTGGAAAGTATACCTTTTGAAACAAAAAAGAATTTTCCAAATTGGTTCACGCGTCTTCGAGTAATCGGTAAACATACATAAAAAAAAGATTCTGACGAATTGAGAACCTCCTCCTTTTTTGAAGTCGGTTTAAAAGTACTTCCAAAAATGGAAAACTGTACCAACCTAGTCTAAGACAAGGACCTTTGTGTAATATTGTTTTGAAGAAAGTATATCTTATTACTTAAAACGAGCAATTCTAGTATGTATGTATTTATTTATGTATGTATTTTTATTTCGGGTATCTCGGGAACGGCTCTAACGATTTTGATGAAATTGTGTATACAGATACACTTTTGCATTTTAAGTTGAACTGCATATTTGTATATCTTGTAAAAACGCATTTTTGCCTTTTTTTTTTTTATTTTTAAACATTTGATTACAAAAAGCTACCAAGCGAAGCTCGGTCTCCCAGGTACTAGTATGAAATAGAATAATAGATGTTCCCAGTTGTTTTTAGTGTATCATATATAAATATGTATATGTAATATATCGCACTGCTATTACAAGAGTGTATCAACTCAAAATGAAGCTTTTTTCAGAAACGACAGAAAACTGATTAGTCGCTTTCTGTTAAAGATTATAAAAAGTGAACACTGTATATAGATTATTGATAAAATTAAGGGATTTCTGTAATAACAAATTATTTAAGAAATTGCAGGTTATCAAGTTATTTCCAATTTTTGACTCAATACTTTATTGTCTTAACAAATTTAAAAAAAAATATGAATTATTTTTAGTGGTTTTGTTAAAAAATTCGGCTTATTACAATTTATTATTATTATTTTATATTTATTGACGCGTAGGGAATTGATATTTACGTATGAAAAATGAATTATCTCAAATTTACCCTATTTTGAGTTGATACAGTCTCGTAATAGCAGTGCGATATGTATAAAATTAATATATACGTTTTTTTATTCGTTTTAGACGGGAATAACAAGGACATGTTAAAAGCACCTGAAATCGGCGAGTATGAAGTGCAAGTAAGTTTTTAAAAGACAATTCGATAAGTGGCTCTAGTAAGCAATGATCGGTAAATGGATCAACATGTCCGCCGACTGGTCCGCTCGCGGTAATAGGCGCTCAGAACTCTTGCAGAGCTTTCGCTCGCCTCGCCCATTCAGTAACCGCTTTTATGAATGAACCTATACATGTGTGTGTACTTCAATCATACGGCAGTATTTGTCTGTGTGTTTACACGTGTTTATTTGAAGTAACGTGGTAGGCATTCATGAGAATTTTCTTGTGTCAACAACGACTGGCTTCGACAGAAATAGATGCAGCTTTGTACTCTCGCAAAGTTGCGAACTAGCTACAATTTGTTAGGTAGGTTTTAAATTATTTATCGACTATGCTCATAGAGGATATGAGTATAAATTAGACAAAATCGTTTACGATGCTTTTTCACTTCAGCAACGATATCTGTGATATTTTTGTCAGTTTGTTACGTTTACAGAATAAAAGAAAGAAAGAGAAACATTTATTCTGACATTAACAGGACAGCAAATAATTATTACAATGATAAAACTATAATTATAAAGCCCCGTGCAATGTCAGAAATGGCACCTATCTCAGCATACTGCTGCAGTCTGAGAAACTGCAGCACTGCTATTATGATAGAGCCTGCGCCCGCCGAGATCTGGATTATATTATAAAGTAGCAAACCAATGAAGATACTAATGTGAAAAATTATCGACATATTTCAACGTATTAACACTAAACAATATTAAACTATATTTATAAACCTTCCTCTTGAATCACTCTATCTATTGATGAAAACCGCATTAAAATCAGTTGCGTAGTTTAAAAGATCTATATGTACAGACGGCGGGAAGCGACTTTGTTTTATACTATGTAGAGAAGGAACCTACATATAACTTAAAAGTAAAAATTTTTTAAACAATAATCATAACTTTATATCAAAAATATATATACGGTGTTTTTAAAACTTAAATAGTTGCTAGATTTGATGACACAGAAAAGACATGAACTAGCATCCGTTGTTGAACTAGGTTATAAACCTGTATTTCGGCTTTCGGCGGCACTCCCCAATCTTACCCTAAACTAGCTAATTCATACCTGTATATATAATAGTTTAGAGTTTCAAATTAAAAATTTGATCTTTCACTTTATGGAAAGTATAAAATTAGGTTTGTACGCGCCGATTATGACGTCTTTTCAACAAAAATATGCTGTTCAAAAAACTTTTTTTCTTGATTATCGTCGTGACTAAATAAGGATAATTCATTTGAAATGTTAAACACCTTTAGCTTACAGGTTTAAGTCTCATAAACCTTTATTATTGACTGTTTTTAAAAACCGTAACAATTACTGCTTCTTAATAAATTTTATTAAATTATACATTGATGGAGAATGTAAGAAAACATTATTATAAACTGTAATGTATATATTTTTAAGTCATATAATTATTTTACTTATATGTATAAAGAATATTAAAAGGGGCTCGTGGCAAAGTGGTAATCGAGTAAGTTAGCACATTACAAAGTTAAGTATTCCTAGCCAGGTCAGTCTAGGATGGGTGACAATTCTTAACACATTGAGACCCCTCCGTGCCAAGGAGAGCACGTTAAACCGACCGGCCCCAGGAGCCATACAAACATCTGCGGAATTTCGATATCGCCTAGTACTTGGGTTGTGGAGGTCTGATGGCAGTCGCTTCACGTAAAATATCAAAGCTCGGCCGTATCGTAGTTAGACTAAAAGCCGACTCCAACTTAGTTGGGAAAAAGTGCGGAGGGTATAAAAAATATTGTCACCATGATATTTATGTTTGAGAATCTAAATCTCAGATCATAGAATCAATGTTTGTTTCTATGATCTGAGATCTAAGTCATCAATACATCATCATCAATACAAATAAATAAAATTGAAGTGTCTGTTTGTAATGTCAAATCAATAGTTTTTTTTTAAGCTTATACAGTTTAATCTTTAACAGGCTGCAAAGTATCATGTACTTTGCATCTTGTTAAAGATTTTCGAGGGCGGTTCGTTAAGTACATTTTTTTTAACAAAAAATGGTTCGTCTTTTGGATACCGGATTATAATTCTACATATATTATACTATCTATATATAGGATATTGGATAAAAGTACTTGTTTTTTTGGCTTTATACATACCATTACTAGTAATAACTAAATATAAAAAGTAGGTAATTTATAACGACATTAGTAGTAACAGTTGCTGATAAACTGGTTATGTTATTCGACTCCGTATTTGTAACGTCACTTAGTTCCAACATACATTTTCCCATAACGAATAACGTGATAAATCAAAATAATAAGAACTTGTCACCATTGATTATGGTTTGCCATGTGACAAGCAAGTGGTACTGGTACAGGCTGTGGATTATCGAACTCCACATGTGCTCACTACTCGACGTTAAAAAAACAGCTGCAAGCCAAAATAGGCACTGATTGAGAAAAAACAGAGATTATATTCACATTTTAATAAAAACCAGGTGACATTCGAAACTTGGTTTCCACTTGATCGAGTATAAAAAACCGCTTAGCACGCCCATAATATTATGTTACATTATAATGGCGATTTTTTTAAACGGCGATTGTTTGTTAATATGCACATTTTTCATAAAGCAATTTGAGTACATTTATCAATACACAGTTCTTTTAAAAAAGGTGCTTTGATAATAATTGGTGTGCCGTTAGTTACCACGGAATAAAAAAACAGGTTGAAATGCCCAAATTATTATTTCGTACGGTAACGACATCCCCAGACTCACACTTCTACAAATCATATTCAGCATCGGTCATTCATATCGTCCCAGACAAAAACGGCACGATATCATCTCGTAGTAAGGCGATTTGATATTTAAAGCGCTCCAATGTCGTGATATGGAGTATTTATGATCGTAAACGAACGACACTGGTGCCGATTCTGTTGTACACTCGACTAAACTAAAACCTGACTTAATTTCTTCATATGAAATCAACCTAGTATTCTTCGTAATAAGGTCTATTTGTTACTAGCATCTATTTCTCAGCGCCGCTAAATTTCACTAACACTCTGTCAACGTATACTCAACTTTATTTCCACGCAGCGAGAGTCTCCATTTATTCAAACGCTGTATAATTGCCGTATAAAAACTTGTTCAAAACGAACAAGGATGACGTGTTTTTAATCTACACCTACGAAGACGCTTACTAAAAACACAGAGCAAAAGAGATGGCATTCAACGGATAGCGGCTCTCGCTACGTGGTATTAAAGTTTATTTAAGCGTATCAGACTTTAGTCGACAAATAAATTGCTTATTTCGATAGCGACATTTTCCGTCGTTTGCCCAGTTGCAACATTACCGAATAGAGAATGTTGCGGACTCCGTTGGGGCTAAGAAGACCTTCCATTGAGAGCACTTCACCAATCAGGTTGGTTAGATTTGAGCTGAGCATCTTTGATAAAATATCGTGAAATACAAGTTGTGCGCTTTTAATAAATTTATTATCATTAAATGATTATATAAAATGGAATTAAAATTACCTATGACTACACTACCCCTTACTGGCCCTTACGATACAAAGTCTATCACACGTGACTGCTTATTATTTAATAAATTATCTACAGCAATGTCTATCTAATATCATTCTATGAGGTAGTAAATTAGAGATATACGAAAGTTCAACAGTAACCTTTAACTAAAACGAAATGACTGATCAACAATGTTAGCTCCACCTAAAACTTAGTCTCATGTTTGTAAACGAACTGTTAAAATTGTTTTCCAAGTAACCGTTTGTAACTTTAGTAGTTATGCGACTAAAGTATACACTGAGTGCGAGGCACAGTTTTGGCAACATCCTGTGTAGGGATCAACATTCGTGGGAAGTGGACACTCCAACATCCTCCGAGGTGGACAGCCTGCGGCCACAACGGCCGCCAATATTTACCGCATTTTTATGGATTTATTTCAATTTTGTTTACTGTTTATGTTTTAGAAAGTTTTTGATCTACATCAGGGGCGTAAGCAATGTGGTATAACGATCTATGAATTATTATCAACAGATTAAATAATATAAGAACTTGAGATATTTAGTGTGTTGTTAAAAATTGCAATGATTCAACTAATTAACAAACTTCAAAAAATTGGAATTTCTCAATTTAACAAACTTTTTTTTTATAGAACGATAATAAATTATCGTTAAACATTTTAAAGTAGATCAACGAGGTAAACCTTGTTGTTGGCCTACTGTAATGACTATGGAATTTCTTATTTTTTTTATGTTTAACGATAACAATCCTTTGCCTCGTTGACCTACTTGCTGAGATCCCATATAATACACAGCGGCTTACACCTAGCAGTGGATGCAATCGGGCTGCAGAAGATGATGATGATAAAGATGGAAGAAATTGCTAATGACAATATTTATAAACTGATCTAGATGTATCGAAGAAGATAGAATAGAATAGAATATGCTTTATTGTACACCTTATACATAGAACTACAAATCATCTTAACACTAATGATCGTGTTAGATACAATGGGCGGTCTTATCACTAAGAGGGATTTCTACCAGACAGCAAAAAAAAAATAGTACTTAAAAAAAAATGGTCGTTTATATCGCACAGATGATTTTTGTCTTGTCGCCAATATGAAATAACAACAAAGAGCATTATTGAACAAACGTCGAGTTCAAAGTTACATTCACGGGTCCCTACAGACCTACTAATGTTAGAGATGATACGCTTTACACTGGGCGGGGTTTACGTTAATCATCGTATAATCATAATATATGTTTATAAATGGCATTTTAGTATGAGAGATTTTAGTATAATAGAGTCATATGCCAACACTACGGCACTTAATTGTACTGCACTGATATACAGATGTATTTATTATCAAAGTGCACAGGCATAGGCATTATGCCGTTGATTAATTTGCATTTAATGTTCATTTGTAAAATGCATAATTGTGACGAGTGTATAATCTTCTATATGTAGGTACATACATACATTAATGCATGAAAGATATTTGGGAGTACTTTTTAAGCAAACTTCGCAGAATTTCGTGTAATATTTAAAACATATGTGAAATGGCTACAAAAATTACACAGGTCCAGTTTATTTGTTGACCTGTCACTGTCCGGAAAGTCTTTACGATGCCAATTCAACTTATACTGGAAATGTATGGCTTTAATAGCAAATGAAAGAAAATGAAATATGGCCGAATTTTGACCATCAAGCCATCTCGAGTCTATTTAAATGTATCTAGCATTCGTTTGATACTTCTACAAAAACATACAGGCGACCATTATGTTATTGCAGTTATTCTGCATTATAGTAGCCTATATTAGTACGTAAACAATATTATTACGGGAGTATTATCAACTGTTTAGTTATATTATATTAACTAATTGTAAATATATAAAAAGCACATGATAATAATGCAGATAGTATTTATTGCGGCGGGTGTTGATAATGCCGAACAAATTGCTACCATTGTTCCCTTTAGTCAGAACTGATAACAGCTACTGACAATTTGTAATTTCATCATTATCATTATTCTCGATGTTTTCACAGCCACACACTTTATTTATATCACTTAGGTTCAAAATAAATGTAACATTTCTATTGACAGCTTATTTTGTTTGTCATTTTCAAGAATATTTTAGTTTAATTTGTTTGAAAGGTGTCACTAATTCACTGGTTAAACTAAGAAAAATATAAACAAGTATTGGAGCCAACGTCCTTCATACAATTTGTGTTTATTTCAGACACTTCTACAATATTACATAATGTACCCAAGGTATATGATGTGTCTCGTTCCAGGATTGTAAACTATAGAAGAATATTGTCTCCCACATTTCTATGCTTAGCCAAAACATAATTATGACATGCTTCGAGTTTGGAATAATTTACTACATATGAAGCGAATTATTCCAAATTCGAAATATGTACACATAATAAACAAAATCTTATGAAGATGTTTTATTTGCGAATGGATTTAACATTGCAATAAATCAATTATAATTGTGACTTTTGATTTGTGGAAGTCACTGAAGTTTTAAACTAAAAGGAAACGAATACAAAAAAAAAAATTGCGTCGTCTTTGAAAATTGCCCTAACTAATATACAGATAATTACGGATAATCAACTCGCGGTCAGCATTTTTCGTTGTGCTAACACTTTTTTTGGCTAGCCGGCCCGGCCGGCCGCTGAGCTTCTGAAGTGTAACGTGCGGTAAGACACTTCGTTCGCATAAAATGCCATTTCTTTTATATATTTATTATCATAAATGCAGCGCCCCGTGGTTTCACCCGCGTAACTCCCGATCCTGTAGAAATATGGGGATAAAAAGTAGCCTGTGTTAATCCAGGTCTCCAGCAAGCTACATACCAAGTTTAATTGCAATCAGTTTCGTAGTTTTTGCGTGAAAGAGTAACAAACATCCATACATCCATACATCCACACATCCATACATCCACACATCCATACATCCACACATCCATACATCCTCACAAACTTTTACATTTATAATATTAGTAGGATAAGTATATTTTTTATTGATTGCGTACCGGTAATCTTTTTCTATGTGTATGTGTATGCGTTTTCTGTAGGTACTTTTAGTTTCTAAAAACTTATTTGCACAGATACGAGTACACGGACGTAATTTAGTATGAAGCTCACAGTGTTTCTCATTCATAGTTAAGCGAAAACTAAAACAACGTACACACAAAGAAAGCTTACTCGTAACGGTTGCATCGAGGGTGGTACAATACTAATACGATCGGCTAATAAGTTGGAGGTTTGTAATTACCACGCGCAGACGCCGCAACGAGGTCAATTCATTCGGAACCGCTCAAGTTGCATTTATTTCAGCGTTAATTCATGCTTCGACAAGCTTTGTTTGTTATACAATGAAGGAAAATCCGGTACAAAGTTTATCAATGAAATATATTAATGTAACATTGCGGTTAATATTTCCGACCAGTTCTGCGTTTCCACTAATACTATTTCTGCGTCCGTTTTTTTATAATCATATTTATGACTATTTATTAAGCTCACGTATTTTAAATATATGTATATATGTCGTTCCCACGTATAATGGATACGGACGAAGCATACAATGGGCCCGTATATTGGCCCACCCTGAAGAGACACGGCTCCGCTGCTCTGTGAAAGGGTCGATGCACTTGCGCACATAAATTAGTAGCAAATATTATGATACGAGCAGGGCCGTTGATTGACGAGTTAATAGGTTAGCTGGCGTTCATTACATATCTAAGATTACGGATCTTGCCTCCACCCCCCCACCTATAATACCTTTAGAGATATCCGTACATATTATATACCCTGAAGAATTTATTACAATTATTGTTACCGAAACATAAAAAAACAGTTTAAAAAATCCTTATGAAAAAAGGCCTATATATTTTTTTTTATTAGGGGAGCTTACAGCTACATACAAATAGTTTTACGAATTAAATCAATAAATGCAATATTACAAGCTTCCATAATTAGAAAACTACTATTATGATATATTTGTTTATTCCGCTGTGTGTGTAGGATAGTTTCACATTACGCGAGATTTAAGGCCCAGTGTAAAACAAAAATCAGTTTACTAAAAACAATCTCGTTTTTGAAGTGAAAACTTATTAAGCGGCGTTATTCACTTTTTGGGATGGGTAAAAAATGTTAAACTCGCGTCAGGACAATTGACCCTGATAATTTTTTTTTCTTATATTTAAAAAAATATAACATTCGAAATTCAAACATTTATTATTAGCGGCCAGGAGCGCAGAACTTCCAGTGTACCCTATGTACATTGTGAAACTTATAGTTTCACTTCTGACGTGCAGTCCTACGACTGACTGTTTTTTTTTATTCTATACGGGTCTAGTAGGACACCTTGGCTATATAAAAAATCCAAAAGTTGATGTTTTCACATAACTATCTCGCAACCACAAAACAATAAAAGTATATCTAAATAGATGTTTTATACCTGTTTAATAAATAGTAGGTTTTGCAATGATACACACTATACACAGCGTTATAAAAGCAGTGTATTTAACTGAGTATGCAACGACGGTTGTAATAAGGATGCGCATATTATTCTATTCGGGCTTCACCTAGTGGCGATCTGTAGTTATAATCTATTGGTACTAGACTCCCTAGGTATGTGATTTCAGTCAATTTGTTACGACAGCTTTATATTTTTCTGTCCTTTATATTCGCAAGCGTATTAATGTCTGTCGTCCCGCAATTTTGTAGAAGCGGATGGCGTAAAGAACCAAATTCTCATCATTCACAAATATTTATATGACATTTTAATGTTGCTTTTAGACGATTTAAATTAATCTTAGAGCACTTACTACTTAGAAAGCTGTGATATATCATTAGAAACACAAATATTATACTAGCAACCCGCCCCGGCTTCGCACGGATAGCAGAGACATCTTCAACAATCATCATCCATAAAAAAACCGCATGAAAATCCGTTCAGTGGTTTTTGAGTTTATCGCGAACAGGCAGAGAGACGCGGCAGGGTACTTTGTTTTATAATATGTAGTGATTATAATATTTTGACATTTCGATTTTTAAACCTAATTAGTTTTTTACATTGCATTAACCTCATAAGTATATGCATGTTCATAAATTTGACTCTGTGTCTTTTACTCTCAAAATACATAAATATCTAAATGTTGATGGACCACACAAAGTATATATTTTGCTATGTATGTGCCACCAAGGACAAAAGTAAATATTGTGTGATGAGCACAATCATTTGTTCTGTGTCTGGGTGTCATTTATCTATAATAATGTATGTATTTAGTAATATATAAGTATGTTTATCAGCAGTCTGGTTACCATACTGCAGGCTCTGCCTAGTTTAGGACGAGACGGCCGTGTGTGAAGTGTCTCAAGTTATTATTATTTATTAACTAAAGACTTAGAGAAAACGAAAATAATATGGGGTAATAATCTAATGAATTTGAAAGAATTGAATAAGGTTGTGTTGGCAGAATTAAGATGTATGATTGAATCGGATGACACAATAAAGATGATGAATTTAGAGACCCTGGAATATTTTAATGTACCTAAATTGCGGTACTGCATGTACCGGGAATAATCCATGCTAATATAAACGTAAAGAACCGTAATAATTCATGTGGTGTTTATTCTTGTGACCATCGTTAATAAAAATACTGCTACTACAATTCAGTTTACAGTTTTTAAACATGGACTATAACGACATATTTTTCGTACAGCATACTTTTACTACTCGTAGGATTTTTTACTACAAAATATAATGTAAGTATTGTTGATATAGTTTAAATTTTATCTTGGTGTTGTTTGGCTAATATGTTTCGCAAGCGACTTGGCCTCCCTCGTAAGCGCTTCGCGTCCAGTGATTTTCGAAAATCCCGAACACCGTAAAATATAAGCATTTCATAAAAGGTCTTGAAAGACAGAAAGATTATTTGAATTTAGCACACAAGACACACAGTCAAGTATTCAAAAGACATGTATATATATATTTTTGTACATTACACAGAAATTCAGATAACCTCTTGCTGGCGTGCTTGGCTGGAAAACCTCCAAACAGTGCATCCTGGAAGTGCAACGACGTAATTGGTGACACAGATCTCCGTCCTCGGGATAATAAACTTACTGTTATATGTATTTACTTCTTAAGGAATGGTTTTTTTGCCGAAAGTTTACAAATATTTAATTCTTAAACTTTTTATTGAAGCCGATTATATTTACAGTCCAAAAATGTTTCAGTCAAATCGAATACGCAAAAAATACTATCACACGCTAATATTTTTAAAACTGTGACGTTTTCAATATTTTCTTTGTCTTTGAATAACACGGTTGCTGATAAAGGTTTAGATACACAGCCACTACTATTTACAAGTATTTTAAAAGTTTAAAAACAATGACGAAATAGCGCGTTGGTGGCCTCTTACACAGACAAGGTGTGACAAAATCATTAAAAATCTGCATAGTTATTTTCTGCTTAAGTGTCCATGACTTTCATTGTACAATCTGCAGCATTGAGGATAATTACATGCATTTGACAATAACTTAGTGTGCGTATTGCAATAATTCTTTGAGTTGAAAGGTCGGGAGGTGTGGAGGCATATATAGTGAAAAGTTGCAGAGTTATTACTTCCTATAAATATACGTTCATTAAGTTTCCGTTTACTAGAGATTCTATAAGGCTTGAAATGAAAATGAGTTTTAAGTTTTTAAGTCAAGCATTAGTTTAAATTCATTGACAAAGCATCGGGTGCCATATAGATACAAATGATCTACTCTTTTACTGAATTACAAGTGATTGTCGTAAGTTACGACAAATTATATGAACTTAAACTATGTATAATTCCCGCTTCATAAGATTAAAGTACTAACTATTTTGGATCCCTAGGTATTTAGTTATGTCCTCTATATTTATCACTGTTATTACAGCTATCGAAACTATACATAGATACATGTTTATCTCTCTCTCTCACACACACACACACACACGCCAATTCTACCACTTTTAATCTACCAATTATTTATAGGTTAGGATATGGACCGGCCTGAAACCCCAATAATCTTGCACTACTTTTAAGTGTAAGAAAGACAAAATGGCAGGCAGCCGGATGTTAGCAACAAGGCGCGAACAGGGACACAAGACCGGACACTTCTCACGTCGGCCAGAAGTCAGTTCCGCTGCTCACAGTGATTTACTGGGGAGGAGATTGTCCAGTGCCAGGATAACGTTGTTAGGTTAGACAAATTGCACATCAAACTTTGTTATGTATTGCTCTGTAATTGTGTTCTATACAGGCATCCTGTAAGACATTTCTTTAGAAAAAATATATAGTTTATAGTATTTCTCGTCTTTTAGTCCTACGAAAGTCGACTGTGTTTGCCAACACATCTGGTTGATATATATATAGAAGAACGCACTCTAATCATACAACAAGTTAAAAGATATAGGTATTGAATGCTGATGATGCGGTGTTATTACTCACTCAATACGTGCGTGTAAATTGTACTATCGACTCATCTTTTTATTAAAGGGTTTTATTACTCATTTTGGTATTAAGTATTTCTGCATATAGGAGACTACAGATGTATCGAAGAGTACAATTTAAACTAAATTAATAGCTTAATTTTCTTTATAGGAAAAATGTTTATTTTGTATTTTTCTATTGAAGTTATTGTGTAGGTAATCAGGTACTTGTAGTTGAATTGATTATCTCATGATTTAATAATGTACAAAAATTTCAAAAAATAATGGTCGAATTACAAAAAATATGTAAGCACACCTTAAATAATGGATATTTTATAAAGGTATAACAAATTTGTTTTTACAAATCAAAATTATTCCTTTACCTAATTATAATAGACTATGTCAACCAAAAACGCAAACATATCTGTTGAAGGTTTCTTAAGATTAGCACAAACATCCCTAGAGCAATACAGATGTTTACCGAAACACCCTTTCATACAATGTAGGGATTATTAAGTCATTGTCTCGGCAATTTATTACTCGTAGATAGTTTCAAGAAAAATATAAAAAAGGAGTGTGTCAACTTACCTAGGGAAGCCTCCGGGTCAGAAAGGTCAGAGAGAGACGGCACCTTCTGCATGGTGCGAGGCTCTTCCGCCTCCGGCGGTTCCGTCTTGATACCGTCCGCAACACCGCCGCCCTCATCACACTGTAAATAAGGAATCTAGCATAAGCTATATGTAAATTAAAATCTAAATATAATATAATTTCTTAGAATAAAATCAATATCTGTATCTATACTTCCTCCAATTAAAGTGATAAAAGTAATACCTAGTAATATAATTTATAATGTTGTTAACCTTAAAGATAAAAATTATATGTCTAGGGTTTTCAAAAAGAACACTGATTATGCCATCTTACACAACAGATTACGCTGGTATTCCTGTTCTATATATAGGACATTGGGGTACGCGACACCGGCCTCTGCGAGCTATTGCGAGCATGCTCAATACCGTTCCCCACCCGATACTTGCGGTAGCCCTTACCCTAGCTGCCGCTACCTACCCATTTTTCTTTATACAAATTTATCTCCTTCCATCCAGAAATAATGGTCGTAATAACAAAAAAAAATAATCCTCCCTAATTCTTAATAGGTGATGGGACACTTAAGTAGGTGTTTTATTTCTTTTGCACTACATGCGAACAACCGTGCACTACCTTCTTTGGTACTTTTTGAGTCGGCACTTTGGCCACGTGTTCAGTCCGTCTTATATGCTTCAGTACCTCAAAAACCATTATTTCACAGTGGTTCGCAGTTTACATAAACGTAGGTATTATCAAAAAGGAACAAGGGGGTCTTAAAGCGGCTTCGGGATAGTTATTTGACTAGAAGATTACCATTTTTTTTGTACAACAGATGGATGATTTCAAATGTGACCATGTTGCCAGTCTCGAATATAGTAATGATAATGAAACATTAATGTTAGCTATAATACAATGTTATATTACACTACAATTAGTATTTCGGCCCAGGTACACGGGGACGGAAATTCCGAAATTAAACTGTTCGAATAGGGACACCGATTTAAGTAGAATATTAGCAGAGGGTACCTACCTATCACAGAACCAAGACTTTTTTTTTTTCTCTGTCTTATTAACAAAACCTCGACTACCCCAAGACTAATTTATCATTACTCAAATTTGCTAATATATACAATAAGAAGTGTATGATACCTTTTTCACATATAACATTATTGATTCACCCCGACAAGAGGCAATAAGTACCAGGCAATAGTTTTACTTTTAAAAACCTCAGCATGTCCATCAAAAGAGGATATTATTTTATATGGATAGGCATAGAACTGACGGTGATGACATCGTTCACTGAACAAGTCAGTATGCCGTTCACATACAAGCCTCGCTTCCGTTCGCTCTTCGGACATGCGTCGCTTAAAAAAATATTCTCAACACAATGGTTCAAAATATCCTTTGATCTATCTTCATTCTTATTCAACAGAATAAAATCTACGAGAGAAATAAAATAGACAGACGTCAAGGTTTTGCGGCGACAGATTTATGAAATGATTGTAAAATCTACCTATATTTTAGTCAACTCCAGCCTTTCGTGATTGAAATATTTAACAGTGGGAATTGAACCCAGAAACCTCGATGCTGTTGTAATTGGCGAGGCGACTACTTAAGCAATTGCGTATTTGTTACAATATGCTGTAGTTATTAATAGTTTATTGCCAACGCCTACCGACACACGTTAAAAATCTTTCGAGTTAACCCAGGGAACGAAGTCATGATTCATGAATACCTTGTTTAGTTCTGAATACAAATTTCATGTGTAATATTCGCGTATGGCACGCTGACCCTTCTCAATTGAATATCTCGTAGCCCATGACACTGCTCCTAATCACAAAGCATATCAATATGGTCCAATAAAAATGTCAAAATCGAATTATCGTCCCCTCGCGCCAATCAACGAGTGTACGGTACTATAAACGTTATGACTATGGGACACAACTGGTAGATATAAAGCATTATTGACATATCTCTTCTACTAGATTTGTTGTTGTTTAAAAAAAAGGAGGTAATAACATTCTAAATATATACATAGGGTACACTAGAAGTTCTGCGCTCCTGGCCGCTCATAAATGTTTGAATTTCGAATGTTATATTTTTTTAAATATAAGAAACTCGGCTCCGTCTTACGAACTTTCGATCAGGGTCACATGTCCTGACGCGAGTTTAACATTTTTTACCCATCCCAAAAAGTGCACAACGCCGCTAAAGAAGTTTTCACTTCAAAAAAATACCGACGCAAGAAAAAGGAATGGAAAAGTGATAAATAATAATAAAAAATAAACTTGTTAGCCTAACTAAACTATTACACTCATTTAAATACCTAAATAATTTTGAGTCGGCTTGGCGCCGACTTCGTTTTCCTGTAGGTACCTATCTGATTTTCATTACGAGTTCCCCATACTGTCCCTGTTAAAAACGCACTGTATAACTACGTTGCTTTAGTCGCAGCTTCGTAACCATAATCTCGAAGTAAATAAATCTCAATGAACTTACAGACATCCAAACGGACAATATCTGACATCGTAACTGAATGCATATGGCAGAATAATGAATTCCTTATTCAGTGAGCCGTGCGCGTTGATTAACCCGTAAACATTCACGGGGTATTTTTGTTCGGTTCAAAGTGTGGGGTCGGGTCACCCCCAGCTATTCTGTCTTGGCACGTGATTACTAATATTGGAGGGCATAACCCCAATTCACTCGAACACCTCTTATTACCCTAGGCTGTCGATTGATGCGTATCCGACTTGCTTTTCGTTTTGTGTTAATTACTTAAGGATATCTTCAAAGGGAAGACACAAAGATTTATTAAAGTGGAATGCAGTTATTTTTCTAGTTTAAGTCAGATAAGGGACTAGTTATCTACACTAATGTTATAAAGCTGAAGAGTTGGTTTGGTTGAACGCGCTAATCTCAGGAACTACTGGTTTGAATTGAAAAAATATTTTTGTGTTGGATAGTTCATTTATTGAGGAAGGCTATAGGCTGTAAACCAATAGACCAATGTGACCAATAGAACCGGAGCATCAATAAAAAATTGGGCAAACACGGGGAAAATTTATAAACGCAGACGAAGTTGCGCGAGTCAGCTAGTATAATATATTCTGAGAGTGATGGTGTACACAAAAGTGTCATTAGTGTTTTATACAAAACAGATTCACTTTTGAACACCCTCCCAAGTTACGCACTTTAATTAAACCTCAAAAAATAATTTCTTGCATGTAAACCAAAGACTAATAGTTTAATTTTTACTTAACCTATGACTATTTTAACTACAATGTATCTAAATGAGTCCCTGACTAAATACTCCGAGTATATTTTAATATATTAGTTTAATTGTGTGTTAATGTATTAATTTAATGTGACAGTTAAAAAAAAAACAGTCACGGATTGTTATTGATGAATAGCGACATAACTCAAATGCTGTTGCCTAGCATTTGAATGATATCCGAACTCAGTCAGACGAGCCCAGACCGCCAGAGTATCCCATCGGCATTTCATAAACTAATAAGCACAACTTGAGCTATACCTCAAACGTAAAGAAGATTGCAGTTAGATTACATGTTCTTTACAAAAGATGCACTTGTACCTTGCTAAATGTTGTTTTAATTTATTTCAATAAAATCAAATATATATAATCTTACTTGAGGCGCCAGCGTATTAAATCACATTTCTGCTAGTATTGTTTACAAGACTGTACCTACATATGAGTAATTTAGTAAATCGTACATGTCCGTTACATTAGTACCGTAGTAGTCCGTTTACAGGAAAAGGGGACATTGTCAGTGAAATCACTAGAGCGTTAAAAGGGGATGTATGACCATACAGTTTTCTAATAGATGGCGTGATTGTGCTTTCGTAGCAGGGGTCAAATAGACCACACACCAAGTAAATACATGCAATATTTTTTTCGTAACGGGTTAAGAATTTATTTGAATATTTTATATCTTCTGTTTTTATAGCTTGAAAATATTTTTTTTAAGGTTTAACTGGATTTACTAGTAGATGGGTCACACCTATCTCTCTAACATTTTACTCATTTTTTGCGATAGATAGGACTTATTGGGGAAAGTTATCATAACGACCATAAAACCTCATGTTAATGTGAGGTTGTTATTTACTTAATGTAATATAATAATAATAACTCCACACATCTCACACGGCCGTCTGATCCCAAACTAGGCAGAGCCTGTACTATGGTAACCAGACTGCTGATAAACATACTTTTATATTTCTAAATACATACATATTATAGACAAATTACACCCAGACACAGAACAAATTATTGTGCTCATCACACAATTATTTGTCCTGGGTGGGAATCAAACCCACGACCTCTGGCTTAGCAGTCAGGGTCACTAACCACTAGACCAACAGGCCTACGATACGTACGTAACATTATTTATGACGTCAATGTAGTAATTTGTATTATGTGGTTGTATTATTACATACCTACTAGCTGCGCCCCGCGGCTTCACCCGCGTAAGTCCCGATGCAGTGGGAATATCGGGATAAATAAAGAGTAGGTGTAGTTGTTGTGGGTCTATGTGTTAATCTAGGTTTCCAGCTATCTACATACCAAGTTTCATCGCAATTGGTGGAGTAGTTTTTGTGTGAAAGAGCAACAAACATCCATACATCCACATGAACTCTCACGTTTATGACATTAGTAGGAAGTAGGATATAAACTTGGGTGAAACAGTGGTGTAAAGCAAGTCTATTAGGCACTTGCAGCCAAAATGATAAAATCAGTAATAAAAATAATCATAAGTAAATAATTTAATTGGTGTGTTTGTCATATTTTGAACTCATAGCTAGATACGTCTTCGAAAACGCCGAGAATGACGTAAAAGATATTAAAACAAATATTGTTCTCAAAAGAAGAATATGGATTTTCAAGGTAACCAATAAAGCTATTCGGCTCGAATCTTAAAGTCGGAATACGAATTGACAAACCAAACGTTTGCAATCACTCTCAGTCTCACCAGTTATAAATTTACAATGTTCTAATCGCTAAGAAAGATAAAAACAGATTATTTGAGAAGACATCTAAAAAACAGTAATCTATGGTCGAGGTTAATTGTCTATTTGTCGCTCGTTCAGAAACGTTAGCAGATGATATGTGCGGTGTCGGGAACTTGTCGTCTTGCATCAAGCGCGCCTTTTTTAACATGCTCTGATTTATAAACGTATATCTACAGACTAGTCGATCCCCTTGTAATATATTGCCCTTCAAAAAGAGGGAAAAGTAAATTATTGGTAGATTAAACTGTGTTTCAATTGTCAGGAAGAATGAAATACGATAGTAATATAAATATAAAAGCATTCTTGTTTTATTTTATACGAAACTTAAAAATATACCTATATGTATTTGTTATTTGAATCATTTGTTTTTCAAAAACTTGTCGCGCGAAATATTTTAAAATTAGGTTCAGTATATTGTTTGTTAAGTAATTACTTATTATACTATATTTTCTTTGTGGTCTTTACTATATTTTTACAATAATTCTACTTTTATTTACAAATAGTTACCTACTTATTTTTTACATTTTTACAATCAAAAATTATTTTCAACTTTGCTATGTGTGTGTTTTTTAATTATTTTTAAAACTATAATAAATTTTTATAATATATTTTTTTGTAAAATCTCGTTTTTTCGTTTTCTCAAGAAATAGACCTAGTTAGATAAACTTAAAAAGCAAAACCTTATCCAATAACAAATTTTCTAAATCGTTAAAGCCGTTGCCGAAATACAAGAAATAAATTTATATTTAAATAATATATAAAGGAACTTCTTCTACTTTAGAACTTTATTGTAATACCCTGTGATAACAATAAACTATCTGAATCTGATGGTTTAAAGTTATTAGATTAAAAAAAAAAAATAGAAAGTCAAAGACCCCTTAGTATTTGTCCTTTGTTTCGTAAACGTAATCGTTTCGTACAAAAAGTAAAATAAAAAAATCAAATCAAAATCAATACACACATACTTCTACACCATTTAAGAACAATCTTACTATATAGGAGACAATTATGTTATTTACTTTAATGCTCGGACGTGTTTTATGATATTTCACGATCTGTATTTAATCTTTATTTAAGATACCGAATCTAGATATTTGTGACTAATATAAGTTTTTGCATTTAGACTTTTTGAAAGTCATAATCTGATGTTTTTTTGTTTATATATTGCAAAATCGTCACCACTATTTCTTTATTTTTTAACAATAAACATTAAATTAATCTTTGTTGCGCAAGGATACACTAATCAAGTCTTAATTACTTAACGTGCGGAAAACAAGGGTTAAGGATTGTCTACTTAGTATATAATTAAATGAAAAAAAAGTTTTTTACATTCTAGTAGGTACAGTACAAAGTTGCACGGATGGCGCAATGGTTTACGTTGTCACTTTGGCACTACGCAGCGTGGAGTATTATGGGTTGAAATCCCACACTCGACAAAAATTTGTGTGATCCACAAATAGTTGTTCCGAGTCTGGGCGTTCTTTGTGTCCATTGTTTGAATGTTTGTGAAGCCCCCGCGACACATGCCTATTTCTAATGTTGTCTTTAAAAAAAATGTAACTGTAAGTGGCCTATATGTAAGTAACAACAGCAATAAACTACCATATAGTACTAATTTTTAAACTTTCGCGTTCCATGATATAATACTATCACGAAACCTGCCTGACGTTTCGACCAGGTTGCAGTGGCCGTGGTCACAGGCTGTGACTACGGCCACGTATTTATACTACGTATTTATAGAAAAATGTTTAGAAACCTATTTCGCATTCAGGTACCTACACATTCTGAGAAGTTCGTTCGAAAAGAAAAATGCATTTGTTACAAACAAGGCTATTCTTCTTTCTATAAATTCTAGGTAAGTGTGACTATTTTAAACTATAGGTTCGGCACTAACTGGCTAATCTTTCAACTACTCATGAATATTAATTATGGATAGCGACACGTAAGGGATGTCGCGGTGGCGACCATGGTTGGTATGTTACGGTAACCACTTACCATCATGGGATGCTAGTTTGCTACCTGAGAGGTAAACATTGCAGTGAGCACCGAAATGTCAGAGGCAGGTTTGAGTTTTTAAAACGCAATACAGCTCACCAAACTCCACATCGATTGTTACATGCTAGATTATTTACAAAACATTAAGTTTTATCAACGTTGTGTTGAACTCGGTGTAATTTGCGGGAATATGCATATTGTTATGTCGTAACGTTTTATGTGGCCGTTTACAAGCTTCCAATAGCGATTGTGTCGCTAGATCAATTACAGCAATTTTCACATTAAAATAGGCAATCAGTTTTAAAAATTGTATCTATAAAGTCATTAGCTGCACTAGCGCTCCTCTGTCAATGTAATCCATGCGTCAAAAAGTCTTTGTCTCGCTAATAATGTCTCACATATATAACTTTGTGTATGGCCGTCCAACGTACATAGAACTATTTTCTATAGTAGGTATGTGACTTAGACAACAGTCACTTGGTTCCACTATATGCCCAAAGTAACTAGAGGATAATAATAAAAAAATCACAACAAATTCGTCATATCCTGCGAGGCGGACGTAACTAGCTCCCTTTAATTAGTTGCCGGATATCGCCTACCAGGTCCCTAATGAGATACGCACGGGTGAACCCGATCGTTTCTTATTAAGTATTAAATAACTAAATAGCCAACTATTGCGTTACAGTCATGGATTTTTCTAGGAAAAACTTATTTTCTTCTATTCGTAAGATCAACAGTGTTCTTCTCTCGTAAATTTTTTTTTGTTTATATTTAGAAATAGGTATAATTATGGCAATTAAACTACAACTACTTGTTATTAATTACCATAATTGCCATAAATCCTTGCAAAAAAACATATATAACATTTCTTTAACCATTAGCTGATTTCTTGAAAAATCTACTTCAATAAACTCGCAAAAATTCAAAATATATATAGGCAGAATAGATAAATTCCTTAGTCAAAAAAGTGTCGACAAGTGAACGTAAATCACGTCAAAGATTATTGTTTATAGCTTCAACACCGCCGAATGAAGGTGTGAACGTCATACACTTGACGGCCCCTTCATCTTACCCCTACCATTATTAACGAGTCTGACTTAATTTGATTTAATGATAGCTACATTTATAATATATGTGTAGTGTCTAAATTACAAAAAATAAACACAAGAGAGGGTGTACATATTTACTGAATATTACCATGATTTGTTAAATCAAAGCGTGAAATAAATTAAATGTAACGCTTTGTGCTACTTATAAAGTTATAACATTTATAGGAATACTTTTATATTACCTAATAACATATTTATTGAGTCTAATAGTCATAGTTTCTTGTGATTCCAACCTATGTGACTGGCACTAACATTCAGTAACTATTATCTTATCTGTGGTTATACTCGCAAAATCGGTTTGCAAGATAATCTGGCAATAATGCTAGAAATTATCCAATTCAAATAATTGAAATGGGGGTAGTTGCGTATTTTGTATTTACGGTTCTTTATATTTATACAATTATACATATATAGCCTGTCCAGGAAAGTATAAAACCTGGTCTTGAGTCAACTCAATTGCATTTTTATTGCAACACTACGTATAGTCATACCCATGTAAACTGGCAAACGTTTAGGAGCCATGATGCCACAGACAGACACACACATACATACACGTTAAACTTATAACACCCCTCCTTTTTGCGTCGGAGGTTTAAATTAGCATAGGTGGTAAGACATAACTTTATGAATTAATACAATGGTGAATCATTAAAAATTCAAACAAGAACATTTTTGATTTTGGACTTATTCAACAAAGCTTTATTTTTTATAAACTTACATAATAAATGTTCAAGTATATGTATAATGTGTCAGAATAATAAAAGCATTTTATCCAGGTCAAAGCATGCAATCAAATCAAGGAAATAAGATCGTCAAAGCTAATATGAAATTTTATTATGTTTTATTTGACAGTTAAGAAGTTGAAAACCATTGTTGTTTGTTGAAAACAACTTCTTAATTTCTACGATGTCTACAATGCACCAACGATTGAATTCCAAAGACATTAGGTTCATTTTTCATTCTTACTTGACACTTTCATGGCCATTAACAATAATATATTTTCTAAATATGTATGTATATGTATCTATATGATTCTGGCTTTGATTTTTCTAAATATCCTGACCACCAATCCGGTTTTACTAAATCTATTTGTAAGTGTGTGTTCTTCTTACAGATGCAGTTCTTTGTTAGAACACGCACAGAAATGAAGAATATTAAAATTTATAATTGAATCTCAAAATATCATTCTAATTTTATTTACGTTCCGTGTAATTATCTTCTACCAATTCGTCACCCGAAGTCTCGACCCTTCTGCAGTAATCATTAAAAAGTAATACTAATCTCTGTAACCCATTCGTAAAAAGCTCCAACAGTTTTTCGTCGTAGTCAACTAATGTCGAAACTCATTAGTGCAGCTTAGCGTCAGTGTCACGGACAAGTTTAAAAATAAAAAAATAAAAAGAGTCTTAGTCAATAATCTTTGAAATAAGAGTTTGTTTTCGATACTCTTGTAGACAAGTCGTTGATTGACTTTTACCGTACACTGAAAAGCTTTGCGTATGTATAAAATAATCTTTTTACTGTTATTTTTGTTGAGTAAAAACTAGCGAAAACTTTTGGACCGTAAAAGTACATCGCCTATAAATATTGTAATTCCTTTAAGATTTAAGAGAATGCCTTAGGCATTAAGTCCGCCTTTGTACAATATGTGCATGAAGTATTAATAAATAATAAAAATATGTTCTATTGTACAAATTTTATTTACTTAAGTAATTGTTTTGTAATTACTGCAATTACTGTTGCTATGACAAGATTTAATGATAACTTTTAACTCTTTTATGTAGGTAGGTACCATTATACCTATGTACATATTAGCCAATATTAATACATATAAACATATAGAGTGTTTACTAAAGAGTTAATTTTTGTTTTGTCTCTGGAATGTCACTAATATGCTTGGATATGTGTTGCATTATATTTTCATATTTTATTCTTTTTTAATTGTAAGCACGAAATCACTCGAAGTCAGTAAAAGAGAAAGGTTAAAATTTATACTTGCATCGTATTTAGATTGCTCTTAAAAGTATCCACACTCATATCACTTACATGCAGCTGTCACAAGTGCGTTGCCGGCCTTTAAGGTTTTCTGTAAGGCCGTGGTATCACTCTGGTCAAGCCGGCCCATACGCGCCGTAGCATGGCTCTCCGTCGAAAAACCTAACCTAAATGTAGACATTAAAACCTGAACACTAATATAAAATTAAACGCGTAGATGGTTATATATAATTAGGTATATAATATCACCCAATCTATCTGAAAATAGTGGTGAATTTTAAGTCATGTATTTCCTCATATATATTTTATTATACATATAATGACAATAGGTGGATATCAAAAAGGACGACATTTAGTGCAAGTTGATCACGGACTTTACGCTCTGCTGGGCCGTACCGACACATCCGGGGCGGTTTGAAGACGACACCACTTTGTCTACTCTTACAAGGATTTTAAATAATAAAATACAGCGCAATAAAACTAAAAGGCACTCAATTTACTCTATAGATCACGATTCCTAATTAAAATTGTTATTTTTATAACGATGGATCCATACAATCTTTCTAATACCAGCCGTCAAATGAATTCCAACACAAATATAACTAATACTAGCTGACCCGCGCAACTTCGTTTTTCGCAAATTCGCAAATTTTTCCCGTTTTGCAACATTTTTCATTGGTGCTCCGCTCCTATTGGTTGTAACGTGATGTTATATAGCCTATAGCCTTCCTTGATAAATGGACTATTCAACACTAAAATAATTTTTCATTTCGAACCAGTAGTTCCTGAGATTAGCGCGTTCAACCAAATAAACTCTTGAGCTTTATACGATTAGTATAGATTTACTATTGCTCCTTAGAGTTAAAGCATATTTAGGGTAACATATTATAAGTATGTCGCAGCCAACTAGCTTAATTAGCCGTTCAATTAACAGCCTAGCCTTTTTAGTATACGGCGCCGTTCAACTTAATTTTTTGTTTACTCACTGAGCGTATACTATACATAAATATGAACTTTAGTAGCAATATTTTGATTATACGTGTAGGTACGCTCCCGTAACGTAGTCTTGGCCCTTGCCTGAAAATCAGCGCTTTGGCAATACTTGTATTGTAGAATACAAGATAATAGTTAGTTTCTTTCTAGTTGTGGTAAGTATTGTAATATATAGTTATTATTTAAAAAAAAATGAAATTTGTTGTGAATGAAATAGGAAGTATTAAAAAAAAATATATGCTGTGTTTTTTTATTAGTAGATTTAAGAGTTTCTTTCTAGTTTTGTGATTGTAAATATTATACTAAGTATATTATTTAATTAAAAAGTTGAGTTGTCATATTAAGTAAGTACTTGTACTTATTTCAATCCCATATACAAATCGCAACCTTACTGCTTACAAAAGCACGTCACTGCGGCGCATGGTTGTGTACCGAATGTATACCGAACTTGAGACGCGTAGGTATGACTCGCTTTCCAACCGTTTGTATGAAGATAGAATACTGTATAGACAATATTACCGTGACATAAGCTACCTTATTCGCGAAAATAAAACTTGAACGTGGTGTAATAGGGGATGAAAGTTTGTATTGGAGATATTCTATTTAGCTAGTCTTTTCTAAAGGGATGATTAGAACTGCAGTGTCAAACGCCTCAGCGCTGTTTTTCTATTTGGGTCAAAATAAATTGGTAATTTGAATGTTTCACAATAACTAAATTTCTGGTTAAATCATTATTAATAATGATTTAACCAGAAATTTAGTTATTGTTAAAACTGATAAAATACCTACACAATGTTCTAAGGGGTATTCCTCTCCAATAACATTCATGTTTAAGGTGTGGATAGGCTAGGGTAACCCTTATTCTCATTAGGTAGCCTACCTACTTTTAAAAAACAAGACAAGCACTACATACATACGTTCTAACGAAGAAGTTTACTTTACATCTACTAAGTAACAAACCAGATTATACCGTGCAACTAAAATATGGCATTAAATAAGTAACACAGACAAATGGTTCTGCATTTCAGTTTTTAATTATATAAATTACAATATCCCTAAGTCCTGGCATTCTAGTTTCGACGCCTATCTAATTGGAGAAACGCTACTGTATTTAAAGAAATTCTTGTGTAGCTTGCTACTATACTCATTAAAGCCTGTCTCGGAACTGCATTTATGCGAACGTTCTGCTAAACATAGACAAGAAGATAATCATTAATAGGAAAGTAAACAGGTACGCAACAGTGTAAAGACCATAGACTTACAATAACTAGACAAGAAAATCTACCTACTCCCGAAAGTGTGACCGCTTGCTGGCAAAGGCTTATTAGTATTTCCGTAAGTCTATTGTGTTCAACACATGTATTTAATATCTCCAAATATTTTGGGTACATAAGAAGATTTGTAAAGTATGATTAATTGAATCTGACAGTGGCCCCAATTCTGTTACTTCACTCGCTAAATTTAAATTCACAAAACTTTCTTCATATAAGAAGTAAACCTTGCATACTTAGAAACAAGGTCTTATTTCAAATTGAAACAAGTAGGTAACATATGTCGCTATCGAAATAAGCAATTTATTTGTCGACTAAAGTCTGATACGCTTAAATAAACTGTAATACCACGTAGCGAGAGCCGCTATCCGTTGAATGCCATCTCTTTTGCTCTGTGTTTTTAGTAAGCGTCTTTGTAGGTGTACATTAAAAACACGTCATCCTTGTTCGATTTGAACAAGTTTTTATACGGCAATTATACAGCGTTTGAATAAATGAAGAGTCTCGCTGCGTGGAAATAAAGTTGAGTATACGTTGACAGGTTTTATTGAAATTTAGCGGCGCTGAGAAATAGATGCTAGTAATAAATAGACCTTATTACGAAGAGCACTAGGTTGATTTCATATGAAGAAATTAAGTCAGGTTTTAGTTTAGTCGAGTGTACAATAGAATCGGCACCAGTGTACAACTAAATTTTTTTAAACTAATATAAGCTCATATTATAAAAATTAAAAACCTTTAACCCTAATATGTTACACACTTTGTCTCAGTAGGTACTTTAAAATCAGAATAATCACATACGACAAGGTTCTAAAAAAATCCTTCTTTCGTCCATTGGCTATGAAATTCTGGAATCTATTTCTTCTATGCGAGAATACAGTAAAAGGTTCAAAACAGGAAAATAAGTTGAAAGTTTTTCTGGATCAGCGGTTGACTAGTGACACATTTGGAGTTGCGAATTTTAGACGGGACGACAGTGACTGCACACCATTAAAAAGTGGAATCTTATTATTGAAAATAAAATTATAGTACGAGTACCTACTAAGTTTCATATAATAAATAAACTGGCCTGTTTGTATAGTGGTTAGTGACCCTGACTGCTAAGCCAGAGGTCGTGGGTTTGATTCCCACCCAGGACAAATAATTGTGTGATGAGCACGATCGATAATTTGTTCTGTGTCTGGGTGTAATTTATCTATAATATGTATGTATTTAGAAATATATAAGTATGTTTATCAGCACTCTGGTTACCATAGCACAGGCTCTGCCTAGTTTGGGATCAGACGGCCGGGTGTGAAAAAAATAAAAAAACATACAGCAGTTACACTGTAGCGTTACATTGCATATTTCAATTTTCTTTTACTGGAATCTAATAAACAACAAAAAAAGGGAAAATTGGAAACAACACCTCAATAAAAAGTAAAAATATTGAAAAGTAGAATCTTATTATTGAAAATTAAATTAAAAGACGTACCTACTAAGTTTCAAAACTAGTTGCAAAGCCTAAACTGTCTTCTTTTATAAAAAAAATAAACTAATTTTTATTTAAAAAACAAATTAAGAATCCTTACACCTTTGGAAATATGACTTTTTAGTTTGGTTTTAATAAGACATCATTCACTGTCCAGTTCCTGGTCGACTATTTATAATTTTTTTTAGGAAAAGCTTTTGTTTAGGATTTCAGCAGTGGATGTCAAATGTCTATGACTGTAAAACAATATAGGGACAGTCGGTAAGCTAATTAAATACTAAGTATTGACAATTTCGAATAATTGACGATCAAAACTAAAAATTTGAATTTGAAATCGTATGCTATTATTTTAAAGCCTTGTTATTCTCTGCGTGGTATTCCTCTGCTTTTCATTACTACCGTGTACTCTTTTAAATAAAAAAAATAGGTAATTAAAAAATCTATTTATTTAAAAAAAAATTCATCACTGACCCTGATTAATCATGTCATTTATATCATCATATACATATATGTCTTTATCTTTTAGTTCGTAGTGTTAGTTGGTACCTACTGTTACAACAACAAGTGCCAACTCACATTTGAATTACTCGGACACGACTAAGTAAATGTCCTCACCCTAATTTTTCTACATAAGTAATTATCTTTTGAAAAAAATGTATCACCCAACTTCAATGCGCCTCAAAATACCCAAATCGCTTCAAGTGTGCCTATAACATTTGAAGAGTTCCATCGATTTCTCCAGGATCCCATCATCAGATCCTGACCACCTAGGAAGTATAATACCCTTTCAAACAAAAGAAGAATTTTCCAAATCAGTCCAGGCGTAGGTAATCGCTTTGACTAATCGGTGAACATACATAAAAAACAAAAAAATATACAGTGGAACCTCCTCCTTTTTTGAAGTCGGTTAAATACACACAAACCTGAATTACTACTTGAAATTAAATTCTTAGAAGGATACTTAAATTATATACGGACATTGAAAAAGTACACGACAACGCAACAGAGTAGAGAGTACAAGTTCTGGATCAACCGTAACGGGTTTTTCATAGCTTTGCAATCTTTTACAGTGTAGATCACTGATACCCAAAGTGATCTCTATCGACCCCCAGGGGTTGACAACAATCTATAAGGGAACAAAAAAGTGAGCAAAAAAAAATTGGGGATTCGTGAGCTAACCCGTTAAGCAGGTCGTGACTGTAAGTTTGAGTTTCCATTAATGGAATAACCCGTCAGACGTAAGTAAAACGACCCGTAAAGTAACAAACCGTCAGACGACTGTAACAGTCGAATAAAGTAGGTTTTTAGTATATCGCAATGCACTTTGAAACAACTGGCAATGCAATTAATTTGCAAAAATGCAATCTCAGGGGTCTACCCAAACCTGAAAAACCCAAACATGACAAGTGGTTTGCGAGACAAAGAAGTTTGGGGACCTCTGGTCTAGATCATTAAATCGGAATATCTGCAAAAAAGTGGTTATTGGTTAATGTGGAGTGCTTGTACTGACCAGATCGAGTCTCAGGCTGAATGAGACGTGTTTGGTAGGCGGCGGCGCGGGCACAGGGGGGCCTTCGTAGAATGCGGCCTCCTCCAGTCCGTAGTCGGACTCGCTTTCGGCCCATTCCAGCTTCATAGTGCTGGGACTGCGAAAAAAAGGAAATTCATAAATACAAAAAAATAAATAGTAATATTTTGTTGTCGTCTAAAAAAAAATTAAGATTTACTACCCTGTAAAAGGCTGTAATCATACGAATATATTTATATAATATGAAATTAAGATTTATCAACGTTTTATTGTTACGAGATTGTAATATTGTATTATATGTAAATAATTTATATTTTATTTTACTACTAACAGCGCCTTGCAGTTTCACCCGCGTAAGTCCCGATCCCGTGGGAATATCGGGATAAAAAGTAGCCTATGTGTTAATCCCGGTCTCCAGCTGTCTACATACCTAGTTTAATCGCAATCGGTCTTGTACTTTTTGTGTGAAAACATTACAAACATACATACAAAAACACAAATGTTTCCTCTTTATAATATTAGTTTAGACTAAGTATTGTGTGGGCAACGATATAAATGTACTACGTATGTGTGGGTATTAAATTTGTATTGTAGTGACATTTATATTAGTGCAAGAGCCTTTTGGGTATTTTTATATTACAATTAAAGAGCAAGGGCAGTCAGTAGAAAAATATTATTGCGTTGTTATTGAAAGTACCAAAGGATACTGTCAATAGACAAGTATAGGTTTCGCTCTCGATCTATGTAACGGAATCTTTCAACTTAGTTTAGACCAACTTCAATACGTCCAGTTACCTTAAAAATTTTCAAGGACCAATGACAATACAAGACTTAAAAATAAGGAATTTAATTATAATAAACCAATGGACTTTATATCGCTACAGAACAACTCTTCGTGTTTTAAAAAAAACATAATATTTTTGATTTTGGGTCTAGAAGCAACATGTATCTCGACCACATATATTATATACCTTTTAAGGCTTCGGTAACCGCAAGGCTCTCGCTAATATTCGACTAGTATTATTGTTGTCTCTTTCATAAGCAATAAACTTGAAAGAAATAGTGTATTCATCAAATTGCCGTCGATGAACAAGGGTTTCGAACCAGTTCTTTATCTTGAGACCTATTCGCTTACTCGTTCTATCATATATTTTTTGTTTCTAACCCAGCGTAGGAAGACTCGTTTTGTTTTAATGTAAGGTCGCCGTTAAATTGCTTTGTGATACGAAACAAACAGTATTTAGTAGACACCTTCAGGTAAGGAACTACATCGATATTTGATACCAAAGATTTAAATTCTTCGCCAAACAAGAATCGCAAAGGTATTATCTGACATCAACATGTACATATCACACACCTAGATCAAAACAGATATTAACTCAAAAAAAAAACAGGACCAGTGCGAGTCTGATTCGCGCATCGAGGGTTCCGTAAGAAAACAGTATTGTATGTAGATAGTAAGTCCATCTGGTGAATCAATTCTCGATGATTTTTGCCCGTCTTTTTCGAAAGACAAACTTAACCTTTCAGTTCTAAAAATACTCTCCCATACAATGCAAACTATAAGCTTGTAATTACAAAAACAATTTTGTTTTATGTGATATAACAACAAATTAACGACTTTCGTATTTTTACCTTTACTTGTGATGTCAGCCCTTGCTTCTTACCAAATTTCATGATCTGAGGTCTATGGGAAATACCCTATAGGTTTTGATTTACCTGCGAAACGTTCAAATTAGTTAAAATCTAAGGCTTAATGGCCATATCTTTTGATTGCGTTAACTTAGAAGCTCAATTTTTTTACAGCTTCAAGGCACCGCTGACCTAATTATTTGATATATTAATGCCTCAACGAGTTCCTGAGAAAAAAGTCTTGACAGACACACAGACAGACAGATTTAACAACAAATTAACGCTGTGAGACCTTGCTTCTTACGAAATTTCATGATTCTCGGTCAATAGGACGTACCCTATAGGTTTTGATTTACCTACGAATTGAAATGTGGTGAAATCTAAGGCTTAAATGGCTGTATCTTTTGATGGCGTTGACTTAGAAGCTTGATTTTTTTACAGCTTCAAGGGACCGCAGACATACGTTTTTGGTATTCATTTCAACTTGATGCATCAACGGGTTCTTGAGAAAAATGGTCTTGATAGACAGACAGACAGACGGACAACAAAGTGATCTTACAAGGTTCCTTTTTTTCCCGAGGAACGGTATCCTAAAAAGCATTTTTTTAGAAAAGGCGAAAAACTAATTGCTATTCTGTATAGATTTATGCTTTATATATGCAACTAGAAGAAAGATATTGTAGCAATCTAGTGTTTTAATCATATTTTGGGGCGGAAAATTAGATTTTTGTAGTTTTTTTCCTATTGCTTAACAATGTATTGCAAGACCCCACTCGGCTGAGAGGACTTAGCATCGGGGTGATCACGGAGGAGGTAATGAATGAATAAAGGCTAAGGGACTAATAATGTGTATGAGAAACTGAGCTATCTACGTATATAATTACAACTTTATAAAGGCTTCATAGATTTTGGTTCAGCAACTGACAGCCGTCCACTCTGGCTGACCGCTGAACCTCTCTTGTTCTTTTATAAATAATTTATACATTTAAAAGTAACTACATAAAATGATTCAAATATTATATTACCAGCCAGTTTTGACCAATACTCGAAAGAGGTTCGAGTGTCACACTATGTATATTTGTTTTATTATTTTGAATTGAGCCCGTGTTGGTGAATTTAGCGTCTAGCATCGAGTAGTGGTAATATTTTTAAACCTGTTTTATTGGTCGTTAGGTATGGAGATAAAGAATTCGATGGTGCGCATACCTCAATAATTGAAAAGTTTGAGTTAGCTCCCTTTAGATCTAGGTATGCGATAATTTAATACATGAAGATAATACTTTGACTCTGCTTTCAAACGTTTTGCGTTGTATGGGTTTATACAACCAAAGTCAAACAAAAATATAGTGAAAATAATCTATCCCTATGTTGTAGTCAAATAGCACAGAGATACGGACTAATAATATAATTATGTTAACGGGAGTTTATGCGATCACGTACTTAATTGGCAGGCTGACACAGCCTGAAAGAGCCTGAGGTAATGCAACCTGGTCGAAACGTCCGGCAATTTATACGTATGCAATACCTTTGACGTTAATTCCCGTTAACATAATTCTGTGTCATGGAGCCTTCGGGATCATCACCTTTTAATAAAATAATAATTTTTCAGCAGTATGTTGGAACCTCAAATAAAAACAAAGTTCTTGTCTCAGAAAAATGCAGTCAACAGAAATTTTTGGTCAGAAAAAGTTTACCAGCTGATATTGTCAGCTTATTAAATAATTAATCCATGCAGATATTGGCAACTGAGCCTTGTAATTTGCTACATTAATGTGGTTCCGATATTCTGTACATATATTATACTTTTACATGACAAAACTCGTGAAACAAACGAATTATTTTTCAATGGTCAAGAGTCGCGTGCCTCGGTCACGGTAAAGTGGCACCTTTCAAAGCTTTTATAATTTTATTTAAAACATTATACTGTTTATATTTCGTAAGATGTTTTTTTTTTATTTTAGGTTAAATTTTTAGGCTGTGTGTATTTTTCAAAAGGAAGGCTATTTTACACACTGTTATAGACTGTTCAAAATTATAACATAGTAACACATTATTACGAAAATGGAGAATTTTTTTTTGTGCCATTTATTTGAGTAAAACGTGCCAGTGTATCCCATACATTAGATCGATATGGTCACATGCACTACCGACCTAATAAACGAGCTTCTCGGGTTGAATAAAACCGCTTGTGTACATACACGTTTGTTTAGTCTAGTTTCTAAGTGTTAAAATTAAAACATGTAAACAGACTCACGTCTTTTAATCTAATTAATATAACCATCCCTACTTCAGCGTGAGACACAAATTCCGTTCGCACTGCCTCTCTTATGGGGAGATCCCAATTGATGGGCCTTATTTCTGGTGAATTGTCTTTGTAGAGACTGGTATCGCTTTTGCCAGCAGGCAGCGTCGTTCGTAATATTAGTTGCATAAAGAAAAAGTCAAGCTTGGCCTCCGACAAACTTTAAGTATCTATTAATTTATATCAACTATAAATACAGACAGAATCAGTAACCACTTTCTGTAGCTATCAACTAGATGATCCGCCGGAAACGGGGAGAAAAGTTATTTTCTATAGTGAAAGAAAAAATAACGTATGTATAAGAAGTTAAGGTTAAATTTAGAGGTTATCCATTAAGGCAGCTAAGAATGTTTCCGTTTATAGAATCGCCAGTGCACGATATTGTAAATGTGTCGTCGAATTTCGGCGCGTCTGAAGCCCGGCCCGGCGAGTGTCGTTACGGCTAATATCCGCCGGATACGATCCACGATCTGACAGCACCCGACATTATTGTCTTGTAATTGAAACGACGTGACGATTTGTTCGTTTGAATGTTGGGGTGGTTCGTAGGGAGAGAACCAATGATCAATAACCCTTAGTTTAAATAAGTCGCCGCGAGGTAAGTTAATATTGATATTTCTATTTTTTATACCGACGTCAACTTTTCTACACTATCTCACAGACTTCCACACAGAGCGGTGCTGTAACATTAACATCCAACTACCTCCCTGTTAAACATATGCACACATTTTCATGATAAAATAAATTACGAATCAAAGCTGCAAAATGTTCGAAAAACTCATACTTTATAGATAGCTATGATTCCTCAAATTATGAATTACAATATGTCAAGTATTACGCATGCGATCATTTGCATCGTATCACTGATAATTTTAAAAGTGATAAGAAGTGCGAATAACTGTGAAAATTACAATACACGGGTACGTCCTATCTTATCAGTGTGATAAAACAAACTGACGTAATAATGGAAATATCGTATGATTTGTAAATACCCCTTCAGTTTCTTGTCTTTTTATACCGAAATATCCTCGATGAAACATGAAAGTACACTTCAGGTAGATAACTAAATTAATATTGTATTATTTTTTATTATTATCGAACATTTTTCTTCACTTTACACTTTCGGCCCACGCGAAACGAAAACTCCGTAGAAGTATAATAAACGACATAGGTAGTCGTCTCTTCTCATTCGTAAGGTAAATATACCAGATCAAAATATACTTAACATAGACAGGTCAAGGCAGGACAGCACAATTTAGGCCGAAAGAAAATCCAACAACAGATCCTAGAGTGGCGAATACGGACTGCTAAGCGCAGCATTAGACGAGGGCTCCACAATATAGACCGATGACCTAGTCAAAGTGGGAGATAAAGATGGCATTCTTTGTGGAAGTTTTTAGGATATGCCAATGTTTTGGATCCTGTTTCACTATACAGGATCCAAAACAATATGAAGCTTACTTGGAAGCCTATACTTCTGCTTAGATCGTTAATTTTAAATAAAAATCAACTGTTTCACGTTAGATACTTTTAGATACTTTAGTAATGAAACTGGCAATTAATTCTGGTAAGTAAAAGTAGCTAATACGTCGTATCTATTAAACCTATTACTGGCCACATTCAAGAAAATGGTTCAAACTTCAATTGTGTAATTTGCTGCCATTATGTATCTATGTATTTCGATTTCCATGTATTCGGGATGGGGCTTGGAGATCTGTCACATAGGGGCGACCCTAGTATAGACTCCAGTCTCTCACAAAGAAACCAGGTTTATATACATTCTATTACCTAATTGTTTGTACCAGTATCTTTTGTGAAGAGAGAAATAAATAAACTTTATTATTATTAATGGCCAAATAATATTACTTGGCTTCTTAATTTCTCCTTTTTTGTCCTTTGCTGCATTTATCGGATATAATCTTTTAATCTAAGAGTATGTATTATATACGTATTATTTATTATGTATGTGGTGTATATGAATATATTGAATGTTACTGAATGATTACACTGTACACCCTGTATTATCTATCTTGTTATAAGTATAGTATATTTTTATAGGTATCATTTAATAGTTTTAAGCCTAACATTGGTTCCCATTACATTTTACCATCCCAAGGTTGCGACAAGGCCGCCCTTATCGCATTAAATTTTGTAAACTTACTCAGGTCTCTCAAGGCGGCAGATCTAGACATGAACCATAAATTATTCATAGTAAAACTTTTTATTTAAGTCGTACACAATTCTCGTTTCGAGGCCAACAATACTGTCAATGTCTATACAATTGTTGACAATTACTACTGTATATATTTTAGTTTATGACCATAGATTATACGTTTTTGACTCCTATTGTCGCTTTTTGCTTTGACTATATAAGTTTAAAAATTTTGCAAAATTTGATTTGACTTCACGATAAAATGAGTAAAAATATTACTAAAAGTTCCATAGACTGGGCTAAGTTTGTGAAATTAGTGCCGCCAGACCAAATGGGGTCTTTCTTCGCACTTAAGGCCAAGAACGATGGGTATTTGCGCAGGTAAAACTACGTTTTATGACTCAGAGACAAGTATTAGAAACAAACAACAGATCCTGGCTGAGTTCTGATTAGGAGGCGGCCAAAATCTGTCGAGGTTCTCGGGGACTTCCTTCTTAGGGTACACCCGTGTCCTTTGCCATAGACTCTCTTGTGACACACCGTCTGGTTTTATTCGTTCGATTCCGACATACCATCTCACCAATAGCCACGGTTATTTTTTTTCTTTGTTTTAGAGTACAAGCAAATCCTGCGACACTACCAAAAATCAATTGGGACGAGTATAAAAAAGGAATTGCAGACGCCGCACTGGTCGATAAATTCATGTCGGCGTACAACGGTTTCCAAGTACCGTATCCAGCCGATACGTTGTCAGAGCAAGTGGATAAGCAATGGAAATCTATAGAGCCTGAAATCAAAAAATATTGTGAAGAAGTACAGGCTGTTATTCTAAAGTACGTTTTTAATTGTTTTTGTCAGTTTTTCGGTAACTATAAATTTTGCAATCGATTTAAAGTAAATAGTCGTGTACTCCAATAAGCTAAAAATGGTAAACTTTAAACATAGCTCAGCAATGGCAATTGTTATCAAAATTTCGTCTTTTTAGACTTCTCCTTTCGCATATTTTTTCCTATCTTTCTGACATATAAATATATATCACAAAAGTTAGACATTTAGACATTAGGGTATTAAGTAACTTGTCTTACTAATATTATAAACGTGAAAGTTTGTGAGGATGTATGGATGTATGAATGTATGGATATTTGTTACTCTTTCACGCCAAAACTACTGAACCGATTGCGATGAAACTTAGTATGAAGAGAGCTGGAAACCTGGATTAACATATAGGCTACTTTTTATCCCGATATTCCCACGGGATCGGGACTTAGGCGGCTAGTAAATAATAATTCGCAAGTTTAGCTTGTTTATTAAAAAATAAATGGCAGTTCACTAAAGTAGGTATATTCAAATAATTGAAATGTTTATATTTCCTACAGGTCTAAAAAAGAACTCAAAAGGATAAATGCATTGCCGAAGTACAACGAAATGACAATGGAAATGTACTACGATATGTTCCCCGATACCGCCTTGGATCCTGTTAATAGGCCAACATTTTGGCCTCATCTTCCCGACGAGCAATTGGGATATAAAGACCCTGCGACAAAGGTGGAACACTGAAAAATATTAAAGCGCATATAAATAAGTACTTATTTTGGACCAAGGATCTAAATCTTAATATAAATATGATTTATAAGTTATCTCTTTTTATTATATTTTTACAAATTCTAATATTTAAAAAAAAAAAAATGCTATACTAAAATAAATCTAATAATACCATCTTACATCGTAATATATCTTGATTGTACCTATTTCTCTAGTAAATTGTGTAATTACAGAAATAAATGTCTGAAATGATTTTTTTTACGTAACCTTTTTTTTACCGAAATTTTCTTTTTAACTTCTCACACAGATTCTTCTGCTGTGAGATTTATACGGTAGAATCAACCCGTTGGGAAAAGCATTAGGAATAATTAATAACAAGCTGACTCTGACTGTGACCACGGCCAGTGCAACCTGGTCGAAACGTCAGGCAATTCAGAGTGATCGCGTTAATTCCCGTTTAAATATATAATTATATCATGGAACGCGAAAGTCAAAAAGTTAGCATTAGGAATAGTTTCAGAGAAAACTGCACTGTTTAAGGTTTACAAAAGACTTGTTATATCAGAACTTAATCAGTAATCAATAGTCAAAAGTGATTTACTATAAAATAGGTTAAGGTACTGCTCCTAAACTGGGACAGAACATATCAAAGAACGTACCACAAACTCAAAGTATTATGGTTCCACATTATAGGTGTCCTTAAAAACTCAAACACGCCAAAAAAATCCACACCCAAATAAAAGTATTATAAAATTTGCACAATATGCTATGTTTTAGTGTGGAGCGATTTGATTATTAAACAATATACAAATTTTGTATTTTCTTCTTTCCTTGTCTATTTCCACAAGAGTTTTCATTAATATGCGATCACTCGTTCCACGAATTATTTAACAAAGTAAAATTTTATAGGAATTTATAAAACGATTCTTTGAATAACCGTTTGAGAGTTGATTTCGCAGTAAATCACACACATGGCATGATACGTATGCACGGAGTGAGGGGCGAATCTTTGATCGGTGGTGGCGTCGGGTCTTGCCTTGGGCTTAGCGCAAATATCGCGTGAGCACCCGTGAGTTATTGTTGTCGTCATAGGGTTACTGGACAACTCTCGTTTCTATTTTCAGTAATTTAATATAAGATGCTTTTAATAAACAAATAACAATTCAATCAGCCCAACTTACACATCTGCTACTTTACTGCTTTTCCAAACTTTAGATAATAATAAGTTTTGAGTCAAAACTTTTACGTAATGCTTTAAGTCCATACTTTTCAGGAAGTGTTACAAATAGATAACTATTAACTGACTGGCCTGTTGGTCTAGTGGTTAGTGACCCTGACTGCTAAGCCAGAGGTCGTGGGTTCGATTCCCACCTGAGTCTGGGTGTTCTTTGTGTCCGTTGTTTGTATGTTTGTAAAGTCCCCCGCGACACAGGAGTAATTCCTAATGCGGGGAGTTGTCTTTTTAAAAAAATAATAAAAAAAATTATATAATAAAACACAAATATAATAATGTTATAATATAATAATGTATTATAAAAATATAATTAATGTAATATAATATATATATTTTCTTGATAAGTTTAACAAATACTACTGAGGTAATCCTATATGGGCTATGGCATGAAATACACCTGCGTGTGCAATATGTTTTGAAGGAAGACTTAAAAGAATAGATAATATATATAATGAGACACGTTTTTTAAGTAAGTAGAAACCCTAGTTTAATAGTTGTCGCTGCATTTCTTTGCTCGCCAACCCTAGGCCGGTCGCATTAAAGGGCTGCACTCGTCTAAATATAGTAGCATGTTCAGGGTCGTCGGAGACACCGGCCAACAACTCGCGCGCGGCAAATTATGATTGATGATAGGTTTAGATTTTACCCAGACTTGTTTCTACTTTAATTAACATCGGTAGGAATAATTTGTCCGTAGCACTATGCAAGGCATGAAAGCTATTTTAATGCTTATATGCCTTTGGGCACAAGTATAGTTTTTTTTGAAGATACTTACACATCGAAATGTTCATAGATTACTTTTCATAAACAGCATTGGTTAAAAGTATTCGGTTTGTCCCCATTATTGGAGAATTTAATTATATATTTTTGTTTGTGCGTACAATAAGTTTATATGAGTGAGTGTTTTGTGGTGTGTGTCTCTGTACACACTACAGTTACACTTACACTTACAACATGTTAACAACTGTGGCACCAGACGCCCGCGCCGCTTCCGAGAAAACTTGCTCTATGGTCGACTTAACCATTTTAATATAACTGCCACCAGTTATAATAAGTACGGCATTCAATGTTGCAATTTGATATCTGGCGAACAGAACAAGAACCTAATTTCAATAATTAGTATCGAATGGTTCTCGAACCTTCGGAAATAAACGGTAAATAATTCTGTATCAATATATTTGTCGTTTCTAAAACTTGTTTTGAAAGCGTTCATAACCATTCTTGTTATCTCTACAACCCTCGCACTTGACCAGTGTATAACAATAGGAAACATTTAGTCCTGAAACAACAAATACTAAAGAGTTTCGTCTAATCACCGCTTAAAAGTTCGTCTGCGCGGAGATATTTTTAAAAACAAAACCATTGCAACATCCCTTTCCGTTTCCTCAGTATTTAGGGAGACAGATCGCCGATCAATCATTAGCTTGGACGGATATCCGAACGGCGGCGATGCGGACATTAAGAAAAATAAAGAACTTTCATCGTGGTATGACACGACAACATCTTAAGTATTATGTAGATTAATTTTGGGGATACTGTGTCATATAATATAATAATATACACTGGTTACAGTGTGGTTTCAAGTTTTTTTAAAACATCGAAACTAACTAGCGGTGTTCAGACCACTACTCCGTGGCTAAATATTTAAGTCCAAACGATTTAATTTTATGTACGTACTACACACCGGTTATACTGTACACACCCCCAATTGGCCATGTTGAATTATTCCGATTAATTATCAATTGTTTGTGCACCGAGGATTACTTATTACGAAATTATCGTTCTGGTTAGTGTCATTTTAGTCCCAGTTTTGGATAATAATGTAGAATATTTTTTAATCACAAGAATATACAAGTGTTTTTTCTAGATATCTGAAACTAACAGTTTCTTAATGCGAGACGAAAGCTTGTAGATTGTATCAGTGTGAGGACATCATCACGTCTTCATCGCTAAACGTGACACGCTTGCAAACAAAAGGATAATATAAAATGAAATATAAATGGTAGGAATTTAATTCTATTTAACCTTTTAAAAAATAAATATTTAGGAAAACATTAAGATAATGTTTAAAACTGTAAGGTAGGACATTTCAAAGTTGGCTCTTATTTTATTAAACTATCGACATCATAACTACTGTACCTAGCTAACTAAGCACTACTCTTACGTTCTTCTGTGTTACTACGTTAAAAATAAAAAGTACAGCAAAAACTTTTTTAACAAAAATTTAACCGACGAAAAAGAACTAAAAAGCAAGAAATAAATAAACCTTTTAGTATTGAGCTTTTTTACATAAACTATCAAATTTTATAAGTATAAACTAACTTTTAGTCGGCGCCAAACAACAAACTGATCAATTATCTAAATTTTATATGTACGTAGAAACTGAGAAGGCTCTACGTAGGTAATTAATCATATTATTGTTTAGCGCCGACTCAAAATTAGTTTATATAAAATTTGATAGTTATGTAAATAAGCTCAATACTCAAGACTTTAAAAGTTTATTTATTTATAAACATATATGTACGGTCGAATTGAAAACCTCCTCTATTTTTTTTCGTCGTTTAAAAACGGCTTTCGTTGAATTGTAATTTGTAACCTATAAGTGTATGTATATAATGTATAATTAAGTTGTCTATTGTGTGTAAATTTCCTTAATCTGTGATTATTACTAGAATATCGTTTCCTAATTTTGACAACCATTAAAACAAGTAAAACTCTTCTATAATCGGATACGATCTCAAAGTTACATATATTCACAGTTAGAGCATCGACCACGATGGCGATCGATGTGAAGGAAAAAAAATATTTCGATTGAATAGAACAGATAATTTTGTCCTACGACACTTACCTTTCAGTTAGAACTATGTTTGGTGTTTACCATACCTCTAATGTTTACAATTCTGTAATTAATTTGATTAGACTATCGATTACCTGTATAAATAAGCTATAAATTTATACAGACCCCTCGGAAGACAATGACATTAAGCAAAGCTTCATAGTTATCCCCGTAACAAAAATTCCGTAACCAATAAATTCTGTAAATAATACTTTGTACATAAATGAGAATTTTCACTTTACTTATCCCGTTAATTGCACAATAGGCACGCAGCGAGTGTTGGCCATATGCCGTGTGGGTGGAACTGGAAGGGTGTGGAGTGACCACCTGTTGCTGCCCGTCTATATTTAGCAACAGCTTCTCGGGCCACCCCCCTCGCCCCACCTCTGGTGCGCCTGCGCCGATCTACTCCAGCCATTCATAACTCTGTGACTAATGTGTGAAAGTGAAGCTGAAATACACTGTACCTGATTTCTTTAAATCAACTCCTGCTCTGAACACTGAAAGTTCTGCGGTCCTGGCCGCTCATAAATGTTTGAAATTCGAATGTTATATTTTTTTAAACACAAGAAACTTAATCAATAGTTTAAAAAAAATTGGTGGGAAATCGCGAGTCAATTGTTTTTTATCACATGTTAGTTAGTCGTCCGTAGCAAAAACGGAATTAACGCGAAAAGATTTTAGGGCGATGATTTTTTATGATTTCAAAAGTTTACTGACTCCGCAAGACTGTACTGCTCGTCTTCAAAATGCTTTTGGGAGGAAAGCACCTCATTTGAGCACCGTAAGGCACCGTAACTCAGAGTTTGATCGGGCCTTGTTTCTCTCCATGCTGAAATTCGTGAAGGTCGGCCCACAACTGAGATCCTAACCGAAGAAAACCGGCGTGTCACCTATGAGGAGATTCGAGGACATTTGGGGATTGGTATAAGCCAAATACAAAAAATCTTACATCAACATTTAAAAGTTAGAAAACTTTGTTGCCTCTGCATTCCTCATGAACTCGCCCCAGAAAGAACAAAAACGGACTCGTGTTGATTGGTGTAAATGTTGTTAAAGTACGATCACGGACGTTCAAATGCTGTGTACGACGTTGTGACAGGAGATGAAACATGGGTGTTTAAAGGTGACAGCAAACCAATAAAATTGAGGCAGACGAGAGACGTAGGCAAAAAAATTATTGCGTTTTTTTTCTCCCGAACGAGACCTGTCTGCACGATCCCACTTGAAGAACAAAAGACAGTAAATGTTGAGTGGTACACTACCATTTATTTGCCCAATGTCTTGGGAAAAACTACCACAGTGCTCATCTGAACATGGTGACTTAATATGGTACATTTAGGACACAGAGAACTAAAATAAAGTATCTACTTATTCTAAAAAGGTGACCATAAACATTGAAACCATAAGTAGTTAGAAACGAAAATTAAAATGTGGATAGTATTAGGTAGTGTTAAGTAATTTGCGTAATGTTTACATGTTTGTAGGTGTGAGTATGAGTGTATGTGTGTATGTTGTGTAGTTGGATGTGTGTCTGTTGTTTATGTGTATGCGTACGTATGTGCGTGCGTTCATGTGAGTTTGCGTACAAGTGATCACTCCAGAAATTTTAATAATGCCTCAGTACCTTCATGGTCGTGTTGAAGTAACCAAGTTGTTGCTATGTTTTTTACCTCGTGCCTATTTAGACTTACTATGTTTTTATGATTGTTGAGTAAGTTGTATACCTCACAACCTAGACTTTTAAATTATCGCCTAGCGAAAGCAGTCCTACTACGCACTATGGGACACGCTGACTTCTTGCTGCGCTTTACCAGGTCTAGGAGGAGTTACGCTTTGGTGAATCTTAGTGGTTGATCTGAGCACAAAGAGCTGTCTCACAGTAAGGACTTGGTTTTCAGCGTATAGTTGAGCAGTAGGATTTTATCTGATTGGCTTCTTGTTCAAAACTTTTAGCACGGCTCTCTGTGCCCTCTCAAGTGCTAGAACTTGTGATTTAGCTGCTCCACCCCAAACTGGGCTACAATATTATGTAACTGATTGACAGAGGGCGATGTATACCATTTTTTATTTTTGTTGGGAAGCTGTGTCACGTAGAGATCTAAAAATGTATATCAACCTTCTGATTCTGGTTTTTACTGGGGCAACCTGAATATCCCATGATAGAAGCCGTAACACTTGGTTGTGTGTAGTCGTTTTTACGTAAATTAAGTGGTAATAATGTTACTATACCACGGGGATGTTTTTTGACGAAAGCATTCATTGCTTTCATACTAAGAATACAATGAAGGCATGTGTTATTTATTGCTTTAGTTATGTTACAAACAAAAGGCTATGACAATTTTCTTTTAATGAATTTATCAATAGGTACTTTATGTGAAATAGAACCGCACCTACATGATTAATATATTATTATAACATATTATATAGTAGCTAAAATTATAAAGTTGAGAGTTTGTTTGGTTGGTTGAACGCGCTAATCTCAAGAACTACTGATTCGAATTGAAAAATTCTTTTAGTGTTGGATAGCCTTTTTATCGAGGAAGGCTAAAGGCCATATGACATTACGCTACGACCAATAGGATCAATGAAAATGTTTGCAAAATCCGGGAAAATTTATTCCTTTTGAGATAAATTTATTTCCTTTTTTAACCCAAAACAAAGTGATATTTAGCAGATCCCATCTGGGCTTAATAAGTTATGAAATAGAATAATCTAATGATGTGTATATCACACAATGTGTTTATGCTTCAATTATTCTTTTATTATGGTTATATTTTTGCACCTACTTTATTATCTTTCTGTCAAACGTTGACAGGTAGAGAATGCCTCAGGCATTAATTCCGTCTTCGTACAAAGATTTTTTATGAAGTTTTATATTAATAAAACTGCTATTCTACATCAGTACCTATAACAAGCAAGTTGACTCGGAGATATTGTAAAAAAAACTATTTTATTTTTTGTTAATAACAACTTGCCATCTTTCTCAAAAGAAAATTGTCTTTATGGGGGACATACCCACAGTTTAGATTTGCTTTCTTTTTAAGAAATTATTAAAAAAAAATGCTATCGCTTAGCTGTAGGTTTGAGACTGTCGCCCAACGATTTCAAGATGATATTAGTTTATTTGTTTACTATATTCGACGCAGTTTTAAAACAGAAACCTTGGCCTACACCACGATGGCGCGTTGTGACACCCACTTGTAATGCAACACAGCCGCCAACAAAGGAATGCCGCTGAATAAACATTAATCCACCATTTAACTCCAAACAATTCGTTACAACGAAAACCGGGAAATAGACTCTAGATGTTGTACTTAATTAGTTTTTGTAATAGTACAATGCGTAAGACGCTGGGTGAGAGACTTTAGATCTTTGGATTACAAGGTATGGATCTCTGGTCTTATCTGCTGTATAGTGTAAAGAGCTTATAGTTATTCTATTAAGAACTAAACTAATGGGCTGAAAACCTACGAATATTCTTAGATATAGATACACCAACGCAATGATTTATTTTTATTGAATAATAACGTCTATGTAACTGTGTATCCTTATTCCTTACCATCTACTCATGCTTATTTGCTGGGTTGGGTATATTAAACCATTTCTCATGGTATGGTTTGGCTGTCCTTTAAGATAACTTCGTTAATAGGTACTTTGTTAAAAATGTATATATAACTACGACTGTGAAGAACAATATATTCCTTTGAATTACAGGATTGGAATATTTCCCTACGTATTTACAATATAGCTGCACCACCAACCACACTGGCTGATAAAAAGATAGGGTGAAAAAACATTTTCTACGAAATAAGATCCTAAAAAGCAAAGTCTTTTAAACAGTTATTATAAAACACTAGCACAAAACCAAAATATCTACATTTTTTGGTTTCAATGTTTTTGTTTACAGTTTTTTATTCTTTAAAAAATAGTATCTCTAAGCTAATGACGAACCATAGAGTAGAATGGAGGAATAAAACATATTGCACCGACCCCGAATAAAATTGGGACACAGGTAGGCAGATGATGATGTTTACTGTTTTTTTTTCTTCATGTTGAAAGCGAAACGTGTTTCTCTTTGGACTTACAAAGGCCTCATGAAGTGTTTTAAATAGTAATAGAGAAGTGCTGGCCTTTTAATCTGATTCGGATATCTTTAAACAAACATTGCTTCGTTTGATCTGTACTGAAGTTATTTAAGTTTCCAGAACTGGTGCTATTCGACGAACCACTATAGCGGATGTTCAAAATTAATGACTTTCTGGACTCAAAAAGTTATTATTACACTGTAAAGCTAAAAAGTGTCAAGTCTCCAACTGTCAGCACTAGATGGCAATATCCTCGGTTCCAGTCTGTTGAGAATACGACGAAGTAGTACGAGTGTAGTTAAATCGATAGCAACCACGCGGTGTAACTGCTATCGGTTTACGGCAAGTACTAATGTACTCCTCTTCTTTTCCAGGATAACGTTATCACATTTGAAAAGGTTTTTGTCAGAGTTAAACCAGCTACCAAACTAATTAGACTCTCCGTACTAACACTAATACATACATACAAGCTCACGTCTTTCTCCCTTTGTTCCCTCTTTTTCTTTATCCTTACATACCTCACGAGCTTCCTCTGCTGTCATAAAATTCAATTTCACCGGTTTCTGGTACTTCTGACCTGTCCTTTCTATAGAACATCGCCAATTTGATCATGATATGTTCTGCGTGATCGAGTCCTACCGGCCATCCCACTAACCTTCGCCTTATATACATGCCTGGGTTGTCATTCGTTTCGCACTCATTCTTTTCACGTGCCCAAACCACAGCAAACCTATTTCAGTTTTCGTCACTACCTTCTCTTTCAAGTACAGTACAGTGGTGGTACTTGAAAAAATTAAGGTTACTCTATAAGTAATATTAGCGAATGTAACTCTATATTACCTTCATGTTTCCTGAGTTGATAGTTTTAGACTATAGTTAGTTTTACAACTCGACGCTTACTACTCAAGGGCTATCGCTTGATCTAAAAGACTTGACTGTACCTGTATGTCTTTTGAATGAATGTGTCTTCTGTAAATGGAATTACTACACGTGCCGCTGTCGAGCTGCTTCAAGCCCTCTCACGATTTTTACTAAGAATACCTACTTTTAAGTAAATAAGTAAAAAACATCCTTGTATAATTCTAGCTTGAGCCTCATCTAGACGACTTATATAACAAGTAGTTTCAGCTACTAACGTAATTAATTTAATAACTTCTTCGTCTGGTCTAGTCATAACAATAGCGATAGATTGCAGCTTCAAAACTATTGCAAGCAGTAAGGCTGCGTTTCCACCAGAGATGTGCGAGGATGCGAAGCGAGGGATGTGTTTCTTAAGAACCAATAGACTCGCTTCATTTACCTAGCCTCCCTCAGCGCAGCTCCTGTGGAAACGACTTAGCGGAGCGAGGTACGTACAAAACAAGCGAGAGATGGGTGCGAGGAATGTAGATGCGTGCGAGAGGAATGTGTGTGAGCCATGTGTGCGAGAGATGTGTGCGAGGAATGTGTGCGAGAGATGTGTGCGAGAGATGTGTGCGAGGAATGTGTGCGAGAGATGTGTGCGAGGGATGTGTGCTAGACGGTGTTTGCTTGCACCGCTCATTTGCGCAGCGTTTCACAGCGTTACGCTCTCATTGTTACACAGCTTTGTTACGCATCCTCGCACCACTCAGCTACCTCGCACATCTCTATCTAGTGGAATTGCAGACTAAGTATCTAATGTAATGCTTTGTTCAGATATAGTATAGAATCAATGATATTACATTTTGCCTTTAATTAATGAAGCTAAAGAAGATCATCGTCATCAATGTGTGGAACACAATTGGTTATGCGTTAAACTCGTTATAAAGTAACGCAATATTGATAATTTTGGTTTGGAAGAATGTGTTATTTGTACATGTCATGCATATATATTTGACGTGTTTTTACGCTTATGTAGATATTGTGTCTGACATTATTACATTTATTGTTGGGAACAGAGATCTATGTTCCAAGTTATATTTTGTTATTTTTTATATTTGATAATTTAATCTATGCATACATTTCTCTTATTTCTGCATAAACCGGCGATTGCCTAGCGGAGACTACCTTTCAGTCAGTCTCTGTATAAAATATGTAGTAAAGTTAAAGAAATATAACACACGTTATATATGACAACAGAAATATTTACAAATGATATAGATCTACACTTCAGGTTTACGCAGCACGGGTATCTAGAGTTTATGCACAGTATGAAGTTGGCTACCGTAATACAAATTATTATTTTACGACACTTCACTTATATTTGCAGTCTTATCAAAAGCTCCAAGGTCGTAGGAACAATAATTATCTTAACTACCAGTCTTGGCAAGTGTACAAAAGTAACTACTTTCCTCTGCTTATTGGAAAACAAAGAACTGATCCTGTTTTAAATGCATTGAGCATTTTTCATAAAATTCATAAATGATAATGATTTCTCATTATGCGTTATTGTGCAATGATATTCGAGAAAATTTTCGAGCAAAAGTTATAGTTTATGTGTAGGTGCTTTCCACTATGAACGACCGATGAATATTTTATCACAGGATGTGTTATGGCTTTAGTAGTCATTTCGGAGGAATAGTGCGAATCAACCCTTTTTTTAAATTATATTTTTTCAGGTGTCGATTCGAACAGCTAGAATTTATTTGCGTGCAACGTAACCCGCTTCAAAAAAAATAGGTGGTGGTTCGCATATTTCGATTTTTTAGAAGGATTATATAAAAAATGCAGTATCAAGGGTGCATGAGAATATTTGAAAATTTTCTCCATATTCTAAACATCAAAAAGTTATAACTGGATAGTGTCTAAATAAGTATTATATTTTATTTAGCATGATCCATTAATACTTATTTCAGAAGTGATAATCGTGAGTATTTTTAATAGTATCTACACGTTATAATATCTTTTTTATGATTTTAATAACATCGAAACCATAACCGAGATATACTAGCGTAGTATATAAAATTTATGATCGAAACAATGAATGTATTTTTTCTTTAATAAAATAAATAGTTCTTCTTATTAATAACAAACATTGATAATTTATAATCAGGCCTAAGAGGGATATTGTCAATAGTAGATGTAAATATTAATCTTGGTGATAATCAATTAATCATATCACTTTTCTCAACAAAGTTGTGAATGGAAACCTTTCTTGCAATATTGCACACAGATATAACATGTATGGGATCAGAATGCCAATAGATATGAACGTGGATATCTATAGCTATATACTTATTTAATAATATTTATATCATGCAGTCGTCGACCTCAACACATGGGCGTGTGTGTGCATATCATTAACTGTAACAACTTCTGTGCTAATTTATTATAATAGACCAATCCACGAGTACTTGCTCACGTTAGTCGAAAACGTTTCATCGCCCTAATGTTTGCCTAAATTGTTCAACACTAAACATCTAAATAGAATTAAGTATGTTATCATCTTGTTCATGTTTATATGTATATTTATGTGGGGTCGACATGAATATGAGTAATCGGGATTAGGCGCGTTTGTGTTGTTGTTCGTTACTAATTAATTCATAATTAAAAATTCTGGTGCGCTTGCGCAGACGGCCGCGTCAACCAATTACCCGGCCCACGCGCACCATGTGAATGTAGACATTATGTTCACATGCATTGAGTTCATTTATGCCACTATTAGGGTTGTGAATGAAGGGCAAGAGACAGTTGTTTTATTTTGTGCTATATTTAGTACTGCGACTGAATTGTTACTGTGCCAGCACTGTAGCATACGGTATGTGGTTATTGGCATACTTGCATATAAAGAAATACATGGATAATAATTTTATTAATTCAACATGATGTTTTAACAATCATTTACGGTAATTTGGTAGTGTAATGTTTATTAGACACATGTAGGTATTTACATTAATTTGTTAGTCATCACAGCTTCAAGGAATGACAAATATGTGGTGCTTATGATCTAATCTAGTGTATTGTGTGTACCTCTACGGTCTTGTACATACACGTATGTGTGAGTGTGTTTGTGTGCAAAAACTAAGCTTGTGTTGTTGTTGAAACTCTGTTGAACATCTGTTATTATCGGTTTCTCGACCACAAAAAATGTTTTAAAGATTTATTAATGTGAGTTTAGATTTCTTCCAGATATGTTTAAATTACTCCTGTGTTATGTTCTCGAGGGAGTAGGCAGACGTGTACCTAGTACCTACGACTACACATATAGGTACTTACAGTACATATTTCATCTATTTTTTGGCTATACGAAAAAGGGTCTAAAGTAGACTTGCAACGAGTAGTGTATTCGGCCACATGCCGAATACCGATACCGAATATTCTGCAGGCTTCCTGGCCGAATAGTCGATTATTCGGCGAAAGTATTCAGCTGAAGCGTGCCAGGAAACTTTTATCGACATTTTTGTTTCTTGTTTCTACTTTCCACTGTTTTAACGCCACCTGCAATTACCCACCTATGCGCATCTATTTTCTTTTATGGATTGCTACGAGGTGTATTCAGTAGAGAAATCATATCGAGACATCGAAAGATAAAACTCAGTTGCAAATATTGCCGGAAAATTCAGCAATATAAATTTTATTACGATTCAAATACATGGACAGATGTTATTTTTTCATATTATGGATAGGCCGAATACCGAATATTTGTCCAATATTCGTTGTAAGCCTAAAGTCTACTGCCGTCAGAAAATCCAAAAAGTCAATCAAATCCAGAACCTCACGTACGAAAACATAACTGTATTTTTAGTCCACGGGACCTAAGCAATGAGTTCATTTAAGCGCCATGTTGTTAAAGATACCTTTATTACTACCGGTTTTTATCTCTATTGTTAATTTAACTTAATTTGCACCTGTTGTAAATATGCAAAAATGGTGTTACCACTAAGTGCTAGGAGATAATTTAACTTCCATTTCGCACATTGCAATTATATTAACACACTAGCTGTGCTCACCGCGGCTTCACATGTATATTTTTTGCGCGGAACCCTCATTATTTTTACAAAATAAAAGTAGCCTAAGCCTACTCCTTCTAACACCAGCTATCTGCCAGTGAAATTCCCATGGAAATCGGTCCACCCGTTTCCAAACAGACAGATAGACAAAAATTTATATTTTGGTACATAACAAACATTCAGATGCATTTAGTAAAATGCTCTTATTATGACATTTTATGACGTTACAAACAGACACTTCAATTTTATTTGTTTTGATTATGCCGATAATACCTTAGGCTTCAGACTATATTAGGTATGTAATCAGTAGGTATAACGTGTCGAAAATGCAATTTGGCAACCCCGTACCTAATTTAATATGTAATTATAAGATTAAAATTTTAAATAGGTAGGTAAACGTAATTTCCATTTTAGGTTATATGACTTTATTTACTTGTAACGTCATCGCATTGCATAACGTAAATACTAAATACGCTGTCGTTAGCAATTCATGGTTGAAGTTCTACTTTATATTCTAAAATTCTAATAGTTTTGCAGTCTACACTGTAGCTGTAAGTAGGTAATAAGTTAATAGCACACTTCTACGCTTTCTAGGTTATCAAATTGTTTTATATTAGTGTTCTAGTTTACAGCAGTCACCATTTCTGCTGATTCACTAAGGAGCATTGGATTACTATGTTAAAAATCCATATTCGCATTGAGAAAGTGAGATCCGTTTTAAATTATGTCAGCAGGCGAGCGTCTACCTGCTCAGGTCTGGGTCCCGTTGCGTGCAAGGTGTACTGCACCCTACACGCACACATACACTTGATTGCACACACATAGACGTGGTGCGCCCGAGCAGATGTCACCCCGCACACCCCCGCTAGCGTCTCAAACACTACAGTCCACCGAACTTCAGCTGCGACTACAGCTCATCAGATGTTGATCGACGGATTTTTTGTTTACTGTGGGATAAAATGAGCGCCCCGAAGCGGGGAATTAGGCAGGGGTGAACCTTTTGCAGATCTTTGAATATTTTAGATACAATAACTTTACAAGTTGTTGGCGTGTTTTATCCCACTAATATTATAAATCTGAAAGTTTGGATGGATGGATGTTTGTTACTCTTCCACGCAAAAACCACTGAACCGATTGCGATGAAACTTGGTATGTAGATAGCTGGAGACCTGGATTAACGCATAGGCTACTTTTTACCTCGATATTCCCACGGCGCCGGAACTTACGCGGGTGAAACCGCATGGTGCAGCTAGTAATAAATACGAATGCTATATGCGTCCCAAAATTCCAACACAAGTGTTTTAACTTTTTTAATTTTCTACTAGGTTAAGGTTTCTTTACTCAGACCCCTGCCTTTTTTTTATGGTGTGGAAACCCCCTCGGTTCATCGCCCCACTGGGGCTGCCAGTGAAGTGTTATGTCGGAATCGAACCGATGATGGCACGCAGACGTTGGCTCCCGGCCTATGCGACACAGGTATTTGCCGAAACAGCCGTGGCCGGTCAGAACCTGCGTCAGCCGGTAGGATAGGCTGCCGTGCTGCCTCTTGAGCCAATCCTCCATGATAGGTTTTACCGCCACAATTGTGGCGTGCAGAGTGATTATCCCTGCCTACCATTTTATGATAATTTCTTCGGCATATTTTAATTGACCGCTAAAGTGTTTTACTTTATTTACGCTTTACATATATTTTTTTCATTTCTTATATAATTTATATACCTACTTAATTTTTGTAAGCATTGTAAAGTTCTGCATAGTAGTTTTTTTTTAAATCACCTTATGCAAAATTTTACATAGGTAACATATCGCACTGCTATTACAAGAGTGTATCAACTCAAAATGTAGCTTTTTTCAGAAACGACAGAAAACTGATTAGTCGCTTCCTGTTAGATTATAAAAAGTGAACACTGTTCATAGATTATTGATAAAATTAAGGGATTTCTGTATTAATGAATTATTTAAATGATTGCAGGTTATCAAGTTATTTCCAATTTCGGAGTTAATACTCTAATATCTGAACAAATAAAAAAATAATATGAATTATTTTACTTGTTTTGTTGAAAAATTTGGCTTATTACATTTATTATTATAATTTTATATTTATTGACGCTTAGGGAATTGATATTTACGTATGACAAATGAATTATCTCCAATTTACCCTATTTTGAGTTGATACAGTCTCGTAGTAGCAGTGCGATATGTTGACCTGAGTGGTGATAATAAAATTGAAAGAATAGATTCATATAGGAATGTGATATGAATAAAAATGTAATCTAATTTAGACAATTTCGTTCTGATGTTAAAATGTTTGTGAAAGGTTTTGATGACGATCACAATAACAATCAAAATATGACACATTTGTATAACAAACCCAATAAGTACGTTTATGGGTGGATTACAAAAAAAAATCATATTGGTAGCTAGTGCATATCTTAGGTGAAGGTATTGGTATAGGGCTCTGTTTCCGCATTTAGACTTATAGGCGGTCCGTTATGCGTTTGGATAAGCTGACTACTTGAGCCAGCCTAGCTCTTTCCAGAAGCACAGAAGCCTCCTGGGGCGTTCGCAGGCTTCTAGGAACGACTTCGCACTCGACCCGCGAGGATACTTGCCCGTTGTATGGCCACTCCCTCGCACTCCAGAATAACGTGGGCGGCATTTTCCTACGCATTGAGATATCCTTTATATATTGGACTGTCTGTCGCACTGATGGTGAATAGGTGCCGGTTTAGGGTCAAGTGGCCCGTAATGGTTCCTACAACTATTCTGATGTCAAGTCGGTTAAGACTGAGCAGTCTGCAAATTAAACGTGGTGAGATCTGCGTCAACACCAGTCTAGACTGCCTACAGCCGGGTGTGTCGGTCCAGCGGCCGTTGTGCGCTTTGTGGTGGGTTAATGCTGACATGTAATTCTGAGTATAGTGCAACAAGCGACGTACCTCTGTAATATTCATATTAAAATAAAAAAATCATCAACGAATAGAAAAGAGCTGATGATCTTCGAATGGCTGAACAGATTTTCGTGAATTATATCTAACAACACTCTCGATCAAGTCACCTTTCAAAAAATTCGCACTCAAATCGGTTCATCCATTTGGGAGCTATGATGCCGAAGACAGACACACAGATACACAGGCACGTCAAACTTATAACACCCCTTTTTTTGCGACGGGGTTTAAAAAACATATACTTAATAGGTATGAATTAAATATGTATAGTCAGGCAAGAGGTATTGTACCTTTGTGAGTTGCCGCAAATAGGAAAATCCTATTGCCTATTTATTTTGATAAAACTCTTAGTGTTTGAAACTATTTATGTTCAAAGTGGTGTACGATACAAGGAACAGTAGTTATAAACTACTTGTTCTCTGAAAGTCAACCATTAGTAGGTATACCTATGCATCACAATTTGTAATTGTAATTCTTAGCCAGTAACTCTGAACGGGTTCCAACAACAAGAATAAAATGGTTTACTGATGAATTCCTTGTTTCCCAGAGCCAACTCGCAGTTATAGCGGAATAAACTGAAAACCAATGCATCCTACATTAATTTACATACTTTTGGTTTGATTTTCGTTTATTCACGTCTTTAGTTTTGTCTTTTTTTTTAGTTTGAGTTCGCATTGTTATTTTTCATGTTTGTACGTCACCGAATAAGTTAAGAAAGTACTTGTTGTGTCATGAAGGCGGAACATGTCATTTACTTAAAGTTTATACTTATTATTATATACTACTTACTACATACTACTTATTATTTGAATATATATTATTAGATATAGTATTATAATATAATTTCGAATTTATGCAGCATAATAAAATGGACTAACACATTATCAGTTAGTAATATCCCTAAATGAATTAACTTCTGAAAGTAATTGACATTTTTCAATGAATTGCTGTACCTACCTGTTTTTCAGAAATGAAACAGGTAGGTACAGAAATTCATAGCAAAAACCTGAGACATTCTGGAGCATCCTCGGTATGAGAGATTGGGGAAACCTAACTCTTTTTCTTGTGGAAAAGCGTAGATTTTATTATTTCTTGAACTACTATTTCTCTTGTATCATAACATAACTCATAATGTTTAAGAGATATGCAGGATTGCAGAATCACATATATGATATCAGATAAACATGGTCTGGCATAGACCTCCCCGCCTATCCAATCCAGTGTTTATTTCCAGTAACGGGTGGAAAAGGGGGTCTATCTGGAGTGCGAGGTAAAAAATCTTTGTAAAAAATTATATTCTGGAAAGTTGACATAGTCAAGCGCAACTCCAACTGGTTAACCAAGAATAACACTAACTTTTAAAACCTGATGAGGTTTCACCGTCTGTGAACTAGTGTAAACACAGCAGATTTAGTGTTATGTTACTTAGACTAGCACCTTAAGGCCAAGGCATAACCTTGAGCGGCAATGATTAATGACGGGAGCTCTTCGAGGACGATTGTTAGGTCAACCGTGTAAACCACTTCGCTGCATTTGGGCTGATGGGAAAGAGACCGAGTGATCATTTTGTCGCGCCATTGACGGGATAGATATAGCTGAACGTAGGTATGTCTGTGATATAGTCAGTCATCATTACTGATCAGCCTTATTGTCAGTTTTGACAACATTGGCTACAGCTTCTTGAAGGTAAAAGCCGATTGCGACAATAAAGATAACGATAATCACTTCATATTATAAAACAAAGTCCCCCGCCGCGTCTGTCTGTCTGTTCGCGATAAACTGAAAAATTACTGAAGGGATTTTCATGCGGTTTTCACTAATAGACAAAGTGATTCATGAGGAAGGTTTAGGTATATTTGTACCCGTGAGAAGCCGGGCGGGTTGCTAGTAAGTAATATAACAGTCTGCAATACAATTGCATGTATATTCACGATTAATAGAAATATGATCAAAACCATTCCAAATTTGGGAATACCCTCAAGCTTTTTGGAATTACGAGTCATTAGTCTTCTACCAATAAACTTGATCGTCATCCAAACGGTTGATGTTAGATGTTCATTTGGCTTAACAATTCTGGCCGCGACCTTCATTTGAACAGATAACAGCGGAGAGGTGTTTGATAAAATTATAATGGCGCATAACAACCCATGTGACTTTCGCATCATAAAAATATATAGACAGACATTACGTGATGTGATTCGGTAGCGAGTTCGTAGAAATTATGTAATAACGCATACTATTAATGTTCCTAGCCGTAAATATTTTAGGTTTAAATTATACCTACACTTAACATGAGTCTGCCCAACAGGTCTTGTTCACTCTCTATAAAATCCGAAAACAGACAGACAGGCAGGCATGGTACAATTTTGTAATATTGAATAGGCTTTTCAGCCGCATGAATTTTATTGATCGTCCACCACTCACACGTAGGTACAATCATATTAAGTATACGTAACCTTTGCAATACAATACACAGACGGTTAAACTGAAATTACACAATCCTTACCTACAAACGTGAGTAAACTATGATGAAGTTCAACCATTTCTAAGCGTAACGAGTTAAATGAGAAATATCTACGTAAACTTTAGGTACGATCCGGCCTATAACAACTTGTTAAAATAGTTTAAAGTGTGCATAAAACGAATAGTGAAGCAGCAACCTTCATGGTTAGATGAATCATCTTGTGCAAGATATTTTATTTTAGCAATAACCATTACAAGATTTATGGCGATGCAACCGTTATCGATAACTGGCGTACACAACGCTCAAATACAAATTTTCTATGTTGCGTAGCTACGGATTGCTGATACTATAATTTTACTCATGTGAATTCAATGGATACCAAACACAATTTCAATGGAATAACAAAAACAATGAAAAGTTCACTGCAAATGACAAACTTCACTGTCATATCAACCTGACCGACAAGAATGCCAACTGCCTTGGACCCTTTATACAGCCTTGTGAGAGACCACTATTAGAAAATAAACACTATCAAACTATTATCTGTTCTGTGCTATTTTACATATTACCGCTATATTAGCAGAAGGTTTCTTTCATTGCTGATTCTAGATCTGGTAATGGAAAGAAGAATCGCTGAACCCTCAAAAGCCGTAGAATGAGACGATATTCTTGTGAATTGTAACACTGTATTGTATCAAACGTTATTTAAATGAACAATGGTGAGAATGTTATGGATATTAATTTTATTTTATATAAATAAGATTGTTTTAATTTCGTCAATGAAAGAAATTGGTTTATTATAACCTGCTTGTTCCCTACCATTAATTTATGCCTTGGTTTAATATAAGAACTTGAGCCATTGAATATACTAATGATGCTATTGGGACAATTAGTACCTAAATGACAAATGTAATATGCAAAATAATCCTATGCACTGTCCTTACTTCAGCAGATTATATTCTACCAATAAAAAAGTAACCTAATACATTGAATAAAGATAAGGAATATATTTACTTACTAATGAAATATGTATGAATTATTATTAGTTTATTTTAAATATCTAAATACGTTAGAATAAAACTCAATGTTGTACGAACTATAGTATCAATTAACTGAATTAGTTAGTTTTTTTTTTTACACTGAGATAAGGAGAATTTTTGTCTCATAGAGGGGATTTCTACGAACGAAATATGTACGAACATAACAAGAACGTAGTTTACCTGTTTACCATATCTGATAGGGAACTAGATAGCGATAGATAGCGGGCTATTTATGCTATTCGCGTCAGTTCTCTCGATTCTAATGTGATTTGTGTTGAAACTTGTACCACGTGGTATTTAGGCCCGAGTAATTCTGTCCGTCAACATGATCTTATATCTGTTCTCTGAAGAATGTGAGAGCCGCACAATTACTTTTTATGATCGGGCAATTAAAATGTGCATTCAACTGCTTTGTTGCTTGTTTTAGTGATGTTACGAATTGGTAGTTCAACAAGTCAAGGTAGAGATTTTTTTTTGAAGTACCGCAATAAAAATATATTTGTTATCTCTGTTATGTATGCAATAACATAATTTATATTGATATAAACTTAGAAGTATTTTTGTATAAATAGATTATGATCAGGTTATTGCAACTTTAATGATGAATTTACCAAACTACCTACGTTGCTAATTCGGTAGGGATTTATGGATACGCAATAGTTAGTAGAAAAAGGAATAGCACATGAATTTTAAGCTGTTGTCTAATTGTTTAATACCTCAACATAAAGTGTTGAATTGCAATTTTTGTTGCTAAGTTTTGTATGAAAGTAGTTTGAGCGATACGAACTTAAAAATGGTCTAATATTTTAAGTTCCAAGTCGTAAGTTCATTGTGAAGTTACTGAGCTCTTGACTCCGTACACTTTGCTAGGTAAACACAGTCGTAAACTTCATGATTTATTGTTCTTTATCTTTTCGTAATCTTTCCACACATAGCTATTAACAATCAATTTTAATTATTGCGAAATGATATGAAACTCGGTGTAGGTGTACCTACTGAGAATTTCTAAACAGATCTCTATAAATAGTGTATGGCTGCTGCAGAGACTACGGGCAAAAAGCTAGATAAAATCACTTCTTTCCCAAAGGTGTGGTCTGCGGTATCTGACGATATGGTGCGCAATGCCATAAGCGGGATCGACTTGTGGCGAGACGAGTCCACTCGACTCGCTCAGGTAGCGCCGGGATAAAAACGCCTCTTGAAATGGAGCGGACACGACCGGTCTCACCTAGATAACGCTCACGACCGACAAAAAGAACATGTTGCCATAGTCAATACAACTATTACCTACAAATTCTTGAAAATACCTCTATACCAGCGCGAGATGAGCGACTGTCATATCGCCGTGAATCAATCATCTCATATCTTCACTCGTGACAATGAGACACCCTAATCACCCATTCATACGGCACACACGTTGATAATAATATAAATAGGCCCAAACATCCAATGAATGAACTTATAACATGTAAATTCGTCGCTCACAAATCGCGACACAGCACGGAGCGTAGGCGTCGGGGCTTGAATGAAAATAAACATATTCGGTATAGTTGCTTACCTTTCAATTTTAATGATATTATCCAGATTAGCGATATCGTCACAGCACTCTGTAATAATCGTTATCAATGCTTTGTTACACTGAAATTGTGTGCATATCACTGTTATGAACGGTTGGTTGATTACGCGACGCGAGCGAGAGGCAGTACGTTACCGCCGGCCGGTTCGATCGACACTGCGAGTGAACACATTGGTAGGTGCGCCCGCGTCTCGGCACAACTCGCGCTCGCTCGCACGCACACACGCGCGTTCATTCAAATAACGTTGGACTCAGCAGGGTGGGGGGAACTTATGAATGGACGTAGTGAAGCCATGTCGTATAGATACCGCTGATAACGCTAGCGACCATTATACAACGTGATAATAACTCGCTGATCAGTTTGGTCACTTACTAACAACGATAGCCTGAATCACCTGAATGTGCAAGATTATGCGTGTCACCGCAAGCAGAGCTTTTGACGACTTTCATATTATGATGTATAATTTTACTATAAATATCTACCTAGTATTCATAGTATATTCCAGGAATATGTGTAATTCTTAAATGCGTTGCAGATGTGGATTACTCTCAATTATGTGTGCGTGCCCATATAAATATTTATAATTCAAAGTTATTTGATTCTTCGATTGAAGTTAGGAATCTTAAATCACACACACATATGTAAATTCACATTCAAAAATATTAATAGAAAACTACAGTTTAGTGGATCTACAAAAATATATTCTATAATTTTATATCTTACTCAACAAATACTAAAACACTTAAGTTACAGAGATATTTAAATAATGTTTTAATACTTTCAATGTATTAAATGATTTCCATTCTAATATACAAAACAATACTACACTTAGATATGTAAGTAGAGAGTATGTTATACTTTAATACATTTTTTTTTAATTACGATAATCCTTTCAGGAAGGTGGACAGCTTGTGGCTCTTGTAGTCGGCCCGCAGTTGAATAAAACTGTGTAGTATAGAATGGTCCAGTTCCGCCTGTGTAACAAAAAATAGCATTTAAATTGATGATGAACTGCGATGTAATGCAGTATGTTTATTAGTACTACCGGTCTCGTGTTTAAAAACATAAGTACTTGTTACCATTTATTTCGTCTAGTACATAAAAATATGGATTGGAATTTCTTTGGTGCACAATTCTTTTTATTTTTGACTAGTTAATGGTCGCTGCTTCGCTTGCGTTAATACAGATTTTTTGATGAATCATTTATCCAGAAAAAAGCACATTCATCATGACAGGTATATATATGGTCTTTTCCATACCCCTGACAACGTATTTGCAAAATTTGATGATAATCAGTTGAGTAGTTAAGGCATGAAAGCGAAACAAACAAACTCATATTTGCATTTACCACTACATATTATGAAACAAAGGCCCCCGCCGCGTCTATCTGGCTGTCTGTTCGTGTTAAACTCAAAAACTACTGAACGGACTTTCATGCGGTTTTCACCAATAGATAGAGCGATTCATGAGGAAAGTTCAAAAGTGTTGAAATATGATGATGCTTGTTGAAGATGTCTCTGCTACCCGTGCGATGCCGGGGCGGGTTGCTAGTAATATTATAGTTAGGATTGTGAATGTGAGAAAACAAACAAACGCCATTTCTATAGAAAGCGGTTACCAGCGCCAATGAACAATCACATCATCAGCAATGTTACTCGCGCGTTGTTGACCTTATCCGCTTTCCTAGTAGCTTTGGCCCCCCACTCAGCAGTAATACAGCACTATGGTTGATTTGGTGTTAATCGCGTATCAGGTTAACGTAAATGTGAGTTTGTGAAAACACACTGACGCAATTTGTTTTGTTGCAGAAGCTATTATTAAGGAAAATGTTTTATATAGATTAGATTAGATATCTGTTCTAAATGAAGGCGCTCGATTCGCACAGAAGACGGTTTAGAAGAAATAAAATGAGTTTATTTGAGAAGATAAGGCATAAAACTGAGCTATTTAATAAAACAATACGTAAGAAAAAAAACACAATGATATTATGTCTAAAAGACCAAGTGTCATACGACACTCAAACTTGATCAAGGTTGAGTTGACATATTTGTGGCATGACGTGGAGTGTTGACGTGGTAATAGACCATGATTATACAGGTGGTGTTAGGAATAAATATAACTTATTGTAAGTTAATCTCACTTTAATTAAGCGCTTAAATAATATAGAAAACTTAATTTTGCCACTGGCATTTTTCATTAATATTTTTGTTAATTGGCAACACCGCCATCCTACTTTTCTCTTCTCTTGTAATTTGTGCATGACGGCTGCCTATTTTTGTCGTAATATTTGTAGTACACTTTTAATGGTCTTGACATAAGAGGAGAGGAGGAGAAATCTATCTCTATAAATAATAATAGAAATCCATTGCCGAATGTATGTAGGCGCATTACTTCAGAACGTCTCTGTGTCGTGAGACCCTCATTTTTGTTGAATGTAGTTTTTGGAGTTTACTCCTTAAGAATCGATTTGCATATAAGGCGCTTGGGAGTTAGGGAGGGAGGGAGGGAGGGAGTTAGGGAGTTAGGGAGTTAGGGAGTGAGAGAGAGAGAGAAAGAGAGTAAACTCCAGTCGTGCGTCGGAGCTGACACACACATTTTTTTTATTTAAAAATCGAAAGATTTCATTTTTTCAAATGCAATAATAGAACTCTCACTTTGATATTTTTGGTAGCTTTTTTTTATACAATATCCCAAATTTTCACTTTGAGCACCTTACGTAAAATGAATAATATTTAAAAAAAAACTAAACGTTTTATAAAACTTTTCTTCTAAACCAGTACTGACGCATATAATCATACACATTTCCATAATTTTTTTCCACAGATATTTCACGGAACTATTCCGTATATCACCTCTATAAGCACCATTAATATCTTTACCTATTTCCGTTATATCTACAAATTATACTAATGATTTAATTTTATATCGGATTTTCAGGAATGTGACCTTTTACACGGCATAATTTTTTTGAATTCAACGAAATTTTACCGTCCGTAAGCAAAACGAACTGTTTCTTGATCATAGGAACGCGGTATTAATGAAATTACACGTGTCCAGAATACATATATGATTACCTGACATTTCAAGTAAGTCTATACAACAATAGCTCAAATTATACTGGCCAATGAAAAAACCATGGTCGAAATTCGACCACCACGCGATCTCTAGTTAAATTATATTCCATGAGCCAGCTTTAGAGTTCTGCGCTGACACATGTTTATTTTGACTGGGTCCCTGGATGGTTTAGATTCACGATTGGATCCGATTGGTGGTACTGCGACCTGGTTTTAGGATTCTTATTTCATTGTTAGATGAAATCTTTTCGTGTATTTAGGTGGGTCCCGGGATGGTATGAATTAACAAATTTTCTCCAGTAGGCTGCTGCAATCGGGCTGTGGAAATAATTTTGTTTTTGGCGAAAGTTTTATTGTTTTTTTTTTTTTAAGATTTTTGAGTATTTTGATTTGAGCGTATTTGTTTTATTGTCGAAATCACATTGACACCAAAAAGAAAATCCATAATTGATAGTTACGTTCAGACAAGACAATGTCTGTCGGTTCCGCTAGTAATATGTTTGTAAATTTTGAACGAATTTAACTTATTTTATTGGATATGTTATAATTTACAATTTATTATTATTAAGGAAAAAATATAATCCCCAAACATGATTTGGACGTAGTGGGTTGTATGTTCTGTTTATGACTATCTTTTATTATATTTATCGATTGCAATATCAAATGCAGTTATATATTCAGCTATTATTTCTAATAAACGTTGCAATAATATTTATAAATGGCATCACTTCGGGCCAAGTGTAATTTAGAATAAGCTTAATAAACGTAACTTTACTCTTGAAAAACAAATTTAAATGGTACTGAAAGATTTTATCACGTCTTTCCGGATACATAATAATCGATATATTAGTAAGTATAATAAAAGCGAAGCATTTTATGTTTGATTGTTTGTTTGTTTAAACTGGAACTACCAGTCGAATTCGAAAAGTCTATTTGTTTTGGATACAATATTCACTGAAGAAGATTACACCCTATGTAAAACATCACGCTACGACTCTTAGGAGCAGGGCAGTGACTATATACGCGGGTGCAACTGCGGGAAAAAGTAATAAATAACTTTATTTATATCTTGTGTTTAGTTTTGTTATTTGTAAAATTGATATTATATAAGCTTGCAATTTAATATGTTGAGATAGCGAGGTAGACGATTACATATCCTTATCACTTGTTTCTATCAGTTCTGTAAGTACACGTAAATCATATCAGATAAAATATGTATTCTACTTTCTTCTTTCATGATAAACTAAAAATAGTTTTCCTTAATAATAAATAGTTAAGTATATCTTCTTAGGCAGAAGGTTTACTTACGACTGTTCTGAGTAAGATTGGTTGACAGTGAAGCGTATAAGTGGACATTGTAACGATAATTGAAAAGGGTATGCTGAGGTTGTTTGAGCACGTTGAAAGAATTAGTGCGGAAGCAATGACAAAACATCATAGGCAAACGTTAGTTAGCAGGCCGATAGGGGCCGGCATCGCAGAATATGCCCTGATCAAATATGGTGATATTCTGAAGAAAGGTCAGGTCATAAGTACCCGAAAACTCAATATCGTTGGAGAGCCATGCTTCGGCACCTCGGCACGTATGGGTCGTCTCGACCGGAGTGACACCTCAGCCTCACAGAAAACCGGCAGTAAAGCAATGCTTGCATTGTTTTTCGCCGAGTGAGTGAGGTTACCGGAGGCGCTAACCCTTTCCCCTCCCCCTCTTCTACCCTTCCCCTACTCACACTTTGAAGGTCGGCAAGGCACTTGTGACTCTTGAGTTGCAGGTTCTCGTGAGCGGCGGTAGTCATATACCATCAGGTGACCCGTCTGCTCGTTTGCCCCCTATATCGTGAAAAAAAAAATGCGGGCTTGTATGAAAAGTTGAAGGATAGAATCGGGTAGAGGGCTGTCGTCTACCCTGAAGAGAGAAAGGGTGTAAGTTTATGTTTGTACTTACGAGTGTTTCGCCTTCGCAGACCTGGTGCAGGTTCTCTGGCTTGACGAGCAGCAGGTTGCAGAGCGCGTGGAGCGCGTCGAAGAGCGCGTGCGCGGGCGCCGGCGCCGCGCGCGCCCCGCGCCCGCACACCGCCGAGCGGTACTCCTTCACGTCGCAGATCGCTATCATCGCACCTACACATACACTTTACACTCTTAACTGATACACACAAATAATTACTCATTATATCATATGCAAAGCAATTGTCTTGGGAGGGTTTTGACTTCCCGGATAGGAGCCATTCATAAATTACGGCACACGAATTTCATGATTTTTAGACTCCCCCCGCCCGTCCTTGTCACAGTCACGGTCACATTTATTTTGTGGAACCCATTCCCTAGTGTGATGTCACATATTTTGCAATTTTACACCTAGAACTGGAGAGAGCAGTTCTAAAATTATTATTTTTTTAGTAAAAGTGTAGTAGCGTATGTAGTCTTTCGTTCACAAGTAATGTTTTGTGTTTAATACTTTAGATTTTAACATGTGACGTCACAAAGCTTATGACCCCCCTTATCGCACTTCATTGACCCTCCCTTACCTCTTAATGTGTGACATAATTTATGGATGGCCCTTTACATGAGTGGGATCAAATTATAGTTACAAAAGTATAAGTGTTTTTTTTTCATTTCACATTTCATGTGATATCTCGTTTTCAGTACGTTTTCGTAATTTATGCCATAAGCATTTTTGTTCTGCATTAAATTACTTACAAAATGAGATCAGTTCAAAGTCACTAAATGCTTTTGTTTAACAGCAAAACTAAAGGTCAAAGTTAAAAAAAAAAATATATATATATATATACGGTCGAATTGAGAACCTCCTTTTTTTCGTCGGTTAAAAAGAGTTTTTTCCAACATTTCATAACTTTGAAAAGCACGTACACGTAGAAGTCTGAAACTTTCTGAAATTGTGGCTTGTGATGATACTAAAACGTGCTATAAATTTCAGCTAGATCGGTTTTAAACTTTTGAAATTATTAACGATCATTTTATTTATTTAGCCTTAATTGCAAAATGCGCCATTTTTTTTTTCTACTACTACTACTAGGCGGAGCAGCTTAGAACATCATAAAACGATTTAAGTTTATGAGCCCGTTGGAATTTTTTAGAAATGTCGATTTTAACCGATTTTATAACGACATTTTGAGGTATACCTTTTTTTACCATTTTTGATCATAAAACAGCTAGGTTGACTGGGCTATAATACTATATCCACATTATAAGTTGATCAATGTTATTAACAGTCTCACAACTATTGTTATAAACTATCAAAATCACGAAATAATAGTAATTGCTATATTGTTCGAACCTCAATCCGCACTCAAGTGATTGTTATCAACTTATAATACATTCGTAGCCTTTTATAATCTCTATTCTCCCTATTCATCAATATTTATCAATCGACCAATAGCATTGCCTTACAGGTATAACTAGCCATAATAATGTCTATTAAATGTTTTATTGAATAGTGAACTGTTGTATCATCTATTATAGTTCGCCCTATTTTTAATAAAATAATTAAGAGTTTTTCAACGGCACAACATCAGGTATAATTTGGTATTTTAAATGGTTGCGCATGTTTGGTAAGTGACTGACAAAGTATATGCTACTGTCTCACCTTCCCGACATGACTACTTTCATTAAATTCGGTGCGTACCCTCTTTTACAAAACCGTTAATTACGACAACACTGGTAATTAACTTCAAACCTTTAAATTTAGAATGCCGTATTGAACTTATTTGTAATTTTAAAAAATCTCACCAGCGGAATTAAATTGATAACTGTGCAGATGTTCGTATATGATCCTGTGCAATCTCACGGCGAGCTCTAGCGTTACAGCGTGCAGGTTGTCGCCCTCCAGACCCGCGTGTATTTTGTCCATCACGTTGTTCAGGTACGAAACCACCGCCAGGCATGCCTAATAACAACATACAAAAATAAAACAGTATAGACGGCGTCAGTTGACTGCATGTGGTGGTCAAAGTGATCGCCTCGGTTATGCCGCAACGAGTGTTGTAGATTCGATTCCCACAACATTCTAGAATGACAAACGGGGCGGCAACTGATGCCTAATATAGTCTAATGCCCGGTTCCTGTTTCAACCAAAATTTTACCGTCCGTAAGCAAAACGAATCGTTTCTTGATAATAGGAACGGGGCATTAGACAGTCACTTAGCAGTCAGTTCGAGTTGCAGGTATCCTACCCTGACCTGCTCGAGCTATGGCTTATACTTCCAAATCCATCCGTGTAAATAATATCTCATTCCATACATTGCCTTCTCTTTGCCTTTTAATATACATCTTTAATTCCCAAAGTCCCCAGTCGAGGGCAATAGACTCCCACCCTATTACGTAAGTGGACTAAAATGGGGTGTTTGTTGTATGCATGCGTACATAAAATACACATTGCGGAACTATGCGTTTACCGGTGACGCTATAGTATCGATGTCTCCTTCAGGTTTGAAGTCAGTCTTCTTCTGCTCTGTCTGCAGGTGGAGTTTAACCCAGCTGACGATAGCTACGATGGCTCGTTCTAAACCTGCGTCCAACTTGCTCTCAAGTTGATCCATTATGGATGTCTTACGATGCACGCACTCGGTTTGTTTTGATGTTGAACTGAAAATATTTTAATATTTATTATAAAGAACTTTACCCCATAGCCTAAGTTAAACATAACACCGTTAGGGCCTCTTCATTAAATGATTCACGCTATCACCAGTAGTAGTGGTAGGGGTAGTGTACATTTAATTTCAAATACATAAATAAGCCCTATTTATTACTACATTTTTTTTAAATAGGTTATTAACACCTGCCTGTCATTGAATTTCACTTAAGTATAGACTTGTAATATGAGAGAAGTAACCGTGGACATGAAAACTCAGCAAATGACATTCTCCTACCAGATGGGGGTGTTTATGCTTTAAAAAAAATAAAGGGATAAAATATTTTGGTTGTTCTTTACAGTACTAGTGTAGTCTTTAGTCTAGTCCTAGTCTTAGTAGTCAACAGATTACTTTAGTTAATAACCTCAGAAAAAGTCAATGGATACTTACGTCATACAGGGCAAGACTGATTCCTGAAAGTGTTCCTCAAACATTCTTACGGTTTTGTTGGCTTGTTTTACTATATCAAAAAAGTAAATCTGAAAGCAATATCATGGTAATAGTATTATAAATAATTGTATTTAAAATACAATATGCATGTTTGAGAAAAGTTTATAATTTTTTCTGATTGACCTACATGCGATTTGGATGTTGGAATTAAACCGACTAAAACTACAAGGCATTCGGATATAAAAAAAAGTACTCGACAAGACAGACATCAAGCGGCCTCACGATTGAGTGAGGACGGCCTTGACTCCTTTGCGTTTAGAAAAGCGCTGCCGGAACCCGTCGCGCCAGGCCTGTTTCTGCAAGAGTAAAGGGCAGGTGCACCGAGGCTCTACCTGTAACCCCTAGGCCAGCGCTCATTGAGGTGGGGGAGTATTGGCCACCTGATGCTTACTGTGTGGGACGAGGGAGTGGTACTCTAGTCCTCTCCCATTCTATAACCACCGCTTATTTAGCATACACCACTTAAAAAAACGAGGCGGTAAAGAGCGAGGTTGATCTTCATATAATTTTAGAACTTGAGTGACTTCGACTTGTTTTTATTATTCCTTGTCGTATGCATTGTTTGTTTTTGCCGTCAGCATGTAATGTTGGTATTTTTGGGAAACGTTAAGAATCATTTACCTGTGGCGGCGACTTGCTCTCTGCGATTGGTATGGATTGCAGTCCCAGATCTAAAGCATAATCAACAAGCTCTATGAGCAAATATTGTATCAGTATTTCGAGCAAAGCCACTGTCGTACCAGAGAGCTCGTTTGCTGTACATAGCTGAAATGATAAAATAATTTTAGTATTCTTAGATATGTATATAAATAAAATTACAAGTCATAATAATCTGAATAGATATTCTGACTGACATTGGGACCTCACCTCCCCGACATGATTTTTGGTTAGGTTATAATGTTCTTAAAAAACTAATAACCTGTTTCACTTAGATCAGCTACGGGCGAGCGATAACCAAGTATTAAGGTTACAGTTTTTGTTAATCATTTAAATAATGCTTGTTTACTTGTTAGCACCTGTAGAAGTAAAACATTTTTGTTGTTCGGTAGATAGTGCTAGGGTATTCTTTGTATGAAATGAATGAAATGATTTATTTGTCAAATAGTGTTGGTACAGTAAAGGTCTTTAAATTAGTGACAGATCCAAAACAGTTGTCATTGTAGTGACATGCAAATATAATACAATAATAAATTTACATTCGACACATTGCTTGGTACAGCATACAATAATAATAGAATAGTCTAAACGAGAAAAAAATAATAATTGTAAATTATGTTATTGGATGTCAATTTACAAAACATATAATGAAAATATATGTGGATAGGACCACAAATTATATCGGCATCTGAATAATATACGGGAACTGGTCTCAGGTTATTCGGCAAAGTATCGGTTCGAATCCCGCCCTGAATGAAGGGCGACTTTTTGCAACTAATTGCTACCTCTGCCACAAAATGTTCACTTGGAAAAACAGTAAACTGTGTTATGTTTACTTACAGTCTTACATCGGATGAACGAAGTTTTCGAGTCATTGATCATCTTCTGGACAAGCTGTTCGCTTAAAAATGTCTCACCACCATAGTTCTCTATTTGAGCAATGTTGATATTCGCTCGAGTACCGATAACAGCTTGCAAATCACGACGCAGCTCTTGGAAACTGAGAAATATAATTGTTTTATTTGGCAGGACAGTTTGTACACCTCAAGATAAAAAAAGAAAATAGGATAGATGATGGTGATGATGATTACGACGATGAGCATATTTAGTTAATGACTTGATTAACCTCACTATTGTAAGAACTTTTAAATTTATACCTTTGGAATTTTATCTCTTTCTCTCTCTTTAATTTATTAAAAAAAAGGTTTACAGGATAAAGATCATATTACGTTCATATCTACCCTACATGGGGGTTAAAATATATCTTTGCAACTACCACTCTTTATTCCTGCATCACAACGAGGTTGACTGGCAGAAAATGCCTTAGGCAATAAGTTCGTCTTTGTACAACATGTGAAGTTTAAATAAAATAATACTGATAAAACACTCACATTCCTACGTGCGCGATATTGGTTAAGAATCGGTACGTGTTCATTTATGACAAAAATCCATTTTTTTTTCTTTATATTATAGGTCAAACGAGCAGACGGGTCACCTGATGGTAAGTGACTACTGTCGCTCATGAACACCTGCATCTCAAACTCTTTTCTTGAAGGTTTGAAGGTCGTATCGGTCCGGAAATAGCGCAGGCGACAATTTTTTTTTTTTTTTTATTAATTTGTTCCAGGGATTGGTTGTGCGCAGCAACAAATTTTATGATGTCATCTTATAAATTTCGTATTTTTCGGGAGAGAATAGAGTAGAGAGTAGATAAACTTAAAAAGCAAAACCTTATCCAAATAGTTAGTGCCATTTCCGAGATACACGATGTAAAAAGGTAAGGTAAACTATATGTTTACCTTACCTTTTTACATCGTGTCAATACAAAAAATGCTAGTTTAAAGTTATTAGATAAGAATAGATGGTTATTATTAGCTAACATACCCGCCTCCCTGTATTTGCTTCTTAACATGTTGCTTCTCGGTGTAGTATGCGTTTAGTGAGTTAGAGAGCACAGCCTTGAGTCTCCTCGTTTCCATAGTCGTGTACCCATCGTTGGCGCCCGCCATCGCTCCGTTGACGAGCGCATCCCGTCGAAGATCCCCTGTAGTTGAATTACTTTCCGCTGATACCAGACCAGCTTGAACTAACTCGTCGCAAACGCGTTGAGTACTAGAAGAAAAGATTAGAAGATTGGTTTTAATATTATAATAGTGATAAATTAAAATTTATATTTTTTGGTTTTAGGTTGACTTTAAATCGTACACTCGTATAACAATAATTTAAACAGTGAGAAATAGAATACCTCTTTTTCTCACTCATTTATTTCCAGTTACAGACCTATACAGAAAGGTTTCTAGCGGTCTCCATAATTAAAAAATATTTTATTTCCTTTAATATTATTGTTTTATGTGCCTAATGCCACCTCGACCATTTCTGGTCTTTTGTGGCGCACTTCTACTTTACAGTTCACTGCTCAGATTTATGGCTTCGAGAAACCTCCAGAACTTACCAGCAGTGATTGTTTGTATTTCCTGCGGTTGCATGATGTGCAACCCTAGGTTAATACTTCGGTGCCGCATTAGTGGGCTTTTATTTCCTTTCTTCTACATGCAACTTTTGTAATATACATTCCAGTTATTTTTTATTCTATTCTCTAACTATTTATTTTCTAACTTATTGAAATAAAAAATTAGCAGAAATATCAAAATTGAAGAAGGGAACCGTCGATCCCTAACTAGTCGGACATCTCCGAAATAAACACGTGAGTAAAGCCGTATATTATGAAACTACAGCAGAGCGCGATAAGGCCGCCAATTGTACAAGGTCACTACTTTTAGTTTGTAAGAATGTCTTTAAACAGTTTTGTATGTTTTGTACAATAAAGAGTTTATCTATCTATCTATCTATCTATCTACTAATATTATTTAAAAATCTTTTTTAAAAAAATATTCCGACGAAAAGAACTAAAAAGCATAAAATAAATAAACCTTTTAAGTCTTAAGTATTGAGCTTATTTACATAAACTATCAAATTTTATATAAACTAATTTTGAGTGAAACAATCATTGCATTGTTTTTCACCGCGTGAGTGAGGTTACCGGCGGCCCTAACCCTTTCTTCTCCCCTATTCCCGTCCTTCCCCTCTTCTCCCCTCTAATCCCTCCCTCTCCCGTCTTCCCGGTCTTCCCGCTCTTCCCCTTTTCCCTTACTCCCACCGTAAAGGGCGGCAACGCACTTGTGGATTTACAGGTGCCCATGGGTGGCAGTAGAAAAAAAGGATCTTCTGAATAGGCTAGGTGACTGCTAGGTGGTCTTCCCTGGTAGGCGCCGTCCTACCTTACGGTTAATGCTGGAATGTTTAAGTAAAAACCTAACTAACTCATATTACTAGAAATTAATAAATAGAAATACCTAGTATACATCTCATATAAATTCTTCAAATACTTGTCAACGTCATTCTTGTCAGCTAGTTTCGTCTGGATATACTTCTGAAGCTTCAGAAGAAAGATGTTGAGCACAAATTTACTCATCACTTGGTCAGGGTTGGGGAAAACGTTGCTGATAATTGTGTAGTTTTTCTTGCAGAGGGGTAACACAGCTGAGAAAATGTCTTTCCCTAGAAGAGTGTTCTGTAATAATCAAAATACACATAAAATAACAAGTAAGGTTTTTATTTTTAAGAGATTCTGCAGTACCAGACAAAAATATAACTACATATTATAATTCAAAGTCCCCCGCCGCGTCTGTCTGTCTGTTCGCGATAAACTGAAAAACGACTGAACGGTTTTTCATGCGGTTTTTACTACTAGACAGAGTGATTCATGACGAAGGTTTAGGTGTATAATTTGCTAATTTTGTGTAAATTAATTGAAGTATGTTGATGATTGTTGAAGATGTCTCTACCCGTGCGAAGCCAGGGCGGGTTGCTAGTAGGTAACTATATAATATATATATCAGAGAAAATTATCTTAAACCTTAGCATCAAAATGAAAAAATGTTTATTTGTATAATATATTGGGAATCCGACTTAGACCTCAAGGCTCAGAGTCTCTGTTTGAAGCAAACTAAATCTAAGGCCGGTATGATAAATAGAACATGATACGGGGCAAGCTTGAGTCAGTCGAATTAGTCACTGATCGAGTTGGTTCGCGCGGCAATTTACCATATAATAATAATAATAACTCAACACATCTCACACACGGCCGTCTGATCCCAAACTAGGCAGAGCCTGTACTATGGTAACCAGACTGCTGATAAACATACTTATATATTTCTAAATATTATAGATAAATAACACCCAGACACAGAACAAATGATCATGCTCATCACACAATTATTTGTCCTGGGTGGGAATCGAACCCACGACCTCTGGCTTAGCAGTCAGGGCCACTAACCACTAGACCAACAGACATTCGCGCCATTTTTTTAATAGCTTTATGGCTTTAAATTTAATGTCTTGTATAAATCTCAAACCATACTGGTTTGCTGGTGATCAACGATCGGACCACGCGCCTCTATAATTAAAAGAAAGGCAACTGTACAGACTGGTAGTACCAACTGGTAGTAACAATATGTGTTATAATGATTTGTAATACAAGTATAATAGAGTTTAAGTTCATTAGTTACTTCAGTATTAGATGTGTTTAAGTTGAATAGGTTATGTTTGCCATGAACAAAAACGGATTTTCGGGGAAAATAAAGATACTTTAGAAAAGATCTTTTATTAGTGTTTATATCTTCAAAGGAATGATACACTTACAATGTACTGGCCTGTTGATCTAGTGTTTCGATGTAGTGTGGGTTCGATTCCCACCCAGGAAAAGTAATTGTGTGAGCATGATTATTTGTCTGGGTGAAATTTATCTATATGTATGTTTTTAGAAATGTATAAGTATGTTTATCAGCAGTTTGGTTACTATAGTACAGGCTCTGCCTAGTTTGGGATCAGACAGCAGTGTGTGATCTGTGTCAAGTGGCTATTATTATAAAAAGAAAATTGGCGTCATGGGACTGCCGACAGAAGTGAAAACTTAAACGAAACGACGAACTTAAATCGTCACATTTACAGGTTGGTGACATTAATTAATAAACTCTACTAGTGGATCTATATTTATATTATCAGCGTGACGGTCACGAGTTTAGTTCTCATTCTCAGTCTCGTTCTCTGTCTCTCTGACGTTGTACATGTAAATATAAGAAACTCAGCTCCGTCGTACGAATTTTCGATGGGGACGGACATCAGGGTCACGTGTCCTAACGCGAGTTTAACATTTTTTACCCATCAAAAAGTGCACAACGCCGCTAAAGAAGTTTTCACTTCAAAAAACATTTTCTATGTTACGATCAAGTTAAATAAACTAAAAAGTATTAATTGTAACTGTCTCTCTAAAATAATAAAGCTACCCCACTTACCATTTGACTGGTTTCAATAAAGGCATCCACACACTGAGAGTATCCTTTAAAGTTGGTCATGATATTCGCAATCTCCTTCATAGTCGTCATGTTACCTTGGTTTTGAGCTTTGACAAACTCGTCAATGAGGTTCCTCTCTATCTCATCATATTTCGCTTCTATCTTCTTTTTGGCAACTTCAAACTTGTCAGGAGGTAGTTCTTGGGCGATAGTATGGAGCTTTTGTATAATATCAGCAGCTTCATGCAACTAAAATTTTAAACCTTAGTGACCATAATGTGCTATGTAATATGTTACAAAAAATTGTATTGTATAAAAATCAAGCAACATTTGGTCTCAAGATATGTTGCAAGAGAATCTAATTTTAATTTTAATATCATAAATTTAAGCACCAGGTTCTACGAGTCAGATTTATAAACAACTCATTTTTGTATCTCTACAAATAAGTTGAAATTGATGCATTTGTAATGTCATAATAACAGCATTTTACTTAATGCAGCCGAATATTTACATGGTATGTGAACCAAAAAAAACATTTTTTTTTATTTTTGTCTGTCTGTTTGTTCCAGCTACTTCTTGGAATGTTACAAGTGGACCGATTTCCACGAGACTTTCACTGACAGATAACTGGCGTTATAAGGAGTAACTTAGGCATCTATTATTTTGAAAAAAGAGTTAGGGTTCCGCGCAAAAAATATGAATGTGTACACACCACAAAACCAATTATTAATATACTTTAATTATTATTGTATTAAGTTTGTAGCTACCTGATTATAATCTTTAGTGTATGATTACCAACCGTCCACTACATATATTTGTATGCATTGGTTAGTGTATGTGTGAATATAACTTGCATGAAGTATCATAAAAAAATTAGCACTTATAGTATTTATTCTAGAACAAGTTGAAGTATAGTCTCCTAAACTCTCTAATCCTAATGCTGTAGTTTAATTGTCACAATCAGCTTTGTTAATCCAAGTTCAGTTATTCAATCACATGAGGTGGATTTTCATATAATAAAACAAACCTTATTAGGGTCATTGAACAAGTCAATAAGCACGGGTCCTGGACTTAAAAAATGCGAGAGATGTGATAGAAGATCCCTGGCTGCAGCTGCTCTGGCCCGGGGCGCACGTGCGGCGCCGAGCTTCTCACCCACGTCTAACGCTCGTCCGCCGCACCGAGACATACGCTCGTCTAGTGCACTGAATACACCAACACAATGCTGTAATATTAATGTAAGAATCAAAATCATAAAAGTTTTACAGTAAAGTTTGGTTTATTAAAGAACAATATTTAAAATCATGTCCTTTCGAGAGAATTGGGATGGAGGCTTTACAAACTTTCAAATGGGTTCTTAAAATAGTTTAAGGATATAAACACAAACTTTTTTTTAAAACAATAAAAATAAGTAGTGTAAAGTTTTATTTATATTATTTAAAAAAATATATATAACATTATAATTATCTTTTAAAAAAAAGTACTTCAATGTGCTTTTTAGTGGAATATAGATGTATTTTGTTTAAATATAATATGGGTAGGCCAACTAAACGGCCACTGCTCCAATGAGACAGCGATGTTTCGGAGCAAACGAAGATATCATTGACATATACAGTTTTAGATATTTGTTGATTTTTCAAAAACCACTCTATTGATTGCGATAAAATTTAAATGGGATAACCTATACCCTTTGAAACAAAAAATAATTTTCCAAATTGGTTCAGGCGTCTTCGAGTCATCGCTAAACATATATAAAAAAATAAAAATCCGACGAATTGATAACCTTCTGATTTTTTTAAGTCGGTTAAAAATCTATGCAAAACTATAACCAAATCTGATATAAGTTTTGAATAATTTTAGATAAGTGCGGTTGTATAATGTTGTTTTTGTTAATTTTAGTTTAGTTTTTGCATTTTTAAGTAGGTAGTACTTAAAATGAGAATTTATAATAATTATTAAGACTTATAAAGTTTATTATTTTTTGTGTGAATGTAAAACCTAAATGATAACCTAGAAATAAAGGCATAATATTATTTCCTATTTATTTTTCTATTAGGATTCCTTAAAAATCTATTATATCTATTATAACTGAAATTATCCAAAACCTTTGGCAAGTTCACTTCCGTAACCATATCTGAAACCACTATTATTCAAATGATAAATTCCAAAATAATAAAATAGCTAAAGAACTAGGTAAATTCTCGGAGTATTTTTGCTCTCCCGTAAAATTAAGAAAATGTAGATACATTCACCTGGTTCTTATACTGCGATATTAATCATATGTTATATCCATAACATCCTTTCTCAATACTATTTAGTCTATTTTAAAATATTTTAGTTTAAACATACAGTATGTTGGTCCATGATTTCAGCTAACTTGGCTCCATATAATTTTTCTTCTTCCTGCACAGCTTGTTCTAGCCTAGTACATTTTCTTTCCTGTCTCTCCTGCAGAACCTGTTTAACGATTATCAAGTCATTTATTTATTTACAAAAGATGTAAAATATTAGCTAAACAGACCAGTCAAAACAGTCAGACTATTCAGGATCTATGTGTGTACTTAATAATATTATGAACATATAATAATAATAATAACAACTTCACACATCTTACACACGGCTGTCTGATCCCAAACTAGGCAGAGCCTGCACTATGGTAACCAGACTGCTGATAAACATACTTATATATTTCTAATGTATATAGAAATATATAAGTATGTTTATCAGCAGTACATATTATAGATAAATTACACCCAGACACAGAACAAATGATCATCCTCATTACACAATTATTTGTCCTGGGTGGATCGAACCCAAGACCTCTGGTTCAGCAGTCAGGGTCACGGGTCAGTTCATATACTTAACAACTATACAAAAATAACAAAAGACAAAAAAAATAACAAAACAATTTGTGATAAAAAACTCAAGACAGAAAACAATTATCATTATACATATTGTAATATAAAATGATGAAATACCATATTATAATACACATTATTTAGAGGCTGATACCTTTAAATCTTGAATAGCTTGTGTAAAAATATCATGAATCATTTCAGGATCAAACTGGTCATCTTTCAAACGAGACTCCTGCATACTTCGTCTCACCATTCTTTCAACGAATTCATCTGGATCGAATGGGTCCTATAATTTAAAAACAATAATATTACAAATTATTAGTTTATTTATTCCTATTGTCACTGAAGTTTTGATCTAAATATTTTGTTTTTATATAAATTTTTATTACTTGTTCCAATTCCTTCATATATTGGTTCATCATCTTGGAAGTTTATATTTTCTGCCCAGGCAGTAAATTATAAAATCAACATGAACTGGTTTTTAAGCAGGTAAAACGCCTACTTTGAATAATGACACTTTTCTAGAGGATTTTTCGCAAATTCCCAATTGACATACCGACATGACATAACGACAATGACATTACTGACATTTCTTGACAAACACGAAAAAGACATTTCATTACTGTCCAGTTGCCAAACTTAAATACAAAAACGGAGTGAACAGCAATAAAATAAAATAAACTGTTACTTGTTGAACTTACCATCGATATATCGCAATCAATATTCTATCGTCTTCGTCATTCTTCCCTTTAAAGTCACTTAAGCCGTCTTCGCGTACTGTCGTGCAACGACAATACAAGTGAAAATTATGTTCCACTTGTAGGTATTGTCGTGAAAGGCTCGTAAGCAGAATAGAATAGAGATCAAAGATATAAGTTCACAAACTTCAACACAAATTTTGTTATAACTTTACGCGACGCTACGCGAAGTCACGTTCTTTTTATTGCCATTTATAAAGAACTTGACCCCGCCATAACAATACTGCACACCTGCCCGAGTAATTTTAATTATTTAGAGTTCAAATAATTTTAAATTCATGCAGTCTGGGGTCTTTCATGAACACCCTTTAAACAAAAGCCGAAATATGGTTTTTAAAGTTCCGTGCAGAAGTGCGGCCGTCTGCACTTCCGTGTGCTATATAATGTTATAGATAATCAATTCACAAACAAATCTGTAAATTATAATATAATAATCTTACATCATTTATTTCTCTCAAAAAGGGTAATTACATCTAAGTGAGAGCTGGATTTTGTGATTCAAAGCCTGTGTGACAAATCTCCAAGCTCTCTTCTTAGTGATATAGAAGTTTTTTTTTATGGTAGGTATAGGGGGCAAACGTGCAGACGGGTCATCTGATGGTAAATGACTACCGGCGCCCATGGGCACCTGCAACTCAAGAGTCACAAGTACGTTGCCGGCCTTTAATGTGGGAGTAGGGGAAGGGTGGAAGGGGGTAAGGGGTAACGGGATGGGTGGAAGAGTGGGAGGGGGAGGGATGAGTTAGTGCCTCCGGCAACCTCACTCACTCGGCGAAAAGCAATACAAACTTTGCTTCACTGCCGGTTTTCTGTGAGGCCGTGGTAACAATTCGGTCTAGCCGGCCCATACGCGCCGAAGCATGGCTCTCCCACGATAAAAAACATAAACGTAACGTACGTAAGTTTACATATATATAAAAGCGTAAGGATATTCACTCACTTAACTACTGACTAATCACGAAATCTGGAAAACTACTTGATCTATGGAGATGAAATTTAACAGGGATGATTAAAGGTTAATGAGTAGGAGACGTCGAATGGCTCTCGCAATATTATATGGAAATACTTAACCTACCACTACTGTGTTTACGAATTATACTTAAGTACAGAATATTCCTATCATTAGGTATATAAAAAAAAAGTGTGCGGGACGCCCGACGGAAGTATAACTTGAACGCCAGATACCGTGGCGGATCCAGGATTGACATTTGGGAAGGGCTTGATTGGGTAGATTTTAGGAAAGTCAATACTTAAAAGGCCCAAAAGACTTTGTTACTGGTAATATAGCGAGAATTTGTATATTTAGAAAAAACTCATTTGTCTTGATGCGCTTCGGCTGCTGTTTGGAGGAGACGTTCCTTATCACTCCAAAGCTCCTTTCAAAGAGTTATTTCCGATAATGAGAGAGAATGAGCAAATCTTCACTGTGAACGCGTGCAGCTGCCACTATCGAAGTTTCTTCATATTTAGTTCCTCTGTACCTACTTTTCTAGCGTATGTACTATACTTTCTACCAATCTACAAAAATACAAGAGCCTAGAGTTGCCGTGAAACTAAAACAGTAATTTCAAATACAGAAGTCAGAAAACTTGCCATTTTCAATGACGGAGAAGTTCTCTCGTTTTCTAAAAGATTCAAAGATCTCTTTAAAGAGAAGGAGTGCATCATGCCTTTCAGCCCAGCATGTATCACCAAGACTTTATAACTTGACTCTTTCCGCCTCTAGGTGTTTTTCAAAGATAGCTTTATTGAAAAGTTCCAACCTTTTTGCTGACTCACGCACAAAACTGCAAACCTTACTTACTATTACCATCATACTGCAAAATACTAGGCAATTTGCATGCCTTCACGATAGCTAGATTTAGTTTATGCGCGGCACAGTGCGTGTAAGGCGATAGCGGTTGGAGTTGCTTTATACGAGATTGTACACCACTATACTTTCTAGACACCCCTTTTTTTTGTGCGTGTATAAACCCTCTCGGGCCCGTCACCCCACCGGGGTTTTCGGTGAGGCGGTGTGTAGCAATTGAACCAACTAAAACCACACGGAGTGCCGTACTGCGCCTAAATAGGAAGGATCCGGGAACAGTTTTTATTAAGACATCCGGACCCCTTAGTGGCTGCCCGCAAAAACGCGGGCACCACCTCCGGGTAACAACCTCTCAATTAGGCGACGTCCAGCCACTAAAGCGGGTGGAGGGGAAAACCCGTCACGTCCACCCTCGGCCAAACTCAGAGCGACATGAGGCGCTCGTAAGCACGCCTCCGCCGCCCAGTTCACTGCAGTCGCAGTGGTAACGGGCGGGACTCAATTCCCTTACCCAGCACGTAGAGCCTCCAGCCGGGACGACCAACGAGCCATGGTGGCTCAGCGAGTGGCCTCACGTCATTCACGAACTTCTTCGGGCAGGCGCCGACTGCCGCTTCCCGCCCGGAACTCAGCCGTTCGCCGATATACTTCGCACTTCCACCTCCAAATCCCACAGGGGAGTCCCGGCCACCGCGCACGCCGCCTCTGTCGACACGGTGCGGTATCCGCGTATGGCTCTAACCACCATAACTCCATCTCGGTCCTCGAACATGACGGTACGCTCCTCTAGATAGTCTGCCACTAGCCGCCTCAGGTACTGTGGCAGATAGTGATAGTGGAATGCTTCCCTGATGCAGCTGAATGGCAGACTATTGAATGCGTTGGCAATGTCCTACGACACCGCCAACAGCACGCCACAACCATTCACTACCTCTTCGGTCACGGCCCTTAGGCGCACAAAGCACCGAACGTCCGCCCCGCCTGAAAAACGAATTGGGCGTCCGACAAATCGGGGCGTACCTCGCCAAGGTGCCGGACGATGCGGGCAGAGAGGACCCTCTCAAACAGTTTACCCGCCTCGTACAGCAACACGATGGGCCTGTAGGCCGCGACTGCTTCCTTATCAGGACCAGCTTCCCGCTCTTCAACAGTTAGGGAAGCATCCAGACGCCAAGCTAGCGTCGAACACCTCCCTGAGGCGGTCCGACATGTGGTCAAGGGCCATGGCCAAAACTCGGGCAGGGATCTCGTCTGGCCCGTGGGTGGTGTTCTTGGAACGGATCCGTAGAACAGCCGCCCCTACCTCCGTGACGGGCGGAACACCGTTTTCCTCGTTCTCCCCGTCGTCCCCGGCGCTGTCTCTAGATGCTTTTGGAGAGATGAATCACCTGCATCAATACGAAATTTCCAAAGTGCTCGAAATTTACTTTGGCCGATTTTATCGCTATATACACACATATCGCCACATGGTATGATTGTCTTTACTATAGGAATCAGCCGCTCTCTATTTGATTGCACTATTTTCAGTTTCTCAGTTTCTATTAAAATATTGACAGCCTTTTTAGGGTTTTCATATGAACTTTTGGAATTTGTGCTTTGTATTACCGCCATTTTGGGGTGAATGTGTTACGGAGTGGTTTCTTAAGATTTCTAACACCTTTTTATATTTGCAAAGTGGACGAGTGACTAAAGATCCTAGAGCCACAGAATGCTTGCCCTCATTATCAGGGCTAGAAAATAATAAGTGAGGCAAAAAATATGCACCGTTCTGTTGTTGGCTATAGACTAGGCAAGAGTAGGTATTTTTTCAGCCAATCAGATCGGAACTATTTTTTTGTCCACCCTTCGTCTGCTCTTAATAATTATAACTAGCAGCCCGCCCCGGCGTCGCACGTGTACAAATTATACACCTAAACCTTCCTCATGAATCACTCTGTCTATTAGTGAAAACCTCCGTTTAGTAGTTTTTCAGCTTATCGCGAACAGACAGACAGACAGACGCGGCGGGGGACTTTGTTTTATAATTTATAGTGATTGCGAGATCTAAAGATTCCATCAAATATTTATACTTGTATGTACTGTAACTAACTACTGTACTGTAATAAATAGCCAACCACTAATCCTGGAAGGGAATTAAATAATACTCGAGTAACGCGCGGATTCAAATTTGTCACGCAATCAAAATATCTTATAGCAATAAAAAAATTGAAAATATAACACTTATTAAGGTAGTTGATGACAATTGTACCTTAGATAGTGTAATGCTTACAAAGAACATCAAATAGAATAATATCAAGTCCAGTTTAAGGCTTGTCACGGAAGAACTCAGTTGCTTTTGGGGAGGGGGGGGGGGGGCTTGAGCGACTTAGCCCCCCCCTTGGATCCGCTACTGGCCAGATAGATTGGCGCCGTAACGTGCGAAGCGGTTTACCCTCCCATAAGAAGATATCACTTCAAAAAGTGTATATATGGCTTGTGACTGCTTAGTTGAGTTATATACATTTATTAATTAAAACCACTGCTTGTTACAAAAATAATAGTTTGAAGAGGTTTTTAGTATAACTGTAGATTGAAACAAGTGGGTATAGACCTAAACATAGATTATTATTCATCAATATGTAATCTTTTTAATGATATCTATTTAGGTACAGGCTTTCCTGAAAAAAAACATCATTTTAATTTTAGAAACAAAAGAAAAAAGTCATCCATGTAGCAATTACGTCTTTTTGGAAGATTTCTTACTAGTGAAAGCGTTTTTTATATCCAAATTCTTTGTGATGAAATGTTTTAACAAAATTTTGTGCGTGCCATTGAAGAATTATTAGAATAACATCGATTTACTCTCTTTGATGAGAGTTGTGCGGAAAGCTCATATCAATCGAAAAGCTAACATTTTGACAGGTGGGCGACTGAAACCTTGGGCATACGTGAGTAGTGAGATGTCCAATGTATCCTAAACGGGTTAGGATAAAGTCGATAGAGCTCAATGGCTGAGCGCCTCAGCCCTCGAAGCTCCGAGGTGAATGCCTTGGAACAACGAGGCTATCTCATCGGCAAGAAAATCGGACAAGGATCATACGCAACCGTCCACCTAGCTGAGTACTGCGATGCGTCCAGCCCGAAGCGGATGCACCTCGCGTGCAAAATATTCGATAAGGAAAAAGCACCTCGGGATTTTTTAGAAAAGTTTTTTCCACGTGAGCTCGATATACTAACTAAGATCGAAAACCCTCACATCATCCAAGTGCACAGTATTTTACAACGTGGACCGAGAGTGTTTATCTTTATGCGTTATGCCGATAACGGGGATTTGCTGGATTTTATAAAACGTAACGGAGTTGTGCCAGAAAATCAGGCAAAGCTTTGGTTTAGACAAATGGCTAGTGGCTTACAATATCTACATAGCAAGAACATTGCTCACCGTGATCTGAAATGCGAAAACATACTCCTATCACGAAGATTCAATGTGAAGTTAGCAGATTTAGGTTTTGCTAGATTTTGTACTGATGGTGAAAACCGACGTGTACTCAGCCAAACTTATTGTGGATCCGCGGCCTATGCCGCGCCAGAGGTGGTAAGCGGCACACCTTATAATCCTAAACTGGCCGATGTATGGTCTCTCGGTATTATACTTTTTATAATGCTAAACGCTTCTATGCCATTCGATGACACTAACTTACGCAAACTGCTCAAGGACCAAATGTCACGAAACTGGGTGTTCAGATCCAGGATTCGCGATACAGTATCTGCGGCGGCCAAGTCAATTGTGCGGCATATTCTGGAACCGGACATAACGCTGCGCTTAACTCTAGATCGAGTTCTGTCCCATGAGTGGACGAGACCGCGTAAGGATAAGAGCGCAAGTCTTATGGGACGCTTAGTGCAATCGGCGCCATCAGCTCCTCATTCACCCGGAAAGCGCGAGCACGACGAAGCTGGCACATCGGCTGGCGCGCGCGTGTCGGGTGACCACCGCGAGGCGGAGCGCGAACGACATGACGACATCAACATGCGTTCACACGACTGACGCACACATATACAATGCCAAGATAATGTTTACGCTAAAAGTGATATAATCTCGAAATAGTTTGGACCATCAAAAATAGGAAATTTACTTTATTATTTTGATTTTTTTTTACAATTGACGACTTAATTATTGTTGGTCGGCAATAGTGAAAATAAAGGTTTTGATATAAAACGGATTTTTTTTATACTTTTGTTTATATACCTACTGTTCAATAGATTTGTCTATATTAGTATTATCTGTTCAAGTCGTTATCATTCAACTGCTGGTTTCTCGCAATTCGAGAGTACCTAATCTATCTGTAATCTTTAAAATTAAGCATAAACAAGCATAAGCATTTGTGATTAGGTACTTGAAGTTGATAAGAATCATCATTCTCCGCGCCTTTTCCCAACTAAGTTGGGGTCGGCTTTCAGTCTAACTACGATACGGCCGAACTTTGATATTTTAGTTGAAGTTGATAATACTTACTGGAAATATGTGACCAAACTTATTATGTATTCAAATAATATCTTAAAAATATATAGGTATGTTTATATTGTCTTGATAGTGCGCCCAGCTGGTGTATTGGATGTGTGACAAGTTCGATTCCCCACTGACGTGATGTTCTATATCTACACTGGGTCGCGTATTATAAGTATTTTAATTAAGTTCGACTAATGCTAAATGCTCATCATAGGAAACAGTGCAGATCGATGGTGTAGCGAGTTGAATTCAATCTGGCAACTTCTAGACTACGGTCCAACTCTTGTCTGCCTTGCACCGATAGTGTTTGTAGATATTATTAGACTCCACGGTTATCACAGCGTTTTATGTGATCACCTTGTCAACTACTACCATATTGAGTACCTAATGTAGTGGTGTAGAGGGCATTGAGCGATTGTTCTCTATTGCGTCAGTCGTCTTAATAACATAAAATACCGGACAAGTTTAGTAGTAGGTACACGCGCTATAGTATGTAGTTCCGTAATAACTTAAGTATTGTACATAGTTGACAGTTCATACTTCTCGGTAATCGGGAGTATAATTAACTTTTATCAAGTTCTCACTAAACAAACATTCATTTTACACATATTTCGATGGACGTTACGTCATTGTACCTAAATACTTACTAATAATACACTCTGTGTAATCTTCGCTGGTAGTCATGAAAAAAGAAGAGATTTTTTAAGTGTTCTACTTAGCTTTTTTTGTTAAAGTCTATTTTCTATCGCTCTGGAACAGTCTTTTTTATTCTAGAACTAGCTTCTTGAAGACTGTCTTTTTCTGTAGCCCTGACAACAACGTGTATGCAAAGTTTCATGATGATGGGTTAAGTAGTTAAAGCGAAACAAAAAAATCATATTCCCATTTATATTTTTAGGTAGCGGTATTAATATACAATACATAGATCATTACTTTCGGCTTATATAAGTATGTTTAGCGGCAGTTCGGTTACCATAGTACAAGCTCTGCTTAGTTTGGGATCAGACGGCCCTGTCTGTGAAATATGTCAAGATATTATAATTTTTTTTCTATAATTGTATTAGGAGTTGTATTACCTATAGAGACAAGAGATAACGAAGAGCTGTTATCTACAGAAGTAACATAAGTACCCACCCTATACGGCGAACGGAAGCGCCAAGTGATCGACAAATTACCCCATTACCAAATTACCACATTCATTTTCATTAGATTAGAATAGAATAAACTAAAGTAACTATTGATATAGAAATGCATTTTTGCAAGTAGGTACATAATATACTGTGTCATTTTAGGATATACGAACAATCGGACAGTGGTAAATTTAAAGGTTATTTAGTTGTCATATTAGTAGAGCGTGAACATTGAGCTCTGCTTCAGAACACACTCAAATCCTGAATTTGAGTTTTTACTACTGTACAATATATGGTACACGTACAAGTTCGCCTTTGACTATAATTTCGTACGACGATAAAGGTAATTGAGACCAGCTATAGGTGATGTTGATTCTCCTATATCTGTTATCAAAGTCAACTTTGGGTGATGACACTGAGTTTACAACTAACTTGATGTAAGTCATTTCTATGTTGTCTGGAATCTGGAAAACAATATAAATTCAGAAATAAGTAAGTATATACAAATTTAAATCCGGAAAATGCATTTAAATTAACTTCTACGCGGAATCCAAGTTTAAAAAACATACAACTTCACTTTTTCAGTATAGTCGGAACAATATCAAAATAGAAACACGGCGCTTTGCTAGTTGCTTATAGAATACTGTTAGTGTGGTGTTCACCTTGAAAATGTGCGGGTGGCTGAAGAAACATCCACTGCGTCGTCATGGAATCGACGACTAAAAGTTTCCTGTCACGATCCGAGACATTGCGGATGAACCAGTTCGCACCGACGACGCACCGTAGACCGTAGTAAGAGAAGCGTTCGTAAAAACTCAAACGCATCCGGAGCGGTGCGTCGGATGACGTCCGTTAGTAATATCACGGACCGTGGGTTGAAGGAAACTGCCACGTTAAGGAAGGACGGACACCGCTCCCAGGAGTTGGCGGACCTCCGAGCGGCCTGTACTCGTGCCCGGAGGTCCTACACTCGCAGCCGGCGGCGTCGCCGCGAAGAGGGGGAGGAGGACCAGCTTCATGAGGAGTACCGAGAGGCGCGGAAAACTCTGAAGCTGGCCATTAGCCGCGCCAAAGAGGAGAAAAGAAAGGAGATGCTGGAGGGTCTCAATGGTGACCCCTGGGGACGCCCATATCGCGCGGCGCAACAAAAGCTCCGCGCGTCGGGCCCCCCCCTTACGGAGACTCTCCAGCCCAGCTTCCTGCAGGAAGTGGTTGAGGGCCTTTTCCCGCAACGGGTGGAGCACGTACCCCCGTCGATGGCCCCCTTGGCCGGAAACGACGGGGAGAACGAGGAGGATGGTGTTCCGCCCGTCACGGAGGCAGAGGTAGGGGCGGTTGTTCTACGGATCCGTTCCAAGAACACCGCCCCCGGGCCAGACGGGATCCCTGCCCGAGTGTTGGTCCTTGCCCTCGATCACATGTCCGACCGCCTCAGGGAGGTGTTCGACGCTAGCTTGGCGTCCGGGCGCTTCCCTGACTGCTGGAAGAGCGGGAAGCTGGTCCTTTTAAGGAAGCCGGGACGGCCTACCGACTCGGTCGCGGCCTACAGGCCCATCGTGTTGCTGGACGAGGCGGGTAAATTGTTTGAGAGGGTCCTCTCTGCCCGCATCGTCCGGCACCTTGGCGAGGTCGGCCCCGATTTGTCGGACGCCGAATTCGGTTTTCGAGCGGGGCGTTCGACGGTCGGCGCTATGTTGCGCCTGAGGGCCGTGACCGAAGAGGTAGTGAGCTATGGCGGCGTGTTGTTGGCGGTGTCGTTGGACATCGCCAACGCATTCAATAGTCTGCCATTCAGCTGCATCAGGGAAGCACTCCACTATCACGGAGTGCCAGGGCACCTGAGGCGGCTAGTGGCAGACTATTTGGAGGAGCGTACCGTCATGTACGAGGACCGAGATGGAGTTTTGAGTCGTCGGCCCATGTCGTGCGGTGTTCCGCAGGGGTCTGTCCTTGGACCACTCCTGTGGAACATGGGGTACGACTGGGCCCTCCGAGGCGACTTCCCCCCCGGGCTTGGCGTAATTTGTTACGCCGATGACACGTTGGTCACAGCCCGGGGGGCGAACTTTCAGGAGGCGGCGCGCCTGGCCACCAGGGGAGTCTCTCTGGTGGTCGGGCGCATAGAGGCGCTGGGTTTGCGGGTGGCCCTGGATAAGACAGAGGCCCTATTATTTCATGGGCCCCGTCGTGGTCCACCCCCTGGCGCCTCTATTGAGGTCAACTCGGTCCTCGTACCGGTTCAGGCCCACATCAAGTATCTGGGCCTGATCCTTGACGGAAGGTGGCGCTTCGACGAGCACTTCCTGCAGCTTGCTCCAAAGCTGGTCGGCGCTGCGTCCGCCCTTGGGCGACTCTTGCCCAATTTGGGTGGACCCAGCGTCGCTACGAGACGGCTGTACACGGGGGTTGTCCGGTCAATGGCACTTTACGGTGCACCGGTGTGGGCGGAGGCTCTGACCGCTCAGAATAGGGCGCGCCTCTGGCGCCCTCAGAGGGTTATGGCGGTTAGAGCCATACGCGGCTACCGCACCGTGTCGACGGAGGCGGCGTGCGCGTTGGCCGGAACTCCCCCGTGGGATTTGGAGGCGGAAGTGTTCGCCGAAGTTTATCGGCGGACGACTGAGTTCCGGGCGGGAAGCGGCAGTCGGCCCCCGCCCGAAGAGGTACGCGAGTGGCGTGAGGCCGCTCGCCGAGCCACGATGGCTCGTTGGTCGTCCCGGCTGGAGGCTCCACGTGCTGGCTTTGCCACCGTGGAGGCGCTCCAGCCGGTCATCGTCGAGTGGGCAGGGCGGCAGCACGGGACCCTTTCCTTCCGACTGACGCAGGTTCTTTCCGGGCACGTCTGCTTCGGGAAGTACCTGCACTCGGTCGCTAGGAGGGAATTGAGTCCCGCCTGTCACCACTGCGACTGCAGTGAGGACTCGGCTCAGCACACGCTGGCGGTTTGCCCCAGTTGGGCGGCGCAGCGTCGGGCCCTCACTGCAGTCATCGGAGTGGATCTGTCGCTACCGGCTGTCATACGCTCCATGGCCGGTAGCGACAGGAATTTTACCGCGGTCGCTACCTTCTGTGAGGAAGTCATCTCGCAGAAGGAGGCGGCGGAAAGGGTCCGGGAGGACGACCTCCACTCGGACTTAATTCGCCGCCGGCGAACCGGGCGGCGGAGGCGCGCTTACCAGCGCCTCATGCCGCCCTGAGTGTGGCCGCGGGTGGACGGGACGGGTTTTTCCCCTCCATCCGCTATAGTGGCCCCCCGCGAGGAGGCGGCGTCCGCGTGTGCCTGGACGTCGCCTAATTGAGAGGTTTTTACCCGAAGGTGGTGCCCGCGCTTTTGCTGTTCCCGGATCCCTCCTACGTAAGGGGCAGTACGGCACACCGTGTGGTTTTAGTCGGTTCGATTCCGACACACCGCCCCACCGAAAACCCCGGTGGGGTGACGGCCCGAGGGGGTTTCCACACGCACAAAAAAAACAAAAAAAAAAAGGACGGACACCGCTGTGCCAACCAGCTTGTGACCAATTCCAGTGTAACCTGGAGTCTGGAGTTGGCAAGTCAAAGTAATGTTCTGTGTATAAAATCAGTCGATGAACCCTGTTTATTTGTAATCAATGTGTAAGTAATATGCGTTGTAGATTTAAGTGAAGAAGACGGTTGCCATAATTATAAAAACTGTGATAATATTGTACCCAAACACTTATTTCCTTACAAGCAGTATTCTTGAATGCAAGCAATATGACATGTGTAGGTATTCATAAAGATATTTTAGACCGATCGCTTAGTAGGTAATCAATATTAATGTCAATAAAATTTTAATCTATGCATGACTTTTAAACGACCTTCTTTTGTTTTCTATCTCAAACTATAAGCATCGCTGTTCAGGGCTACATTGCTACCGGTCTTCTGAGAACGTTATCAGGTGACAACGAGGTGAAAGCATTCTACATATAAATTAAAAACTCAAACATAGAGTTTTTATTCTCTTCTCTCTTCTATTTTCATTAAATTTCGTAAATTCTTTTTGGGTTGTTTAAAAAGCACAATACTTACTGGTATATACAATTCTGTAGTCCAAGCCAATGCAATTCGGCCGTTAGCTGTGTAGAATACGTTGCCACGATTTACGCCTAGATTTGAAAAGAATTACATTTTCTTATTAAACCCCTTAACAACAACAGATGTGTTTTGTGATTGTATACCTTCATACAGCCTAGTCCGTTAATTTCTTTATAGGAATGGCATAAGAGCAGAAAAATCTTTGAAATAAAATCCGAATCCGTTATCCGTTGTCATACTAACTGATAGGTACCGGAAAGGAACGAAAAGGTGACATGACGATTTATTAAGTAGGTAGTTAGGTAGTAATTTTTACACATTTTACACATTACTAGTATTCTTGTCAACCCCTCCAACTAAGCTTAACGCTTGTGTTAGGAGTGGGCTCACGACGGTAGTGTACTGGGTGGGGTTCGAACCCGCTACCACTTGATCGCATGTCCGACGCCATAGTCCTTAGCCTAATGTCTATCCCTATCCTTTTAACTTTTAGTTTTAGTAATTACTAAGCCGTCTTTTAATAACTTATTTTTTATAAATATAATCAAAAAGAAAACTTATGAATCTGTAATATATATCAAACTATGAGCGCCGCGGTTTCACCCGCGTAACTCAGATGCCAAGAGAATATCGGGATAAAAAGTAGCCTATGTGTTAATCCAGGTCTCCAGCTATCTACATACGAAGTATCATCGCAATCGATTCAGGAGTTTTTGAGCGAAACGTTTGTGATCCTCACAAACTTTCAATTTTTTTTTACATTCAATATCTTCACTACATATTATAAAAAACAAAGTCCCCCGACGCGTCTGTCTGTCTGTTCGCAATAAACTGAAAAACTATGATTTTCATGCGGTTTTCACTAATATACAGAGTGATTCATGATTAAGGTTTAGGTGTATAATTTGTACCCGTGCGAAGCAGGGGTGGGTTGCTAGTATATTATAGAAATGAATGTATACAGAGCCTTTTAACAAATCGTTAGTGTCTTGAAAATTCCCATTACGGACACAACCGTCAATAATGTCTGCCCTCACGCGGTGCTTTATATTCTCTTTGGCGTCTGCCGGCCATGTCTGCCCACGTCCGCAGCACCGCGTCATGCGGCGGTAAGCGATGTTCCCCTTCGCCCCCTCGCCCGCAGTTTTATATTATGGTCGTAACTTTTAAAATATTTGACCAAATTACGTACTTAAAAAGACAAAATGTATCTACTTTGAATATCAGAAGCGATAAAAGTATTTATTTTCATAAAAAACAATTTGTTACTGCTAAATGTGAATTAGAAATAAAAAATCAAATTTTATTGTATTTATGGTTCACTATTTTGGTAATAATGGCTTACACATAAAAAATAGATAAATACTGAACTATTTAGGAGGAACAATCCTACCGTACATTATATTCGTGTAACTCTTACAGTTTTCCCACCACACGCCAGAATAGCTCGCAGATGACATATTTTTTTCCGACTTACTTAACACTTATCGTTATATTTTGGCCAATATACACAATATCTTCATAAATTATAGCCTATATGTTATTCTGATATATGAGCTATATTATTGTAAAGTTTCAATAAAATCCATTCAGTAGTTTTGGCGTGAAAGAGTAACAAACATCCATACATCCATACATCCATACATCCTCACAAACTTTCACGTTTATAATAGTAGTAGGACTAGTAGGATATAAATTACCAAGAAAATCACCGTGTATGTGGATAGGAAAATAAAATAATTACAAACTAGCAGCGCCCCGCGGTTACACACCCGCGTAAGTCCCGATCCCGTGGAAATATCGGGATAAAAAGTAGCCTATATGTTAATCCAGGTCTCCAGCTATCTACATACCAAGTTTCATCGTAATCGGTTTTGTGGTTTTTGCATGAAAGAGTAACAAACATCCATACATCCATACATCCACACATCCATACATCCATACATCCTCACAAACTTTCACGTTTATAATATTAGTAGGATTATTTTTCTAATATTTAAATGGGTTAAACTTAAAAAAAGAAACTAAATAAATTAAGACAACATACCAAACTCATATACATATTCCCCAGCCCGAATGCCCTCGGCGATGGTAAGCAAATAAAGAAATCCTTCAATTATATTTCTCATATTGCAATACGCCTAATTGCTTCTAGTTATTCTAAACTATTGAGATAAATATATTTGTTTTAAAAATTAAGCGAAGCTAATCGGCAGGTAATGTAATAAATGCAGACTAATTTCATCCGTGTAATAATTAGATTACAGTTTTCATTGCGCATTGTTAACTTAATCTTGTAATTATATTGTACGAAAAGAAACTCCAACAGTACCTAATGATACTATTACAAATCTTTCAAGAAGATATTTAACGGAGACAGTGAATCTTTGAGGTACTTAAGTCCTGAATACTTTCATATTAAATGTATGTAGCATGCAATAGCTTAGATCATTTATCCTACTAATATCATAAACGTGAAAGTTGGTGAGGATGTATGGATTTGTGGATGTGTGGATGTATGGATGTATGGATGTTTGTTACTTTCACGCCAAAACTATTGAACCGATTGCAATGAAACTTGGTATGTAGATAGCTGGAGACCTGGATTAACATATAGGCTACTTTTAATCCCGATATTCCCAACGGGATCGGGACGGAAGCGGATGAAACCGCGGGGCGATGCTAGTATATCATAGAAATGCTCAAACCAAATAGATATTTCTCAATAGTCGTGTATTTTTTCGGGGTAAAATGTAAGTATTTTTCAAGCCAATACACTACCAAAATGAATTCATTCTCCGTAAAAATACTAAGTAGGTACTACATAGTTACAGTCAGTTACAGAATGAGAAGAAACCAAAAATATTTTGGTTTGTAAAAAAAAATATTTCTTTAAAATTTTAGAATTGAACCTAGATATATTATAGAGAGTTCCCGATACAAACACTGAAACAAATCCAATAAAAGTAATAGACAAAAGGAAGTAAGCAATTATTTATTCGCAGGCACACAAAAGAAAAAGTTTAACATATATTTTAACATTGACTGATATATAAATTCATTTAACACCGGCTTAGAGTCGCTTTTATATATATTTTTGAGTAGGTACATGTGTTAGCATTTTATAGAAAAAATATCATATTCTGTAGCCAAATATGGAAAAATATTGATTAAGCCTTTTTATCACCAAACCATTAAATAAATCCAGAAATATGGTACATATTTCTGGATTTATTTAATAAAAACATATTCTAATTACATCATTAAAATTGGGTGACGCCAATCGGTGATGATTCAGTGATTGACATATTTCTGTGGTTGCACCGTTGTTGAGTTTTAATAACGGCGTTACCCAGGTATCTGCCAGCGGGGTCCTGTCGTACGACGTGCATGTATTCATCACCAAATGTGAACTGAACCTGAGGAGGAGCAGCCCAGTCGCATACCACGGTCCCTTCGTAGTTCACCGTGGGTGGGTTGACACAGAATAACTGAAAATATTTATTTACATTTAAACAAGGTAAACAAAAAACAATTAACGCGTAGTAAAAAAAACGAAGTTCGGAAAGCGAAGCCTCCATCGTTATTTTACCGATGATTTGATTGATAACAAAATTGGGAGGAAGTGTATCATGAAACTGTTTCTATTACCCTCTCAAGTAGGTGGTAATTTACCAAAAAAAATTAAATGCAGGTTTATTTTTTAGATAAAATATTTAAAATTAAGTATTAGTTTAAATATCTTCCTTTTCATCTACGGCCACTGAAATTTAATAAGTACGAAACTTCCAGAAGATATTACAAAAAAAAAACAATTTATATAAAAAACAGAGCAAAACAGGAAAAACTGTAAATTAAGCTTTATCAGTTTATTTTGCGTTTTCCTGTTTTGTTATGTGGTTGTGATTAACCCAGATTACAATATTTCGAATTTAATTACAGTTTCGCAACGGGTCACACCGGTCTTCTCTAATACTCAATGCTGCTGATGTTACATGTCCAGAGATTTTTGTCAGAGTTCTGTATATGTGGTCATAAAATATGATACGATATGTTAATGAATATGGTGATCATAATATGTACCTACTTACTGTACACTATACGCTCTGAGTTTGAATATTAAGAGAACTACGAGTATACTATACCACACCTATGACCATTTTTAGGGTTCTGTTTCTCAAAAGGAAAAAAAGTAACCCTTATAGGATCACTTTGTTGACCTTCTGCCTGTCTATCTGTCTTACCGCATCAAGTTGAAATGAATACCAAATACTTACGTCTGCGGTCAGGTAAATCAAAATGGGAAAAATATAATGACCACCAAAAACAACGTTGTGACCATAACCTCTATTACTTAAAATATATACTTACCAATCAGCAAAAAAATTTAATCTAAACCAAAAAAAGGAAACCTAAAATTACAATGGTTCTAGTTATTTTAGTCAGGACTGTACTTCATATACTAAGAAACCAAATTTATTAAATGATCACCAAATTTTAATGAGGAAATTATTGCGCTGTTTCTACGTAAATACACCGTTTGATTGCAATAAAATGTTGCTTTACTACCAAATGTGTGTTACCTACCGTGAATGTCCGAAGCGCAGTGTATGTTAAGATACACTGGTGTCTGTTAACAGCTACCAAGTTGACTGGTGAATGTCCGTTTTTTATTCTTTTCGTTACGATTTCGGTCATTCACCAGTGAATGTTATTAAAATAATTTAACTTTTTCATAAAAAGTTCAGACTTTAGTAATGATTTTACAATATCATAGGATCAAACTTTAGGGGTTTATTTACTATTTTTAGGTATATAATGATTTATCTGGAATAATTTACTTTTATAGGATAAGAAGTTGTTACATATTTAAATGTAATTTTATATTAAAATACTGTAATTTTTTGAAGTGAAAACTTCTTCAGCGGCGTTGTGCACTTTTTGGGAAGGGTAAAAAATGTTAAACTCGCGTCAGGACACGTGACCCTGTTCTGTGGTCATTAACTATTTTTGGATTAAATAATCAAAATTTTGAGTTAGTTGCAATAAGTAGGATCGCAAGTTGTAAAATTTTTGGTTCTAATTTCACGCTAAAATGGGGATTTAATTTTGGTGATCATTTACTATTTTTGGCAATATAAAGTGATTTATTGCCGATACATTTTACTAGACCTGGTGGTTAGTTAAACATAAGCCAATCAAAACCTACTTCCCATACCTAGAAGCATAAAATTTGGTAAGAAGCAACGTCTGACAGCACAAGTAAAGGAAAAACTCCAAGAGTCGTTAATTTGTTGTTACACTTATCACATAAACATCATAGTTTTTGTTATTACAAACTTATATTTTGCTGTTAGAAATTTGACTTTGTCGTACATCGATGCATGGGAGAGTATTTTTAGAACTGCAAAAGTAAGTTTGTCTTTCACAAAAGACGGACGAAAATCTTCAAAAATTGATTTCCAAGATTAATACTATATCATACCAGTTAGTTTGATTACGGAACCCTTAGTGCGGGAGTCAGATCACACATGTTTACAGTCAAATGATTTTAAAATTAGTCAAGTGATGATTGTGATAGTTGATCACAATCATCAGTTGATCATAATTCAATCTAAAAATGTATCTGTTGCTTTGTGTTTTTGAGTTTTAATATTTTTGTTGTATACTCACATGTTGATAGGCTTCGCGTTGTCCGGGAGGAATATAAACTATTGGGTAGTCATAATTAAACTTGGCCTGGTAGTCGGTACCTAAAAATATATACAATATATTACTATTAGTAATATAATACAATTTACTATTTACTGAGTTCTTTACAGTTTGTTGGCTTGTATTGTTTAGCTTACGAAGTAACTATTATCTTATCTGTGGTTTAGCTTACGTTACATAGCATAACACAGGCCACGTGCGATGGAATGATTAGGTACCTACATTTTGTCTGATTGCTTGTCCTTTTTGGTGTATTACCTCAAGGACCCACCTAACGAAATTTAACATACATACATTATCGTATTGCCTTTATTTCCAAGGTCTGTTTTCGCATTATATTAATTAAATTAGCGATAAACTAGAACACGTAAGAAAACTCGCTTTGATATGCGTCTAGAATGTGAAATTCATAAAAACCAAAGTAAGCCGGAGCCTTACCGGAGAGCGCAAAATGATCTCCGGCCTCCATGAGCGCTGGCCTGGGGGTAACGGGTCGGGCTGACCGTTACCCTTGCAGAAGCAGGCCCAAGACGGTGGCGCGACGTGTTCCACGCGCACCTTTCTAATCTGGAGGGGGGTAAGGCCCCCCGTACAATAGACCTCCTTGTGACGGAACACCGTGTGGTTTTAGTCGGTTCGATTCCGACATACCATCTTACCGTTAGCTCCGGTGAGGTGATGACCCGTGGGGGTTTCCACACGATAAAAAAAAAAGCTTTATTAAGCTAATATAGAATAGATAGATAAGTTATGGTATTAATGTTGTAAATTTAGCTCATCCTGAGAAAATTGGAATCGCTAACAATTCGTAATCACAAATCGAATGTTTGTGCCCTTATGAGAGAAAGTCATCATAGCACCACCAAGACTGGCTTTTGTTATACGACTTTTGAAGGATTATAATACCTACTATAGTTATTTATTTTATTCCAGATATGGTATACCTAATATGGTAATTTGTTTTATTCCAATGCGTTTTTCATTTATAGTCCGATATACCTACCAAAAACTCAACGGGATTCTCGGTAGTGAGATAACTATGTATTTGTGTAATTTTAATGAAGTAGGTATTATTTACTGTAGAATAAAAGGTAATTTAAATTTATTTATAAATGACTTGACTGGCCTGTTGGTCTAGTGGTTAGTGATCCTGCCTGACTGCTGAGCCAGAGGTCATAGGTTCGATTCCTTGCCCAGGACAAATAATTGTGTGATGAGCATAATCGTTTCTTCTGTCTGAGTGTAATTTCTAGTAAACCTGTTGCCCCTTCCTTCTACAAAGTTTTAGAAATATAAAAAAAGGAGTATGAAATCGGTTAAGTCGTTCTCATGTTATAGCGTGACCAAGGGAAATAGGGAATTCTATATATATAAATAAGGAAATAAATAATAAATAAGTATGTCTATCAGCAGTTTGTTTACCATACGCTCTGCCTAATTTGGGATCAGATGGCCGCATGTGAGATGTGTCAAGTTATTATTATTTAATAGTTCGTTATTGCATTACTTCGGTATTTATTATATTTTAGGATGAGTCTCTGAAATGGTGATAGACGGTTCAAATTCTCTTTTCTTACGTCGGATGTCTTACCCTAAGATGTTTTTATATGTCATCGGTCTTACCGAGTATTTTCCTGAGTGCAATTAATTTTACTTTGTATCAAGAATATATACAGCAAATTAGTCACATTGATATTATTGAAGTTACTAAACAACATTCACCCTAGTGGATAACTGAAATCCACGGGGGTTACATCCATAAAGGATATTTTTTAAAGTTATGTAGGGTACCTACTGCTTTTTCAGAATCTTAATAATTAATTGATTATAAAATATAAAGAAATGGCTGGACTACAGATCTCATAATTTTACTTTAGGTATCTCATACATCTTAATTAAATAAATACATTCTGATAAGTAATTCACAAAAGTGACCACAAAGGCCATTCTAATTTCAAAACAATTGTACCTACCTACCATATTCGTCACTGCTCAAAAACTATTATGAACGGAAAGGCAAAATGTACAAAACTTTCAAGATAGCATTGTTCAGAAACTTAGTTTACTGTTTTAATAGACTATTGTGGCATGACATTCAATAAGTATTATAAGTATCTCCATGGAAATACCTACTTCCGTAACAATTTATCCATGTACAAATGTTACGACTATGACATTTGTAGAATTCATTATTTTATTTTTAGTTGCAATTATTTAGTGTTTTTTAGAAAACTTATTCCACGTATTATTATGAAATAATATAAAGTTACTATATCATGTATTAATTAACTTTACATTTGTTTATATTATGGTTAATGGACTTTGCATACGACATTTGACTTTGCATCACATCATTCATCAGCGGTGATATAAAGAAATATTCACATTTTGTAAGAATTAATAATAATCTTATAAATTTAAATTACTTCCATGAATTGTATATATAAATTGTATAACTAATAATAGGTAGGTACCAAAATTCTGTTCTGTAAAACTGATGCCCAAACCAAAATAATTGCAAACATTATCCATCTGCATATCTATAAGGTTTTCTGATTCTACCTACCTGCCTATTTCAATAAAATGAAACTCAGGTGGCATCAGCTTGCATCCTGTTTACCTCTCGTGTAACACTAACACTATTGTACCTGAAAATCTGACTTTTAAAAAGAGTGGCCATGAGTTTCTTTGCCAGTATTCTTCTCATAAGGCCCTACGCATTTTGGAAACTGGAAGTTATAGATCGACACAAACAGGCAGTAGATTTTGGTGTTTTTCACTTAATTTACCTTGACAATCCAGTACATGCTGTGGCGTCTGTTTGTGCCGATCTATGATTTTAACTCTAGCTTCAATTTAACGTTCATAAATGTCACTTAGTGTCTTAATTGAATAAATGAATTTGAATTTGAATTTGAATTCAAAACATGCTATTCACTTCACTTCTAAATTTTTTTATTTTTTTTTATTTTGAGAAAGTTACAAGCCGTGTCTCGAGCAAATTGCACCAAGTAAGTACAGGTAGGTAACAGTAGTAATATGTAACAACTTACTTTTCGTCACTTGTGTACAATGTGGTGGATTTACGGTGTTCGTTAATTTTCCTTTTACACCCACCATGAGGGATATAATGAAAATAAATAATGTTGAATAACGCTTCATCTTGGCACGGTAACCCAAAACAACAGTACTGCTCGAGAGTTAAAATGTGATTGGGTTTTTAATAATCACGGAGCCGAGCCAGTCGCTCAAATTAGGGTTCAGTGAGTAAACTATTAGTAAAAATAGTAAGTAGTACTGCTAGACACCTAAACATTTTTACGGTAGACCTTAGACCAAAGTTCCCCCTTTTCTCCTCTTTCCGACCTATTTTCTTTTTGTTTAGTAGCTATTAACGAGCTTATATACATATAAATACAATATAGTGTTATTAATAAAAAAAATACAGGAAACTATATGTAAAAGTTACGGTAGAACTTCGACCTCTGGGCGACCACTATTGTAAAGTTATTTACTCGCTGCAGACACGGTCATAATGTCATTGTTGTTGGTCAAAATCATCGAAGCGGGATTACAATATTGCGCTGTCACTCCCAATTATGGGTAGGTTATGTATGACTCTTTTGTTTTAGCGTCGTGGAATTAATATATACATTATATTATACAAATAGTCGATAAATACTATCGTTATAGATGATGTTTACCTTTGTTGTAACAGTGAATCAAAGAATATAAATAGTATGAGTCTGACTCACACACCGAGGGTTCATGCCCGTCTTTTCCGAACGACAAACTTAACTTTGCAGTTCTAAAAATATTCTCCTATACCAACAATTATGTATTCTGTGCCCATACATTGATTTATGACAAAGTCAACTTTCCAACCGCAAAATATTAGTTTGTAATCACAATTACAATTTTTTTTGTGATATTTCAACAAATTAACGACTTTCAGATTTGATTTTTTCCTTTACTTATGCCATCAGATCTTGCTTTTAAAAATATTTCAAGATTCTAGGTCAATGAGAAGTACCCCATAGGTTTTGATTTACCTTTGAAATATTCAAATTTGGTCAAATCTAAAACTGAAATGGCTGTATCATTTGATTGCGTTGACTTAGAACCTTGATTTTTTACAGCTTCAAGGGACCGCAGAAGTATTTGGTATTAGCTTCAACTTGATGTGTCTACGACCGGGTTCCTGAGAAAAAGTCTTGACTGGCAGGCAGACAGACGGACAACAAAGTGATCCTATAAGTGATTCTTTTGTCCTTTTGAGGAACGAACCTTAAAAAAATACATATTTGTTAAATAATTCATAAGAATAATAAGCATTTTAACATTTTTATTTTAAAAATTCTACGTAGGATTCATCGTCACCATCTTCTTCAACTTTTCTTTTAAATATAACGAGCTTGTGTCCGCGCCATAACACTGATGGGCGAAGCATCAGTGCTTATGACCAAGTGTGCAGTGAGTAAATAATTCTACTATTCTAAACTACTTCAAAATTATTTAGCATTCATAATGATTATGTCGGACGTGCCTTGCGAAACCGACGCGCGACGCCCAACCCGCTACGGCTTGTCCTAGCATTGTTTTTACAAATCTGTTCTACCAAAGGCGGTGCAGTTGAGTAACTGGTAAGCATCTATTGCTATTTGCCTCTGTTTGGGGGCTCTACGTTATTCTCCTCATTGATCTCACTTTGGATACACTTTTTAACAAAAAAATAAACCTACAAAAAAAAAACGGTAAACCGAAAAATAATATTAAAAAATAATTTTGCTAGCCAACTAAACTAAACTAGCTAACTATACTCTTAGACTAGTAATTACCTATATACTGTTTACTCGGCGCCAAACATACAAACAAGGAAATTAATTATTACGTAAAATACAACGATGGCACGTGGGCCACGTTGCGACGCGACGTGTCCTTTGGCAAGTAACTATTATCTTATCTGTGCCTTTGGCGACATGTTTTTGAATTTTATTTTAGTTTGTAGTTATATAATTTGGACGACATGTGCTAGAGTGGAGACCGCGATTAGGCAAACATCACTACGCCACATTAGGCAATTGCGGTCTCCACTCCGGGCGCCCTGCGGCACGATGGACCGACGACTTCAAGAAGGTGGCTGGCAGCGGATGGATGCGGATTACCCAAAACCTAAAATATAAAAAAAAATTGGAGAAGTTCCCTCGACTGGCTTTCGTCTACGTCGTCAAATCAACCACAGAACTCCGTCACCTTGTAGTGTCATTAGAACTACATAAATATGTATACCAAATTTCAAAAAAAATGGGTCTTAGATAAAAACTCAATGGGTCATGAATGATTCATTCAGTTTTTTATTTTATTTTAATGGGACTAACTTCGAAGTGTCTATAGATACTCTATCCAGTAAAAACAATTAATATCGAAATCGGATTACCCTGTGAAAAGTTATGAGTGGTCATACATTAAAAGTCAGTTTTTTCGTTGGTTAAAAAGCCATCGTCTCAGGCATCATGGTAATAAAAAGTGATGACGGTTATAATCAACATAAAATAAAAACTTTCCGGATATCTATTAAGGACCTGTGCATTTCAGAAATGCCTGCCGAGTTTCCCGAATGCGACTCCCCATGATAAAGAGCTCCCGTAATACACACTTGAGTAGAATCGTATAAATTTAATAAAATTAACAAGGCCGTCTTAGGTCATGCCGGGGCCTTTGGGCACATAAAATTTGGGGCTCTGTTGGAAACTAAAAAAGTAAATTTGATACAAATATAGATTTTGTAGCACAGAAAACCCCGAAAGACACTATTTTTTTGCCGGGTCAATCCTCTATTATTTCCTGAAAACGCAATTTTTTGAAAGACTTCACTTTTTATTCACATAATAGATAAGTTAGTAAGTGGTTCATTAATCATTTATTATTATCTAATCTTTATATATTATATATAATCTTTGGCTGTGAGCGGTCTCCATTATATATTGATAACCTAAGGATAATAAAGTAAGGAATATTCTTGTAACAGACTTATAAATATTTGTAAGGTTGAGGTTCACAAACACACAACTAATGAATTCGCCGAATTCTTAGTTGTGTTTTTTTTGATACCTACTGCCTTAAATGGGGCCTACAGAGGTGCCGTCAGATGGCACGTGCCCCGTGTGCCCTTATGGTAAAGACGGTACTGAAAATGAGGTTATCTGATTACTCTTGTCACGTTTGACCCTTGCTTTAGTACCTATTTCGTACAAAAATGTGCTGAACCTACAGTTTGATTTGACAATCATCTACCCTATTTCTGATTGAGCTTTTCTGATAAACTTCGGTTCCTATTTATTACAACTCACGTTAAAAGATTTAGTAGACCTTTCTTATATATTTATTGGACTTTACCTCAAAAGCCTTCATCATGACTCGGTCTTTTCTACTTAAAATATCAAAATATCTTAGTTATTTTTCTGTTTGTACGGGACCAAGCTTGGCTTCTAATATAAGCCACGTAACTTGTTATGAAAATATCGCGGCTTTTATTAAGATAAAAATATCTACCTACTGTTAATTAGTTATTATCACAAAATACACTAAATTAGGTGCATGCGATATTTTTTATACAATACGTTTTATTCATTATAAATATTCAGCATTGTTTGCAATTCACACATAGAACTCTAAAGTAATTAAGTAGGTTTGTGTAAAATGGTCATTAGGGCTCCGTTTAGGAATATACGCCTACATATAATGAAATCAGTCAAAATACTGCAACCACTTTAATTAACGACGAGTTTTATCAGTAAAATATATTCGTAACAGTGTTTTACTTTAACCTATTTACTTCATTGTAGGTAAATATTTTTATATAACTCTTTAATATTTAGTAGGTATATGTGAATGTATTATATTATGAATTGTTCGCGTACAATTTAGTAGCACCATCATTATAAAAAAAAAGCCGGGCCCGCAGCAGGCCCGGCCCGCAGAGGTATATTTCGTGTTCTTTTAATTTTTATCTCCAAAAATATAAGTCGCATTAAAAACTTTAATTGTCTACATTGTAGAGTAAAATAAAAAAAATTGATTTCATTTAAAAATATTACCGATTGTAAAAAGGTTTACAGTTTCGGAGCTATGAATATTTTTTCCAAAAATTTTTGGTTTCGCCCCTTAAATTAAAAATAATTTAAAAAACTGTCGTATTTAGTATGGTCATGCTATTAAAACTGATTTTTGAAAATCTGTTACCCAGTTCCCCCCTTTGGGGGAATAAACGAACTTAATATGATGATAATGATAATAACTTGATGATGTTGATTTTTCGTATAAGATTGAAAGTAAGCGGTGGATAGTTGCGATAAAATTGAGGTATATATATATATATATATATATACAATAAATAATAATAAATACTCTTTATTGTACACCAAAAAAAGGAAACAATACATGAACAAATTATACACAAAATGCACAATGGGCGGCCTTATCGCTAGAAGCAATATCTTCCAGGCAACCTTAGGATGGACAGGAGTATTATGATATACGTGGGTGGTTTAGGTGTCACAATGCCAAGGCTTGTAGTGATTTATGCAATCAGTGAATGGATTGCATAAATAATATTTATACATTCATATATTAATTGTATTATATGTTATATTAGTACAGCACACATACAGATACATATACAAATACATATACCTACCTACTTAATTACATACATATTTATACATAAATACATACATTATAATTATCTATTATAACTAAGAAAAGTAAACATATTTATTTTACCAGATAATATTCTTTTACCATTTTTTTGAAAGATGATATTGTTTGAGCTCGTCTGATAGGGAGTGGTAGTGCATTCCAAAGGCGTGTTGCTTCAACGGTAAAAGATTTGTCTACGAACCTTGTAGAATGCACTGGAATTTGCAGTTGCAAGTTTTCAGATGATCTCAAGAACCTGGAATGTGTGTCACTTAAGAAGCTAAAGCGTTCTTTGAGATAAGAAGGAGTGAGGGGGTTGAACAATATGTTATAAAGTAGGGAAAGAATGTGAGTATTCCGTCGAAGGCGGACCGGGAGCCACTTGAGTGAGTTGCGATATTCGGATACATGATCATATTTGCGTAAGCCAAATATGAACCTTATGCAAAAATTTTGAAGCCGTTCAAGCTTATCGAGTTGCTCCTCCGTGAGATCAAGATTTTTTGGAAAACTCGACAACTGGTACAAAACCAATAGGTATATTTTTCTTCGAATACTACCTTAAAGGAATAGCGAACTACCCACTGCCAAAGATGCAAAAACTCCGACCACTTTCAATTGTATCATGAAAATAGAATCAAGGGGCAGAAGAAGAAATGACTAGAATGTTGAACATGACCATAACATGACATATTATTATTCCTCTTTATTCATCTAAACACTTATAAATTACATTTTTAAATATGTACAAAACAATATATATATATATTTTAAAATATAAAAATAGTAGACCACCGAAATCGGGTACAGGGACCAAGACACCGGTGGTTAGGGCTTCAAAGACAGGAACCTCCTCACTATCCGGGCCGTGTCGAGGAGAACTGCCTTCTGCATCTTATTATTATTACAGATGAAACTGATTATGAAGAACGATCACACATTCAAAATTAAATTTTTTCGGAAATTAAATTATTAGAGTTCATTGCAAGTTTGATCTAGAATTATAGAATGATAAACATGCAAAATCATTATGTACGGAATCCTCTTCAAACGTAAAAGCATAGGTAGGTAGGTATATACAATTTGCTTTACATCTACTCCGACTCATACAGTACCTGTTCAAGCTTTTTTGGTATAATAATTTTCAACTCCTATTTGTTATCGCTATAAGCTGAAAGAAATTGATGGAAATTGTATGCTGAAAGCCTTATAAACAATTAGTTAAACAAACAATAGAGTTGAGTTCAACCGACCTTACCTATACTTGTTTTCTATCTAGGTGTGTATTTTGTACTGGTCCATTCCGCGTCCGCTAATTACATATTTGTAAAAGATAGAAAAAAACTATTTTTAAACATATTATTTAGGTTAAAAACCATGCCCGCAATGGGCATGATTTCTAGTTTTCAATACCTAATTTTGCCTACCGATATTCGGAAAAGCCACCGACGTTGGTATTGCTGGAGGAAGAAAAATATTGTACAGACTCATAGTTAGTGCAATGTTACTGTTGGTACAATTGCTATTTAAGCATTTCAAATTTGTACTTAAAATATAAAAACTAGACAGATAAATCCACATAGGGATTAGAAGGTACACCAACGGTAACATTTGTTGGCAATCTAATCTTTTGCCCTTATATACTTTTTTGCTATATGTACCTACCCTTACTCACATCAGGAATAAATATCCAGGTTATTAAGGTATCCAGGTTGTGGTAGTAAGATTTATTTACATACCGAGTTACAATTGAGCTTATAATAATAAAAAGCGTGTTAAAACTGTTGCGGTTGTGAGGGTCTATTCACCGTTGTTCTCCTTTTTGTTATACTAGTAGAACCATAAACATAGTAAGTAGAACTGATAGGAAAAAAATGTTGTGAGGGTTGCGGATAGGTACGTGTATAAATTTTTGATTATTTTACCTTTTTAAAATTGTCAAAAAATTATACAGGCACTCGCTCCATAAAGAAGAGTTCATATTTTTAGGAACTTATTTATTAATTACATAAAACATTATTATCTTGGTCGTCTTTAGTGTTGTCTTCTTCTTCAGAATTTTCTTCAGATACGTTCTGGATATTCAGGAGATCGTAAAACATTTCAGCGTGGAACAAAGCTGCAGTTTCTACTTCCACTTCTGCTGCTGTCACTACACAGAAGTTCAACATTAAATATTTATGTTAAAGTATTCTTAAATACTAAAAACATATTTTTCGTATAGTTTCCTTCTTTTTATTTTGTTATTTACATTAAGTTACTTCTTGATATTTATTTTTAGAATTGTTTGAAAATTGGTGACTATTTAATTTACATTAATAAACCTAACCCAATGTTCAGTAAATAAAATAAATCCTGAGTACTAATATTATAAACGCGAAAGTTTGTGAGTATGGATGTATGGATGTTTGTTACTCTTTCACGCCAAAACTAATGAACCGATTGCGATGAAACTTGGTATGTAGATATCTGGAGACCTGGATTAACATATAGGCCCGATATTTCCACGGGATCGGGACTTACGCGGGTGACACCATGAGGCGCTGCTAGTCTATAATAAAATTCTGATAAAATAAATTTAATTCAATAGATATGGGAATCAGCTGCTTCATACAGAAGCTGGCCGACCACCACCACCCTCTGGCGTAATATTGTATTTCTGCTTGTGAGTACAGTAGCTTGAACTCCAAGTCTGACTTGCGCACCGAGAGGGTTCCGTAAGTAAACAAACGTCATACACGTTTGTTTTCTTACGGCGGAGTAGTAGTATAGTTATGTATTATGGCAAATTATATATTATGTATTTCTGTGTGTATTTATGTATGTGTATATATACATATATATATGTACTTATTTATGTGTAAGGTATTCAATTAGTCACTTCCCTCTCTCTATCTCTCTATATATATATGCACCTGCCACGTCCTTCTTTGCACCACCCAAAAGTTGACTGGTAGATAATGCCCCTTGGCATTAAGTCCGCCAAATGCAATGTAAAATGCAGGAAGTATTAAATAAATAAATAAAATATGTTTTCTTTTTTTTATATAACCATAGTTAATAAGTGAATATAAAATTATCATAACAATAAAACTGTTTTTCTTGTTATTTACTGCTTTGAACTTTCCTATGAGGCCCCAAGTTCTTGAGTGCCCCGGCCTACCCAAAGACGGCCTTCTTTGTATGAAGCTCATTAAACCAAACAAAAAGCATAGGGCATAGGAAGGTAGCTCAGTCTTGAAAATCAGTCTATTTAATTGGTTCTTGAGGAGTTAATTCTGTCCGTTTTCAACGTAACGATAAATGCAAACACCGAAAATTTATTTTGTAGTTATAAGATGTCGGTACGGATCAGCAAAGCACAGAAAAACCAATTCTGGTTTATAGTGCTATGTTAAAATTAAGTTATAGTGTAAGAAATATTGTAAGTCTTTAAATAAAAAAACAAATCTAGTAGGTACTTAATACCTACTAATAATAAGTACCTACACCTATATTTACATACTATATGTATGTAAATATACATAGATACAGCTTCTTTAAAGTTTTATCCCTATGTACCTACAAATTTGTAGTTTCTAACAAAACTTCAGAAGAATAACAAATAATAATACTTACAACGCAAGCTCATCATAATTTCAACATTTTTTTTCAAACGAGCTAAATCAGATTCAATTTCAGATTGAACATTTTCATAAAAGTCAGGATTGTTGACATCAATGTTTTGAATGCTATTTATTTTACTTTCATTTATTTTTTGTTCTTCTGTCATTTTTATTTTAGATTTATGCAGCGTCTCGATAGACAAAAGTTGGAAAACTTGTTTAAAATTTCCCGCCTACACTGATACATATACATAAACAGATAAAATAAATATTAACAAATGATGTAGGTACATACCAGTGTTACCAGCTCCTAAAATTCTTTACCCCTTAAGTAAAGTAGAAACCCCCCAAAAATACCACAATTACTTAAAAAACCCCTGATAAAGGTTTTACTTATAATTACATATTAATCATTTTTTTTCTAGAATAGTTTCTTTCTCTTGTTCCGTGTTGTTAAAGTTACTTGCATTCGAAATTATTTAGCTAATTAAAATATTCTTCTGAATTTTGTAGAATAAGTAATTTGATGGCGCCGGTAATTCTATATTGAAGGATATTACATTTTCGATATAATTTTGTCTGCTTTAATCATTTCTAAATCACAATCCAACAAAACTTCCTTTTAGTTTTGGACCTAATTGACAAATTTTAGTGTACTTTGGAATATATTTCTCTTTAATTAACAAATTGCTTATCGACATCATAGCAAAAGTAAAATAAATAATTTTCTTGCAATAAATAACAACCAACGTATTTCCAGTTAGCAACATCCTAGATTATGCATTATGATCTAGAAACCATAGTCACTTTACTGCATTTTTAGTAATAAGGAAATGTACTAGGTCGCTTAGTTAAAAAAAATTCAAGATACATAGGTATGACGATTACCGTATAAAAGAAAAAATATAATAATTTTTTTTTTACGGAACCCTCGGTGCGCGAGTCCGACTCGCGCTTGGCTGGTTTTTTTTTAATTATGTATGGACTAAAAAAACTATATGAAAGCTAAATTTTATTTGTAACATAGAGTACATCAATTCAAATTTCTTTTTTTTTTAATTTTTGGCTAAACTCCAAATTAGCTCTTCGAGGTTTAGGTCACAGTGGTAGGGAGGCAACCTTTGTATTGTATGACCATATTTTTGAAGAATCCTACTACCTTATAGACAGGCACATATTTGTACTTTTTCACAAGCTCCAATGAGCCTTTGTCATGTCTTCATGAATTCAATACTATTAGCCATTAACAATCCCTTAATGTCGTCTTTCCTTATAAGAAATTGTAGGTGCTTTAATTTATTTTGCGTGCAATGGTAAGATCCGTAATCCGTAATTACTACAGCAAGCACCGGCAAGTATTAGTTTTGTGCCATTTCTTAAAATTTTCTTTGTTCATGTCATAATGAATATTATCGTTGTTATCTTTTGATTTATATATTAGTAGTGTATTAGGTATAAACCCTTCTAAAGTTCCTGCGTTAGTTACTATATAACAATCCCCAAGAGAAATGCCTGAGGATGCACCAGGTTTATTTTCACCCTGCCAGCATTTTGAAGGCCGAAATGATGTGTGCACATAAGGCTCGTCCACAAAACCAAATGTTTTCTAGTTTCCGAGGGTTCCTTACGAAGTTGTTGCATAACCTTAAGTATCTGAAGCACGATGCGGCAATATCTGTTGTTTCAATGATTATTGTTTGTGTGCTTCTTAGTTTTCTGTATTTGAAACCCAATTTATTTATCACTGTTCTCAAGCTTTCATATTCATTTAAAAATTTATAGCCACTTTACGTTCTACTGTAAGTTTTGGGAGATTTGGCATTTCTTTTCGAACTGCATGAAAGAATGAATTTTGTTCCGAATGGCACATTTGTCAAAGTCATCTAAATTTACTTTGAGAGGACGTCCAGATTTCAATCCTTTTTTTCCCCTAGGGTACAGAATATACCATCAGTATGAAACAATCAGTATAACATCCAAGTTTTTATGCAGTTAATTCTAAGTTAATGTATGATACATTACCTACTACATATTTATGATTATTTAATTTTCATAGTTTTACTATTTTTAATTTAATAATATTACAAACTACAATAACATACTATAAATACTGATATAAAAAACAACATTGTATTTTACATTATTAAACAATAATGAAGTATCAAATAACATTTAACGTACTATTTCCCGGTCATGGCGCCTGGCGGTCAAGTAATGATTCGGTTGCCAGCATACGATTATTTATTTCTCCCAAAATTACCCAAGTAAACTGACAAAGTAAACAGACTCTACTCTAGGATCCATGTTTTGTCGGTGGTACTTGTCAGTTCTGTCAGGCAGGAGTTTAGAATTTCTTTTCTTCTTGCTGGTCGTGAAGTGTGCGTGTTTTTTGTTATTTTGAACTCGTGTGAATTTCACTCATGATTGTTTACTAATATTCGTGCTTGTGCTGTAGAAAAACTCTTCCACGATGATGAGTGACGACGATCGTGACATTGATATCGAAAGTGATGTAGGTGTTTTCCCAATTTGACAGTTCACTGGTTTTGTGCTGCATGTTTATTTTCAGTCATAATATTTCTTTCTCGTTTGTAATTTTCCAGGCTGAAAACGACTCGGATTCTCGTACACATGCTAGAAATAGTATCGGTGGAAGCGGCTATTACTCTCAGGTAAATGATAATTTTGAAGAATAGGATTGTAAACATCTTGCACAGAACCTAGAAACTTTAAATCTTAAGACCTATACATAAAAACAATTAAAGTAAATAATATAGTATTAATTGACCATATAACTTTGCAGGCAGAGAAAAGAGCACACCACAATGCACTAGAAAGGAAAAGAAGAGATCACATTAAGGACAGTTTTACTTCACTACGAGAAGCAGTACCTGCCTTACAGAACGAGAAAGTGGTAGGTTTATCTTTATACATCATAACTTAATCCAAGTGCATGTTATTTATAAGTCACATTAAAAAAATCTGTTAAAATATTACCCTGCCATCTTGGTAAACTATTGAATTTGAACATATCAAATTAACACATGTACTTCTTTGTGATTACAAAATGTATCCAAGGATGTCTGTTTGTACATTGTTTGCTTAAAGTACTGTATTAATACTAATGTAGTAATTAATATAATAAAAATTAATGTTATAATAGCTTGACCAGTAGTTACACTATAATAAGCAGGGTTACATCTCGGCTAATTCCTCTAACAGATGGAATTCTTTCTGAATTCTTCGTTCCCATGGAAATTTAGGTGAAATCCATCCCACGGTAATATTACATTTTTCTGGGATATAAAGCCTATTTGCTGTTCCAGACTATAATCTATTTCTATGCCAAATTTAGTCCAGATCTGTTCAGCTCTTTTTGTGTGAAAGAGTAATAAACATCCATTCTCACAAAGTTTCGCCTTTACTATATTAGTAAGATACACAAATGGCACAGAGTACTCATCATCATTTGTTCATTTTCTTAAAGACAATGGCTATTAAAAATTATATGGCAACTAGCAACCCGCCGGCTTCGCACGGGTATCAGAGACATCTTCAACAATCATCATCATATTTCAACCAATTTATACAAAACCCGAACAAATTATATGCCAAAACCTTCCTCATGAATTACTCTATCTATTGGTGAAAACCGCAAGATATTGCGAACAGACAGGCAGACAGATGCGGCAGGCACTTTGTTCTATAATATGTAGTGATATGTCACACACAGTTCCGAGAACACTTTTTTCCTAGCTTTGCCAGCGTCTTCGCCCATGTTAAAATTATTTTTTATCCCTTGGGAGCAGCACTTTTTTCAGACAATGTGTATACAAAATTGAATGCATGTAGGGTGTGAAAGCGTAACAAACAAATAAACAACCAAGGTCACTTTTGCATTATAATAGTAGTTGAAATTCTCATAGAATACTACAGCTACATAGAGAGTGCAGTTTGCATTAGCGCATTGTGTTTTACTAGTGATGCATGTTCTTCGTGTTTTTGATGCTACAAAAAGTTCTACATAAACTTGGTCAAATACTGATTTTGGGGTTTATTAGATACTAGCTGTTCCCTGCGACTTTGTTTGTTTGGAAATTTTGGTGAAATCTATCCTATTGGAACCATACATTTTCCCAGCATAAAATGTAGCCTATGTGCAATCATACAATCTATCTCTGTGCTAGGTTTCATCCAGATCCATTCAGCCATTTTTTTTTTTAAAGAGTAATAAACATTCATCCATCCATCCTCACAAAGTTTCACCTTTATAATATTACTAGCTGTCCCTGCAGTTTCACCTGCGTTTGTGATCACTGCTCCGCTCCTATTAGTCGTAGCATGAAGGTCTATAGCCTATAGCCTTCCTTAACAAATGGGCTATTCAACACTAAAAGAATTTTCCGATCGAACCAGTAGTTCCGGAGATTAGCCTAGTCAAGCAAACAAACAAACAAACTTTTCAGCCTTATAATATTAGTTTAGATTAAGATTTTATGACTTCTAGTGCTCCATAAAAATTTAATATGGTTACAAGGTATAGGGTGAAAAATTTAAGTTTCAAGGCATTAGTTAGGCTCATTGAAGTTGTTTTTTTTTTATATTATAGGGGGCAAACGAGCAGATGGGTCACCTAATGGTAAGTGACTACCATCGCCCATAGACACCTGCAACTCAAGAGTCATAAGTGCGTTTGTGTTTTTACTTCTCTTACTCTACTCCTCTAATAATTACAGTCTAAAGCATAATGTATGGCCTCATTCTGCAATTTTTACAGGAGTCTCAGAAAGCAAAAAAATAGAAAATGTGTCTTTGTGTGAGAAGTCAGGGTTTAAATAGTCTATGGGTTGTCTCTTTTCACATACAAAAAAATGCCATCCGAATGTGTTGTTGCTTTATTTGTTTATAAGGTAGATTATATTTTTTAAAATACTGTTAATTTAATAATAATAAGTTATTTGGCTATGACTTGTTAGTTCTCATTTGCACGGGATATACGAAACTGTTATTTAAAAATTAGCCATCAAAGTATTCTTTATCTTTATGTAAAAAGCCCTAAAAACATATCTGGGTACATTTATTTTTCCGTGCAAATGAGGTCTTACAATGTATCACATCATCAAAATTCATGTAAAATGTCACCACCTTAATTGATTTCATTGTACTCTTTAAATAGAGTTCTACGAAATTGCAGGCGAGTCGAGCGCAAATACTTAAGAAAGCAGCTGAATATATACAATTCATGAGAAGAAAAAACAACTCGCATCAACAGGACATAGATGATCTGCGGAGACAAAATATGTTGCTTGAGTCACAAAGTAAGTGCTGTTTGACTTTACATTACTCTGAAAAAAGATTGTAGTGTTTATAAATGCGATTCAATTCTTCTCGAATTATGCGTTAAATAATATATGTTAACTACTCTAAAAAGGCATGCCTCCAGTAGTTCAGTTGGGAGAGCATTCTGTGTTGTATGTGTAGTTTTAGCCTTGCTAAAAGGCTTCTGTGTAGTGAAGTAAACTAGTATGGTTTACTTTAAAAAAATATATATTAAGTGGTTGAATACTAGTTCAGAAAGTTATTATTATTATACTGTTCTTTATTTAATTGATAGTTTTGAAGTCAAAAGAATTATCTATACCCACACAGTAAAACTCACTTTTAAATTCATCACGCAACCTTTAGCGTTTGACTATTTTTCTACCATTTTGACTATTTTTTACTTTTTTGTTTATATTTTTAAAACAGCTCTAGCATTTTAGATTTCCTTTTTAGTATATTACCTTAATTCCGAAATGTTCAGCAACATTTTTTACTGGCTACTGACTGACGGCTTACAGTGCTGTAATAATGTCTCCGCAAATGCAGTTAACTACATAATTAGCTCATTCCATAAATGATTCGAATATTATATTAAAGTTTTATTTTTCAGTACGAGCGTTGGAAAAAGCCCGAACTACAGGCAACTATGTGGATGCCCATGAACTCGGACTCGGCATCAAATCTGAGGGAGATTCACACGATACAGACAGTTCTGATGGTGAAGGCACTACACGACGCGTTAAGAAACTCAAGATTAACGGAGTCATGTCGAGCAATTAAGTTACTGGTTGTGAGATGAATTTGTCTTGGCTAATGAACTTTGACACATGTATGAAAAAAAGGAAGTAAATTGTCAATTGCAATTTTCAATGACTATAAGGATCCATAGGTTGTTAATGTTTAGGATCTATCGGCATGGTGAAGATTTTGATTGCTGCAATTGATAAATTGGAGCGCAACAAAACATTGCTGTTTGTTTCAATGCATATATTTTTGATATCCATGGAATAAGTTTACGTAACAATGAGTCGTATAAATAAATGTAAATGTACACTGAATATTAATTGAAGGTATTTAAAAAAAAACTGTTTTAATTTCTCATTTGTTTGTTTATAATTAATGCATAGGGGGTTCTTAATCTTATATCTGATGTAACACTAAAATATTAGAAACGTAAAATAATATGAATGAATTAAATTCTTACATTTTACTCCATCGATTACGTAATTATTGTCGAATGCGACATTTGCCGCCTTTTTACATAACATGGACTAACTAAAGGAACTAGGAATTAAACCAACATTTTTCTGTGTTTCGGGGTTAAGCGTAGTACTTTTGTTAGTGGTTAAGCGTAGTACTTTTGGTAGTCCACTTTTGTAAAAAGAGGGGTTTTTTGTTATCTGTCAATAGAGAGTTGAAAATATACAAATAATGTAGATTTTCGCTACAATAATTCTTTAGTGCTACTGACTAAAGGGTCCATAACCTCTTCATCCATAACCAAATTTTAATTTATTGATCTTGTATATTTCAGAATAAAATTATATCAATTCTGTCTATCATCCGTAAAGCCTGTCGATTATTAATTAATTTTGCCAAATGCTTATATAAATAGTAAGTTTTAGCTAAGAATCATTCATCTTACTAACTTTAATGTAAGTACTTTGGTAATTAATATGCAGTAAGGTTAACTTCACATTGAATTTTCTTATGTCTTATAAGTATGTTTTATTTTGTTTTGATAGGGGAGCCAATAAATTGTTATTTTTAACTAATGATTCAAAGTGATTGTGATTATACCATTTACATACTTAATTTAGCCTTATATAATATTTAGTGTAAATTGTTAAAGCATCTACTGTTTTAAGCTAGAAAAATAAAAGTTGAAAAGCGCGAGACTTGCTTTTACAATGTGTACGAAGGTCGGACGTGGCGCTGCTGCGTTGGCCGGCCTTCGTACACTTTGCAAGCAAGTCGCGGATATCCGTTGTGGGTCTATGTTAAACGCAGCGCACGACTCATTAAAATAGCAGCCGAATAGCATTATATAAGTCTACATGTTCACGTTATAATGTGCACAAAGCACAAAATGACGAATAGACCCAAAATGTATCCAACACATTATGTTTGAGGGCAAAATTTGTTTTTTTATTTTCTTGTTTTTTTTATTATATTGCATTTCCCACATGTGGTTTTTAAGGTTTTAGATCGTATTCTAACTATTTGGCTAAAACAATCAATTTACTAACTTTAAACTTTCGCGTTCCATGATTTAATATTATTTACGTATTTATGGGAATTAACGCGATCACGAAAAGGTATTACATACCTCTGAATTGCCTGACGTATCGACCAGGTTGCACTGGCCGTGGTCACAGGCTGACTGGCTCAGCGGTATGTAATTCAGTTCAGAGGTATTAACCTTTTCGTGATCGCGTTAACTCCCGTAAATACGTAAATAATATTATAACAATCCAATTTACTTTGAACAAAATATTTTAAACCTAAGCTAATGAAAAGAAACAAAAATGTGTTCTAAACCTCACAAATAAATATTACAATGATAGAAATGTTTCCATCTAATACTATAATAATCATACTTACAGGTTTTTTTGTATGATTCAGGATTTTAAGGTAATTCAATTTGAAGTGCATAGATTAAGGTTTAGTCTTCTTGAACAATGTCTTGCGCACAATTTATGCACATATAATAAACATGATTCGACCTAGAATTTTAAAGGAATGAAATCTTCGCTCTATCTTCATAGAAATGTATTCAAGTGCAATGTTTTGTGTGCATAATGATTTATCTTTTACGATAGTTATTTTTATATTTTGTCATTGCGAATAAATATTAGATATAAGTATTTTTAAATTAGTAATGAAAGATTTTTGTAAGGCAATTGATGTTTGTTCTGGAAGGCTAAATAGTTTTAACGAAAATTACATAAATACTCTGTTATGCATTGTTTTTTTTACTATCTACGTCTTACGAGCAACTTATTTACCTTATGCTTGTGTTCTTGAAAGCCTTTTTCACGATTTCTTTATAATTTTGGACCATAAACGTACTTACCATTTAAAACAATTTCTACTGCCAGTGTCGGTGCAATTCGATCGAAAGCGTTGGGTCACCAAAGGTATTGTAAGTTATAAATATTATCGCGAAGAAGTCCAGAGTTACACATCTAATATGTATGAAAGTCGCGAAAGTTTAAATTTTAAACAATTTCTGCTGCTTTCACCACTAGGCATGCTCTAATTTCTCGTTACAATTAAAATATAAATTCCTTTAATTCATACTCAACCTACTTTAGAATAACCGACATAAATCTTGAATATGAACTATTTTCCAGTTTTTTCTTCTCTAGAAGATTTTAAAATCTTATTCTGAAAGATTGAAAGTACCGTGAATTAATCGAGATTATCGATTTTGATTTTTTTTGCATCATTGTAAAACATTTGATATTAACCATATTGTATAATGAGTGTAAATAATGTTCCTACAGTAGAAAAATGCAATATGAAATGTTTTAACGGATCGGCTCAACATGTAGTAGGTACCTACCTACTCCTTATGCTTTAAAAAAGTTTATTAGGTACCTACTACCTAATCAAAAGTTAAAGTAATTCTAATGTGTCGGTTAAAAATTAAAAAAACTAATCTTTTCCACCGCACCGTCACGTCATAGGGATGAAACGCTTATACACGACATTATTTTACTTCTGGTTAGATTGAACTGGCTTACAATCAGATCGCCTGTCATACTTACATAAATTGCCAATTTTCATTCGATTTTGTTGAAGTAACAACTTCTAATGGGTGGGTAAACCGCTTCGTTACGTAACGCGTTACGGTGCCAGTCTGTCTGGCTTCCCTTCCTCAATAGTTCAACTTAGATTAGTTTAAGTTATCACTTGTGTCGGGCATCCCGAGACGCGCCCGTTTTTTTTTCTGTGCTGGACGGTCGTTTGTAAGAAAGTTTTTTATGTACTTAATAGTTTTATCACTTATTCTTACAACATATCTTAAATTACTAGCATTCGGCTTCATTCCTGATTAGAAAATTGCCATCAGTTTTTTCCTCGGCCATATTAAAATACAACCATCGAACTTATAAAACCCGTTAATAATACGCCACTGTAGTAAAACTTTGAACACATCCGCTCAGTATGCCGCTTGCAACTAAAATGACGATATTGGCCAATAGCATTCACACAAACGGATTTCACCTATTTGACTGGCTTGTTGGTCTAGTGGTTAGTGACCCTGACTGCTGAGCCAGAGGTCGTGGGTTCGATTCCCACCCTAGTCTGGGTGTTCTTTGTGTCCGTTGTTTGTATGTTTGTAAAGTCCCCCGCGACACAGGAGTAATTCCTGCGGGAGTTGTCTTTTTTAAACACCAAAAAAAAGTAAAAAAAAAAAAAATATTTGACACAAGTCAAGCGTAGGGTTGCCAACATTTTCGATAAAAATAAGGTATCAAATTCTTCAATAGAAAAAAAAACGTATTTGTAAGAAAATAAAAACATTATGTTTTTATTGCAAAGAAAATATATTTTTTGTTATAGAAACTCTGTATCGAATAGTATGAAAACTTACACAAACTGGTTTTTCGATTCTTCAGATTCGTTACCGAAAAAACTCATCAGATATTATTTAATATTTCGTAAAGTTATAATATAACATACTTCTAGTCATTTTAATCATGTGTATGTGGTCTTTTCACTTCTAATTATCAAATAAGTAAGTAAACATTTCCATTATTACGTATGTAAGTGTTTTATTTTATGCTTACTGTGCTTTATTTTAACGCAAAAGTATAAAGTATAATTAAAGTAAAATACAGTAGTTTACGTTAGTATAATGTATGGTTGGCAATCCTAGTCAGGCGGTCCCTACAATCTAATTGCTTTGAATTGGGCAATTTTAATCCAAGTACAATTTGATTGTCAATTTAGTAATACTGTACGTGAAATTGTAGAGTGTGTAAGGGGTTTAATTCAATAAGTTAGTTACACTTACCCGCTTTTGTTTTTTTTTACGTACATTTTTCTCTTGAATGGCTTAGAACATTATGAGTGAATTCTTATAGCATCCGCCACGGGGATAGGTAGTGTCACAAAGATAATTAATTTTTTTTTCAAGATAATGATGATTTGGCAATATAGACTGCATAAGTGCATACGAGAGCTTGCTGCCTAATACGAAGAATCATTATAGAAGAAAAGAAATAACGAAGTCGACCTGAGAAAACAGAAGACAACACGTGCCGCATGAAGCCATCGTCACGGTCCAGTGTAGGCCTGCTTAGTGGGTTCTGGATGTAATTACCGACAAGAGAAGCAATGAACTGTTTTATGGTAAGTAGTATTTGACACACTTCTTTTTGCTATTGAGTCCTTAATCGTTTTTTTTGTCGTACCTACGTCTTTAGGGGTGTCTGGTCTGGTTTACAAAATAATAAAACAGATACCATATCGATGGTTTAATTTTCAAACTTCGTAAATTTTCGAATTTTTTATTTCAGTAATCTCTTCTAGTGTAAAATGCTGTAATGAACACGATTCAATCACTTGTATTATGGAATCGACCAAACATCGTGTTGCTAAATACGTCTTTTTTTGTACAAATTGCCAAAATGTTGCGGAATATCCTAATTCGTATCTTCTACAGAATTCCTTGTTACCTACGCCATTTTAACCCGAATGCGTTTCAGGCTATTAGCGGGGTTTCAATCTAATGATGCATATTTATTATTTTGCTCTAAGTAATGCAAGACTGTATCCACACTTCTTTATATTTAGGTAATGCTTTATGTTTCCCGTCAAATTATGTACCGTCGCGTTGTGTAATTGTTTGCTGTGGGATAGAAAACGGATTATCATAGTTATAGGATTGCGTGTATAGGTTTAAGTGCGTCATTTCAATGGCGTAACGATTACTGTGCACGTGTATTACTATTTATAGTTAATTTCATTATCTTATTTGTTTTAATTAAGGCTTTTAAACCGTTTTTTTTTGTAGGCTACCTTCAGCAAAAGCGTTTAAATTACATTACATACCCGATAACTTCATCATATATGAACCATTTGTACCTACCAACTATTTTTACACGCATTAAATTAGCATGAGCTGTCTATCTATCTAACGGAGTCTTTAACGTAGTTTTTTAACTTGAAAATTTGCACACGTATCAAGGATTGATGACAAAACAAGAAAAATATAGTTCAAAAAACAAAAAAGATTTTAATAGCAAAAGGAACTAAAAAGTTGAACATATTTTTTGATTTTCGAAAGCGTGGGTACCTACTTGACATCATGTTACAAATAGTTAATTGATAGCTACCTATTTATAAAGTGGAGTTATTTTAAAAATATTGTAAAAGCGTGGGGTTGGCGTTTTACCACGCTTTTAACAAGAAAACAAAGCATACTTTATTTATTTAATAGACGAAAACTATAAACTACAAGAAAATATGGAACTACAATTTGGTTGATATTTTATTGTTTTCATTTTCTTTTTAAATTTTAAACGACAAATTTTCACACTTACGAGTGTAAGTAATATGAATTCAAACGGGTTCATATATCTCTGTATATGACATATCCATAATTTACCGTGCATAAAGCAGGAGTAACAGTATTGTACAGACTAAAAACAAATGGTGTTTCATGGTAGGTAGTTGATCTGAACACAGGCGCCTAACTTACGAAAGCAATCCCCAAACACCCTTTCACACCTTAGCCGTTTAGCTCCCTATAAAAATATCAATGTATATCTAATCACATGTGTTTAATATTTTTGCTTGCATTCGTAAGTTTTAATATCATACTGTTTTTCATAGATGCACGGACGGTCGAGGTTAATTCAGGTGCCTACACTTATGACGTGCCAACGACGGACGGTCAACGTATATTATGTTCCGGTTTACCAGGATTAGACGCTACTTCTTTTTATAATTTTTTTTAAATTTATGTGACACGATGTAAGTATTTACAAAAAGAAGACGACGTTATTGTAAATTATTGCAGTTGCTAATATAGTTCTATTAAAATGGATTTGGAGCATTACAAATGTTTCTAATTAAATTGCGATTCCTTCTTAGATACAAAAAAATGCAGCGTTTACAACCGTGTAAAAAAAACATATCGACAAAGAAATACTATGGTAATAATTAGGATAAACATTTTTTATCTTTTGGCCAAAATAATCCAACTAACTAGTAATTTTAATCATAAAATGTAAAACCAGCTTATCGAAATTGAAAATGAAAAGTACAAAATATACACAGTAAGAGGGATTTCTGTAGTGACGCCAATAAAGCGTTTTGGTACTTAAATTACAAAATATCGTTTTTGTTGGTCGTTCGTTTTTATTTGGAATGTGCTTTTTAATTTGATGATTATATTTCAAACGCAAAACATAAATATGTTATACTTTGGATTTATTTTGTTTAGTTTTTTACAATCTTCTAATCTAAATTAAAAAAAAGTCTTCAATGCGTGTTCGTTCGTCCCATTGACAGCGTAACTCTGTACAGCTGTATAATAAATAAAATACTACGATAAAGACAAGTGTTATAGTAATTCAGAGTTTTTGTACTCTTATGTTAGTGATAATGGTCATTGAAGTTGTCAATTTTTATTCTCTCCTCGTTTGTATTGGGATTTTTAATCGGTTACGTTTTACTTAATTGATTATCTGGTACAATTCAAGCAAATTCATATTAACAGTTGGTTCAAACAAAAACACGTTTATCTATTTTTTGAGCTAACTGTTATACAACCTTAAATTATACATTGAATTAAATGTAATTTATTATTGGTTTTATATTAACACACAGCGAAACAAAGCTTTTGTGTCAGCATAATTAGGTATGCATATTGTCTTCTGTTGTTCTGAATCAAGCAGTTTCCATTGTTTCGTGCACTGAAAACAGAAATCATTGCAATTGCTTTGGTTATAGTTATTCTTCAAGGTAGAAAACCTTCTTTTTTATGAATTTAGTAGTTGTATCGTCCTTTTGTTTTACCGATATTTAAAGTGCAAACTCCAATATTGAAATATCATATTTTTTAATAATACCAATGATTTTTAGATATTATTAAAGAAAAAAAGAAGACTAATTACTTAAAATATAATAATAATAATTTGTCCAAAGATACGTTTCAAGTAAACGAACATATAAATGTTTGTTCTAATTTGCCTAAAAAGAAATAAACTAATAAAATATATCTATCGCTAAAAACAAAAAAAATAAAAACAAAAATAAAGGAACTTTGTTTCGACAAACAGAAAAAGAAATTATTTATGGCACAGCTGGAGTGTACCTAGCTGGAGTATGTAGACTACATTGCAAGCAATAGTCTACGCTGGTCTAATATAATAATCAATTAAACAGATAATAAATAAACCTTCCATAATTATCATCTTTATTTCATCCATATCTACATTTGTATCATGACGTTTTCAATAATTTGTTTTTTTTTCAGGTTTTATTTTTATAAATAAGGTTCGTTGTTAAAGTTTTTTTACGGGCAATTAAAAAGAGGCAGTTACAGCTTTCTCTATTGCATTAATGGATAAACACACAATGACTACGTTCCTCCTCTTGGGTAGAAAATTTTATAGGTAATTGAAAAATTTTCAGAGTTTTTGATACAGTTGTACGAGGGCGACACTGAAAATTTCGGGAATCAAGGAAGTGACACAACATTACTATTTAAAAATGTATTTATTGCTTTTCGAAGTATTCTCCGCGAAATTTGACACATTTTTCCATACGATGGAACTAATCATTGAAGCAACCATTCCATTCGGAAGTTGGGTCTCCAAAATGGCCGTTTTGTAGGCGTCCACAGCTTCTTCAGGTGATGAAAATGTCTGACCACGCAATTTATTCTTTATTTTAGGGAAAGTATAGAAATCATTAGGGCTTGGGTCGGGGTTGTACGGCAGATGGTCTAATAATTCTATGTTTTCTTGCTTTAAAAACTCTTTTGTTCTGTGCGCGGTGTGAAAACTCGCATTGTCGTGATGGAGGATGATGCGGCGGTTGCAGTTCTCTTTACGGAGTTCAGAAACGACCTGTTGCAAACAAATGCTAGCATACCATTCTGCATTAACCGTTCTTTGTCCCTCAAGAGAAATAGTCGCAACATGGCCGGTTTTGGAGACAAACGCGGCCACCATTTTTTTTGCAACACTCCGTGAACGAACAATTTTTGTTGGCTTTAACTCATTTTCGAACACCCAAACTCGTGACTGGTTTTTTGTTTCGGGTTCGTACGCGTATGTTTAGGATTCGTCACCTGATACGATGTTGTATACAGCATTTGAGGATCCTGCGTGGAATCTTTCGAGAGTTCTGACGCACCAAGTAACGCGAGCCGCTTTTTGCTCTTCACAGAGCAAATGCGGTATCCATCGGGAAAACAACTTTTTTACACCAAATTGTTCATGCAAGAATATTTGTATTTGACTCATGCCAATGTCTAAAGTTGCCTGAATTTCACCATATGTCACATGTCGATCTTCCTTAATCAGCTTACGCACAGCATCAACGTTTTCTTGGGTGACTGCAGTTTTTGGACGACCTTGACGGGGATCATCACTTGACACGTCCACGTTGAAATTCAGCAAACCAGCGATAAATTGTGGTTTTGGATGGGGCTTCATCACCAAATGCAGAAATCATCCGGTCAACACACTGTTTTTGCGTTAAACCACTTTGAAAGTCATAATAAATCAAGTCAATTCCATTTTCTCAACGACTAAACAAGTTTGACAAAACCTTGTGACAAGACCGAGAATCTTTTTTTAAATAAATAAATGGTATTCGATTTTTAAAAAGGAGTTTTCAATTAAAAAGGTTTTAATATGACAGAAACAGTGGAAATATTCCATTCCCGATACTTTTAGTGCAGCCTATGTATCATCCAATTATAGTCTAGTAGTCGCCCAGAGATTGCAATTTGACGGCAATTCGTTAAATATTTCAATACTTGTATAAATAAAACTATGCAGAAGGTAGGAATAAAAACTGTTTTCAATTCTTTCTATTGACAACACAAGCTCGTCATTTGCCACTAAACAAAAAACTAAAAAGAAAATTTTGTTCTAACACATTTATTATATTATGTATTATGAATTAACGGGATAGATACCCCGGGGCTCAAAAGGTGTAAAACAAACACATTTCAAATACAAAAAGTCCTTGAGTTTTGAGCCAAGTGGCATCATATTCATTATGTAGATGAAGTCAAGTCGGTCCAAAAGTTTTTTATAAGCATTTCAACATTTGGGTAGGTATTTGGAAAACATGGGTTGTGCAAGACGCTGTAGCTTCAGGACCTCTGACTGACAAAGTTGCCAAGTTATGTGTTTTGTTATTTTTGGGAATACCATTTATCAATAATTAAATTTATGTATACCTGGTCACTACGTACGTACGTATTTTCTTCCATTGCTTTACGATAATTTTGCAAGTTTTTCAACAAATTTTTTGAGTCAATTATATGGCAATCAAATATATAATAATGTGGCATATGTTTTACGAGGTCGTTCATTAAACATTTGTTTAAACTGTGAGTAAATAATACATTAAAATAAAAAAAAGTATGAAAAGTAAAGAACATCCTTGGTATTTTTTTATCGGTCTTCCAACCTCTTAGTTTCATATCGACAAAGTATAACAAAGCTCTTACGTGCAATTAAATCCAGTACTGGTATAATCCGTTTTTAATGGTATCCTTTTGTAAATAGATTTTTAGATACTTACTCGTGGTATTGTTCTGGTAAAACTAGATGGTGTCGACATTTCCTATATCTAGCCTTCAAGGATACAAACAAGTCTCCATAAACTCTTAACGTGCTAGTGTCATGTAGGTGTTCAAAATGGTCTTTATGTGAAACAACCCTTTCAGTTACACACCGCTTGTACCAACCCCTTTATTACTTTAAGTTATTCTACATCGTATTATCTTTCTAATGGTTACAAAATCATATTCATATCTCTATCGGAACATTTTATATATTTGGCACAGTTGGTGTGTAACTATAAACAATAAACAGATGATAAATTCCTTATCTTAATTTCATCCATATCTACATTTGTATTGTGACGTTGTCAGATTATGTTTTCATAATAACGGTGGTTGTTTTAAATTTTTTCATGGGCAATTGAAAGAAGGCAACCACAGAGTTAATCTATCTAACTTGTATGTCTAAATTTGATGTGGGCAAAGTATATTTCGCGAGGCCTTCTAGTGGTACACGACGAAGAATTTCATGAAATAAAAAAGATTTTGAAAGCACTTAATTTTCATCATACATGTAGATAGATGATGATTTTATATCGTGCTACTGCACATACACAAACGGAAATGTATACTTAAAATTAGAAGTGAATAAGCGAGATATAGCGAGAATAAAATCTTTTTAACAAAAAATTAAACCGACGAAAAGAACTGAAAAGCAAAAAATAAATAAACCTTAAATCTTAAGTATTGAGCTTATTTACATAAACTATCTAATTTTATATAAACTTATTTTTAGTCGGCGCCAAACAACAAACTGATTAATTATCAAAATTTTATTTGGCGCCGACTCAAAAAATATAAGAAAATAAAAAGATGTGCATACTTATGTATGCCTATTTATACAAAATCAAACAATGTCACTAACATAAAAGAAAAATTTAAATGAAATTAAACAAACACATATTTACTACTTTTAGCTTTACTGAACTTATTGCTAATTGTTTCGTAATTCAACTTGGATGCTATATATCTGCTTCAATAGATAAAACTTCAACCAGTAGCCTGGACGAGTCGGTAATCACTGAACTCAACCACATCTTAGGGAGCTCCACGACTTCCACTGCATTTAGACATTTGGGAAGGCCAATAAAATACTCAAAACTCAAAGCTGTTGTGAAAATTAAGCTAGAAAATGTTATCCCAAATAACACTTATTCATAAACATAAAATAATATAGTAGACAATAATAATAATAACATGTTAAAGTTTAAAAACAAAAGAAATACAGAATACTGTGTTATAGATACATGTCAAAAATAAAATAATAAGTCTACTTTAGCCAAATTCGATATGGAATGTTTCCTAATAAAGCATTGGTAGGCAATACATGACGGGCAGATATAAATAACGTGTGTGTGAGATGTGTCAAGTTATAATTATATTATTAGTAACTAAACTAACAAGGCCTGTTTGCCGAAACACCAGGTACGCAAAATTTTGTTAAATCATTTTTGAATTCATTTCCTGGTGATAGTCCTTCTACTTTCTTACTTTCAAAAATTAACTCCCTATCATTAACAAATTAATCTTCACTTCCTATAAAATAAACTATAATTACAGTCAGCTATAATATTAATAGTCCTACATATTCTAATGACAATGAAATGAACGAAATATTTTCATAATACTTACCTATATGTAATGCACGCAGCTATCCGTTTAAACCCTACTTCTTGGTCGCTTCGTTGGTTCATATTTTATTTACATTTGTGTGCTTTATTCACACAAAAAAAAATTGGTTGTCTGTAAAGTCGGTTTACGGACGATAATTTTACGTGGTAACGTCATAAGAAAACAGTGGAAGAGAGATAGATACGTTACAAGCCGAACGCTTAGGCTTAAAAAAAATCGTGTGATTTAAACACTGCCATTTCACCTTACATTTCCTGTGATGTCAAGGATAAATTAGTCGTGCTGACTAGTTTGATACTTTATTGATTTATGAAAATGAAAGTTATAAATCCTTCCTATTATTATTATTAATAGGACAGAAAACCTTATTTCCAATATTGTATTGTGGAGTCTTGTGCATATTCCCATACATATCCATTATAAATAACGAAATTGTTGTTGACCTGCGAAAGTTGAAGAGTTATAGGGTTGTATAGTTGTTATTTTTTATTTACTGTTCTTGTTTTAAGGTATTTTTTTACATATTACGTATTTGGTGGTTAGACTGAGTTCCTGCAAACACAATAACAGTAAATGTGATGACATATGGTTTGTTTACAAAGATTCCTTATCCAATTTGGCTCAAGTATAGATAGTATACATAATGTCAAAAATACACCTATGCGAAGAAATTAGACCAACTTAATCACAATCAGTTTCATCACGCATATTAATAACGAAGGTTTTTTAATTAAAGTAATACATCTGTCTAACCTCAGTTTTTGTATGGCTTGGGATTTTATCTAAATTGCTTATAATAGAATCAATCAGTGTAAAAACAGTGTAGGTTGATTACTGACTTCATACTCAAACATCCTTCTCTTTTGGCTACCCTTTTATTTTCATAGTTTATTGGCAGACTATATCTGTTTTTTTTTGATATATTGGCGAGCATCAGACAAGTATTTCTAGAATTAACTTTTCCGATATTCTGTTATCCATTCACGAAATGTGTGTTAAATGATCAAGACTATAGGCTTAATGTGCTCATAATATTTTGTTTCATTTGATATTAACACACGATAATATCTCATTACATATCAAGATATTATAAACTGTAAACTGAGTATTTTGTTTAAAACCGAATCCCAATCACTAAGTGTTTCCGAATGTTTTTCGAGATGCATTGAACATCATCAAACTGTAATGATTTATAGCAGAGTTGAGGCAGTGAGTGCCTCCCTTGGTTGCGATAAAGCTTTCATAGTAAATTTTGATTTGCATTTAATTTACATCCACTGCCCACGGATTAATATATTATATTCGAGTTTAAACTACAATACTTATGCCTACTATATTTGCACCATTTTCGTATCCCCTTGTCCACGACAGTTTTGAATATCTTAAATAATTATTCTAGTTATCCCAGTACATATATCCTCTAGTCATCCCAGTGAGAGCAAGAAATTCAATAAAGTTTTTTTTTTCTATTGTGCCGGTTGATGTATAACACAATCTTAAAATGGCTGACATTTGTTCAACTTTACCACAGTCTAGAGACTAGCAAAAATAATAATATTGTGCTTCTTTTACTCTACGAATTACTTACTTCGTTACAGCTTTTTAATTTAATGTGATCTTTTTTTTATGTTATATCGTGGCCGAGACAATGGTGTGTAATTGTTTGTTTCTAACGCGTCTCATGTGTTCGCGTAATGTACTATCCAATTTCGACATCAGTTTAAACAGGTCTATAAAGTTACCGAAATTCTTGGTATTTCTTCTATCCTAAAAAGATTATTAAGATATCAATTAATCTCGCAAGAAATTAACCTTTCGTTTTCTTGGTCTATTGTTTTTCCATGCTAGATTTCTGTCTCTAATATTATCCATTGCAACATACAGGTCATATGTTTTTTGGTATTCTCATGTCTATGTAAAATACTACTTATGTGAAAACTTAATTAAGAATTTGATTAAACCAACCTGCGACGATGTTCAGTTACACCATTATTTAATTTCCTTGAGAAACAACAGAAAAGTGCCTATGATCATCATTTTTGGGATAATCTTCATGTCTGTTATTGAATTGTTGTAAATTATATCATGACGCTGCGAATCGTAAAGGGAAACGATTTCGAATTAACAAAGGCTTGTTTATTTACATCACTGGCATAATTTCTAACTGGTAAAGAACCAACCTGTCCTTCGTGGTCGTGAATTAAATTCCTCATGAATACTAAAACTTCAACCTCAGATTCTAAATGCCCAGAGTTTGATCTTACCTCTATTTCTGTCTGTCGTTCGGTATCGGTGTTCAATGCGTCTGGTGCACTTCCCGAATTATCCATTCCAGTGATTCTCCGACGGCAACGCAACTTCAGCAAATATTGCTACACTTAATAAAAACTTTAGTATAAAAACAAAGTCCTTAAAAGTAGTTTATTTTAAATTTTATTTGTCAATGTTATAGATACCGTTTCATGACGAAGAATTTTTTAGTCGCGTTCTTCAAGGCAAGAGGCCCTTTCGGACCCCGAGGCCATAGGCAGTGGCCCACGTCGCCCACCCTTTATATTATGCCACCTCTGATGTAATGTCATATATATGTAATATCTACGTAGGGTACACTGAAAGTTATGCGTAACTCATTAATAAAACAATTAATGTAAAGTAATATAGTTACTGCTTTTCGAACTTTTTCATTTGGTCAAACCATTTTTGAAAACATGAGGACCATTGGTCTAAGAGCATGTTTTTCACGTGCTGCTTGAAAGCTATCGCGACCTCTTCCGGCCCCGTAAATGTCATACCTCTCGTCAAATCTCTAATTTTTGTGAAAATAAAGAAATCGCATGGTGCCAGGTCTGGACCAAAAATTACTTTATCTTGTTCGCGGTGTGCGCCGAAGTATTGTCATGGTGCAATAGGACGCGACTTCTTGGTCGTTTTTCCCTAACTTTTTCAAAGACACTGGGCAAACGAATGGTGGTGTACCACTCAGTATTAACTGCCTTTTGTTCTTCAAGTGGGATCGTGCAGACAAGACCGGTCCGGGAGAAAAAAAACGCAATCATTTTTTGCCAACGTTTCTTGCCTACCCCAATTTTGTTGGTTTGCTGTCACCTTCGAACACCCATACAGAAGACTGTTGCTTTCTTTTCAGGCATATAACAATATATCCGTGTTTCATCCTGTCACAATGTCATACACAGCACTGGAACGCCCGTGATCGTACTTTAACAAGATTTTTTTACACCAATCAACACGAGTCCGTTTTCGTTCTTTCTGGGGTGAGTTCATGAGGAATCCACTCGGAAAAAAGGTTAACTGTTGATGTAAATTTTATTTGAATTTGGCTCATATCAATCCGCAAATGTCCTCGAATCTCCTCATAGGTGATACGCCGTTTTTCAATTAGTTGCCAGACAGTAGCTGCATTTTCTTCAGTGATCGTATTTGAGGGCCGACCTTCACGAATTTCATCATGGAGAGAAACACGGCCACGATCAAATTCTGCGTACCAACGCCTTGCGGTGCTTTCCTCCCAAAAGCGCTTTGAAGACGAGCATTGCAGTCTTGCGGAGTCAGTGCACTTTTATAATCATAAAAATCATCTAAAATCTTTTTGCGTTAATTTAATTTTTGCTACAGACGACGAACTTTAACTTGTGATAAAAACAATTGACACTCTATTTCCGCCAATGTTTTTTAATCACTGATTGAGTTTCTTATGTTTAAAAAATATAACATTCGAAATTCAAACATTTATAAGCGGCCAGGAGCGCACAACTTTCAGTGTGCCCTATATATTCTATCTAATTTTGTTTCTCTATTGAGGCATTTAAACTCTGTTAACAACGTTCTATTCAAATTTCCTGTTTCCAATAATAAACACAGTTGTGTCCCGGTTTCATTTACACACGTATTAGTACGAGTTACGAGTAAATCTGATAAAGAAAACGGTAATTTATAATTATTAGCTCGTGACAATAGCCTGATAAAAAGTAGCCTATATCACCAACGACACTGCTATCGTTGTCAAAGAACCTGAATGTAACCTTCTTTTTAAACCAAATATTTCTAACTTAGATTCATCCGATCCGGTTTTTTTAAATCTTTAGTTTAATGTCGATGGGCAAGGGCCCACTGCGTCCATTTCTTTTTGTATTGTGGCCTCAACAACGGTTTTCGAATAAACAATATTTTGAATAGGTGCGTCTCAATCAAATTGGTCAAGGTATTTTGTCATTTTGCCGATTACGATACACTACTCTTGTCCTGCATTACCCTCAACGGTTTCATGATTGTTTATCGACTTTATAAAGGGATGGCCAATAGTTGTTGTCCGGATTAGTATGATCCGTTATTAATTGTATCGAAATATTTTAGTTCTTAACAATATTACTCACACGGTATACAAATAAATAATTTCAAAGGTTTAAAGATGGCTTATGAAATGGCCAATAATTCCTCAAGCTAATGTCATTTCGCCGATCTAAGGGATGACCGATATTTGTCGTCGGGATTAGTATGATCCGTTTTTAATTGGAACTAAACAGTTTTGTTATTAACAAGATTACTTACAGGGTATACAAATAAATAATTTCAATTTCTTATGAAATGGCTCATAATTCCTCAAGCTATTTTGACATTTCACAGATTTAAGATTACACTTCTCTTATTCTGCGTTACCCACAAAGGGGTTCATGATTATCTATCGACTTTATAAAGGAATAGCCGATAGTTATTGCCCGGATTAGTATGATCGGTTATTGATTGTAGAAAATTGAAGAAGGTTTAAAGAAGATTTATTAAATCATTGCTAAAGTTATTTTGTTATTATGCCGATTCGAGGTTGAGGAAAGTAGTATATACTTTTTTATGGGTTACCCACAACGGGTTCATGTTTATGTATATAGACTTACCGTTATTGTCCGGATTGGGATGGTCTGTTTTTAATATTGTTTTTGTTTTTTATTTAATTGAAGATGTTTACAAATTTATTTACACTAGTTGTTTATTGAATGGCTCGCTGTAATGGAAATACAGTAGTTATTTGAGCTTGATTTAATTTAAGTGCGTATATATCTGTCGTGCAATTTTTTATTACTCAAAATCGAACAGTCCGCCGCAGTCAAGGTACAGTGTTCAGGGTTAATAAAAGTGCTCTTTGTAAGTAAGAAGTATGTAATATTCTCATTATATCAATCGATCGGCCTATTGCAGTTTACTGTTGCCATAGGCCTCCGATAACTCTTTTACCCATCTGATTATTTGACTGGGGTATTGAAACTAGCTGTCGACTTGAAACATTGTCTTGTATAAAAGCGCCCGAATTTTTTTAACTGTAAATATACAAAAACCACACGTTTTTGCCGAGTTTCTAGGTATGATTTAAAAAAATAATAATTACCCCACAAGTTACGAATGTGTCAGCAATTTGAATTTCCTTCTGTTTTCAAATAACTATGAAACCACTACCACTTTACGAGTAGATGTAAAACAACACCTTGATGGGACACATTGTTGTTATTAATCAGTTCTTAATATTGTTCTTAGTACTTAATACTTATATAAGATTTATTAGTTGTGCTTGAATCGTTACTGGCTTTTTAATTGTGATAATTATTCTTATTCCTAATTTGGAAATTATTCAATTCTCAAAAAAACATCCAATAATTATGATTCACTCACAATGTTATTAGTTTACGGTTCCAGATCCGAAATTGATCGAATTAAGCAACATGCCATAAAAGTGTCAGCAATCATATATTACATATTTCATATTTTTAATTATTCTTGTCATATTTTTTTTTCTGGCAATCATAATTTCTACAAATCAAATCAAAACCATTTATTTCAATTAAACTAATAGTAGGTATTTTTGAATTGTCAGGAGTAGGTCAGTCAGACTAAGTCAGTCGTGAACCTAGTTGCCTGTTCCAATACGTAGATTCTATGGAGAAGAATAGGCAAGAAACTCCAAGGGCACTCTTTTTCAAAATGTTTTTTACAAATTTCTGGTTACATTGCTTATAAGCGTAAATGAAATGTGAGGACAATGTAACATACCTATTATTCTAAAATATAAATAGACGCGCTAATTACTACTATACATATTTAAGTAATAGCAGTCCGGAGATGACCAGCCCCGACCAACGGCTTCCGTTCACGAGCATGACGCACACGCCAGCCATCGTACAGATCAACCATATTGAAGGGAACCGAACGACCCGACATATACGCCACCATAAGCAGGACTTCTAGGCGAGCATGACACACTCAGAACTGCAAACTGAAGCAACATAGGAAATTTAACTAAATAAGTGACTACACAGTTCTTACATGAACAATTCAAAATTTTCTAAATTAAGCTTAAAAAATTATAATAATAAATAACTAAAAAAATGTAATACCTTCAATGTCAACACAGTATAACTATAGATCGTATCAATGTTGTGTAAAATTAATTATGTCACAAATAATAATAAAAATATCCATAAAATATACATGTCAAATAAAAAATAAAATTCAAATGTGAAAAGTCATAGAAAGCAGAATCTAAAGACCACCATAACTACCTACTCATGTACAGTGCTGTGGAGCTGGACCAGCAGTTTGCCAAGCAGTGTTATCAGTCATATAATCAAGTTTTTTTTTTTTTTAAACGACTCCCGCATTAGGAACTCCTGTGTCGCTTGGGACTTTACAAACATACAAACAACGGACACAAAGAACACCCAGACATAGGTGGGAATAGAACCCACGACCTGTAGCATAGCAGTCAGGGTCACTAACCACTAGGCCAACAGGCCAGTTTACAATATGCTTGTTTACATAGTGTGCGTTTTACACAAGTTTTAAATTTTATCTCGCTTAGTTGAGGAATATTAGGAGGTATTTTATTATAGAACTTAACACAGTACCCCATAAAAAACTTTTGCACTTTTGTTAATCTAAACTTAGGTGGAACTAATTTATTTTCATCTCTAGTAATTATAATTATGTCTTTCACACCGTTTTGTAGACAGATGCAATTTTTTTCTGACATACACGATGTTTTCATAAATATACTGACTAGGAACCGTCAGGATGTTAATTTCTTTAAAGAGAAGAAGATCCCTTAGGGAATCGCGACTACGTAGATTATAAATGGCTCTGATAGCTCTCTTCTGCAGAACGAATATAGATTCTATATCTGCAGCACGCCCCCATAATAAAATGCCATAAGACATGACACTGTGGAAATAACTAAAATAAACTAGTCGTGCAGTATCTAAGTCTGTAAATTGGCGGATTTTCCTTACCGCATATGCTGCAGAGCTTAGCCGCTTAGAGAGAGATGTTAAGTGAGAGCCTCATTGTAATCTAGAATCCAGCGTTATCCATAAAAAGACTGTTCAAAATCCATGTTTTCGTTATTTAATAAGATGTCACATTCCGTATGTTTTACGTTAGGAAAAGAGAATCTTATAAATTTAGTTTTTTTCTTATTTAGCACTAAATTATTTGCAGTAAACCAACCGTGTACTTGCTAAATAATATTATTTACATCCACAAAGCTATCGGCGCGTCTATCTATTTTCAAAATTAATGATGTGTCGTCAGCAAATAATACTATTTTGGGTTGGCAATCTAGTAAATGGGGGAGGTCATTAATATAGACGAGAAATAGAAAGTCCTCCCAGGCTTTAAAAATACGCTGTAGCAAAGTAACACCGGCGTCAGTTGTACAACACCCCTTACTGAAACCGTACTGTTGATCGTGAAGGATGTTGTTTTTATTAAAATGAAGAAGCATTTGATTAAGCATGAGCATGATCCTTTCAAAAATCTTGCTAAATACCGGCAGGATTGAAACAGGCCTATAGTTATTAGAATCTTTAGTGTTTCCGGATTTAAAAAGGGGTATGACTTTACTGTTTCATGGGATCAGGCAAAAACTCCTTGATCTACACACAAAATAAATGTTAGGGCTAAGTAGGGAGCAGAAGTTACAATAATAGACTGACAAGTTTTGATGGACATTTTCCACAGATCTTCAGTCATTTTTATCTTAATATTCTTAAAAGCTTTTATTACTACTGTAGGTTTAAAAACTACGGTACAGGTACGAACATTTCTTCTAAGAAGAGTGATAGAATGGGCAGGGGAGGAATCCAGAGTTTCAGTAGTTTTAATTGGAATATCAATAAAAAAATTAACAAATTCCTGAGCTATGTCCATGTCAGAGCTTAAAGTGCCTCGCCGTGTCTCTAATTCATACTTATTGTTGGATGTTTTATTCCTACCAGTTTCATTATTAATTATTGTCCAGGTAGTTTTTATTTTATCTTCAGACGATTTTAGTTTATTACTAATAATAAGTTTATTTATTTAGCAGTCTTACATCCTACTTTTCTAAACGTTTTTGAATAATTGGAGACGTACTGATTGAAAGTCTCACTCTTCACGTAAGGCCTTAGGCCATAAAGTTCGTACAGTTTATCCCTACTTTTCCTGATACCTGTGGTTGCCCAATCACTAAAAACAAATCTGGGGTACACATTCTTAGTCTTCTTTTGAAAGAGATTATCAAACTCATTGTGCACTACTGAAAAGAAATCTGTGTAAAATCTATTTACATCAAAAACGTTACTATTAAGTAAAGCCAACTTGCTATTTAGAACATCATCAAACTTCTTTAGGTTTCCAGATGTTATAGGTCCATATTTTACTTGCACCTTTTGCAAAGGTGTGTTGGATCTGTAGGTGACCGCCAATCCACTGTGATCTGAAGGCAGATAATTTACAATGGCTTTCTCTAAATATTCGCAATTAGAGTTTTTGGAGTTGGTGCTAAAAAAACGTTTGTTAGATTAAATGATTTAAAAAGGCTTAAAAATTGAGTAGAACTTTAATTCCCTTCTAAAATATTAATCTTAAAATCACCGCAGATTATAACTGATTTGTTATTAGTAGAGACTTTCGCCATAACATTTTCCATTGTTTTCTCAAAGATAGAATAGTTTTGAATATTTGGGGGCCTGTAAACGCACACTACAACATGCCTATCCAGCTCAACACAGGATAACTCAACACTGTGTTCCACTGAAAGTCTAACTATATTTTTCCTTTGTTTGCATTTAATACCATTTTTAACTATGATTAAGGAACCTCCGTGCAACATAGATTTTCGGGTAAAACAACTGACCACACTATAGTTCTTATAATTAATTAACATCTGTTTCTCCTTCAACCAATGTTCTGTAAAGCACACAATATCATATTGTGTTTTCCCTAAAAGTACCTCTATTTCTAGGGACTTACAAGAAAAACCTTGAATATTCAGGTAGAAGAATGTCATTGTGTTCTGCTTAACAGCAATATAATTTGAGATTTGTCTAGAGCTAGAAAATACTTCATGACTTATTGCTCTAAACCTGTTAGTAATAGTATCTTCTGTTGTCATACTGACTAGTTTAAACACATATCCGAAGTGTGGCTCTTAACTATGCCATCAGCAGGTGGCAAATGTTTACTGCCAGTAAATACTACTATCCATATTGTTGATCCATGGGTCCAGATCCGATAAAGATTCTAATTAGGTAAAAAGGCACGAAAGCGTCGGCAATCTACCATTCCTTTTGTTTTCGAATCTACCTACGACACCTTTTAAGTACTCGTAGTAATACATTACTTTTTGATGACACACTAATTGTTTTTTTTTAGCGGTGCTTAACATACCTTAGGTACTCAATTACGTTTATTCTTAAGTTTTTTCGTTGTGCTTTCAATAAACCTTTAAGGGCTTTTTAATGACTATCTCATTTCTTTTTCTTAAATTTTTCTTGTGAAAATGTTTTTTCTAACAATTATGATTCTCATATCGTAATTGTTAATTTATGGATACAGGTCCAAAAAATGTGCGAATTAGGTAACAAGTCACAAAAGTGACGACGATTTAAATTTCCTTCTTGGTACATTTTAAGAAGTAAAACATTACTTTTATGATGTCACACAATTTATTTTTTAAGGAGTGTTTAACCTATCTTTTAGAACTCAATTAGATTTAGTCTCTGGTTTGTTTGTTGTGCTTTCATTAAACCCTTACGGGTCTTTTAATGTTGTCATAAACTGTTTTCTGGCAATCGTAATTCTAATGTCCATATTGTTAATATATGGGTCCAGATCCGATAAAGGTTCGAATTAGGTAACAAATCACGAAAGTGTCGGCTATCTAAATTTCCTTTTGTTTTCGAATAACTACGAAACTTTTAACATTTTTCTTTTAACTTTCAACTTGTAAAACATTACTTTTGATGCCACACAAATTGATTTTTTTCAGCAGTGCCAAACCTATCCTCGGTACTCAATTACGTTTATAACTAAAAAAAACAGATACAGATAATATTAATAATCTGTTTTTTAGTTGTGCTTTCAATGAACCCTTTAGGGCTGTGAAATGGTGAACTTTTCTGGTCATAAACTTTTTTCTTACAACTATGATTCTCATATCCAAATTGTTAATTTATGGGTCTAGAGAATATTGATCTTTTTCATCAGTTCTTAATCTATTGTCAATACTGGGTTTATTCACTTTTTTCGTTGTTCTTTCAATGAACCGCCAATTTTTGTCGTCATCTTGCTTCTGGCAATTATGGAAAATAGGTTCCAATTAGGTTGTAATTGATGATTGTGTACAAAAATACAAAAAAATGTATTTTGTAAGCATGGATTTGTAACTTTCTAATATGTTTGTAACTCTCTATTTGTGTGTCTTTTTTTAATGGTTTTCTATTTAATTTATTGGCTACTAATATTTAATAACGTTGGATGTAGATGCAGTTCAAATTGAAACTTCAAATTCAAAACTTGGCTGTCAAAAGTGAACATGAACTGATCGTTTTTTAGCCAATGTTTCGTGATACAAAAAAATGTCGACTGCATTACAATTCACGAACAATTCAATTTCGAGGTCTCTGCAGATCATTACTGTAACATTTTGATGAACCTAGTTTTAGTCGGTTCGATTCCGACATACCACTTCACCGTTAGCTCCGGTGAGATGATGACCCATGTTAACCTTAACTTTTAAATTATTATTATTCATTAATGTATTATCTTTTTTAGTACTCTCTGAGTGATTACCAATATTAAAAACAAACAAAAGGTGTAAATGTTGTGCGTCAATAATAATTCAATTTTAACGACTTTACTAGCTATGCCTTGAATATTTTGATGTACCAGGGTGATAACTTCGAAACATTAATTCTTTTCTTGTAAATTATTCCTAATGTTAATATCTTCGCAAGTTGCATCTATTGCCTTCACTGTTAATTTAAATTGCTACTCATTTCCAGTAAAGTTTTTACGGGATCATTATAAATATCATTTAATTGCTCCATACAAGGAATATGGTTTTTAGCCTAATTCTTGGCTGAAATATTGTAGAATAGGATAGCGACATAGAGAATGACTATTTTTAAGAATAAAATATTCTAAAAAAATATATAGTTTTTCTCTTCAAGATTGTATCCATCTTTTGTTTTATGACAACCCTTTACTAAAAAGAAGTATAAATATTAGAATTTTATTAACATTTATTTTTGTTTACATTTCCCCTGTTAGAAATTAATATTATTTGTCAAGAAGTATTTTTTATTTTAAGATATGTTAGGTATTTAATAATTCCTTAATGAATGTCCCAAGTCTTCCTTTTACATTAAGGGTCCCATGCCCTCACCAATTGCATATTATATGTTTCTTTTTGGAAACTACCTGTTGTGAAGCAATTCTGTTATTACCTATGTTGTGGTGGCAGTGAGGATGAAGCATATGTATTACTTGAAGCATATACGAAAGTTAATTTTACTTGTTAATATATTATTATTAAATTGGCGAAGAGTTATTATTATAATTACAGGAGTTGACTAATTTGCACAAAGCCAGCATCTGCTGCTTACTCTGCTTCTGTGATATTTCATACTTACAATAAATAGTTTTGAATTGTTCTTGGAGTCTGTCAATCTCATTTTGTCATTCTCGGGTATCATTTGACATGTTGTTCGTTGTTGTTCCGAAGAATACAAGTTTACCTGGCCATTCGGTTGCATTCTCTGACTGTTTAATGACATGCTATCTGTGAAGTTATGCTTATGATCTAACTTTCTTTGTTTTAAAATTAATTTAGAAAGAAAGAAAGAAAAAGTATTTATTTCTTAAACGACGTTAGTGCTTACATTGCTTAAAGTTATAAAACATTAAAAAAGGATATACAAATAAAAATAAATAAAAAAACAATTTAGAGCGACAATTGCCTTGCACGCACTTGCACGTCACTTGTTGAAATTGGTCACCGCTTAGCATTGATGCTAATGGCGCCGGCAAGGAAGTTGCTGCGCGCCAAACAGCGCTGATTTTCAGCGGTGACCGTGTGGAGTAGGTATATATAAATAAATAAATATACATATATTTTTTATATAATATTATAATCTACTTAAATGAAGATAAACTGGGTAATGTATTTATGGGTAATGCATTTTTTTTAATTTCAATATTTTATTTTTTATTTTTTCATACTGCATTTGATTATCCTTGTGTCATCATGCTTAGCAAGGTCTATTACCATAAAAGGATAAATGCTATGAACTCCTCGAACAGAGTTTGGTTAGATGCTACTAGGGTATAGTGGTTCTGTTGATATTGACGTTCTAGCATCCTAATTCTGTCGCGGACTTACTCCCACGGATCCCTACAAGTATCAAAGCTTTCAACAAGAAGTTGGAGTTTGCCCCAGGCATCAATAGCATTGATCACTTGTCACATTTTCATTCTGAGGTTTACGTTTCCAATTATGTTTTTAAAATATATATAGTGGTGACTCAAAAGCTTATAGTAGGAATTGCAATGTATTATTTCGCAAACGGGAAGTCCCGTTATCTAATATGTTTTCCCCCTTCTATCTTAAGGCATTTAAGTTAGCTTGATATCTTGTTACTTCTAATATCTTCTGTTAGAAAAGAGTCTGGTCTCAAATTTTCGTAAAGTGTAATAAGGAAATCACCTCATACTTTTTTAAATTTCTTGGTACTATTTTGTAGAATTACTATTATTGCTACAAATCACGCTAGTAGCTAAACTATGAAACCATTATCATTTATGAAGTAAAACAGTTTAGAAGTTCTTAAGCTATTATCACTTACTTATAGGTATCCCCTCTGTTAGTAATATTTTATTGAATAGGGATACATCTGTTAGTAGCAAAAATCGTTAAGTTCTGGAGTTTATTATTTACAGTATTGTTAGCTGTCCTGGACCTCAAAAATAGTCAACTAACCTGAATATGTAACATTTTTATTGTTTTGAGTTCAGGAATTCGATAATGATCACTGTACTCTAAATAAAATCTAATATTAAGGAAAATATATATCTGCAGTACAAACAGTAGTTCCATTGTTTACAGCATAAACCCAAGTTAATAATACTTGTGAATATATATTTAATAATAATATATAACAGTTGCTCTCTGATAAACAAGTTTGCTATAATGTAGTTATTAATATAAATCTAAGTACGTCCGCCAACGCAACACTATTATCAAGACATCGTTATAAAATGTTTGTAGTTGTAGAGTGTTTATATATATATATAGCTGGAACCTAATTTTCAATAATATGTTTGATAATACAATCTTTGCTTTTTATATTCCTAAGGAAGTTAAGGAAATTGGATCAAAAGTTCTTATGCAGCTAGCAGTGATAATAATAATGTATTTATTTCCACAGAATGTACAACGATACATAAATACACACATCATAAGTGACTAGGGTTCAATTCCTTTTTTAACTACAAAAAATTATCCAATTAATATTTACCAAATCTAGTCTTCCGGGGTCTGGCTTCAAACTTTAATTCCTAATGTTTAAGTTAACAACTTATCAATATATTTTGTATAAGTTAAGAAAAACTGCATTTTTTGCAAATTGTGGGATATTAACCTAAGTTAATGTCGTCAATTAAATGGCAAAAAGGCAAAATGAGGACTTTTAAATTTTTATTGTAAATATAAAAAAATTAAAAAACTCTGTTTCCACCATTGACACGAATCACACACAATCACAGGGATTTGGCATGTTTAAAATTAGTTCATCAAAATCCCTTTGAGGAATGGCGCCCACGTTCATACTGGGCAGTACTCTTCTTAGGACCATATCCCATGCGTTCTCAATTGGGTTGAAGTGAGGAGGCGATTGAGCAGGACACTGCAGAACGTTGATGCGAGCATCGGCAAGAGTACGTAACGACTGTGTGTGTGGCCGTGCATAGTCGTGCATTAGTCGAAACGAATTGCCCAACTGACTTCGCAAAGGGATGATCACGTCTGAAACAATCCTCTGAGCATTAAGGTTGCCTCTGATTGAAATGAAATCGGTTCTTCCACCGAAGCAAAAACTGGCCCAAACCACTCGAAAAGTCTACATCATTTCAAAAAGTGCAAGTCTCAAAAAGGCATCCAGGATGGTTTTTATATAAAAGACTCATTTCAGTTTCGAGCTGACCAGTCACAAAACCCGGTAGACTTGCTGAGTCGATAACCACGGAACTCATCGTCATATTAGTGAGCTCTACTGCTCCAGGCAAAACTGTTACTGTTGTAAAGCTTACGCTAGAATTCACTATCCCAAACGGCATTTTCTTCGCAAACGAATTAATTATTAGAATCAACGGAATAGAAATCAGCATACTAACCTTAAGGAATCCAAATACCAAAACAAGCAGTTAGCGCAAAACATAGGGCACACGGTTGACGTACCGACCGCAAAAAAACCATTTCTAATTAAACGAATCAAAGAAGCCAAAAATCCTCTTAATGCTGTAAATCTTAATTGTTAGAATTAAGATTATTACTTTTTATTTTGTCCTAATCATGGAATTTTATACGTCCATGGTCCTAATGTAACCTTAATAAATTATGTTAATCGTAACCCATACGTAAAGTAAGTACATAATTTATTTTTCGGGACTCTATGTGCGACTTACTGAAATTGCTGTTGAAATAATAAATGTATTAAGAAATTCGAGCATAATGTTTAAAATCACCGATTGATTACCACCGTTATTATTTAGAAAATGGGGGAGATTCAATTGCATTCAAATTTAGTAGAAGATTTCCAGAAAGAGGCTAAGTAGAACACTCGCTTTATTTACAATTGTCTGCATTTAAAGTGCGTAAAACAGATAAGGAAAGTGTTATTTGTCATATATGTATGTCTATACAGTATAAACAGTTGTTGTATTGTTTATAGAATATACCTAATAAGAATATACATATATACAGCGTGTAAGAGTTACGCGAAAAACTTACAAAAACCTCTTTCTGTTATACTTATCACAATACAAAAGTTAGTTCATCATAAAAGTGCGAGATTAAGAATTTATAGTCATTAGTTGAATTTGGCGCTACGCAATGTACGCGTATTCTTTTTGTGCGATAAAGTGAATGACCTTGAACGTTTGTGCGCCGTCGAAGCAGCTGATTGCATAAATGTTGTTTAATTGATTACATTGCAGTTTTTGGCCGTCTGGGGTATTTATTAATTTTTTTTCGTTAAAATTTTCTGTTTACTCATTGTGATATCACTTTTAACTAAAAAAAAAAAAAAATTATGAAAAAAAAGATTTTTCCGGCAGAAAATTGATTTTCGACTGAGAATGATGTATTCGGTACGGTGTTTCTTACATAGTCCGCATCTTCCTGTATATAGTTAATTATATTTGAACGCGTTAATTACATTATAGAATATGTTTATTGCATAAAGTCATGAATCATATTTTTCCGTTTACATCATGTGTGATCCTTTGAAAGCCCTTTGTGGATAGCCAAGGGCTTTCACAAATACAGTTAACTTCGAACCATCGAATGAAGAATGATGACATGAATCTAACTACATTATTCAAAATTGGTTCATCTGTTTAGTAGTTACGACAGAGCATAGGGACGGATAACTATATACGGGTCCAACAAATAACCTTTTTTGGCTTCACCGCAGTCGCAGTCGTTTAAAAATAGAGGTTATTTAGAAAGACGCGCCAACTAACTTGCTGGTTGTGACAGAGTTATTTTAACTCCAAATGTGGCTGCCAAAGAAAGACAGACAGAGAAGAGAAGTATTTATCGGCAACAGTCAGTTTGGGTTACAAGTATAGGTATGAGACCACTATTACTGTGATGTCTGAGTTTGAGCATTTTATTACTATTTCCGCGTCAAAATCAATTTGTTAAATATGATACACAAGTCTGGAATCTGCTTCTTTATGTTGTTTACATGATAATATATCCACTCAAGTTAATTGTTTGTTACGAATAAAAAATGCCATATCATCAGTGACTGATAAAAAATTCCAATATGGCTTCTTTGAATTTATTATTTTTAATTTGAACAGTGAAATTATAAGGTCTTATTTGATTATCTCAAATTGAAACTGGGCTAGTTGATTCTTCTCAAAATGTACCCCCCCCCCTTTTTTTTGGAAGGCGCAAAATATTGATCGAATAAAATATCGATGCGATTTGCTTAAAATTGAGTTATCAAATTGAGATTTATTTTTGACAATTCGTCATAAGTTTGAGGTATTTCTTTCATCAAATCTAACCTGATAAAACCATCTTTTAAAACTATATCAGAACTCTTAAGGAATTCAAGCGATTGCCGTGACTTGTATGAAGCGATTTTGTACCGTTTCTGTCCATTTCAGGCATTTATCTAATGAGCATTCTTCTTTATACTTTCTTATTTGTATGTTTTGCTCCGTAGCTTTAGTTTAAATTAGTTTAATTTAGACATGAGCTAAAATTTCCTCGTTCATTTACAAGCTTTCTTTTGATAAAACTTCTTACTAGCCCACTGCCAGATCTATCGATGACAATCGACGACATCACACCCGAGATAATCGGGTCTGATCATTGATTGTAAGTAGGTAAGTACAAAATATTCTAGTTTCCTTTGGGGGACCTTTAAGTAAGCGGTCCCTAGTCAGTATTATCTAAAATACATCAATTTTAGATAAACATTATCACTCATGCCCGGTATTATTTAAATAATATTCATTTGCCTTTAATTACAATCGAACGCGAGCACATTTCCTGTTAGTTATACGAAATTCTAAATGCCATGTGTAGTCTGTGTACTTCTCATATTTCCTGTTAGTTTTGCGAAATTCTAAATGCCATGTGTAGTCTGTGTACTTCTATCTATCAAACTAACCAGTCATGAATAGTGTTTGAAACTGAAACAGACTTAAATGAAGCATTTTAACCTAAAACAAACATGAATAAAGTGACTGAAAGTGGAACAGACGTGAACAAAGTGTTTAAAACTGAAAAATATCTACACTTAACTGGTATAATATTTTCTACGACATGTTTAATAATAAAAACTCGGCTCTTCATACTTCACCGGAAGATAAGAAAATACGATCAAAAACTTCTTATGCAGTTGGCTGTGACGCGATTAATGCACTCCATCCTGTTCTATCTAATGGTTTACCTAGGAGAAGAAATATTTAATATAGTCAAACTTAGTGGCTTGCCCATGGTAACAGAAATAGCGTTAAGATGGTGGATGTATATTTACACAAAGAATTTGCATGAAAAAATTGTGAAAGTGTTTGTATCTGAAAAGTGGAGTTTTCTTAAACTATCCTTGGTGATATGGCTAGTTTCTCCCCTACTGACGGCATTATTTTATGGATTAGTTTGTCTGTTATGGGAGTTTGATGCATTACGTTCTAATTTTTTGCCCGTAAGCATAACCTTGACTGCCCTCAAGGCTATCCCTCTTTGTGTAAATTTTATTCTATTTATCAAAGTGTTTTATACTATTATTAAAACAAAGATGAAAGCTATAAACTGTGATACAGTCACAAACGTGAACTTCAATATTAAATTTGTTGTTGTAGTTAAGATTTGTACCGTCTCATTTATTTTGGTGAGCATTACGAGCGTTCAACTCTTTGTTGTAGATTTACTCATAATAACTTTAGTTTTTGGCAATGGTGGCCCAAACAATCATTTAGTGTTTCGATATGTGTTTGCCATAAGTTCCTTTCAAGGCCTTGAAATACTGATAATTTTTCTCATTCTTGTGAAACACACAAAATAAATTATTAAAGATTTGTCCAGTTATTTTGACGTCACTAGCTGTTTAATTTTAAACATTACCAAATTCTACTTCCATCTAACAAGATCGATTTTAAAGAAGAAGATTCTGATTTTTATGAGCTTCTATAAAACCTAAATTAATTGAGAAGGCAACTCAAAATGTATGTCTGGGAATTGAATGAAATGTTTATGGCTCTTAGGAAATATATGTTAAAACATTAAAAAAAAGAGATATTCAATTACATTTATATTGGTGCCCACTTCTGTAGTTACAAAACTAAAATTTAGTTTAGTCTTGCCAAATTACGTTTCGTATTCTGAAAACGTAGGACTGAACTTGTTTTGGAACAGAACTAAAATAAGATACTTAATGAAAGTGAATGAAAAAACGATTACTTAACTTACTCCTAGTTGCGTATCACGCCCATCAATTCCTATAAGTAGTACTTAACACTAGCCCACGGCCAATCTGTTAATGCAAACTGTATATTTAAAAAAAAAAAACAAGTTATTGTATTATACTCGTTATAACTCATTATATATACATAATGAGTTCCATCATGTTTTTTTTAATCTTAGCTCTAATTTTGTGCACTCCTTAGGTATACGTGGGGTACAATGAAAGTTTGTGTAACTCATTAATAAAACAATTTACATGTAAAGTAATATATTTACTGCTTTTCGAAGCATTCTCCATTGCATTTTAAACACTTTTTCATTCCATCAAACAATTATTGAAAACATGAGGACTATTGGTCTAAGGGCATGTTTTCCACGTGCTGGTTAAAAGCTATCACGGCCTCTTCCGGCCCCGTAAATGTCACACCTCTCGTCTAATCTTTAACTTTTGGGAAAATAAAGAAATCGCATAGTGCCAGGTCTGGACTATGTGCGGGATGAGTCACTAGCTTGTTGTCGCCACATTAAAAACTCTTATTTATTTTATTATAAATAGGGACAAACTATAATAGATGATAACACAGTTCACTATTTAATAAAAATAAGTTAATAGATATTATTTTGACTGGTTAAATATTAACAAATTGTGGAATTATAAAAGGGTAGCAATATGTTTAGAACGATTGACTTGAGTGCAAACAGAGGTACGAACAACTTGGCAGTTGCTGTTAGTTAGTGATTTTCATGGTTGATATCAGTGGTTTTGAGACTGTTTCTAACATCAGAAGTGAGATAAAGAACGCGCCCCAATTGAAAGAAAAAAAAGTGTTAGTAAGTAAAAAGTTTCTTGTGCAAGATTTTGCTATTCGCGAATCCCAACGTCCTCATCATGGTATTCATCAAGCAATCGTGATGCAATGAGTGTGCACCTAACAGTAAGCAAAAACGTATTTATTAGTAATTTCCGAGTGTGTGTTTATTCTAATGTGGGTAGATGTGATAGAAGCGAATACTCGTACTATCGGATTCATTATTGTGATATTCTTACTGTTAATTAAGAGTTGGAAGCTTAACTATTATTTATAATTTACTAATTTGTTAAAAAATCTACGGATTGAAAAAGTGTACATGTATTTTATTTAAAAAAGAGGGTATATGGATAAAATGAGGTGTTCGAATATTTCTATATTTGTAGAAACTATTTGCCACAAAAACATACTTTAATGCTTGGATTAATTTTTGCATGACAAAATGGTTAAAAATGGGTTTTAGAGTTATTACGTTAAGAATTTTATAAAATATAATAAAATGATTCGGACTTTAATTCGAAGTGTTTATCAAAAGTACTAGTAGTAGGTACCTACTAAGACGAAAATCGAAAATGAAGCATGGTTAAATATCCCTTTAAAGTGATGTTAATAACTGGTTTTTGTTGATATATGAAGTAGTCACAAAAAGTGTGTTGAACACCCCAATCCTGTTAAAAGCTTTTAAAGTAGATTTATACTCTCTAGTTCCGCAAAAGAAGTCTATTAACGCTTTAAGCAGAAATACTATTAGTGCCTGTTCTCCGCTGATATCAAACAAAAAAGAAAGAATTGGTTTTTATCAGTGCAATTGCTGGGTGCTAATGTTTTATTAGACACTTAAATTCAGGCCAGGCCGAGCTTTACAGGAAAAGGAAGTACAACCACGTCGAAAAACTTGGTCAGGCATAAAACGAACCAGTGGCTATCAAACATTAAGAACAACATGTGTTTAAATATTGGACCTTGGACTAAATTAGCAGAACTGGATGAAAACCACCTGAAATTGGATAGACCAGGATGTTGGCCGGTACTTATATTTCTGTATTTGTGAAATCTGCCTAGTACATAATTATGACTGTGTCATAATTTTGTTGACTGATATTTGAGAGAAGTATGTATGATGATAGGCTTACGAGTGAGGAATAAGAACATAAGAAAATAATTTGCTTCGGACAATACTGTGTAACCTATATGCGGAATTTACTCGTGTAAAGTCAGACGTTAAGACCCGTTGTGATATGCAACTAGGGTTGGCCAAAGGCATCGCCTAGGGGAAGCTTCGGGTGCTTGACGCTGGCTGTATAACTTACCGCCGATGGAATAGTTATACACGCACGAGTAAATTCTTACAGCCAGATATTGAGACTTGTTGTGATATGCAACTAGGGTTTGCCAAAGGCATCGCCTAGGGTAAACTTCGAGTCTTAACGTTGGCTGTATAACTGACCGCCGATGGAACAGCTATGTAAGCATTAAGGTTCTAGTAGTGTCCGGGGATTGTCTAAATGAAGCGGGGAGCTCTTTATCTACTGGCCGTCGATGGAATAGTAGATGGAAGAGCCCTCGTTGCTGTTTAAAAAAAAAAAGTGATCCATGCAAAGAAATATATTGAAATAGATACAATCTAATCGTAAATACTTTGTCCTCAGCAACTATACCACACCATGACGCTATCCGGGACGGATGCGTACGCAGGAGGGCCGTGTTGTCGCCACATTAAAAACTCTTATTTATTTTATTAAAAATAGGGACAAACTATAATAGATGATAACACAGTTCACTATTTAATAAAAATAAGTTAATAGATATTATTTTGATTGGTTATACCGGTAACGCAATACTATTGGTCGATGGATAAATATTAACAAATTGTGGAATTATAAAAGGGTAGCAATATGTTTAGAACGATTGACTTCAGTGCAAACAGAGGTACGAACAACTTGATTTTCATGGTTGATATCAGTGGTTTTGAGACTGTTTCTAACATGCTCTACCTTTTCAGAAGGCAAAAATGACTGTCTTGTTCGCGGTGTGCACCAAAGCATTGTCATGGTGCAATAGGATGCGACTTCTTGGTCGTTTTTCCCTAACTTTTTCAAAGACACTGGGCTAACAAATGGTGGTGTACCAGCGTAAAGTGGCTTTTGTTCTTCAAGTGGGATTGCGCAGACAGGACCCGCCCGGGTGAAAAAAACACAATGATTTTTTTGCCTACGTTTCTCGCCTACCTTAATTTTGTTGGTTTGCTGTCCCCTTCGAACACCCAAACAGAAAACTGTTGCTTTATTTCCAGCATGTAACAATATATCCATGTTTCATCTCCTGTCATTTGAACATTTGAATGTCCGTGATCGTACGAGTTCGTTTTCGTTCTGGGGTGAGTTCATGATGGATCCAGCGGCAATAAACTTTTCTAAGTTTTAAAAATGTTGATGTAAGATTTTTTGAATTTGGCTCATACCAATGCCCAAATGTCCTCGAATCTCCGGTCTCCGATCTAGATACGCCGGTTTTCTTTAATTAGTTGCCTGACAGTAGCCACATTTTCCTCAGTGATCGCAGTAGAAGGCCGACCTTCACTAATTTCATCATGGAGAGAAACACGGCCACGATCAAATTCTTCGTGCTCAAATGATTATTACGGTATATTACGGTGCTTCCCTCGCAAAAGCATTTTGAAGACGAGGAGTCCAGTTTTGCGAACTCAGTGAACTTTTAAAATAAAAAATCATCGCCCTAAAATATTTTCGCATTAATTCAGTTTTTGCTACAGACGAACTTCAACTTGTGATAAAAAACAAGTGACACGCGATTTCCTTTTTTATAGTCAGTGTTGAGCTTCTTATGTGTAAAAAATATAACATTCGAAATTCAAACATTTATAAGCGGCCAAGAGCGCGGAACTTTCTGTGTACCCTATGTAATACCCAAGTAATACCTTTAGATATGTCCCTATTGAAAAACTAAATACACTTATGGTTGAAAAAGTCCAACGTAAATTCGCTCGTTATGTGTATTAACGGACATATGTAAATAATCCTTTTCTGTATCCTTCCTTGTTCGTGTCATGGTTGGTCTAGACATTTGCAGCACATAATGCATTACATGCACATAATGCATTATTATCTGTTGCTGAGTGGTAAGGTAGATAACCCAGCAGTACGTGAGAGCGTGCAATTTTACGTCCCTAATAGATATAATTCTAGTGTTGGACTAGAAAACACCATGGCACTTAAGTTCAACTACTAATAGGTAGGCAGCCAGAGCTATCCATATGATAAAAAAAAATTGCATGGAAATCAAAATGCCGACATATTTTTCGACAAGCTTAGTGTGATGACAGGGAACGTAATGATTTATCTGAATAATTGTAATTTATAAATAATAATCGTAATCTTTAATTAGTAGAATATCTACTTTAAGTATGTTTTTTTTTATTAATCTCAGTGTTTTAATCTAAGTATGTGTCAATTAAATATATTATTTTCCATTTAATTGTATAGCGTCAACTTACATATAAGCGACATGGTGTATACTGTAAGCTTATATTCTTTTATTTGAAATAAACGAATGTCACTGATTGACTGACTGATTTTGTAACTAATCTTTAGTAGACATTTAAAGTCCTTAAAAGGATGACTGCGAATTGAGTGTAGAATAGTATCATATTGTATTTTTTAATGTTTTATTTTTACGAAGAGTGTATGTGGCGATTGTACATATTTACAGCGGGGACGAGCAGTCACCCGCTATCGTCCTCTGGTTTAGACAATATTAAAGTAATTAATATAGACTCAGTGTTTTTATTTATCGCACTCAATAACCTAAATCACTTTCTCTTTCTCTGTGGTAGGTACTTTACGAACATTTACGTAATATATTACATAATTATATTAACTGTAATTAGTTCGATTACGTAATATGTATTACATACCTTTGAATTTGCCTGATGTTTCGACCAGATTGCACTGGCGACCGTGGTCACAGGCTGACTGACTCAGTGGACAAGCTCGTTCTTTATCCACCCGCATTCATTTTCGATATTTTGGTTTCGCCACGTGCTGTCACATACTAACTAACTCTGTGTCCCTATTCTGTGACTTGTCCTTTATCTTGTGTTATCCGACTGCGTTTAAATGCGAGGTGCTATGATTTTATTACTGGATTCCAATTGGCTTTAGATTATTTGATGAAAATATTCCCAATTGAAAGTTTAATACTTTTTAATTTTAATCGCTCCACATACAACTCTTTCTCTTAGAACTTGCTTATATTGAAATTCAATCCTGAGATTGGTGCCAGCTTCGAACGCATGTACTGCCATCGCCGATTTCCTAGTCTAATGATTCTTTACAGCAGCAAAATATGCCCCTGTTCCCCCTTTGACGCGTTGAGCAATAGTCCTCTTCGTTTGGCCTATGTAGAAACTACCATAGCTGCAGTTTATTTTATAGAAACCTGGGGTTTGTAAAGACATCCTTCAGTGTGCCCACGATGATTTGTTAACTTTTATGCCTATTGTGTATACTGTCGCAATGGAGTATTTCTTCACCACGGAGCTGATATTATTCGTTACTCCCTTCACATAGGGCATGTAGGCAGGTTGTCTGTTCATCTCTGTTCATATTGGACCTGTGTGGCGACTTCCACATAAACCAAAACCATACTTCAACATCATCTACCGAAGACGAACTGAACTGCGTAGTAACTACCGTAATCTGTGTGTAACTCTGATAAATTAACGCCCAGCGCGGGATTCTCCGTAGCCATGGCCTTGAATTGTTTCATTATCCTGTTATTTTATGCTCTAGACATTAACATGTCCATTGCCGCTAAAGATAATGTGTGGGAATAACATCAACCACAAATTGAGTCATGTTCCAAGTTTTATCATGTGATGCACTTAGTGTCAGTAATTCTAATAAAGGATAAATTATATATACTTTATAGTTTACCCACAAAGCAAAGTTATACACAATGCTAGCGAGAATAATGCACTTTTTTATGCTCATGAATATATAATAGAGCATAAAAATAAGGTTCTTAAAGTGCTATGATTTGAAGATTACTTTGCCCTAAGGCTGCCCGCACTGGCTATTTTTTCGTATAAACGAAGATTCTACTTCTCTTATGTTAAATGTTGAAACCGTTGCTCAATATAGATATTTCTTGTTGTCAGGGTAGTAAATACACAAAATACGCAATAAATAATAAGTAGTAGTAAGCAAAAGAATTACGTAGTGTGTTAGTAAGTTGTCATTAGTTTTTACATAAAATAATGTATGTATATCATTTTATTAATACATTTACCTACATAGTCCAGTTAAAGTTATAAGAAACGCTTCAGTAACTAAAAATATACGACTTCTGATGATTGTTTAAAATATACATATGAAAATAAGAAAATGTTAAAGTCATTCGAAATCGAGCCTCGAGGCTATTAGTCTAGTTGGTTGATGATGAGTCCGCAAGTATCAACCAATTTACTACCCGTAGTAGGGTTAGGGAAGGGATAACTGAATAAGAAAGGCTTGAAGGGGTGGACCCGCGACTGATTGTTTCAGCTTTCTCTGATTAATAGAGAACCAGATCAAAAGAAGGCGGCAACCATTAGAAGGAAATCTATCCAGGCTTGCCATGGGGATCATACACGACCTGCGCTCGCTCCCATTGGCATTCACTGTGCACGACCTCCGGGCAGGAAGCCGCGCCAGGGTTGGATCTGTTCTAGGCGATCAAGGCCAAGAATACATCCAACCCCGCCTTCGGATTGGACTTACAGTTTAAAAGTTTACTCGATAATACATCCAGTTTAAATAGTAACTGACAATAAAAACACTATACTTGCTGCAACATTTGCGAAAGAGACGAAGAACGTGTACCTATTTCAGTGGTTTTATAGCCCAAGAGATGTATTTCTCTTTGAATGCGGTTTTTTTTACCTCTATAATCTCATGGATATTCCGTGCATATGCCAATAATAATGCAAATAATAACATGCAAACAAAAGATGCTATAATAAAACGCAATTTGACTATGATATCAGCAAACAAGTTACGCCTCTTCACCATATTATGTCGCTGGGGGGTGAAAGTCATTAATGGACGATTTAAATCAAACATTTTCGATAATTAAGAAATCGCGCCTTACCACACATGATTGAATATTTTAGGGTAGCAGCAGCAACCAGAGGCGTTTGAAGATTGATTGATGATAACATCAAGTGATTGTAGACAATGTCCAGGATTTTTCGAAGTCATTGAAGAAAGAATGAATATGCCAAATACATTGGGTGATCTAGTAACCAGATAGAATTATAACCATAGGCAGTATAGTTTCAGCTAATAAATACGAATATGTCTAGAATGCCAGTCAACTTAATCACGAATGTACAATTGTGTTGAAAGCAATTATATCAGCGCTCTAAAGAAGAACTTAACGGAAATAGTAACAAATACTAAGTAGTAATACATAATTATAGTAGTTATAAAAAAAGCCACGTAGCTTTCAATAGTATTATGCCTATAGTCTTCGATTTTTCCATTATTTACATTTTGTTCGCATGTTATTGTTTATTGTTCTCCATCCAATCCTGTGATAGCAGTGTTTTGTCTGGAAATGCTTATGAAGTGAAGAAATCCTAAACTCATTCATGTCCGCCGGATTTGTCATTTTTGACACCTGGTGCAAATTCTCTAACTCAGACGGATTCGTTAGACGTATATAGCTAGCAGCATAATTTGTTCCCACTCACGTGATAGGATCAATCGGGCACGCTGGGAATTAATGAAGGGGAGAAATCCCGCTAATATTATAAATGTGAAAGTTTGGATAGATGAATGTTTGTTACGCCGAAACTACTGAACCGATTACGATGAAACTTGGTAGGTAGATAGCTGGAGCGGAGCGGAGACCTGGATTTACACATAGGCTACTTTTTATCGGGACTTACGCGGGTAAAACCGCGGGCGCTGCTAGTAAGGGAAGACAATGGAAGGAAAAAGATATTGCGTGTATGTATGGATTGACACTACATATTATAAAACAAAGTCCCCCGCCGCGTCTGTCTGTCTGTCTGTTCGCGATAAACTCAAAAACAACTGATGACTGACTCATGCGGTTTTCACCAATAGACAAAGTGATTCATGAGGTGAAGGTTTAGGTGTATAATTTGTTAACGTTTTGTGTAAATTGGTTGAAATATGATGATGATTGTTGAAGATGTCTCTACTACCCGTGCGAAGCTGGAGCAGGTGGGTTGCTAGTATATTATAATATTATTAGCGGACCCGACAGACGTTCCGCCGAAACGTAAAAAATATTATTCCTGTTACCCTATCGCAAAGCCATCTACCGGGTCCAATTGTACATCTAAACCGTTCTCGAATCCACCTGAACCCACACAAAAAATTTCATTAAAATCGGTCCAGCCGTTTAGGAGAAGTTCAGTGACATACTCACGTACAGAAGAAATTTAAATATTAAGAAGATAAAGAGGTAAAGTTTGCGAGCTTGGATGTTAGGGGGAATCTCCAGTAAAAATGATCCGATTTTAAAAATTCTTGGAGTGTTGGGTAGCCCATTTATCGAGGAAGGCTATAGGCTATATAATATTACGCTACGACCAATAGGAGTGGAGCATCAATGAAAAATGTTGCAAAAACGGGGAAAATTTACAAACCCAGACGAAGTTGCGCGGGTCAGCTAGTTTACAATAAATTTGTTTGTGATCGTTATACTTCATAGAAAAACAGCATATTGTTTTTCCCAAATTTTGTAATTTTTCAGAAGACCTTTTCAATTATTATATTATTTGTCTAAAAACCTAGTTATTTCGACCAAAGCAAATTAAAGAAAATCCAGCCCTTCTCCAGTTCAACAGCATGTCATTTATATTATATACATATAGAAGATTTTATTCATGACGTCAGCTCTAGTTAAAATTACTTCTTTCATAACTGAATGCACCAGGATTAAAACGGCATTCCAACAATGTTGTTTTACCTCCTTTTATCAGCTACAAGAGGATGACCAATACATCGCGGTTAAAATAATCAGGAGGTCGTTATATGTACGACGTAGGTACTCAGTTTGTTTGTACTCAGAGGGGACTTGACCTTTTCCTTTATGAAAACTTACTCACATATGGAAATAGAATGTTGAATCAGCTCACTGCTATGTTTAGGACATTCACTTCATTATACACACATATATATAGAATCCTACTAATATTATAAACGTGAAAGTTTGTGAGTATGGATGTTTGTTACTCTTATAATTTTTTTCGGTTTAAGGATAGCAAGAAAAATAAAAGGTGTTTAGATTCTAATTTGCACGATATACTGAAGTTATATAATTATTGATACAATTTACTTAGTATTACCGGTATGTGTTGTAAACACACAATGGTAATATTGAGGAAATTGTTTAACAATAGTTGTATAACTTCAACTTGTATCTAGCATTCGTAAGATGTTTATCCTGTGTATCTTATTTTGAATTAGGTATATATCATTATCACCTGCTTCTTCCTAGTCACTTTTAAGTACCTAATTGAAGTACTTAAGGATATAAACCGCCCTTTTTAACAGTTGCAAACTTTATTAACAAATAAGTGAATGCTTTAGGTGACTTATAAAATAGCAGCCTCATAAGTTTCAATCACTTTTGACAGCTTATTTACTGTACTGATTGAAATTTCTGGCCTCTCGATTTTTGCAGGCATATGATCTGCTTTGAAAGAATTAAATAATTTTGATGTTATCACAGGTGTACAATCTTCGCAAATAAAAACGTCTAAATTTTAAAATACAGGTCTCCGTGATATACCGAAAACTAGATGGTGTACAATATTAAAAGGGTCAAATGGATTATTTTAAATCTTCAGCATTTAATTCGTCAGCAATACAGTAAAACATTTTATTTAACAACATGAATATCAGTATTTTTTATATAATTTTTTGTTTTCTTTATTTCGCAAATTTTGTAGCAATTTACAGTACAGTACAGTTAAGGGTTCATACAGAAATAGTAAGAGCTTTCGCTTTGACTTGCCGCAGTATCCTACTAATATTATAAACGTGAAAGTTTGTGAGGATGTATGGATGTGTGGATGTATGGATGTTTGTTACTCTTTCACGCAAAAACTACTGACCCGATTGCGATGAAACTTGGTATGTAGATAGCTAGACACCTTACCTAGACCATAGAATTAACATATAGGCTAATTTTTATCCCAAAATTCCCACGGCATCAGGACTTACGCGGGTGAAACCGCGGGACGCGGCTAGTAATGTATATTGTAACACATGGCAACTTTAATCCTCTCTGGCCATGCGAAATAACTCTCTAATCGTCCTCGTCGGCCAGCCAGCAAATCTAAACTAGTCTATAATTGCACGGGTTCCTAGTCTTGCTCGTAGAGGTCTCGCTTCAGCTGTTCTACAATTTGTCCAGTTGAAAGATAGTAAGTAGCAGTTAATAGGCATAGGGCCAAGGCATTTCTGCCTTTTTATAGTTTTCGGCTAATTCCATATCATGTGACGCGAGAAGTGACGAAGCGAAGAATGTAAAACTTTGTGACCATGGTCGGGATTGGATTTACGCGATGTGGATTATACTATTAAACTGTATTGTTGCGCTTTAGAGATTAACTCAGAAACCGGAGCTTGAAACTTGTCGTCTCTCTGGCGAATACTTTTACGTAACAATGCTATTTAAGCCAGCTATTTAAAATGTTCAGAAAAGTATTGAACTGTATTATCTTTGCAAAATACTTACTACCGTAAAAATTATCATCTTAGAACATGTTTTAATAGAAAATTAGAAAACATTTTGGAATTTTAATGCCATTCGTAAATTGACAGCCGACTGGTAGAGTATTTCAAATATGTTGTTTTGTAAATTGGTGCACTATTAAATATGTAACGGGGAATGGGATAACTTAGCGGCTGAAACTGCTAAGTCACGGCGTTCCCCCACCCCCGTATAATAAAATCAATTGACGTGTCTTTTTATCGCTAAATTGTCGTACTCGCCGAAATATGGAAACATCGAACTGTTAGGTACTGAAACAGCTAAAAGTAAACGCATCGACTAAAAACCAAAGAAGATTTCTGCAGTAGGTCCAAAGCATATTAGCTGTTTTTAGGTTAGCTAACTTATCCTACCTGTTAAGTACGTGTCAGCCAAACAGCTGTTTTTTAGTTTAGAAAACATCAAAAGAATACCCAAAAGAAACGAATATCCTTTGACCACCTTAAGCCGACGCCGCTAGGAAGATAAATCTTGCGATCCTATTTATTAATTTTACATTCTAAACCAACAAATAAAAGAGCTAAAGAACAACTCAACCTTATGTTTCTAGTAGCAAACACCAAGAACTTTCACATAAAGTTGCAAAGTCCTTAGACCGACAGTCACTAAATACATTCTTAGCTGACGTCTTCGATGTAGAATCTACGTCTCAGCCAAATTTCATACCTCAAGTAATTTTTCAGATTTCGTGATTAGTCAGTGAGTGAGTATCCTTTCGCTTTTTATAAAAATATATATATACATATTAGATAGATTAATTTTGTTTTGGACTCGTCGTGTCGGCATAATCCGTTTTCATGTGAAGTACTTTTCATTTGAACGTGGCCAATTGGCTTATCCTTGAAGCTCTTGGGAGTAAGTGTTACAGTGTTTAATTTTTTAAAAAGAAACACGCCGAAAAGTAATAAGATATATCTTTTTATTTTCTATATTTATTTATTTCCAAACTGTGCTACACCATTACTATAACTAACTACTTTTACATACACATAAGAAAATAATTTGAGAATGGCACAAAGCATGGAGTAAATATTCTATTTCAAGTATTATACTTAAAAAAACAGCGGCTCAAACAGTTTTATGCTTATTTATTTATTAAACATTATCATTTTCAACACTATCAAGTAACATACAATTTAATTAAACTTACATGCTAATTGTTACGCCCATTACAAACACTCACGCATATGACGAAAGGGTAAGGATGGATTCACCCTAAGTTGCTGATGTGACCACGAATATGTTTTGTATTTTAATAATAGATAGATTATATAGAAGAAATAAACAGATTTATTAAAATCAACTATAATATCAAAACAATTTGTATAAAAAGGCTTAGATATTTATCAGTATGAAACAATACTTTTTTAGTCTAATTTTATAAATTGAAATAGAAGTAGTAATATATTATATTTCATTTCTAATTTTAATAATAATAATAATTTTAACTTCACACATCTCACACACGGCCGTCTGATCCTAAACTAGGCAGAGCCTGTACTATGGTAACCAGACTGCTGAAAAACATACTTGTACATTTATAAATACATACATATTATAGATAAATTACATTTAAACTTAGAGAATTTGTCTTTAGGCTTGACTCTTATTGGGAGATCTTTATAGAGAGAAGAGCATGTCTTTTTTTTTTTAAATCAATGTGCTATCACATGCGTAGTGATTTGTTTTAATCACTTAAGTTATGTTTACATAAACTAATTATCAATTCTTAAATTGATACTACATGAATAATGAACCGATCAGTCGCCACAGCCGAATAAAAGTAAAGTAATCATAATTCATTTAATTGCATTTTTGTTTAGAATGAGAAAAATAATAATTATTTCAACACCTTGAAATGAACTTATAGCAGATGTATAAAGAAAAACGGGCAAAATCTTCTTCCAAACAAATGCTTGGAGTGCCATTTTGCCAGTGATTTTCTCATTTAACAATAAACTCAATGTAATCCTAAATGTATCGTCGGCCAAAATTTGTACGCTGGTTATACAGACTAAAATAAACGATATGACACAAATCTTAATAAGGCTAGCAAAGTTTGTGTTAGAGTTTACAGCAGCAACACTGCTGCAATTTCTAGTAGCCATCTTTGCCCTAATCGCGATGTAGAAAACTCTACAAAAAAATAGAAAATTGATAAACACTGGAATACATTTTAAACTAATCCACACTGGAATTCCAACCAATGCGATATCATACTTCTTTAGCAGATATACTAAACCGTAGTCCAGTCCAAACAATACTAATGAAGAAAGCCAAACAACCAGGGACAATTTGACAAAACTCCACTTGTCTGGTACAAACACTTTCACTATTTTATCGTACAAGTTCTTCGTGTAAACACACATCCACCACCTTAACGCTATGTCCATTAGACCGAACAGTTTTATGACTATTAAATGATACACCTCAGTTGGTTGCCTATGCGCTCTTCTACTGGATTCTATTAAAGTGAAGGCTGAATAAACCAATCGCGTCACTGCAAGTTGCATTAGAACTTTTTGATCCATTTTTCTTATCCTCGGCCGAAGTATAAATAATACTGCTTGTGCTATCAAACAAATAGCTGAGAAAGCGATTCCAATTATCCACAAGTATTCTGCAGTTTGTAACATTGCGTTTCCTTTCATATTTGCCATGGTGTAGATTTTACTATTCTTATTGTTCTCCACTAATAATACTAAAGTTTAGCGTATCCAGTTACGTCTAGAGACGAGCGCTGTATAGAAGTGAGGATAAGTGACTAGCCACCGTTTACCTCGAGTGGTATATATATAGGTCATAAGATCTCCTGGTTATTGTCATTATATTATAAATATATTATCGGGTTTATTTTATTTTCTGTGGGTATCATAACTAACTAGCTGCGCACAGCGGTTTCATCCGCGTAAGTCGCTCGTTAAGTTTTCTTAAATTTTCTAATTTTCCGCGCAACCTTCTTAACTTTTTCTTTCATAAGAACTTTCTCCTAACAATAAAAAAGACAAAAGAAAAGAATTAGCGAAATCAGTCCAGCCGTTTACGCGTGATGCCGTGACCAGGGTAAATAGGGATTCATTTTTATATATATAGATAGAAGATATATTTCTTTGTTCGTGATGCTATTGTATGTTTGTTATTGCTTTTGTAATTATTTCAGTTCTTATTATTGGTAGGCCTATAACGCCTTACAACAATACTGCAGTTTACTAACATTTGATTCTAATCTCGATAACATTATATTTCACACGTCACCGCAATGAAATGGACACCTGAATCGCCGGCGCTCATAGGCTTTTCTCAAACGTCACTATTAGCGTTATGTGCTCAATGTTTTTTAATGAACAAACTTACAGTAAGTTTGTAAGTATACTACTATAAATATAAGCTTATTAGCTTTGTTGATACAAGTATAATCTTGTATGGGTTATAACTAACTGGGCAACAAATAGAAAATCTTCAGAATGTCTTCTTTACAAATAGTGCCCCTTTTCGATATTTGTTGAAAGCTCGTTTTCATCGCTTGTCTTCAAGATAATTTCCCTCATTTTCATTTACATTCCTGTTGTAAAATTCAAGTCACTTTTTTTACACTCACAGGTATAGGTTTACAGCCGTTATCGTGTTTACTAAGTGGCAAGAAGTATGATAAACAGTTATAGTATATGTTATGCATGACTATTACGCATATTATTATGCGTGCGAACGTCATTATTTCCTACGAACATTAATTTGTCCATTACATTTTCCCTACGAAATTGAATCACCAGACACCAGTCTGCTGATTCAGTTTTCTAGGACATTGACATATAAGTACTGGAGCTCGTACCTACGTTACTGTTGTTTGTATTATAATATTACCCTTATAGGGTCACATTTGAAAAACACTTTATCAGATTTATTCCTTTATTTGTACTGTTACTAAATTTCACGATTGTAGATGAACGGGAAGTACCCTATAGGTTTTGATTTAACTGCGAAATGTTCAAATTTGTTAAAATCCAAGACTTAATGGCCGTATCTTTTGATTGCGTTGACTTATACCGCAGACTTGAGTATTTGGTATTAATTTCAACTTCATGCGTCCACGGGTTACTGAGAAAAAGGGCCTTGACAGACAGACAGACGGACAGCAAAGTGATCCTATAAGGGTTCCTTTTTTCTTTTTGAGGAACGAAACCCTAAAAAACATGGAAGATATATAACCAAACTTTACGACAGTTCAGACCAATTGTAGTGTTATTTCTTAAAAATAATCGTTATAAGAATATTGGTCATCATTGAAAATGATAAAAAACACGCAAACAAAAAGGGTAATAATATTAAAATCATTTTTAAAAATGAATTTATTATCTTTACCATTTACATTGCTTTGGTGTATTATTGAGATTTTCCTTTTTTATTCATATAATCATTGCAAGAGGTGTTCTCTATTGTCTTATCAATTAATTTAAAACATCAGCAATGCTACATAAATTATAATTTTTGTATAATTGCAATTTCCGAGGTATAGTTGTTTGCCGAAAAATTGGCAAATAATTATAATCAACTAGCTGACCCGGCCACGCGTTGCTGTGGCTAAAGTTTTTGTTATATTACATTAAATATGGTGATCTCCTTATTTGACTTTCTACTACTATAACCCTTTAGTACAATGAAATTATTTACGAACAAAGACGAAAATGTTGATGTTGGTATACAAATTCTCTGGATTGATATTTGATGGGGAAGTACGTTCAACACAATTAATTAAAATGTTCTTACACTTGATATTAAGCAGAAATCAATAGGTACAAAATAAAAATTTATCAGATTTATTATTTCCATTTAATTTTATAACAAATATAAGTATATTACAGTATAATACAGTAAATAACATGTGACGCTTAAACTCATGAATGAGGTAGGCAAGGCAGACAGTCTTAAACTTTTAAACATTAATATCTATTTTTTTGAATTATAAATACTTTCAATTTCAATTTAATTTAACACCAATCGGTGCACAATGTTTTTGGTTAACCTGTCTTTAGCTAACACAAATAGATTCGACGGTTTCCCAACACGTGAACACGCAACATATAGTTGCCCATGAGAAAAACATGGATTTTCCAAATCTAAACCACAAATGGACATTGTTTGACCTTGAGATTTATTTATAGACATGGCGAAAGCAAAACGAATTGGAAACTGTAGCCTTTTGAAGGGTATGGTAGAATCTGATGGTATCATCGGAATACGTGGCAGCAGGACCACTTTTCCTTTAAACTTCCCAGCCAAAATGGTTGCTTCAAGAATGTTTCCGGTGATCTTTTTGATGACCAAACGCGAACCGTTACATAATTGAGGTGGATTCAAATTACGAAGGAGAATAATAGGGGAACCAATCTTTAATCGAAGATTATGTGGTGGCATTCCAGGGATATCTAATGAATTTAAAAATTCAATTGGAAAATTTACACTTTCATTTTCATCAACAACAGTATCGATTGATTTAAAAGACATCAGATCGCCTGGTAACAACTGTTGTATCTGGAAGTTAATTTCGTCAACATCAACGTTTTTGGCTGCCAAAATCGCCCGTTGACTAAGCCATTCATGATTCAAATAATTATTCTGTATATCCGGGAAAATACTCTGAATCAATTCATTTTTATCCTGAACAACAGTGCAAAAATTGTCTGGTAGTTTAATGCATTGCGTATTTGGTTGCAGTTCTATTTTACCGTTCCCAATATCTAGTAGTTGTTCGGAAAATATTTGTGCTGATGGATCATTTTGCAATTGTACTCGCATATTTTTGGTCAATCGAAGTGTTTCAACACTTCGCCATAAGAATGATTGTTTCAAACATGCATTAATCTCATCCGCGAAAGTAGAGCGAGGTATAACCGGTAAGGTCTGCCGGAAGTCACCAGACAAAAGTAAGATAGCACCACCGAAAAGTTTATTATTGCTGTTTAAATCTTGCATAGTTCTGTTTAATGCTTCAAGTGAATATTTGTGTGCTATTGTGCACTCATCCCAAATTATTATAGAACTCTTCCGCAACACTGCAGCTATTCCACTATTCTTTTTGATGTTACACATTGCATCTGGTTTATTATGAACGTCCAATGGCAGCTTGAATGTTGAATGTGCTGTTCGCCCACCATCCAGTAAAGTAGCCGCAATGCCTGACGATGCTACTGCTAATGCGATTTTTTGTTGCGACCGTATTTTGGCAAGAATCAACGATATTAAAAATGTGTTACCGGTTCCACCGGGTGCATCCAAGAAAAAAAAACCGCCTTGTTCAGCAGCAACAGCCAGCATAATCCGATCATAAATAATTTTTTGTTCTGCTGTCAGTAATGGTTCACTGTTCATGATAATTGTTGCTAAACTTCCATGGTCATATTGATTTTCTCGTTGTAAATCGGTATTGACTAAGTCGGTGGCTGGACGATTAGGTGATGGCATACCATAATGATTAAGTGGTAAATTTGAAATAAGAACACATAAATCCTCGATCAAGACCAATGCTTCATTGTACATCTCTGGTGTATAATCTATGTTTTGGCATTGATTTGTTTGTCTTATTCGGTGCAAGATGTCTTCTGTCATACAATTTTTATATTTTTCCCACAAAGTTTGTGCTTGCGAGGGATAACATGTCGTCAAAATAATTGCAAACAACTGACGAATGTTATTCGGTGTTGATGTTAACGCAGCATCAGCAAGCGTTAAGTCCCAATGGTTATCGTCTTCTAGCAATTGCAGTTCACGACATGCATCCTGGTATGTATCGAATACTCGACCATTAACTGTTCGTAAAAATTCAAAAGACGTTGGTCCGGGAACATTCACCAATAACAAACGTAAATAGAAGCACTCACGTTGCTTTGGTTGTACCGTGTAAAGTCTCCCCAATGTCTTAGCTTTGAATATGCCTGTAATGGAAGGATGTGGTTTTCCTTGTTTCCGTGGCTCCCATTTTTTACTGGATTTGTTCCATGTGAAATAACGTGGAACATCACCATACACCAATGTTTTCGCGAATTGGCCAAAAACATCAGGTTTTTGACACAATGTAAAAAATTCAGTTAGAGTCGTTTTCGGAGCTTCGAACGCTCTTTGGAGAACATTTTCTTCAGTGAAGTATACACGTTGACCGTTTTCAAGATGTATTGCCAGATGTTGGACAGCAGGATCTCTTTCGTGGATGGGAAAGCTGAGAATATGCCAAATAGCTTCATTGGTGCTAATATATCTGCCAGTTTGGTATCGTGCTATTTCGTCATTTTTATTTATGTTTTGTACTTCAAATATGGCCAAATCCTTTGTTTACATATTTACAAATATACTTAATTGATTTAACAGAACTGCAAAGCTCAACATTTATATGAGCTTTGTAAGTTTTTGAAAGTAGTGGTGAGTATGGTACCACCCACTGATTATCAAACTCAACTTGATTTACATTTAAATTTAAATTAAATTAAATTAAATTAACAGATAATTGTGACTGTCAAATAATAACAGAAAAATAATTAGCTGAATTATACGGTATTTCGTTCACTACAAAATAAATTTAATTAATTTTATAGCGTCAACAACACGTGGTAATTATGTTGTTAAAATGTAGCTTATATGACACGTTCGTAGATTTACCATAGCAGCGCCATCTATTGATTACTTACTCAACCCAGTCGAAAGGTATCGACATCTGTTAGAATCATTTGGAGTTAACAGATAATTGTGACTGTCAAATAATAACAGACAAATAATTAGCAATAAATTAAAATTGCGACTATAATTTGAGATTTAAACTATCCTATCTCTTAAGTTGGATCGAACTGCACATAGTGTGCGAATTTTATTATAATCGGTTAAGTGGTTTAGGAGTCAATGGAGGACAAACATTGTGACACGAGATTTATATATATTAAGATGTCAGCTTGCTCCATACGTCATTGGCCCGACAAGCCCCATTAGAATCTTTATGGAATGTTCTAGAGTATGTCACATTTTATTTTAGAGACTCAAATAAAACGTACGAAGTTTTAGGATATTAAATTGTTATATTTAAAAAATTTCAATAATAAAAATAAGTGGGTAGTTGGTTCGGTAAGCCGGTACGTAAGGTTGGTCCCCGTATAAGTCCCACAATACCGCACTCCCCTGGTCGGTGTCAGCTGGCGAAGGGCCCGGCGTAGTCCGGCGGAGCGTAGCCCAGGAGGACCGAGGTAACACCTCGGTCGAAGAGAGCAGCAGAGGTTCTCGAGAGCTAGTGTCGAGCGCAACTCTCAAGCCCCATAGAAGTTCCTGCAAACCGTTCCAACTAGCATCAGCAGCTAATACACACAGCTTGCCATGAAAAGGCCTTCACCTACAGGAGAGGCTAGCATCTACTAGATGGCTAATTTAGGTTCATTAGGCAATAACAACAATTTATAATTACTGCTAAAATATCTAAAGAAATAAGTAAGATAAACAAGAAAATAGAAGGTATTATCTAAAAGTATTGGTGTCTTTAATAGGGAATATGCATGTATTTTTTTTTATCTTATATTGACTTGTTCCATCATTCTACCCTAATAAAAAATATAAATAACCTTGGCAATGTTCAAATTAATTTTTAAAATAACATTTAAAACACCGATAAAATTTGATCTGTTTGAACGTCGCCATATTTCGCGGGCCTTGGATGACGTCACGTTCCACGCTCCGTGTTTGTTTCATAAACTTACTTGAAGTGTTACAGTAATTTTATACTGATTTCCAGTTGAATTACTATTTATTGTAATTAATAGACGATGGATAAAGTTAAAAAAACATTTTATAGGTATTGCCTTGTCCCTAAGTGTAAAAACACTATAAGAAATACACCCAATACAGTATTTTTTCCTGTACAAAATAATAATGTAAAATACTAAAACAACGGTGTACATTAATGAGAAGAGATGAAGTATCTTCAATATCGTGTTTATATTGTTGTGAAGATCACTTTAATGTAAGCATATTACAATTTAATTGCTAGTATAGTGTGAATTAGTCAGCAGTAATTTATGTTTGTTTTAAATATCAAGCAGAAGGCAACTTGCTTGTCTCCTTAAACTAGGTAACAAAAGTCCAATAAAACTTCATGAATATAACTAACTATACATATCTTACCTATAATTTAGATTATAATATAACAAGTATTATAATTACCTTGCGGCTTTCACTCCTTTAACCTCAGTGGACGTAAAATCTGGATTTGATGGAAAATATACAGTCATCATGAGCACTTATTTTCGGTAGATTGTCCGATTGTGCTTTGAAAAAACTACATTCAGTCATTGTCCTAGATGATTTCTAACATCACTAGAATGCTTAAATTGCACTAGCTAAGAGCAAAAACCACAGAAACACCTATCTTTCTCCGTAACACTGGGAATATAGGCGCCGATAAATGACAGAACGTGGAATGTCACGTCATGTTTTGTGTCGACCAATGGTGAAGCGTTTTGCAAAGTTGAATTTCGCGCCCTTACTTTGCATATTTTAATTAATATTTTTTGCAATTAAACACGAACTAAAGAAGAAAAAAATGGTTTAGGCATAATATCTGGACAATAAAGATTCAAGGGAAAATTAATCAAGTAAATTTAAACAACATGCATATTCCCTTTTGTTTATAACATTACCACCACTATATATGATATTATAGTAACTAGACAGTACTAAACAATAAGCGGGTGAAAGATATTATGTTAACAAATTCATACGAGGCAACTTACAGCGACAAATAGTTATTTACATTGGTCAGCTACATAATATAGTTAATTTGTACAACTTACAAATTACATTTGAACAAATTAGGCACTTAGAAACAACTGTTATAAGTATTAACCGATTTATCAGAGTAGAGGTTTCATATTTTAACTGTCGGTTACACTAAGGGTCGGTACAGAGCAGAAGTACGGAGTAAGCGCGTCTGTCGTAACTGTTTGTTTGTTGATAATTTATTTATTTTTTACATTCAATAATTGTTTGTTTTGCTTTTTGTTTTTATGTAATGAAAACTGATTAGATTATAATTTGAAAATTGATTAGTTGGTAAGATTGTAGTATAATTTGTAAATAGTTATGTAAGATTGATTAGATTAAGTTTTATCCTTTTAACGTAGGAACAGTATCTAGTGATCGTGACAAGTAGAAACTTATATTTGGACTCCAAGCTTGCCTAGTGCCTTCAAAACTTTAACATTTTCCTCCGGCTAGCGCCGAGTCCCTCTTTGTATTGGCGCGTTAACTGTTGCAGTATTGGAGCCGTCAAGCATCATTAGAATGTTTATCCACTGTTGTAGAACACCTGTTCTACGTCTACTAAAACGTCGATAGAACCGATGAAAGTAGGTACCTACCTACTTTCATCGGTTCTATCGACGTTTTGCATATTGGAGGGCGTCAATCCTAGTTGAACTAATTAACAAAGTACCGACTGCTGCGGATTTCCCGTTTCTCATAGTAATGAAGAAATTTCCAGTAAGAACTCCATTCGCGTTTCCATGTAAGATTGAGTTAAGTTTGGGTCTACATCATCGACGCCGATTTTTATAGGGAACACACGTAAGTCTCCAACTGCTGCGGATTTCCCGTTTCTCTTTGTTATGTGAAAGTTTCCAATAATAACTCAATTCACATTCCCAAATAAGATTAAATAAGTTCGGGTCCACTTCATCGACGCCGATTTTTATAGGAGCACACTAAGTCTATGCCATCCCGGACTCTGTAGACGTTGACTTGGTGTATGGCCGCCATGTTTTAGGAGTCATTATCGTCAGTGTTTGAAGAGTCACTGCAACATTTAATTTTTATAAATTACTGACAAAAGTGTTCAGTTATAAAAAATTGTCGTATCTAATAATGTTAACGAATTCTTTTCAGTGATATTTTCCTCCAACTAGCGCCTAGTCCCTCTTTGTATTCGCACGATAACTGTTGGAGCATTGGCGCCGTCAAGCCCCATTAAAATGTTTATCAACTGTTCTAGAACAGGTACTTTCATCGGTTCTATCGACGTTTTGCATATTGGACGAGGCCAATCCTAGTGGAACTAATTAACAAAGTACCGACTGCTGCGGATTTCTCGTTTCTCATTGTAATGTGGAAATAGCTGAATTTGTGTTTCTAAGTATGATTGAATTAAGTTCGGGTCCACATCATCCACATCGATTTTTATAGCGAATACACTAAGTCTTTGCCATCCCCGAGACTGTTGACGTTGACATGGTCGTTGGCCGCCATGTTTTAGAAGTCGATTATCCGCAGTGTTTTAGGAGTCATAGGCTTTGAATAGGCCATTCTAAGTCGTTGACATTTTTCTTCGACTAGCGTTGAGTGCCTCTTTGTATTTACGCGACAACTGTTTGCAGCATTCTTGCCGTCAAGCCCCATTAGAATGTTTATCCAATGTTCTAGAGTAGGTACTTTCGGCCTTTAAGCTGGAATGTTTATCCAATGTTCTAGAGTAGGAACTTACTTTCGGTCTTCAAGTTTGAATGGTGATTCCAAATCATTGACATTTTCCTCTGACTAGCGCCGTGTCCCTCTTTGTATTCGAACGATAAATGTTGCAACATTGGCGCCGTCAAGCGCCATTAGAATGTTTATCCACCATTCTAGAACAGGTACTTACTTCCATTGTTTCATCAACGTTTTGCATATTGGACGGAATCTTAGTGGAACTAATTAACATAGTACTGACTGCTGCGAATTTAACGTTTGTTTTTGTAATGTGGAAATTTTCATTAATAACTTGCAGTAAAAGTTTAGGCCTACTTACGAGTAATTAAAGTTATATGTGGTAGGCACAACAAGTTTGTTCTACAAACACAGAAGGAGAAATAGCACAAGAAACAGTTTAGCAAAAGAAATAGTTTAGATACAGAAAGCACAAGTAATACAGATGTTACACAAATACAGTATTGCACTTAAATTAGGCGCAGAACGAAAGGGAGCGGTAAAGTAAGTAACGACACAGGTTTCGTAAGGCTGTACGCTGACTAAACATGTGCAGTGGAATATGCGCTTGCACCGGCGCACATATGATGACATATGAGATGGCAATCACATATGTTAGAAAACTAATAATTCTGAGTATTTGGCTCGAAGAAACTTATTGCTTATCTCTGCGTACCTTCGAGATAATAGTGACAGAAAATAACAATTTTTTTTAATGTTAATTGTTCCCTTTTTTTAATCATAGCCTTACTTTAGCACATATAATGTATGCTAAATGTCAAATAAATAAAAAGAGACTTCTCTGTAAAAGAGGTTATGGGGGCTCACTAATGACTGAAAAGCTATGACCTTTCTGAAGGAGTACTTTCATTAGTTCTAAAAAACACAACCAAAATGAAGACAAATAAAGCTTCAAACATAAAGTTGAATATGTTCACAAAGGATTCTGAAAAAATATTATGGTGAAAGATATTTGGGTCTATATTCTCTTGAGAAATCTCTATTTCCTCGTTTTCCAACGAAAGCAATTCATTGTCCAAGATCAAAGCACTAGCCTCTGGGAACAAATGTTTATGTAAACGAGCAAACTTTGGTTTGATATGGCTGATGTAAGGATCTGAGCCAATTAGAAAGCTGTGGATAATGTGTAAATTAGTCTGAACTCTAACGATTTTTCCTGTATGTGCTATTCTAACATTCTTGAAATCTTTATTCCTCGCTTCGGAAGCTTCTTCGGAAAGCATGCCTATCGGAATAAAGGAGAAATTTTCATAAATATCTTTTGCCAAGTATATTTTGAATGTTCAAAATGTACTTGGCTACAATTTGTTTTGAAAAAATACATTATTTATGATCTCTCTCTATCTCTTTTACAGAGAAGTCTCTTTCTATTTATTTGACACTAGCAGCGCCCCGCGGTTTCACCCGCGTTAATCCCGATCCCTTGGGAATATCGGGATAAAAAGCCTATATGTTAATCCAGGTCTCCAGCTATCTACGTACCAAGTTTCATCGCAATCGGTTCAAAGGTTTTGGCGTGAAAGAGTAACAAACATCCATACATCCATACATCCTCACAAACTTTCACGTTTATAATATTAGTAGGAAGTAGGATTACGCATACATTATATATGCTATGATTAAAAAAAAGCGAACAATTAACATTAAAAAAATTTGTTATTTTCTGTCACTATTATCTCGAAAGTACGCAGAGATAAGCAATAAGTTTTCTAACATATGTGATTGCCATCTCGACATCGCTTAAGGTTTTTGAGAAATTGAATAAAATGTAATAACTCCCATACAAAAAAAAAAAGAAATATTTTTTTACAGAAAAGTATTTGAAGTAGGACAATAATATTTTTTTGCCTTATCTGTTATCAGTGTTATCACTGTATCAACAATAAAAAAAAAATATCAGCGGTCTACTATCAATGTCCACTTTTTTTTGATTTGGGACCAGTGTGCGGCGCACAGTGGGCTGACAATCGACTTTCATAGACATAGGGATTTCAATTTTTATGTGTCGTTTTTTTTTGTTGGATACGGCTGTTGTTTACTATTACTATGCTCAAATAAGTCAAAAAAGTTAATTTAGACTATAAACACATGAATTATAATTTATTACGAATAATTTGTATGAAGCTCGCATGAAAACCTAATTATCTTTGGAACCGCAAGTCAAACTGTAATGTCCTTGGGGGGGGGTCATAGTACGTATTATTTATGATTTTTTGACATACCACATATAAATAACGGTTACTGCTGCGGAATTTGAAAAAAAATAGAGAAATATTTTTTTCTTAGTAATTGATTTTAATGCATCAAGTCAAAATACAAAGTACCATTTAGCTATTACTGATGCCCACAACCCGTGCTTTACCTAGGATCTCCACCTGGGTGAAGCACGCACGCGGTCCAGGTTCTCGTGCTCCAACTACTATTAAGTACAGTTGTGTGCATAATCATCGATAGTTCGATAGATAGAATAGATGAAAATGAATAGAAATAATAGATCTGTATTAAATATTTCTATTTACATGATTCTTAAATAATACAAAATACACCTAATCAATATAAAATGTTCTTAAATCTGTTGTCGCCACATTAAAAACTCTTATATATTTTATTGAAAATAGAGATAAACTATAACAGATGATAATAAAGTTCACTATTTAATAAAAATAAGTTAATAGATATTATTTTGACTGGTTATACCGGTAACGCAATTCTATTAGTCGATGGATAAATATTAACAAATTGTGGGATTATAAAACGGTAGGAATTTGTTTAGAACGAGGGACTTGAGTGCAAACAGAGGTACGAACAACTTGGCAGTTGCTGTTAGTTAGTGATTTTCATAGTTTATATCAGTGGTTTTGAGCCTGTTTCTAACATCAGAAGTGAGATAAAGAACGCGCCCCAATTAAAGGAAAAAAAAGTGTTAGTAAGTAAAAAGTTTCTTGTGCAAGATTTTGCTATTCGTAAATCCCAACGTCCTCATCAAGCAATCGTGATGCAATGAGTATGCACCTAACAGTAAGCAAAAACGTTTTTATTTGTTATTCCGAGTGTGTGTTTATTCTAATGTGGGTAGATGTGATAGAAGCGAATACTTGTACTATCGGATTCATTATTGTGATATTCTTACTGTTAATTTAGAGTTGGAAGCTTAACTATTATTTATAATTTACTAATTTGTTAAAAAAAATCTACGGATTGCAAAAGTGTAGGTACATGTATTTTATTTAAATAAGAGGGTATATGGATAAAATGAGGTGTTCGAATATTTCTATATTTGTAGAAACTATTTGCCACAAAAACATAACTGTTAATACTTTGATTGCTTGGATTAATTTTGCATGACAAAATGGTTAAAAATGGGTTTTACGAGTTATTACGTTAAGAATTTTATAAAAATAAAATAAAATAATTCGGACTTTAATTCGAAGTGTTTATCAAAAGTACTAGTAGTAGGTACCTACTAAGACGAAAATTGAAAATGAAGCAGCGTTAAATATCCCTTTAAAGTGATGTTAATAACTGGTTTTTGTTGAAATATGAAGTAGTCACAAAAAGTGTGTTGAACACCCCAATCCTGTTAAAAGCTTTTAAAGTAGATTTATACTCTCTAGTTTCGCAAAAGTAGTCTATTAACGCTTTAATCAGAAATACTATTAGTGCCTGTTATCCGCTTATATGAAACAAAAAAGAAAGAATTGGTTTTTATCAGTGCAATTGCTAGGTGCTAATGTTTTATAAGACACTTAAAGTCATTCCAGGCCGAACTTCACAGGAAAAGGAAGTACAACCACGTCGAAAAACTTGGTCAGGCATAAAACGAACCAGTGGCTATCAAACATTAAGAACATGTTTGGACTAAATTAGCAGAACTGGATGAAAACCACCTGAAATTGGATAGACCAGGATGTTGGCCGGTATTTATATTTCTGTATTTGTGAAATCTGCCTAGTACATAATTATGGCTGTGTCATAATTTTGTTGACTGATATTTGAGAGAAGTATGTATGATGATAGACTTAAGAGTGAGGAAAAAGAACATAAGAAAATATGTATGATATTTAGTCTAGTACATTTGCTTCGGACAATACTGTGTAACCTATATGCGGAATTTACTCGTGTAAAGTCAGACGTTAAGACCCGTTGTGATATGCAACTAGGGTTGGCCAAAGGCATCGCCTAGGGGAAGCTTCGGGTGCTTGACGCTGGCTGTATAACTTACCGCCGATAGAACAGTTATGTAAGCATTAAGGTTCTAGTAGTGTCCGGGGTTTGTCTAAATATAGCGGGGAGCTCTTTATCTACTGGCCGTCGATGGAATAGTAGATGGAAGAGCCCTCGTTGCTGTTTAAAAAAAAAGTGATCGATGCAAAGAAATATATTGAAATAGATACAATCTAATGGTAAATACTTTGTCCTCAGCAACTATACCACACCATGACGCTATCCGGGACGGATGCGTATGCAGGAGGGCCGTGTTGTCGCCACATTAAAAACTCTTATTTATTTTATTAAAAACTAGCAAACCCGGCGAACTCCGTTTCGCCACCAGATGGCTTCGTTTTATGTAACATTTCCTTTGGTGATTAAAAGAAGAAGAATTTTGTTTTTGTTTTATATTTGAAAAGGAAAAATTTTATTTCATTTCACAACAGTAATGAATTAATTTCGATTACAAAAATGAATTGTATTTAGTTGAACTTCTCTAAGTAAATGAAAGTGAATCCGAAGTAAATACTGAATCGAAGCGTTATACGTGTCCGCAAATTATCCACTTCATTGAAGTGCTCTTTGGTAAACCAATTTTTTTGTTTTTTGGTCTGACGTTAACACAAACAAAGCGGATGGTTTCCCAACTCGTGAACACGCAACGTGTTATACGTGCCCATGTGAAAAACAATGACTTTCTAAATTTATCCCGCAAACACTAAGCGATTGGCCATGCGACTTGTTAATTGTCATTGCGAACGCAAGGCGAACTGGAAATTGCAATCGTTTGAAGTCAAACGGAAGATCAGTCGGAATCATTGGTATTCGAGGAATACATACATTTTCACCTGCGTACTTTGCGTTAATAATGGTTGCCTCAATCAAATTCGGCATACGTCTTTTTACCGAAAGTCGAGTACCGTTGCAAAGTCGCGGTGGATTCAAATTACGCAATATCATAATAACTGTACCAACTTTGAGTTGCAAGTTATGTGGTGGAAATCCTGGTAACTCCAGAGAGTTCAAAAACTCCGTTGGATAATTTACTACATCATCGGGATTTGTTATGGAATCAACGGATTTGTATGTCACCAAATCGCCAGAAATTTTTGATTGAATGGTGAAATTCAGTGCGTGTACATCATTATTCTTTGCGGCAAGAATTGCTCGTTGACTTAACCAAGCATAATTCTGATAATTCTCACTAATGTTTGGGAAAACATTTTCAATAAGAGCTAATTGAGCGTCTACAAATCGGCAAAAGTCGTTGGTAAGAGTAATTAATCCAGATGTCGCATCAACTGGGACTTTTCCATTTCCAACAGCCAACAATTGTTTGGAAAATTGTGCAGCACTTTGATCATTTTGAAGTTGAACTCTCATATTAGTGGTTAGCGATAATGTTTTTATATTATTCCATAAAGGTGATGCCTTCAGGCAAGCATTCAATTCATCTGGAGGCATTCCACGGGGAATTACTGGCAACGTCTGCCTGAAATCGCCTGCCAACAATATCATCTACAAACGATGTGTCTCGTTTACACGATGCTGCCAAGCGATTGTATGATGCCAATGATCTTCGTGTGCTCACGCGTTGTCTCAATCGGGCATTTTCTCTTATTATATTTAGTCTTTCTTCGCTTAAGTTCTGTGAATACACTTGTTGCTGGCTTGCATGCCTTGTGCGGCGGCCGATGTTCGCACGTCGTCCTCTAGGCATTTTGGACTATGGACAGAGTGGTGAATTTAACCTCAAATGCACGATCCACATAATTTACACAGTTCAACTTACCACCTTAAAGACAAATGCCTGCTGTTGAAATTGAATAAAAATTTGCACAATACACGTGATTGATTTGATGGTTTCCAATTGAAATGTTAGGAAACGAATAACTTATTTTTTTTACTTTTCACAATTTAATAGTGAACACAATACCGGTTTGTCACATGAAATTAACTGAGCAGAGAACAATGAGTAGCTGTCAAACAATGTATCACGCACCGGCGCCATCTACTTAAAATATTGGTTTGTAGTACATGCTATGTATCATGGTGCTGTATTTAAAAAAAGATTTTCCCGCTTTTCTGTTGAAATTTTTCCTGAATTTTCTTTGCTATAAACCTCATGGAGCCCGAGACCTTTCCAACGAATGCAAAACCATGGAAATCGGTTCGTGCGTTCTGGAGTTATAGCGTCAGGAAGGAAAACCCGACTTATTTTTTATATAGTAGATAGGGAAAAACTATAATAGATGATAACACAGTTCACTATTTAATAAAAATAAGTTAATAGATATTATAATGACTGGTTATACCGGTAACGCAATACTATTGGTCGATGGATAAATATTAACAAATTGTGGGATTATAAAACGGTAGGAATATGTTTAGAACGAGGGACTTGAGTGCAAACAGAGGTACGAACAACTTAGCAGTTGCTGTTAGTTAGTGATTTTCATAGTTTATATCTGTGGTTTTGAGACTGTTTCTAACAAATCATATAAACAAATTACATCAATATACATATATGGAATAAAGAATATTATTATATTTAAAAACCTATAAAATACACTAATTAATATTCAAGATCGCTCTCATCGGATTCCAATTCGGAATCAGGATCCAAAGTAGATACATCCAAAAACTCGAACGGAGTTTCTGGAGACTTGATGAGTTCTAAGGTTTCAACGAAGAAATCCCGGTTTTTTTTCAAATCAAATCAAAATCATTTATTTCAATTAAACCACTATGGGTATTTTTGAATTGTCAGGAGTCAGTCAGACTAAGTCAGTTGTGAAGCTAGTTGCCTGTTCCAATTCGTAGATCCAGTGGAGAAGAACAGGCATAAAACTCCAAGGACACTCTTTTTTAACATGTTTTTAACAAATCTCTGGTTACTTTGCTTATATGCGCAAGTTAAATTTGAGGACAATGGAACGTATTGTTCTAAACTATTACCTACTATTAAATGTAAGTAACAGCAGTTCGGAAATGATCAGCCACAACCAACGACTCTCGGTCACGAGCATGACGCACGCGCCAGCCATCGTCCATTTCAACCATATGATATCAATTGATATCAAAGGGAGCCGAATGACCCGACACGTACGCCACCATCGGCAGGACGTCTAAACAATCATGGCATACTCAGAACTGCCAGGCAACACAGCAATTTAACTTGATATGTTATTGACTACACAGTTCTCACATGTACAATTAAAAATTTACTAAATGTAACAATGATTTGCAAAGTTAACAATGTCAATAATAATGATAAAAATATTAGTAAATAGCATGTCATATAAAACTTAGTCTACAAGTGAATATTCATCTTTCTTAAGACCACTCATTTGCAGTGTGGCTGTGGAGCAGGACCAGCATTTAGCCAAGTATTTTTATCAGCTAAATAATCGTCTAGTTTATAATATGCTTGTTTACATAGTGTGCGTTTAATGCAAGTTTTTTATTTCTTCTTATTTAGTTGAAGAATATTAGGAGGTATTTTATTATAGAATGTAATATAGTACCCCATGAAAGATGTTTGCACCTTTGTTAGTCTAAATTTTAGTTCTACTAATTTATTTCGTTCTCTAGTAATGAAATTATTTTTTCACATCGTTGAGTGACTAAAGGTGTAATTTTTTTCTGACATACATAATGTTTTCATAAATATACTGACAAGGCACCGTCAGGATGTTAATTTCCTTAAATAGTTCCCTAAGGGATTCGCGACTACGTAGAGTATAAATGGCTCTGATAGCTCTTTTCTGCAGATTGAATATAGATTCTATATCTGCAGCACGCCCCCACAACAAAATACCGTAGGACATGACACTGTGAAAATAACTATAGTAAACTAGTCTTGCAGTATCTATGTCTGTTAATTGGCGGACTTTCCTTACAGCATATGCTGCAGAACTTAGCCGCTTTGAAAGCGATGATAAGTGAGCACCCCATTGTAATCTAGAATTTAGCGTAATCCCTAGGAAAACAGTTTCATTGACGAAATCTAACTTTTCCTTATTTAATAAAACTTGGCATTCATTGTGTCTAACGTTGGGCAACGAAAATCTTATACATTTAGTTTTTTTCCATTTAACACTAATTGTTGGCAGTAAACCAACCATGTACTAGATGAATAATATTATTTACATCGTCAAAACTACTGGCGCGTCTATCAACTTTAAAAATTAATGATGTGTCATCAGCAAATAATACCATTTTAGGCTGGCTATCCAGTAAATGGGGGAGATCGTTAATATATACAAGAAAGAGAAACGGGCCCAATATCGATGCCTGCGGCACTCCCATTTTCATCTTTGATTCTAATGAATTGACGCCATTTATCTGGACCAACTGTTGTCTATCACTCAAGTAAGATTTTAGCAAACAGAGTGCTCTTTTAGAAAGTCCGTAATGCTCAAGTTTTAGTAGAAGCGTTTCATGGCTTACGCAGTCAAATGCTTTTGAGAGGTTGCAAAAGATACCAAGAGCATCCTTTGCTTCCTCCCATGCGGTGTAAATATGCTGTAACAAGGTAACACCGGCGTCAGTTGTACAACGCCCTTTAGTGAAACCGTATTGTTGATCGTGAAGGATGTTGTTTGCATTAAAATGAAGTAGCATTTGACTAAGCATAATCTTTTCGAAAACCTTACTAAATACCGGTAGGACTGAAACAGGCCTATAATTATTTGCATCTTTACTGTCTCCGGATTTAAAAAGCGGTATTACTTTACTATTTTTCATGAGATCAGGAAAAACTCGTTGATCTACACTCAAATTAAATATTAGAGCTAAGTAAGGAGCGGAAGTTTCAATAATGGATTGGCAAGTTTTGATCGACATCCCCCACAGATCTTCAGTAAATTTTACCTTAATATCCTTAAAAGCTTTTATTACTACTGCAGGGTTTACGTGCTTTAAACTAAAATCTACGGGACAGCTACGAACATTTTTTCTAAGAATACTGAAAGAGTGAGTAGGAGAGGAGTCCAGAGTTTCAGTAGTTTTTATTGGAATGTCAGTAAAAAAATCAACAAATTCCTGAGCTATGTCCTTGTCAGAGCTTAAAGTACCACGCCCGTGTTTCTAAAACATAATTGTTATTCGATACTTTATTCCTACCAGTTTCATTATTAATTATTTTCCAGGTAGTTTTTATCTTATCTTCAGAAAAATTTATTTTATTACTAATAAAATTTGATTTAGCTACCCTACATACTTTTCTAAAAGTTTTCGAATAATTAGCGACGTACCGTTTGAAAGACTCGCTCTTTACGTGATGCCTTAGGCTATAAAGTTCGTACAACCTATCTCTACTTTTCCTAATGCCTGTGGTTGCCCAATCACTAAAAACAAATTGGGGGTTCACATACTTAGTTTTCTTTAGAAAGATATTTTCGAATTCATTCTGCACTACCGAAAAGAAATCTTTGTAAAATTCATTTACGTTATTTACGTTATTTACGTTACTATCAAGAAAAGCTAATTTGTTATTTAAATCAGAATCAAATTTCATTAGTTTTCCAGATATTATTTGTCTAATATTCATTTGCACCTTCTGCAAGGGTTTGTTAGAACTATAGGTGACACTCAGTCTACTATTATCTGAAGGCAGATAATCTACAATTACAAAATTTACAAAACATTATCTAAATATTCACAATTACAAAAAACATTATCTATACAAGTGGCAGATGTCCGAGTTACACGAGTAGGTTCTAAAAAAATATTGGTCAGATTAAAAGATTTAAAAAGGCTTAGAAATTGATTAGAACTTGAATTCTCTTCTAAAATATGTATATTAAAATCACCACTTATTGTCACTGATTTATTATTAGTAGAGACTTTCGCCATTACGTCTTCCATTATAGTATCGAAGGTAGAATAATTGAGAATTTGGGGGCCTGTAAACCATAAACTTAGTATTATGTTTATGCTGTAAACACACACTACAACATTCCTATCCAGCTCAACACAGGATCACTCAACACAGTGTTCGACCGAAAGTCTAACTATATCTTTCCTTTGTTTACATTTAATACAATTTTTAACTAAGATTAAGAATCCTCCGTGCAACATAGATTTTCGGTTAAAACAACTGGCCACACTATAGTTCTTATAATTAATTAACATTTGTTCTTCCTTCAACCAATGTTCTGTAAAGCACACAATGTCATATTGTATTTTTTCCAAAAACATTTCTACTTCTAGTGACTTACTAGACAAACCTTGAATGTTTTGATAGAAGAACTTTAAAGTATTCTGCTTAACCCTAGTATTATTTGCAGACTGTCTAAAGCTAGAAGATATATTGTGACATATTGCTCTAAGCCTATTGGTAATAGTATCTTTTATTGTCATATTGACTAGTTTAAATTATTATACGAAGCATGGCTCTAGACTATGTCATCACCAGGTAATAAATGTTTACTGCCTGTACCTGTACCCATAGTGTGAGAGCCCTCCTTCGTCCTAAAACTACTACTATCTAACCTAACATTAGTACATGTACTAAACTGTGTAAAGAATAATGAATTAGTCATATTATTTATGATATCCTTTTTTCTAACATATAAGCTACTACCTACAAATACTGTTAAGTTAGTAAATGTATTATATTTTTGTTTAAATGCACTAGAAACTATTTGTTTATATGTTGCACCGTGTTTGTGTTTAACTTCGGTCTTTGTGCAGAAATCAAAGGGATAGACGAAAGAATAAGCATATGAAGGATATCCTCATTGGAAGCTTGCCTAGTCTTTTTCCGCGAATGATGTTCCCGGAACCTCCTAAAATCTTTGTTACGGGCCTCTGAGGCTTCTTCTGAGAGCCTTCCAATAGGCATAATATCGTTACTTGCGATTATGTCCGCACCATGTATCAGTTACTTATGTAACTTATGGACGGTCGACGACATGTGGTACCAGTCGTATAACTCCACATACCTTTCTGCTGTTTTGCGGGAATATTCTTTAAATTTTATAACATCGATTTGCTCTCCAGATGTTATTGTTTGCAGAATCTTATAACGAGCTCTTCATCCAACCCGGTAATGGCTGCAGTTTTATCGGGGAATTCTAAAAATCGCCTTGCAGTATTTCCGTCATTCGTGGTCCCTGAGCGTTATTGCACGATATCGATCAAAAGATTTAGTTCATTTTCAAATTTGTCTTGGATCACTTTTTTCCTTGTCTCCAACAATGCCTTGTGCTCATCTCCTCGTGCAGCCCACTTTTTGAAGTCAAGTCTGTACGCTATATGTAAAACACATTCCATCGTATTTATACCAGCATGTAATGATGACAATCCAAATTCATATAACCCAGTGGATACAGTCTTTGATGTTACAACATCCAAGCGGTTAATTTCCGTTGGTTTTGATAAACACAGGTAGCATGATGCGTTCGATCTAGCCCCAGAAAGATACGTGCATATTTTAGCGTCGATCATTGTCATCTTCAGCTGATGACTCACCTGATTACTGTTACACTCATTGACTTGGATAAGAGACCTAATTTCATCATCCAATTGCGTTTTGTGACTGATGACCACTTCTTCGTTCTCCTTTGCAAATGTAAATTGCACTGGACGACAATATAAGGCTGAGCATGGCTTTGGATTCGTCCATAAACTTTCGTCTCCAGCAGTCAGCTGTAATGGCACTAAATACGTCATAAATATGCTGGAATCTTCTTGTTGTCCCTCCATTTTCTGTTTATATCGGCTTTGGTTGGAAGCACCATCAAATCCCCACTTAGATATTAGCTTCAAATCTTTATTTTGCACATCTTCAGGTAGACTTTCAAGGATCATTTTCACTGTGATATCGAGTAATGCTTGAAGCGTAATCCTTGCTGATGAATCTGCTAGTCACTGATTGCTTTGGAGGATAACATTGTAGTTTGGCTTGTTGTACTTTGTAGTAAGACGGGTAAATGTCTTTTGTACCTTCCCGAATGGTCGTTTCGAAGAAAGAAGCTACCCTAGTGCTTTTTCTGGTGTAAATATGGTAGTTGAACTGGTTTGTTAAGAATTTCCTTAATTTCTGTTTCGGATTTTTCAGCATATATTCGATAACAGATGCGACATTTTCACGACCATCTTCTTTCAAAAGTAATGCACCTGAATATGCCAATTTATTTGGATCACCGTCATTATAACTTTCAGATCTTCTCTTCTTTTGCTTGCTTTCTAGATCTTCGAATGCTTTTCTAGGTATTTTTGTCATTGTGCCAATAGATGATGTCGACGGTTCTGGACAGATATTTGCGCTAGCTTCCTGGTGTTCTTCATTTGATTGTGGTATGATCAAACTGGTTGGCACGCAACTTGGCTAATCGACATCAGCCTGAAGCCAATTTTTACACTGCTCTCTGAATGTTTCAAGTAAACGGTGAGATTTCTGCCACCTCTGTGAAGCTGCTTGTGTGAATCTGCGCGGCACAAACAATAGTCCTCGCGACAACGGTGCGTTTCCATTGCTCACCTTAACGATATTAAATATTATAATTAAATAGTACTAAGTGTGTATAAAGTAGCAATGTATATAATAGTGCAGTATATGTAAAGTTATGATATATATAATATCGTTATATATATCGGATTGCCAAACGGGATACTATATAAAATTTGCTATTTTGCTTCGTTGATGGCATCGGACATTTTGTACGCATGCAATGATAACCAACTGATGGTCAGATTCGCATACTTGCACCTTGCACTGCCTATTGTCGGGAAGTCCCAGCCCTCTAAATTTCTTATCTGACTATTAATTACATATATTATAATAATAATTGTCAATAGTGCTTACGTCTTCCTGCGATCATCGCTCTTCGTTGCCAGTGTTGTTGCGACTAGGGCTAGAGAGAGTAACGATCGGTTGCTGAAAACAGAATAGCGTACCTATTCTGTAATCTACTATATCTGTAATAAATTTTATTCTTTAAATAACTCATAAATGTTTTCAAAAATGAGAATTTGACAATATCCATCAATACTTACGATTTCTACACTGTCTGTTTCATCCGCATCGGCACATTCAAGTCCCAGTTGTTCTTGCAACATTCGAACTGTAATAAAAATAATGTTTTAGTACATCCAAATGTAAGATTTTAATCTCAAAATATTCTAGCAGTAGGTACTTACTTTTTAACTCCAAGTTTTGATTTGTGCTTGCCAAATTGACGACAGTTTCTTTCGAGGCGCGTTGTATCCCTTTTTTTATTTGCTCTATAACTGTTGCCAGCAGATGCGCATTACTGACCTTTAAGATGTTCCAATAATTAAACTACTCTTTAAGTGTACAGATGTAACATACATTTTATACAAACATTTACTATACATACTTATTACTATGCAAAAGTCCCGGGCTGAGAATCCCGGGGCTGCAAGTTAACCGTGGTTACGGACGAGTGTTGGGGCCGATGTTATCTTTAGATCCAGCCAAGTGTCTACCCCTTGGCTATTTATTGTGATGGGTTTTTTGTAGGGACAATATATCTGAAGTTGTATGTATTCCCGATAGTTTTATACAAGTAGCAAAACTAAAACTTTAAGTAGTTAAAAATGATTTTGTAACAATTATTTATTAACATAACTTACCATTTTTCCGAACATATGTTCTCATCACAGAAAATGCTGGACAAAGTGATTAACCAATAAGTAATTTACTAAATACAAATAAGTTATTCGGAAATAAGAATTAGTTAGAACATGCATCAATACTTACAAATGCCCCATTATCTGTTCGATGTACATACATAAGTCGTCACCATCTAACCCCACTTGATAAAGACACCAGTTGGTATAGATGGTAACTAACATCAGGATCACATTGCACGGCATCAGCTAACTCGGCAATCGCTTCAGCTACTTGGCTGTGACGCTCTCACCCGTATAGGGCGTAACGGGCTCTTTTTTCTTCCTAAAAATAAATTTGTAAAATATAATTGCAAAGAGCATTGCAATATTTAAAGATGCTTATACGTCCATAGAAAATTATATTAACATCAAAATCTTATAATATTTATGTACGTAATGTACGTAGGGATAAAACCTATTACTTATAATGTTCAGAATAAAGTTTGGTACTAGTAAATTTTGTTCTGTTTAATTTTGAAAACAAATTTCTTTACGTTACTTCAGTTTATTTGTATGTTGACTTCAAAGTGTAGTGCCTCCTTTTTTGTGGAAACCCCCACAGGTCAGACTCGAACCGACTAAATCCACACAATGTTCCTTCACCGGGTCTTATGGTCAGGTCAGGTTTACCCTAGAAAAGCACCAAATACTGTTTGTCTCTATGCACCAAATACTGTCGATTATTACATTTCCTGATTAGATTTGCATTTCCGCATACGATTGAATTTGGATCGGGTTTATGATATAGACACATATTTACATATTACATCGTACAGCGTACATCTTAAAGTAAAAGCGACATTACATTTAAATCTTTATCATTGCTTTGAGTAAGTCTTAAAAATAAAAAAATGTCACTATAGCCCAGTCAAGGACCGAAAATCTTTAAATTGTTGCAAAATTCCTTTCCACCAAATTTTTTTTGTCTCGTCGCCAGTATACGATTTGACTAATCTAGGTGGACAAGAATCAGGAGCCTTTGTATAAATGCCTTCGATATGGTATAAAAAGGTGTTACAAGAACACATTAATAAATATTTAATTAAATCATAATCTTGCCTTCTGGATTTCTTTATTTTTTGCTTCCAAAGCCTCCTCAGACATTTGTCCAACTGGTATAATGGAATTTTGTGTATTGTAGCGGGCATATTATACCATGGGTGTAAACTAAGATATACTTCCCAAGTTTCTGGGTAATAATTTTGAAATTTATCACTATCTACTTCATACCCAGAAGCTATGGCTGCGAGAATTGTTCCAAGATTCTTTATCAATTTGTTATCTAGACCAGTGATCTCCGCGGTTGTTTTATAATTAAGAGGACAGTACTTTAACCACTAAGTGTAGTTATTACTTAAGTGTTTGTTGTTATTATTATAAGTTACTTCATGTATTGTACTACAGCTCCTTTTTATGGAATAAAAGTTTTATTATTATTATTATAATTTAAAAAAAAATGCTCGTGCTGTGTTCCCATTATTGTTTGTTCCAAAGCCTGGCTTGTCGAGGTTAGGCTTGCCGTCTGGAAAGCGGAGACTTCTTTGAAGGGTTCCGGCTTCTCCGTAAGGGAATTTTTGACTAAAATTCGACAACATTTTGGCATGTCAGCGTGCTGGACACAAGATGGCACTATAGTCATTAAAGTCCCCGATAACAGCCGCCATAAAATAACATCCCCGGACGAGCTGAAACCCTTAATAGCCAAGTATCCAAAGGTAACATGCACCAACAGAAGCGACCCCGGTAACGCGAGTTCAAGCATAACTACGAAAAGTTCAAGAAGACTGTAATAAACATAGGTATTTCGTGACACTACTGCTCGTTGCATTTTATCATTATTAGATAACCTGCTTATCCACTTTTAATACAGTTATGCATCTACTCATTATTGGCTTAGATATTATTATCTTCATGGTGTAATCACAAATACTTCTTTCCTGTTTACCTTCAATTCAATCATTATCATAACAATATTTTTTACATCAATGCTAAAAACCACAGTGACATCTATGTCATCTGTCAAGTTAATAACATTTATTTCGTTATACATCCAATTTGCGTTCGAATACTTTTAGTTGGTTAAGAGTGCCCACAGACTGTATTTAATTTTTTTTTTGTTCTTCTAAATGATTACACCATAACCTTATATACTAACTAAGTTTATGGATTACACTGTGCTTCAGTAGCATGAATACGATTTATGTTGTAGTCGTTTTGTTTCAATATTTTGTTTAATATATATTAGATGGTAATATGTATCTGTACCAACTGGCGGGTGGTGTAGAAACACGCTCCACAAACTGGCCTGTTAATTATAAAGGCGTATGCATGTATTTATGATATACTCTTACATAATTTAAGTAGAATATATTTCCTTATAATATATTGTATGTTTTATATGTTTATATTATTATTTTAATGATTAGTGATGATGATGAAGTGTATTATTCTGCTAACGACTCTTCTGATGAGAATAGTTTCTGTTCTCTGATCGACACACTGGGCGACCGATTACGGCAAACTTTTGACAATCAAACTCGTTCTCATCTACACGTATGTCATATAAACGCTCAGACTGTCCCCAGTCATTATAGTGAATTGACTGCGACTTTCACCGACAGTGACGTTCATGCCATCCTGATTTCAGAGACTTGGCTCAAACCTCACTTGCCTTCGACCTCATATCCACTTACAGGCTTTGTTCTTATTCGTAATGACCGACTAGATAAAAGAGGTGGTGGTGTCGCCATCTACCTTCGAAGCTTTTTACCCTATAAAATTCTTGCCTATTCTTTTTCCAACCCAACCACCACTGTAAAATATCTTTTCCTTGAGGTTTGTGTCAAGGGAGTTAATGTTGTTCTAGGTGCAGTGTATTGCCCTCCTGTTGTCAACTACTTCTCCAGTCTGGAAACAGTTCTGGAATCTTTAGAGTCGGAATACTCACACCACATCATCATGGGAGATTTCAACACAGACCTCCTCGCACTCAGCTCTCCTCGAACACGTAATCTCCTTCAGATCGTCGAATCTACCAGTCTCCATGTCCTGCCCCTTCAAGCAACTCATCACAACATTGAACACCAGGACACCTGGCTTGACCTAATGCTTACCTCTGCTCCATACCTTGTCTCCTCCTATGGTCAATATCCTGCTCCTGGATTTTCCCATCACGACTTGCTCTTCCTTTCCTATATCCTGAAACCACCTAAATCCCCTCCAAAAATTCTTCATGTTCGCAGCTATAAATGTATGGATGTCAAAAAATTATGTGCTGATGCCTCCAAAATAGACTGGAGCAGTGTGGCAGCTGTTACCGACGTGAATGATAAGGTCAGCATCTTTAATGACACCATACTTAGTTTATACGACACCCACGCTCCTGTTAGGAAAGTGAAATTAAAGCGTCCGCCGGCACCTTGGATGATGGAGGAAGTGAGAATTGCAATGAGACGGAGGGACCGAACTTTCCATAGGTTTAGGAATCATCGTTCTGAAGACACGTGGAACCTTTTCAAGGCGGCTAGAAATCGGTGTAATCAGGTGGTACGTAACGCAAAACGCCGATACATTCTGGAAAATATAGAGGCTTCATCTCCTACAAGTATCTGGAAGTTTCTCAGTACACTGGGTATTTAAAAACAACAACGTCTCGAGTTTCAGAAGACAATTGGTTTGAATGATATCAACCTACATTTCACATCTGCAACTCAGCTGGATCATCAAACCAAATGTCAGACCTTGGGCTATATACAAAGTCTAACTAGTCCAGTTATTGACTTCTTTCAATTTTCTCAGTGCCTCCTGAGGATATCAAAAAGACTATCCTATCTATTCGTTCCAATGTCGTGGGCTACGATGGCATTAGTCGTCGCATGATTGTCACTGTTCTGGATCATGTTCTTCAAGTGATAGCCCATATCATTAACTTTTCCCTTGACTCTGGAACCTTTCCCTCTCTCTGGCGTAAGGCTTACATCATACCCTTGCCCAAGACAAATAACCCTTCTCTACCACACCACTTTCGACCTATCTCTATTCTTCCTTTTCTATCTAAAGTGCTCGAGGCTTGTGTACATAAGCAGCTTTCGCAGTTTGTATACCGAAACAATCTCCTAAGTCCACTGCAATCTGGCTTCAGGCCCGGCCATAGCACTATTTCCGCTCTCCTCAAAGTGACTGGCGATATTAGGGAGGCCATGGAAAACACTAAAGTTACTGTGTTAGTCCTGGTTGACTTTTCGAATGCCTTCAATACCGTCTGTCACGAGGTCCTACTATCTATCCTTTCATATCTTATGATCTCCTCAGAAGCACTGGAATGGTTCTCCACTTATCTTCAGGGACGTCAGCAGTGCGTTCGTGTTGATGACTTGTCATCGAGTTGGAGTGATCTCTGCATCGGCGTCCCTCAAGGCGGTATATTATCTCCTTTAATATTTTCATTATTTATTAATCTGATAACCCACGACCTTCAGTGTACGTATCGCCTGTATGCCGATGACTTGCAGCTTTATACACAGGCCAGGGTTGAAGATACATCGCAAGCCATTAATAAAGTCAATAAGGATTTAGAATACATAAGATCCTGGTCGACAAGATTCGGCTTATCAGTAAATCCTAATAAATGTCAGGCGATTGTCATAGGGAGCAAACAAATGATGAGCAGGTTAGACACTACTTCATCCACACCGATTGTCTTTGACGGATCAAATATATCTATAAGTTCAGTAGTTAAAGACCTGGGCTTATACATTGACTCCACACTTGATTGGCGGGCCCAAGTTACTCACGTGAGTCAGCGAGTCACTGGAGCTCTCCGAACTTTATATCGCCTGAAGAATTTCCTCCCCACTAAGACAAAAACTTCCTTAATGCAGCCCCTAATCGTTCCTACAATTGACTATGGTGATGTGTGTTATTTCGACCTGAATGCAGACCTCCTCAACAAACTAGATGGCCTTCTCAATAACTACATTCGATTCATTTTCAATCTTCGCAAATATGACCATGTATCTGCTTTACGTTCACAGTTAAAATGGCTTCCTATTCGCCAACGTCGCAATTTGCGGGCTCTAACTTCTCTGTTCTCCTTTTTAAACTCCCCATCGCCACCTTCTTACTTAGTTAGCAGACGTGGCGCCTACCGCACACGGACGATCTTGGCTGTGCCCTGCGATCCTCTCTGTGTACGGTAGTGTTCTTCACTTATAGATTACAGGACAACCTATAAGAAGTTTATGGCCTTAAAATAACATGGTAAATCTCTCAAGAAAAACTTATATTTACATTTTATTTTATGGAACACAGTGTGAACGCCGTATGGGTTCCTATGTAATTTTCATTGTGTCTTCATTGTCAGACTATATATAAGTCTCTTCTCGGCATCAGTTGAAACAAACATTAAGGTATTAATGTTTTAACAGTAGATAAATAGTGACAGATCATTTTTCCAAACCATTTCAATACTCACTAAGCGCGTCCAGTGAAACCTCTTCTTGAGAGGAGACTTCAGTGTCCTCCTCTAACGTTTCACCTTTGAGCGCCAATTCCGCCGTCAACTTTTGAACTGTGATTAATGAGCAGTAATTAACAAATTATGTTTAATAGACAAATAGCTTGTTTTGTATAATATTATATAAAATACAATCAATATTTACTTAGCGATTCCAAATTTTTATTTTGGCGCTCAAAATCTGCCATGTAAAGTTCCAGCGTCCTCACTGGTCCTTTCCCTGATGAAGCAGAGAGCCGTAGCGAGCCGCTTTAGATGTTCGATCTAAAACAAAAACAAAGAGAAGTCAATATTCAATTAAGTTTATTTTTTATAATAATATTGCTACCAATGTTTGACCAACTGACGTTAGCATCTAACTCCATCATGGCATTTGACGTCTCATTCCGACGCTCTCTCTCAGAGAGAGGCAGTTCAAGTAATAACATCAAATACTTACGTCAGCGATCTCTTAAAGCTGTATAAAAGTTGCACTTCTATGTCAACGTAATCAAAAGGTACGGTAATTTAATTCTTAGTTTTATTTATTTCAACAAATTTGAAAATTCTCAGGAAAATCTAACCCATAGGGTAACTCTCATTGACCTAGAATCGTGAAATTCGTGCGTTTAACTTTGGCGGAGGTCGGGGTCTGCAGAGACCATACGTGTGGTCAGTGGGTGACACACGGGTGAGAGCAATACGATTGCTGTTTGGCTGGAGAGCCGGGGCGTTACATGTCTTACTCGAGAGTTTCTGTAATCTGAGTTTTCTGTAAGCTGTATACAGTTGTACTGAGTAGTTTTGAAAGTTGATACGAACGATGGTTGTACGTGGGTCTGGCTTTTGTCTAGTTATTTTTGAATATCCTATTGCTTGTTTTAGTTTAAGTTTGATTAAAATAAAAAACAGAGTAAAGTTTTAATGTGTTTACTTTGCCCATAAAATGTAAAGTGTGGTCAGGAATGACCGAGGGCAACGAGTATTCTTGTAGATGTTTTGTTGTAGATTAACCGGCACACGAGGATGCGTGCAAACAGGATTGCTGTGTCGCATCTTCAGTCATTACTACGGATGCTTAGAGTGCCCTCTATAATAAATTCACTGGAAAGAAACACAAGCGCCATCTATCGGCGTTACGCTTAGTCGAGTTCACTTTAAGTTTGGTCACCACTGAGTCAACACTAACCTGGGAACTGTACAGTGTTTCTTTAGGTGTTTGCAATACATCAGTGATTAAATATCAAAAAGGAGTTTTCTCATCGCCCGTACCAACTTCGTGCCCACCTTATGCCAAATCCTGTGCCTGAGGATTCGACATGTGTGTATTATAGTGAGATATGAGTTTCTATACTCCAACCACTGATCATATAAACCATCGAAGGTAGGTAGATTTATTATAATAATATAGCCTTTTATTCAGATCTTTAGCTTATACATACGTACCTTAATAACTAATTCAAACAAAACAAATAAAAGTTAAAACTTATTCTACTATCTGCTGTTTGGTAATCTTTTGCAGATCTGTTTGCCAATCGGCAAAGGCCTCCTCCAACCTTTTCCACTCTGTCCTTACTTAAGCTACTCTGTTCCACGTCACTCCTGCCACCTCTTTGATGTCATCGTCCCATCGTTTCCGCGGTCTCCCTCTTTTTCTTTTACCTTCCCTGGGGTACCATCTTGTAACTTTCTTGCTCCATTTATCAGTACCTCTTATCATATGCCCCGCCCATCTCCATTTGAGTCTTTTGATTTTTACTGTAACATCTGTTGTTTTTGTTTTATTCCTAATGACGTTGTTTTTTACTCTGTCTGATTTCTTGATATTCAGCATACTCCTCTCCATAGCGTGCTGGCAAGTTGCAAGTTTGTTTATCAATTCTTGGGTTACAGTCCATGATTGGCAGCCATACGTAAGGACTGGTAGTATGCAAGTATTAAATAGTTTCCTTTTCATGTTAATATGAAGTGTTTTGTCCTTCATAACTTCTTTTAAGCTCCAGTATCTTTTCAATCCGTTTGTAATTCTTCTTTGTAATTCCTCGTACATTGGTTCTTTATGGTTATTGGTTGCTTATAAAATTTGTTATAGAAGTTTTTATTAGTGAAATTACTTCTGTAAGGGTTGGGACTGCTAGAAGGGTCGTTGTAAGCAAGGTCCGGTGCTAGGGTGCCAGCAGTTGTTCTAGGAGGTTCACGAAAGTCCTTACTGCGACTATCGTATCTTTCAAAACTTTTGCACACGTCGACCAGACTGGGAATATCGATTACGTTCGCGGTTAAGAGTGAGTTTGTGTAACACGGTCTAGTATTATTTAAAAGTATTTCGAGTCTATCGGATTCGCTAATTGGTGCGTCAAGGCAAAAAAATAATCCTTGCATTTTTTAGTGTTAAAACCTCGTGCGAGTGCGAGTGAAGTCTTATTAGGTACTGATATTAATCTGTAATCTCTTTTAAATTTTTGACATAGAAGGCTCCAGGACGAAACGTTATCTTTAATTCTGTGGTACCATGTTAACGTATCTTCCGAAAAAATCTCGAATGCGAAAGAGAGAATTTTATCTTCAGGTATACATACTCCTGCTTGACATCAATTCGTTCACTTTTTGTATCAAAGCGCGCACACATATTTTCCCATTATATTTAAATTTAGCTTAATCAGAGAAAAGTTCCCGCTCGTAAGAAAACCAATAAATTGCCGCGGTCTGACTATTTTCTATGGAGCAATCGGTTCGCAAATCGTGCTCAGGGAGCTGGGGGGCTAAGAGTTTAAAAGACGAGTGTAAGATGTGAAATTTGTTTCAAGTGGTTTCGATAAGACTGATTCTCATTGGGGCATCCATATGAACACAATTTAACCTATGGTAGATATGGTGTACAAATGCCTCTGTTCTGGTCAAAAGATTTTTGTCGAATTACGATTATAGCATTTTAATGTTATTGTCAGTTTTAAACAAGGAAATTTTAACGGCTGTGATATCCTCTTCGGGATGTATGTGTGAAACGAAAATGACCTCTGAAGGAGAAATCGGCGCGAGCTTAGAGATTTGCTTTCGAAGTTCGTTTACGGTGTTAGATTTTACTTCTCTTCTTAAACAGACCTTGTTGGGACTGTAATTCTGCTCCGGTGTGATATTCCCGTTGGTTATAAAGAAAAACTATTTCTTGCTTCTATAAGTCCATTCGCTACATAACAGTTACAATATGTTTGACGCGCGACATGTCCGACGGGCGTGGGCTAGCGTGTGGCTGTGGCGGGTGACGAACGCGGAGTCAGTTCGCGTCGCCGCCGGCGCTCGCTACCGTATAGCTGGGCGTTTTGCCCCCCTTCACCCGCTTACCGCTTAGCGGGGAGCCCGTTAGCGCGTTAACAGGCGCGTTAACTTGTTCCAAAATGTGTGAAGTAGGCAGCAAGCAGAGCCTATTGTAGGCCCTTCGAAGCACGCCTGATGAAGTCCTGACATCCGCGACACGTGCGATGCCGTCGGAGCCAAGATGAAGTTGAATCATGCGGCCGAGCAGCCATCGATTGGGCGGGAGGCGGGATTCCTTGACCACGGCCAGGTCCCCCAGCTGCAACAGCTCTCGTTCGTTTCGTTGCCATTTTGCACGCTTCTGCAATTCTGAAAGATATTTGCTGTGGTAACATTTCCAAAAATGAGCCGCTAAGGCTTGTGCTCGTTGATAACGTGGTAAGGTACTGATCATTGTCTCTCGCTCTGTTGTCACCGTTGTCCGATTTGATAGGTAACTCCGAAATATATCTAGGGATATACCACAAATTCCAGCATGTTCTAATTTGGACTCAAGGATGGAAACAGAGACCGTGTCGAATGCTTTTGACAGGTCTAAGAAAATGCCAAAACACCTGTAACTACTATCCAATCTCACAACTGCTTCTTCACAAAATTTGGATACAGCGTCTTCCGTCGAAACACCGGATCGGAATCCAAATTGGTTGTTTGATAGAGTATTATACTTCTTAAGATACTCAGTTAAGCCGTTACTTAGAATTTTCTCTAGGATTTTGGAAAGTGCACTGAAAACTGATATTGGCCTGTAATTATCCACACCTTCCCTATCCCCACCTTTAAAGACGGGAATCATTGAGGCTTTTTTCAGGCTATTTGGGAATACCCTAGTAGTAATCGAGATATTACATATATGTATTTATCCTTTATTAATTTATTGTATTATTACATTGAAATATTAAATCATATTGTAGCTTTGCAGCATATAAGCGTCTTGCGGTGAACTGTAAGTTTATATTGCTGGTAAATAAATAAATAAATATGTGATCACAGGAGCAAGCGTCTTATGTGATTGTTTAAGTACTAATGCTGGGATATAATAAAAAATCCAAAGTCGTTCTGGTCGTACGTTAAGAGTAAAAAAACTAGCAATACTCTCCCTAACGTAATGCATTACCTGAATGAGACAGCAGACGCAGGTGATAGTATTTCTAGACTATTTGCTAATTACTTTCATTCTACCTTTCAAGAGCCAGATTTCGAGGATCCCTTAAGTCTGTGTAACGAATCTCGCATACCGATTTCTACTATTAGTACTATAGAAATATGTGAAACTCATGTATTAAAGCCACTGCAGACCTTGGATCTCTCCAAGTCTGGTGGCCCCGATCTTTTACCACCGATATTCATAGTAAACATTGCAGAGAGCATAGTTAACCCAATTTTCATCCTATTTAAACGGTCGTTAGCAGAGGGTATAGTCCCTAAAATATAGAAGAGCGCGTTTGTTTCACCAATTTTTTAAAAGGGAGATAAAACAAATATCGAGAACTATCGTCCAATATCTAAAATATGCTTATTCTCTAAAGTATTTGAACGATTAGTTTACAATAAAGTTTATTCTGCACTTCAAAGTAGCATTGGTAACGAACAACATGGTTTTTTACGCAACCGCTCAACTACTACCAATTTAATTTTATCACATGACTTCATATCAGAGGCTATGGAACAGCATGCACAGGTGGACGTGGTTTTCACTGATTACAGCAAATGCTTCGATCGCATTGACCATCAGGTGCTTTTGATGAAATTGCAATCAGTTGGTATTCATGGCGACTTATATCGGTGCTTCAGTTCATATATAGCAAATCGTACACAAGCTGTGGTCCTTAAGGGGTACTCTTCACATTGGTATAATGCCCCTTCTGGTATTCCTCAGGGATCTATTTTGGGTCCTCCGCTGTTCACTCTATTTATCGCTGATATTAAATCTTGTTTGCATTACTCATATATTCTACTTTATGCTGACGATATGAAAATTCATAAAGTAGTTCGCAGTATCTTTGATACCAAAGAGTTGCAATCAGATCTCAATAGATTTGAGGCATACTGTAAAGGCAACAGACTTCAACTGAATGTCTCGAAGTGTTTTCATATTACTTTCAGTCGTCAAAAATCATTGGTAAACTCGGTTTATACTTATGAACATCAAACTATCACAAAGGTGAACAGTATAAGAGACTTAGGTGTCATCCAAGATAGTAAACTTCTGTACGATGAACATAGCGAAGACATTGTTAAGAAAGCTTCAAAAGCTCTAGGCTTTATAATTAGAAGATCGGTTGATTTTCGTTCTTTAAAACCCATCAAAATTCTGCATTGTTCATATGTTAGAAGTTACTTAGAATATGCGTCCCGAGTATGGAACCCTCAATATGAAGTCTATGATTCTCGTATTGAAAACATACAAAAAAAGTTCTTGAGATACCTAGACTACAGAGCGCAACAATGGTCTTTAGACTATGATCACCGCTGCAATAGATATCACTTTCTGTCTCTTCAATATAGGCGAGAAGTTAATGATATATTTTGCTTAATGAGTATTGCAAATGGATCAGTCGATAGTTCCGAGCTCCTTTCTAAAATTTATCTGCGCACCAACCAAACCAGCTCACGTCAGCGACTGTTGTTGCAAGAACCTTTTGCCTCCGTCAACTATCGACGAAATACTTTTATGTTGAGAAGCACAAGAAGCTTTAATAATGTCTCGCGTAAAGTTGATGTTGACCTTTTCTGCACTAGCACAACCACCTTACGCAGAATATTAACTTCCTTATTTTTTGGAAATAATTACGTTGAGCGGCATCCAAGCTTATAATCGTTTTGCAGTATTTCTTTGTTTGCTTGATCTGTATGTTCAACTTTGTTTTTTCTTTTATTTCAAAGTCTAACAGTTCTGTAATTTTGTTTTTGTTTTTCTTCTTTTTGTTAACCATTAATTAATTGTCTTCCAAGCGATTTAACTGTGGGGGCTTGTTATTAGCAATTAAGTTACCTATTTTATGTTCATGCAGTATTTTTATATAAGTCTGTAAGCCTTCCTCAAAACAAAATAAATAAAATAAATAAATAAATACCATCCCAGCCTGTCGCGCAGTTGCTCCGGAGTGTCGCAATGATTGCTACTTACTTGATTGGTTCCAAACAAAATATAGTGAATCTTCAATTATGTTACCTTTTAAAGGATTATGTATGCATATGTTTAAAGAACTCACGTTAGCGACACAGGAGGCGGACGCTGCCAACTCTGTGAAGGCGTTAGACGTCTCAATCCGACGTTCTTTCTCATAGAGAGCGTTGCGTGCTCGTCTCTCTTCCTGCAAACAGCAAACATAATTATATAACTCGTAAATACCGCCCATGAATTAAATGTTATAAAGTAAACAAACAATGACTAACAAGTGAAAGCGGCACGCGGTTCTTGCCTATCGGGGGTCCTCGACGTCTATCGCTTGGCGCGCCGTTTTGCTCCTGTTTCTGAAATACGAGTACATAGAGTCCGTTATAAAGAAAATCGCTCATTATTGAATCACAGTTTATTTGGTAATACTACTAAAGATGACAGACTATGAAATTTTATAAATAAAAAGACGTGTAAATAAAATTAAAATATTAGCTTGGATTTCACCATCTTCGAACTTTGTAACTTTAATTATTTATTATCACCACACAACTTTCACTTGTTGGAAAATAAACTAGGAATTATAAAAATCTACGGGCCCTTCAGTTTATATACACGCTACTTACCTGCGCACTCGCAGGGGTGATCCAAAAGGGGGGCTAATTGACGCGCGGGTAAGCGCTGGTATTGGTCCCTTCGCTGGTATTGGTCCCTTCGCGTCTATTGTCTTAAGTCAGGTAGCGCGCCACACTCAACCATCTTACTTATTACGTACACATTTACATTTTTCAACGATAGGATTATAATCCTCCATTAATTTCCAGCTGACTATTGATTTAATACAGTAAAGACAGAAGACAGAAGCATGTCGTTACTGAAATACGAGTAGTTAGTTTTATACCGTTAAGGAAGTATTCGCAAATTTTACTGAAGCGACTCAAAATGTACCAGAACATGTAAAACTTTTCTCATATAGTGGTATGTTTTAAGAAAATATCCCTTTAACTTGCATCACTGTTACTCTTAGATGTAGGAAGAACATTGGTTTTGTAATGTATCTTATTATATTTTATTTTACATTCCTAGCCCTATCACAACGTATTGTTATACTCATATCTACAGAAGACATGAAAAATTTGTATCGGTGAAAGTAGCAAGATGCTGCCAGATAAAGGCGTCATATGGTCATACTATTTTAACAGTGGACGTTAGGGAGCTGAAACGATGGTAAACACAATTTGAATATATGTATTCTTGACAGTAACAAAAAATCAGTAAATTATAGAAAATATTATATTTTATATAATAAAATATTTTGAATTTTACCGCTACCCATTTAAAGCTTAACTTATGCCCGGTTCCTATGATATAAAATGATTCGTTATGCTTACGGACGGTTAAATTAAAAAAAAAATTACTGTCCGTAAGCAAAACTAATCTGTTATGACATGAAATAATATAAATATGTAGAAACTTAACGCACACACAAAAGCACTTAACTGATTCGCCTTTGAGCGCTAATTGTTCTGTCAATTTCTAAATGGTCGTTAATGAGCACTAATTAAGTAAATACATATTTCAAATAGAGAATACAGCTTATAGCCTAGCTCCTATTTAGCTTATGGCCTCTATTGTACATGTAGCAAGTAAGCACAAAACATAACACACTGGCCGTTCTCCGCCGTTGCATCCGTATTCACTGTCACTGCTCCGCTCCTAAGAGTTGTAGCTTGGTGTCATATAGCCTGCCTTCCTCATGAATTGGGTTATCAAATGTAAAAAGATTTTATTCATGTGTAATTAAAAAAAAAATCTAAAGTGCCATATTATAGAATATAATGACAAAAGAGGTCGTCCAGTTATTGGAATCTACCGCAGTACATCACATACCGCAGGTAACAAGTCGCGGTCGCTTCCATTGTTCTAATTACGAAGATGCGAAACAAAACATTTGCACGTTTTACAACAATAACAAATATTACTCTTTTCATATTGTTCTTGAGAATTAACTACACTATTGTTTATCTTTAAAGCTAAAGCCGACTAATATAGTTTAACTGTGAAATCGATTTTAAATATTTAAGATCTGGTAATAATAAGCTTACTTTTAACACTGTTCACAGATGATCATATATATTCCATTTTTATTTAAGATGTTAAGAACTCAATAATATGAAATAAACTACATAATTATGTATGGTACTTAGGTGGTTTGGAGAAGTGGCCTACGACGTCTACGACGCGTAGCACATTCGTAGCGACTGAGATTAAAAAAAAATGTTTAATGAATATATAAGTACTAATCATAGCTAGCTCAAGTTATAATAATAATAATAACTTGAGACATCTCACACAGGGACGTCTGATCGCAACCTAGGCATAGCATAGGCTATATGTCCCATATAGGCTAAACCAGACGCTGATAAATGTATGTACCTACTTATTTATTACATATGTATACATAAATAAGTTCACACCACTCTGGTAGGTAGTTATTTATACTTTTGTAATCATATTTAAAACCCTTAACTTGGATACCCCACTCAACAGGTGTAGAAAAAAAAATATACATACATTTTAGCGCCAAAACACCCCTATTTAATTTTTATTCAATTTGAATATACTTACTTACAATCGCGCTATAAAGATTAATCTAACGACATATAATTCATCAAAATCGGTTTAGTCCGACGGCAGCTAGTTGTCCGGCCCTATGGACATATATACATACAGGTCAAACTTATAACTCGCCTTGTTTGGCTTCGCCACAGCTGGGTCATTATATTTTTTACTAATTTTATTAAAATATAATTAACTAACAAGTTTAAGACCAAAATTAAGAATTGTCAGTTATCTTCGAAATAATTTTCATAATCATCTCGAAAAATATAAAACGTGGAGTCACAGCAACAACTAAACTAGAGTCATCAATCATAGTTTTTACTACCTACCGTTAAAGTACGGATTTATTTATCTTTAAGCCTGTCATTAATGAAAGCATTTATAAGCTGAACTTTGAAGAAAACAAATATTTGTTGTATTTTTTTGCCTACTGACGGTAGGCACTATCTTAAATGATAAATAGATAGATAACACTTTATTTGTACATTAGCAATACAGTAGGAGATACATTTACAGAAATATATTAAACAGATAATGTACCAAGGGTGACCTTAATGCTAGATGCAATCTCTTCCAGGCAACCTTAGGATGAATCAAAATGTTTCGGAAAGACAGTAGCAGTTGGTGTTGTATTTAAAATTTTAATAATATAATTTGCAATTTCTAATAAATATGGAAAAAACATATACAGATATTCTATATTACCTAGTTTACCTACTATAATTACCAATAGGTACTATAAATATCATCATTACATTATTATAATTGTGCATAAATATATTTGTTCAAAAGAGTGTCAGAGATCACATTTATAAATTATAGTTTAAAAATGATAATGCATCTTCTGATTTACATTTTTTTTGAGTAAAGAATACTAGTGATGTGGTCAACAAATCACAAGTTTTCTTGTTAACCTCTCTAACTAAATTAAATGCTTGTATTTAGACTGGGTCCACATCATAAACCCACTCCAAATAACCCAGTACCTTTGTACTGGATGGGGTTTAAACCCACACTCGTTGGTAGGGCCGTTACCTTGGCTATTGCACATTCGCTGTTTCATGATATTTTATTAATTGACTGTTTTTAAATTTAATCTTTATGAGATCGATTGCTGCTGAAAGTTCATAAAATTGGGTTCAATTAAAACTCGCTAGGATACCAAAAAGCATTTTTAGAAAAGCATACTGTAAAATATAATAACAAAAGAGGTCATTCAGTTGTTGTAATCTTCCACAGTATTATATAAACGCACGTAAGTAAGTGGAGTTTACTGCCATTGTTCTAACGATGGAGATGTACAACAAAACATTTGCACGTTTCACAAGGCGCTTCGGCGCTTTTAAATCTTTAACATTTAATAATATAAAGATTAACTTTTAGATTAATTTTATTTTCTACTTAGAACCCAGTCTAAGTTCTTAAGAATAAATATATAGATAGACTTAACAATAATTTTATTTATTTTTGTACATTCGTTTCTTATTTAATTATATCTACTTAAACACAATTTAGATACATCAGTACATAACCATTACATTTACGAAGTCAAATAAAGCCGTTATTGTAGAATACAAGACTTAACAGACGCGCGACACGGTAGTGCTATACATTTAAACCAAAGCGCAATACAATAATTTCATTACTAGCTTCGGCCCGCGTGACATTATTTAGTATCGCACTTAAACAGAAACCCTTTATAAAGAATCAAACTTATATATATAAAAATATTAAAATTGCATACCTATACGTAAATACTACATGAAAATATACACGCTAACATAAACCGACCGAAAAGCAATGACTAGGTATAAAATTAAGACGCGTAAACGATATAAAACTGTCCAGCCCGAAGAAACTACGGCTAGGAAACAATGTACATAGGTTCTAAACTTCACAATAAATTACCAATAAATACAATTGTAATGTCATAAGTCTATTTACATTACGGTAAACTATTAAAACAGTAAATGTGTTGAATGAAACATTGCTTTGTAGGTACGCGATAGCGTAAGGCACATCCACTAGCACTTAATCTATGTAACTCGTTAAATTGTATTTGAGCAAAAGTATCAAACGACCATTATTTAATATTACCCACAACATATAATAGTCATTTATTCTTTTGTGAAACGTACTTTGATGTTCATTTATTCGTTATTTTAGTGTTAATATGTGCAAATCGTTCAGTAAGTTTATTGTTATGTACAGTACCTAGTTCTATTGTTACTGTGAAACTATATCTCAAGTAAGTGAAGGAATAAAGTTATCTCAAACTCGAAAAAGTAATAAAATATTTAATTTAATGGAGCCTAATGTACTTTTAGGCATTACTCCATAAACTGTTCTCAAATATAGTATTTTATAGAGAATCTCATAATTTTTTATACCAGGAAAGACAGTTTGAAGATGTGGAAACAATTGGATTAAAATACCACTATAAAACTAATTAATAACTGCCTTCTTTAATTTAGATTCCAGTGATTTAGTAAATTTTTCATCTTATTAAGATAATGACATATCCTACAAACAAAAGTAAAAGCATGAATAATTAGTATTGTAAGCAATTATCATTAACTAAAAGTTCATGATTAATATGAGAGACTCATGTGGTGTATATGGACATAATGTTGACGCAGTAATTTGTATACGAATGCGAAAGCATTTACCCGGCGCAGCAGTCGTCTCCCCGGCAGCGATGAGTTGGGTCGTGAATTTTAATATGAATATTTATAAGTGGTACCAATATACATGTATGTAAAATATATATTTTATATCAAGGAGTCCGCATGTCATCGAACTCTCTTGCGTTGTACTTGGCTAAGAGCTTGGTTTCTATGTACACATGGTTAAAACTAGGGGTTACAGTCTATGTTATTTGTTAAGTATCAATGAAATCCGTTCAGTGGTAAGGGCGTGACTGATTAACATCTATCCGAATATCGTCTCATAATGTCCGACTTACATTGGAAGTAGCTAAACCCGGAACACGTTTCGCTTCGGTTCAGTCATTTTTGAATTTACTGTAAACAAATTAATTATTTATTTATTTAAGTATTTGTGTTAGAGGTTTGCAAATATTACCAATTCATTGTTTTTTTTTTATAGTGTATTTCAGAAATAGGAGCAAAATGGCGCGCCAAATGAAAGGCGTCGCGGACGACTGGTAGGCAAGAACCGCGTCCCTCTTTCACTCCTAAGTAAATTGGTATACTTTATAATCTATCACATATGTGATGTATTTATGTGATGTATTTATTTGACTTTACTGTTTACAGGAAGAAAGACGGGCACGTAACACTCTAAGAGAGAGAGCGTCAGAACGAAACATCGAATGCAATAATGTAGTTGGCCGCGGCATTCTCTTGTGACGCTAACGTGAGTTGGTCAAACGTTATAACTTATAATTGTCTGGGACAATGCATATTTTTTTATGAGGTTAAGTCCGTGGATTTTTTTTTTTGTTTATTCTATCATTTATATGTATTGGTTTATGTAGAAATAAACATTTTTTTTTTCAAAAACTAATGATGGGCGTGTACTGCTCTCTGTATTAATCACTATTGAACTACTGTGAGTGGGCTTTGGGTGTTGCATCCAAAACACATAGGTTTTTGAATACGAGAGAGGTCGTAAGGTGCTGTTCATAAGTTAATGACCAGAAAACATTTCAGATTCGCAACGAGTTAAATGATGATTATTTTATTATTATTATTTTTTTTTTATTGTTTAATGGAATATTCACCTGAAATAAGTATCGGTGTTTAAAAATCATCTTAATAATTAAACAATACAACTTATATTTATATTAAATACTAGCTGCGCCCCGCGGTTTCACCCGCGCAATTCCCTTGTTAAGTTTTCTTAAATTTTCCAATTTTCTTCGCAACATTCTTCATTTTTTCTTTCATAAGAAACTTCTCCTGACAATAACAAAAATCGGTCCAGCCGTTCACGCGTGATGCCGGGACCAAAGGAAATAGGGATTAATTTATATATATATATATATATATAGATTATTATTGGTGATCATAAAATAAAATATTTTGATATTTGATATTGGAGATGCCACTGCATGCCACTAAATTTTTTGACCGACCTTTTACTGTACAAGCTGTACGCTTGTGGAATGCGTTGCCAGTTTGTATTAAGCGTGTACAATCAATAACCACTTTCAAGAAAATGGTTCACGAACATTATTTGTCATTATTATTATACTACTTGACACTCATAATTATGTACTTTTAGGTATATTTAATATGTATGATATTGTATATAATATACTTAAGTTTATGTATTTATTTATGTTTATGATTAAGTACTGGCATAAATGTACAGGAAGTAAAGTAATTGGAAATACAGAATATCTTTTTGTTTTCTGTTTATTAGCAATGAAAAAAATATTCTTACAATTTTATTACACCACCGGCTATCACCGTCTCTCTGAATCATTTTGATCCATCCTAAAGTTGCCTGGAAGAGATTGCAGGCCGCCCTTTGTACATTATCTGTTGCACACATGTATGTATGATACTTCTATTGTAACTATGGTGTACGAATAAAGTGTTATCTATCTATCAAACATACAAAACCATACTGCGTTAACGTTCTGCAGTTCAAGGATAATAATAATATTATAATAAAGCTTTCCTATTGTTTCCTATCTAAGGTAACAAATACTGTGTAATGTTAAGTGTTGTTGTTTAGTCTTTAAACAAACATTTTTTTGTGTAATGTGCAACATTGTCTACATTCCGACTAATGGTGTATTAGCTGTGTATTTTCGGACTCAGTGCTCTTATAGGTCAAATCATCGAACATAGCAATCAAAGGGTTCGTTCTGTTGGAGACTTACACACTACGTAGTATAACGCAGGTAACTAAGTCAAGGTCACTGCCATTGTTCTAATTCCGGAGATGCGAACAAGACATTTGCACGTTTTACAACAATCACAAATAGTACTCTTTTTATATTGTTCTTGAGGATTAACTACACTTTTGTTTATTGTTTCAAAGTTGAAGCCGACTAATACAGTTTAACAGACTATTCCTTGAAAAAGAATATGTTGAAAAGTTTTAACAATTTTAGGGTTACTTTAAAACAACACTATTCAGAGGGATTTATTAAATGTATTTCATCGATTGCAAATCATGAAACTTGTTGAAAAACTATAATATAAAACGTTATCTATCTATGGGTGATGTAAAGCTACGGCCTACGACAAGCTCTACGACGCGTAGCACATTCGTGTTCACTACAAGCCGCTAATCGTATTTTCATCCGACGGTAACACTACCGTCGCGTCGGATGAAAATACGATTAGCGATTATTAGCTTAAATACACATTTAAGGTAATAATCATTATTATGTAAAATAACTCATTTGTTTCTAATAGATAATAGGTCGTAAATGTTGTCATTGCACCCATTGTAATCAATGCGAGAAAAGCATCACTTATTAAAATTGAAATAACATCTAATAAGATATGGCCATTATTATATCGAAATCAAATCATTCAATTATAACCTTTAAGGCAATCGAGGCAACCGTTTGTTTCGATTCGATTATATATTTACAAGAAATATATATATTTACAAGAAATATATATATTTACAAGAAAAGCGTAAATGATAGAAGTAAGTCACCCGGTACATCGATACATATGTCGAATGAATATCAAGTAAAGTCCTTGTTTAATAATTTATGAAGTGCCTCATATTGATTGATACACTTTTACGATTGATGAAGATCAGATGGCGATCAGCAGGCCCTCTAACGACAGTTATCGTCAAGTTTCACAGACGCACATTATATAACGCATCGGATTGCAGTGTGCGAATACGAATCTGCAATCAGAAGTAAATGCCAACTGTTATAAATAGGAAGTGAAATCTTGATTTACAACTATAAGCTTTGAATAGAGAAAGTTGCAAGAAGAACTAGGATTTGATGATAAAAATGATGAAACAGATATTGAGAAATTTATTCAAAATCAAAATCAAAACCATTTATTTCAATTAAACCAATAATAGGTATTTTTGAATGTCAGGAGTAGGAGTCAGTCAGACTAAGTCAGTCGTATTATGTATTAATGGATTTGACAGCCAAATATTATTTAGGAATATTTTTGTATGTTATTTGAATCGCAATCATTGGTAATAACCGATCGTCCATGACTACAGTGTGACGATCAGTTATAGTCAATCATAGTAAAGTCTTGCGATAAACTCCAATATTCGGGAGAGTAGGCACGAAGAACGCTCATTGTCATTTTAGTCCGCAATTTTTAGTCAGTTTATGATTTACCTTGCTGGATTAATAGTCGGAGAAAAAAAAACAGGCCATGACTTCCTAGAAGGTCAGAATGACCTAACTACAAGAAATGTAATAAGAAACAACAATGTCAACTTCCTATGCTTCTACGAGGACGTCATTGATGCTGAGAATGTTCCATTACACTACTTAAATAAACATAAATTTATTGCATAGTTTTGATTGTTCCTTTTGGCGCATATACTACATATAAATCTGTTCCACATACAATTAAAGTATAGTAAATATAAAGGAAAGCATAATTATTTTATCTTTCACTCACTGTTTCAAACAAATAAAAATATGTGCAAACTTATTTTCATCCACTATAAAGTGACAAACACCTAAAAAAAAGAGAAGCAATTATAATCCCCTTAGGAACCAAACTGCTTTTATTTTCCTTATCATTAAAATTTATAACGTGTACATACATGTAGTGCTCAAAGTAGCAAGTAGCCAATGGATAATGACTTGCACAAGTGCTCCATGTTTAACAGTTGACGTAAGGCTAAAATAGTGATGACAATTTTATTAGCAATAGCAGATCCAAAGTGCTTTGACAATAGAAACATCTTAGAGTTAGGCGGTTACTACCTAGTATAGTTGTGTGCAGTTCATATTTATTTATACAAATATATTTGCAAACTTTTTGTTTGACATCGTATTTGGAAGAAAGGCAATAATCCGGATTTTATGATCTGAACCATAAAATAATAATAGTACATTGTATACTTTGGTGCGTACCGCATGTTTTCTTTTTTGCTGCCGCATGAAACTTAACGACCGAGCTTTAGAGCAAATAAGTCTAAGGTTATTTTTAAAGGAATTTAAAATTTTCTATTTTTTTCAGCACAATGTTGATCGTCACAACAAAAACAGCATTAATTGTTATTTTTTACGGTAGATGAACTAAATATACAGAAATATAATAAGCCAACACGTCTTCATTCCCGTATCGATAACATAGCTAGTGGCTTCAAAAATACAAGTACTTCTGGCCTTGAATTATGCCTCTCAGACCATAATGCTTGCCAGATACTTCTTTTAAATAATCAAACAAGCAAAAATAATAAAACACTTGTTCGTGACTAAAAACAATTCAGCAAAGATGTAAAAAGGTTCTGTAAACCATTGCAATGTGTTTCTTGGAGTGAAGTGAATGTAGCCGATGTAAAATGCGTTTTTGTAGTTTTCGTGAAATTCTTTGCTTATTCTATATCTTTGTTTCCCTGTACAAAATGTAAGATTAGGCAAAGTATACAAGCACCTAATATAAGGATAACTAAATATATAAACACTTCGAGTAAAAGAAAAAGAAAGGTAAGATAATCATATGACAAAAGTAAAAATTACACTAATAATAATTACAAGAATTATTCTAAGCTGTTGAAATTCTGTTTCAACCGGTCGAAAAGAATATAAATAGCAAATTAATGAGGAGATCTAAAAATGTATATAAAACAACGTTGCATGTCATAAAATATAATCAATAATGAATATAACAATAGTGGAAATATTGACTGGGTACATTACAATGATACTAAAATTATAAATCCTGTTGACATCGCAAATTTAATACTTTTTTTGTCGATGTGGCTAAAAATATGGTGCAAAAGAAAACCAGTGATTCATTATTAATTTATCGTTTGGCTGTCTTCTAGATCTCAAACGCAGAGCTTCATTAAGGAAAGTACAGATGAGAAGCTATTACTGGAGGCATCATCGTCATCGGTATTACATATATTTTATAAGATTCAAATCGGTAGGACAAATTAGAAGTTGGTTAAATTCAACTTCCATGATTTGTTCACTGGTTTAACTAGTTACAGGTGAAACTATTTTATTAGCTTCACCTGTTGTTTGTTCACCTTCAGCTACCAGCGAGTTGAAAAGAGGCAAGCAGACCTACCGGGATGCGTACAACGTTATATTAGGTCTACGGTGCAGGTAATAAAATGCAGATGAAATGCCTTTGTTCTAATTACAAGCTGTGGAACAATATGTTTGTAAATACGTCTGACATTTCGAAGGATTACAAATAATCTTTTTTTATCCCTATCTTGTGGATAACTATACTATTGTTAACCGTAATTATGCTATTAGTTGGAAAATAGGTAGCTTTGTGGTAGGTTTAGTTCTAAGAAGAGCGCCAAATGTTCATCGATTAGTAAATTAGTGCAGTAATATAATCATTACCTCAGCTATGCGAACTCCGCTGCTAAAGCCTTCACAAAGAGTACTCCTGCCCCGTCTTCATCTAACGGCTCCTTACGACTATAACCAGTATTTAAAATACATATATGTTTGTTCCTAAGCTTCTTCAGATTAATTTCTGTTTAGATACCTCGAAATCTAACACAGGCGAATCATTTTGTTACAATTTGTTATCAAGAGGTGTGTCAAAATCATTGGTGGTATTTATTTGAGTGTCACGCACAACGATCATCATGCTCACTTAAATGTGTAAATAAGTCATTGTCTGATATGCTTTTTTACTTCAGAATTCGGGAGGAGGGCTATAATTATATGATAATAATCTGGTATATTACACAGCGCTATCTAGAATATCTACGGATAAACATACTCGCATACATTTTTTGAAATACATAAATTTTACATATAAAAACAACGGGACCGATGCAAAACACACTTCTTCATACATTTAAATACAGCATGCACAGAGCCCCGCGATGCTACAAAAAATGTGTATGAGAAACGTTTCACATTATGCTGGCATATTTTCTAACCAACTTATTACACTACAATAATTTCAATATGTTTTTGTCAATCCAGCAACATTGAAATACTTCTTTGACAAAATGGAAGAAACTATTCCGAAAGCTTCCCCCCTTCATTTATAAATTAACAGTCGGTTGCAAATTCATAAGGGACGATATAATTAATTAATCTAATCGTTAGAACATGTTTTAAAAGTCATTAGTTATTGTTAGATTTTGTCTGGCGCGCTACCTGACTCACGACAACAGACGCGAAGGGACCAATATCAGCAATTACCCCCAAGTTTAGAGCCGTTGTGACATTAAAAGAGTGACTGATTTGACTTGTCAGTCCAAACTGTGTTCAAGTCATGTGAAGAGTGTTTAGTAAATATAACGTGACTGATATTTTGGTCTCTAAACCTCAGGTTTAGTGCCTTGAAAGTCTTATTTCTATTTATTAATTTTTAGAGTTCTTTTCCCTAAAGGAAAAAAGGACCCTTATAGGACCACTTTGTTGTCCATCTGTCTGTCTATCAAGACCCCTTTTCTCAGGAATCCGTAGATGCACCAAATCGAAATTAACATTAAACACTTATTAGATGTGCAATTCGTTACTTAATCGCGATAATATTTTAAAGATACAATACCCCGATACAAGAACCCGAATAACACATCTAATATGTTTTTATAACCTATATACTTATATTTAAATATTCTTGTATGTATGTATCTAAGTATATATTAATTTATTTGCCTTTTTTCCTTATTTTACTCATTCTTATCTCACCTTTTAATGCACATACTTCAGTCATTTCTACATCACCCTAAGGTAGAGTGGCAGAGAATGCCCTTGGCATTAAGTCCGCCTCTGTACACATTATGCATAAAGTTTTTAAATAAATAAAAAAATATAAAAAAAAATGTTTCAAAGTCGCGAAAGTTTAAAAACAATTATCTATACTTACGTCTGCGGTCCCTTAAAACTAACATATCAAGTTTCTAAGTGAACGTAATCCAAAGATATGGTCCTTTAATTCTTAGTTTTATTTGTTTCAACTAATTTGAAAATTCGCAGGTAAATCAACCTATAGGGTAACTCTCATTGATTTACAATCGTGAAATTTTGTGAGAAGTAGGAGGAAGAGGTTTCACTGCACAAATAAAGGAAAAAATCCGAAAATCGTTAGTTGGTTGGTATATCACAAAAAATAATACTACAACGGTTTTTTTTGAACCAGGACTGTTAATTTACTTTATATAACTTAACCTATATTTTCGTAACTTATATTTTCGTCATACGTCCACTGTTCACTGTTTCAAGCCGTGCGGAACTGTGCCCGCTGCTTGGTTACAAAAACCTTTGTAACAGGTGAAATATAATGGCTACAGCGAAGATAAAAATACTGAAATGTAGCTAGACGTCTATAGATGGAAGTTATCTATTTCAAAATTCGATAGTAATAATCTATAACACTTATAATATGAGTTGATATGAATTCCCGAGTAAAAATTAAAAAAACTTTCTATAAATTTGTTTCGTAGGCATAAAATATAATATATTTTACCAACAAAACACTTAAAAACAAAACTAGATTAATTTCCCTTTAAAAATGATGCTAAAATCTTGATATATAATTATATTTAAGTAGCTAAAGAAATTGAATTAAAATACATTCTCCCTGCAATTTTTCGGCGGCCTCTTGTCGACTGCCGACTCATCGCGTGTGGTCGAATTGTAACAAGATGTTTTCTACACACGGATTAACCGATTTATTATATATATTTGAATTGATTTCGGTTATAATAAAATACGAATAACAGTGATTAAATAATTTAATGATTTATCATTTTGGCTTATAACGATACAATTTCAATAATAGAGAAACAAATACTCCGTAATTTGTTTCATTAGTTTCAAAGAATAAATTGTTATGACTTTTTAAGTAATTACAAAAAAATATAAATATATATCAGCAGGTGTTAAATGACCCAAAAAATACATAAACATTAAAACTGTGGTTAACTTTATGATTTTTTCCTCGGGGGTCGAAATCGGGAATGCATTTTCCATAATAATATAATGTACTTTTCAAGGTTAATTTTCCAATGAATATATCATCATGGATCACTATCCAGAGAACTGGTAGAATTGGGTACACTATAGGCATCTTGCGTACCAACACGCAGCAAATATCCCTGGAACCCTGCCACTAGTATAGTAGGTTCTCTGTAACGAAACAGTGAAGATTTAAATTTGTCATACACACACGTCAAGCAGTACCAAATACTGCAAACACATTTCTTCGTTTGTAGAGGCCCTTATTTATAACTTTTGTTGAAACGTCCGTGGATACTGAACTATCCATATGAAAAACCTGAAGAACACGTTGATATTATTTGTTAATCCCCTATAATTTTAATATATTTCAACGAAAAAAGTGTATGAGTATGTTTATTAGAAACTTAATTACTATATTTTCACTGAATAGCACGTAAATTAATAGTAAACAAGACGAAAAGCGACTGTGAATTACAAAGATGTCACTGTTTTCGTCACAACAATATTTTGAAGTCCAAATTAGAGTCGAATTCGTACGTAAAACTTTACCACCAAAATATTATCACATAGTACATATACTAAAGTTTATTTTGATGTATAATAATCTATAAAAATGAAGTAAAAATAAACGAAATACTTACAACATAATCGCTGGTGCTCCGAAACACTTAACCACAAACACAGTGACGCGTCGACTGAAGTTTACAATTTTATTTTTAAGCACTCGAACACCTTACACTGCCCGATGAACTCTTCTATTTATTCTAGTGAAACATTTCATTGACAATCATTTTAGACAAGCTCAACGTTCATCTAGTTCCGCATTTTCATTAAAGATGGCAATATTTACAACGTTTCGTATAGTACAGTATCCGGGACGGATGCTGGCAGTTTTTTTTTGGATACTATACTATCCGGGGACGCTCAAGTGGTGAATAATAAACTGATGTATGTTCAATTTTTTTATGTAACAGGTAAAATTACTGACTATAAAAACAAATTATTCACATATTTATGTATTTGTTTTGGAGGTTTAAAATATACTCAATTGTGGGACTGTTTTTAAAATTATGTATATATTTCAGAAAAATTAGCAAAATACGAGGCGTCGCGGACGACCGGCAGGTAGAAACCGCCTGCCTCTGTCACTCGTGAGTAATTTTATGTACTTTTGTATCACTAACGTGATATGTTTATATGTTGTGTTTAATTGACTTTATTTTTTTATAGGAAGAAAGACGTGCACGCAACGCTCTCTATGAGAGAGAGCGTCGGAGTGAGACGTCGAATGCTATGATAGGGTTGGCTACAGCAGTCGCTACTGACGCTAACGTGAGTTGATCAAACATTGCTGGCAATATTACTGTGAAACATACACTTAATTGAATATTGACCATTCTTTATTTTTGTTTTAGACTCCAAAAGCAGAGCTGCCCGCTAGGGCGCTCTGCTTCATCCGGGAGAGGACCGGTGAGGGCGGCAAGACACCAGCAGATTTTGAGCGCCAAAATAAAATTTTGGAATCGCAAAGTAAATATTGTTTGTATTTTTATATAATATTGTACATTAAAAGCTACTGTCTGTTAAAAACTATTTTGTTAATAACTGCTCAATAAATTACAGTTCACAAGTTGACGGCGGAATGGCCTCAACGGTGGAACGTTAGAGGAGAACACCGAGGTCTTTTCTCAAGAAGAGATTTCACTTGACGCGCTTAGTGAGTATTGAAACGGTTTGGAAAAATGATCTGTCACTATTTATCTACAGTTATAACATTAATACCTTAATTGTTTACAGCTGATGCCGAGAAGAGACTTATATATAGTCTGCTCGACAAAGAAGACACGTAATGAAAATTACATAATACGTTCACACGGGGTTCCCGTTCAGATAAAATGTAAGTTTGTCTTGAGAGATTTACCATGTTATTTTAAAGCCATAGACTTCTTAGGTAGGTTTTCCTGTAATCTATAAATAAAAACTATTTTCGGTATTTTACAGAAGAGATAATGGGCATGTGTGATTTTCACCTTTCTTAAATAAATATAAAATTATTAATCTTAAAATTATAAAACGAATTTTTTTGAAACGCTAATAATAAAGTGTGCATTTTCAGTTTTTTTTTATTTTTCCTCTAAAATATTAAATACTAGCAGCGCCCCGCAGTTTCACCCGCGTAAGTCACGATCCCGTGGGAACATCGGGATAAAAAGTAGCCTATGCGTTAATCCAGGTCTCCAGCTATCTATATACCAAGTTTCATCACAATCGGTTCAGTGGTTTTTGCATGAAAGAGTAACCATCCATCCATCCATCCAAACTTTCACATTTATAATATTAGTGGGATTCATAATTAATTTATTTACCTAGCACAACATTCTGTGTCTGAGGGACAGGAGTTGACATGTGTATAACATTTTAACTCAATCGTTTGGACCAAATTAGTTGTGAGAAACGGACAAACAAGACGTTCTAATGATCCCTTAAGGGTATTTTTTTATTTGGGCATACGGTATGGGTTCCGTTATGCTAAGCTAGTAACAAACTATTTTCAGTACAATGACATCAAAGTCTCAATATAATATGCTATAGCAATATAAATGGGATCGACCGGAAGCAATGCTTGCGCATGCTGCTTGTGCATGCGCAAGCATTGCTTCCGCAAAGCAATAAATAGCAAAAAACGGAATATATGTAAGTGTTTTCGAAATGTATTAATTATTATTTTTTGTTACAGTTACAGTGAAGATGTCCAAGAAGAAGCAAGAAACTGAGCAATGAAATGTTACAGTTTTGCATGAAGAGATAACAATGAAAAGCGCCTCATAAAACCATAATCTTTGTTAACAATGAGATTAGTATTTCAAACTATCAGCTTATTTATTTTGAAAAATGTCGAGTATTTGGTGACAATCAATATATGTATTACACAGTTTAAATCACACTTTTTAAACTCTCTTATAAACCGTTATTCGTTGGAAACATAATATTTGATCGGGTGTCAATATTGTGTAACAATCTAAATGGTATATTTATTTTAGTTATAGTTTTGTTAATCCTATTTTGTTAGTTCTAAGGTTTGTTATGTTGAACAGTGGACTTCTTATGGCTGAAATGATGATGATACATATATATAGGTCAAACCTATGTATAATTAATTTTTCCACATTTAGCATTAAAATCTCCTCTCTGTACCACTCATCGATAGCGGATAACAATCCTAACTTAACTATGACTGCACTTCTCTGTAACACATACTCGTACTTCCCAGATCCTAACAATGTCTCTGTGACGTCAATATTTCTGTATTTCTGGTCCAATCCCTGACGTAAATTCAAAAACAAAGTTTTATTATCGGTTTATTAAACTAAAGGTGTTTCCAATGGCAATGCATAGTGGTTACACCACCTTACATTTTGACCAGCTCATGTTTACTTTGGTGATTGAAATTAAAATCGTATCACCGACTTCAATGTGCCTAAATCACGATAACTTGTTATAAGCTGTTCTTCAACCCTTAATTTTTTAACCTTAGAGGTGGAGTATTTTTTTGAAATTTAAATGGGAACAAGCTTGAGTACAACCGATTCAATTACGAATCGAATAATAATTGAAACCGGTACACAGGCTTTACTTATTCCTTTGCAACGTTTGCTTAGTCAGTAGAGTAAATGTAAATTCCGAGTCTGACATTCGTATGTAAGTACCATGTTAGGTATCACGTGACAAAGTAATTAGAATCTGTCCTTCGGTGTTTTAGTGTTTACGAGTATGTATGCATAACTGAATCCTAACTGGATTCTCCTAGTAATATACCTAATGTAAAACAGACTGATAACTTTTAGTATAAATTAACTGGTTCCTTAGCTAGAAGTGTAAGTATTACCTATTTTATTTGATTTATATCTGCATAAGAATTGTCAAAAGGTTGGATTAAAACAAATAGTTTCTTATATAAAAGTGTATTTAAAAAATACTCCTTAGAGCTAATATTAAAGGCTGTTCAAAAGAACATACATTATTTATAATACAAAACTATAACAAGAATAACAACAACACATATAATTACACAATATACACTGTATTTTAAAAGGAACTCTTACTTAAATCACTTAAAGGGCATGACTATAACATGCAGTTACAATAAGAATTTTTGAAAATTGATCCGTTTACACGTTTAAACCGTCTGAATTTCCAGGTATTTTTGCCTCCGTTTTTCATAAAAGTAGGTGGAATATGTAAAGTCAAAGATTTGAAAGGGAACGTATTTTTTTACTTTGGAATTTTTCATTCCGTTACTAAGAAAATCCAAAGAAACTAACTTCGAATTTTTAAAGTTAAATATGGATTTTCGCAATAACTGAGTGTTTATTTCCAAAATAAAAAAATATGTACTATTTAAAATCTTTATCCACCTGCTTTTATGAGAAACGAAGATGATAATACCTGGAAATGCAAAAGGTTATAACTTGTAAACGAATAGTTTTTTTCGGAAAATTCATATTGTGACTGCATGCTAGAGTCATGTCGTTTTAAGTGATTTTAGTAAGGCCCTTTTTCAAATACACCTTGTAAAAAAAAAGTACAAAATTAATAATGAGATGCTAATAATAAAGATCCTAACGGTCGCTTATCTTATCGTAAACTTTTCACTGCAGAGCTTCTGTTAACAAGTGTTGATTGTATCTGTAAAACAGAAATAATAGTCAATAAAATTCCGGAAAATCTATAAAAGCTTGGAAATGGTTTACATTTATTGCATTTACCTGACTACTTGCCAAGATTAATTTTCGGCCACTTCATCACCAAGCAAACCATAAATAAATCTCTTCTCGGCATCAGCTGTAACCAAACGTCAAGGTATTAATGTAAAGCAAATAACACTAGGTAAATAGCAACAGATGATTTTTGCGAAGTATTTCAATACTCACTTAGTCCATCCAACGATATCTCTGCTTGAGAGGTAACCTCACGCTCCTCTTCTAAGGTTCCGCCCTTAAGCGCAAATTCTTGCCTCAACTTTTGAACTGTAATTAATGAGCAGCAGTTACAAAATAAGTCTAACAAACAGTATCTGTTATTGTTTATAAAGTGGAATCAATATTTACTTTGCCACTCCAATTTTTCGTTTTGGCGCTTTAAGTCGGCTACGGTTCTGGCGTCAATGCTGGTCCTCACTCTGATAAAATACAGAGCTGTAGCCAGCAGCTCTGTATTTGAGATCTAGAACAAAAACAAAAGATAGTTAATCTTCAATTATGTTACATTTTAAAGCATTATTGATATCAATGTTTAATGAACTCACGTTAGCGTCACAGGAGACGGACGCTGCCAACTCTGTGAAGGCGTTAGACGTCTCAATCCGACGTTCTTTCTCATAGAGAGCGTTGCGTGCTCGTCTCTCTTCCTGCAAACAGAAAACATGATTATATAACTCGTAAATACCGCACATGAAATAAATGTTATAAAGTAAACAAAATGACTAACAAGTGAAAGCGGCACGCGGTTCTTGCCTATCGGCCGTCCTCGACGTCTATCGCTTAGCGCGCCGTTTTGCTCCTGTTTCTGAAATACATAGAGTCCGTTATAAAGAAAGTCGTTCATTATTGAATCACATTTCAAATTATAAAATATAAAAAAAAAGTCACAGTTTATTTAACAATACTACTAAAGATGACAGACTATGAAAAAAAAAAAAAAAAAAAACGTAATAAAATTAATCTCAAAGGCCGGCAACGTAGTTGTGACTTGAGTTGCAGGTGTCCATGGGCGACGGTAGTCAATTACTATCAGGTGACCCGTCTGCTCGTTTGCCCCCTATAATATAAAAAAAAAAGAAAATTAAAATATTACCTTGGATTTCACCATCTTTGAACTTTGATTATTTATTATCCCCACACAACTTTCACTTGTCGGAAAATAAACTGGGAATGATAAAACACTACGGGCCCTTCAGCTTATATACACGCCACTTACCTGCGCACTCGCAGGGATGCTCCCAAAAGGGGGGCTAATAGACGCGCGGGTAAGCGCTGGTATTGGTCCCTTCGCGTCTATTGTCTTAAGTCAGGTAGCGTGCCACACTCAACCACCTTACTTATTACATTTTTTAATAACGACTTTTAAAACATTTTTCAACGATAAGATTATAATCCTCCATTAATTTCCAGCTGACTATTGATTTAATACAGTAAAAGACAGAAGCATGTCGTTACTGAAATACGAGTAGTTTTATATCGTTAAGGAAGTATTCGCAAATGTTACTGAAGCGACTCAAAATGTTGTAATTGTTTTATAAATGTACCAGAGCATGTAAAACTTTCCTCATATAGTGGTATATTTTCAGAAAATATCCCTTCGACTTTTATCACTGTTACTCTTAGATGTAGGAAGAACATTGGTTTTATAATTTATATTTTAATATATCATTTTACATTCGTTTGTGCTCATATCTACAAAAGATATGAAAATTATCGGATCTTTGAAAGTAGCAAGAACCTGAAAGATAAAGGCGTCATAGGTCGCACTAGTTCAACAATGGACGTTCCAGAGCTGAAACGATGATAAACATAATTCAGATATCTTTAATTCTCACTGTAACAAAAACAGTTAATTATGAAAACGTCATAAGACCTCCAATATTTGGGCGATTTTTCTCTTTGAATCAGACCCTTACCCATTCCAAGTTAAGCCTTAGAAACAGTAGCATAATAATCTGATCTATTTCTGATCTAATTTGTTTCAAATCTTGCATTTAGTTCTAAAAGGTATTAGTCTGTATTTAATTGCATGCACACTATACAACAAAAATAAATATTTGTACACTTCCTTGTGGCCATATATGTCCGTGTATTATATACATATATATGTATTACTTGCTTATATGTGTATATTGACTGTAACTGCAGTTCGGTATTTTCAGAGCTTACATGTTCTTTATAGGATTACTTTGCTTGTTGGGATATATATCCGTGTATTATATACATATATATGTGTGTATGTATATTTAGTGCAGTGTATATATTGAGTGTAACTGTAGTTTAACATATTCAGAACCACATGTTTGGTTTTTAATCATATTCCCGTTTTGACCGTTTACCTTCAGTCAGTAATGAAGTAACATATTAAGATCATTTTTTTTTACATTACCAAGTGTAAGTATTCAAAAAGATAAATATTGTTAATACAACAGATAGCAAGAAAACCACTTAACAGATTAGCCTTTGAGCTCTAATTGTTCTGATAATTTCTTAAAAGTCGTTAATGAGCAGTAATAAAGTAAGTACATATTTAAAATGAAAATACAGCTTACAGCTCCTACCTAGCCAATAGCCTGTATTGCACATTTAGCAAGTAAGCACAAAACATAACACACTGGCCGTTCTCCGCATTTTCAACCATATTCACTGTCACTGCTCCGCTCCTAAGAGTTGTAGCGTGGTGTCAAATAGCCTACCTTTCTCCAAAAATGTAAAAAGGTTTAATAATCAAATTCGTATTTTCAGAGATAGCGCGTTCAACAAAAAAAACAACCTTTTCAGTTTTGTAATTAGTAAGTATGATCAATATTCAATGTACCATTCTAAAGTCAGATAGGCTCTGGATTTGCTGGACCAACCGCCGTTTGTTGGACGAAGTAAATAACTGCAGCCAGCAGCTTTATATTAGAGATGTAGACGAACATTTTCATTTAAATATTTGTTTTCAGTGTTACCTCGACATTAGTTAACGCCACAAGTACATAACAGATTCAGCCAACTCTATTTCATTGCGACGCTCCCATTCCTAATAGTAGGGGAGGCCATGAAGGGATTTTTTGGATTTACTCCTGCGCGGCAGAATATTATAAGAGGGTTTTAATTACATGCTGACAAGTGTTTGATAATCTGACGATTTGAGCGTGACGCAAGGCAGTGGAAAGGTTACAAACTTGCAAAAAAAAATCGATCATTTGACATTGTCGAGCGCGTCAGATTAAGATACGGTGGGTTAATTACATGCTGACAAGTGTACATTTTTACAATCTGACGATTTGAGCGTGACGCAAGGCAGTGGGAAGGTTACAAACTTGCAAAAAAAAATCGTCGATTTTTTTTTATTTTGAAGGAAATAATTCAAGTATAACAGAAAACATATAATTTGCCCATTTCTACAAGCCGAAGTTACAAAAATTGTAAAGAAAGTTTAGTGCATACAGCTGCAGTGAAGCATGTATTTCCCACTCCACGCCTCTCTTTCCCTTTTACATTCTCTCTATCTCTCACTCTCTCATACCATCCCCATACACACGTATTTGTAAATTAACAAAATTGTTTTTAGCTTAGAATCATTCCTTAGCTGACTTCTCTTACTCATAAACTACCTCCCTGCCAAGTTTCATTTTCATAGGTCAAGTAGTTTTCCAGATTTCGTGATTAGTCAGTAGATGAGTGAGTGAGTGAGTATCTTTTCGCTTTTATGTATGTATATAAATAGTTAAGTCTATTTGCATTTGCATGCTGTTTTCCGTGCACATTTGACACATTTAATGATATTTTTTTTTTCAAATCGTCAGATTAAGAGAATCCCTCTAAACAATCATCAAATTATTGGTCAGCTTGTCTAGGACATTAAACTGAACTATCTGTATGAAAATCTGACGCGCTCAACTTGGTCAAAACGGCGTTTTACTAATTTTTTTTTACATCTTTGAAGGCCTGTAGAAGCTCCCCCCACCAATAAAACGGATACATCGCATGAACTCTTTTTCTTTCTACCATCTAATCTTTAAAATTCAATAGGTCCCAACGACGCTGGAGTAAATACACATTTAGCATCGTGGGCTCCCCTTCTATAAAGACCATTGTGTGCTGATCTCTCTTCTTACAAATAAGTTCCATGTATTTATGTAGGTATAACATTTGAATATTTTTTTAAAAAATAAAATAATAACGAGTGAAATACAATAAAATAAACAAAAAGTTAACCTAATTACAAAATGAACATTGTTTGTAATTGAGCTATTGAAACATATTCATAAACATATATGTAGGTACTGTACTAAAGAGGTAGGGACATATACGCGTTCCTGGAGGACTCCTTCCTAGGGTATACCCGGTTCCTCCTGCAACAGACCCACTTGTGACGGAACACCGTGTGGTTTTAGTCGGTTCGATTCCGACATACCATCTCACCGTTAGCTCCGGTGAGGTGATGACCCGTGGGGGTTTCCACACGATAAAAAAAAAGGGACATATCCGTAATTATATGTTAGACTGTGTTGAAGATGTAATTGGAAAAAATTGGTCTAAAGTGCCATATTGTAGAATATAATGACAAAAGAGGTCGTTCAGTTGTTGGAATCTTCTGCAGTACATCATCTACCACAGGTAACTAAGTTGCGGTCACTTCCATTGTTCTAATTACGAAGATGCGAAACAAAACATTTGCACGTTTTAGAACGATAACAAATAGTACTCTATTGTTCTTGAGGATTAACTTAACTATTGTTTATCTTTAAAGTTAAAGCTGACTTATAAAGTTTAAATGTGAAATCGTTTAAAAAATATATAATATCTGTATTATCGCTTTTAAATCTTGAAGGTCTGGCAATAATATGGTAATACCATTCAAAGATGATCAAATATATTCCATTTTTTATTTATCCTGTTAGGAACACAATAATATAAAAGAAGCTACATCGGTATGTAATTAATTTTTTTATTATTATGTACTACGGTGGTTTCACCTGTTGTTCAACTGCGGCCTGCGAGCTCTACGACGCGTAGCCCTTTCGTAGCCACAGGTTTATTAAATATACTTTACGAATATGTAAGTATAAAAACCAGGTAGCTCAGGTAATAATAATAATAACTTGAGACATCTCACACACGAACGTCTAATTCCAAACTAAGCACAGCCTGTAGGTACTATATGGTAACCAGATGGCTAATTCACAGGTGTACTTATTTATTACTAAATACATACATATATTAGATAAATTACACCCAGACACGGAACAAATGATCGTTCTCATAATACAAACAGGCCAGTCAAAACAGGTCAGTATTTACATATAAATGCATTGGAGTGTCTTTGTACTAATTGCCTCTGAATGTATGAACGGTACATACTTATAAAAATATTAATTAAATTTTTTTGTCTGTCTGCCTGATTATTCCGACCGATGCCGACGGGATTTTTAATGGCAAATAGCTGGTGTTTTAAGTAGTGACTTAGGTTATATTATATTTTGGAAAAAGAAGGGTTCCCGTTTAAAAACATAACTATGTATACGTGAGCGAAGTCGCGGCGACACACGTTGCTGGTATTCTTTAAAAAAAAAGTATGTATAAATTTTAACAGTCATGATATATTTTAAATATTAGTTTCAAGCCTCGAGACACGACTTATAGTTATTGAAAGACCTTAAAGTCCAAATAATGGTTTATGTTACTCTGAAATAAGTGCTGGGTCATTTATAGAAAGAGCTGGTGTGTCTTAAATAGTTAGACTTAGAACATTCAGGTCAAGATAATAAAAAATGATAGATGCACTAACAACTGATGGGTGTAGAAGATTGCCCAAAAAGAAAAAGCATTAATATTAAACACATACTATTTCAATGCTCGCTAAGCGCGTCCAGTGAAAGCTCTTCTTGCGAGGAGGCTTGACTCTCTTTCTCTAATGTTTCGCCTTTGAGTGCCCATTCCGCTGTCATGTTTTGAACTGTAATTAATGAGCAACAATAAACAAAATATTTTAACAGCTTGTATTGAATAAAATTATATAAAATACAATCCATATTTACTTTACAATTCCAAATTTTTATTTTGGCGCTCATAGTCTGCTACAGTTCTGGCATCCTCACTGGTCCTCTCCCTGATATTTTGTTGTTGTCATCGCCTCAGCGGGATCAAACAAAGTGGTATGTCTTACCCGAACCGACTAAATCCAAACAGTGTTCCGTCACCTTCTCTTATGGTCGGGGCCTCAGGTGTATCCTAAATTAGATTACCTACCCTACGATGTCTGACGTCCGTCACCTGGATATCTAGTTATTTAGTATAATTATTTACTTACTTAAAAAAAAGTTAATACTAACAATTGACCTACTACTACTAGGTATACATAACAATAAATTTACTGACCGAATAGCAATATGACCAGAAATAATATAAAAAAAAAGACAAATATCATTTCAAAAGTCTATCTACCTACATAACAAAAAAATGGTCCGTAAGCAAATAAACTTGGAAGTATGTACTCATATACTCAAAGATATTTGCCCGTCTTTTCTGAAAGACAAACGTAACTTTGCGGTTCTAAAAATAGATCTAGAAAAGATACATCGATGTACAACAAGGTCAACTTTCCAATCGCAAAATATAACTTTGTAATTACAAAAAACTTTTTTTTATATCATATAACAACAAATTAACGACTTTCGGAGTTTCTCCTTTAATTGTGCTGTCAGACCTTGCTTCTTACTCAATTTTATGATTCTAGGTCAATGGAAAGTACCATATAGGTTTTGATTTACCTGCGAAATGTTCAAATTTGGTCAAATTTATGGCTTGAATAGCCGTATCTTTTGATTGTGTTCACTTAGAAGCTTGATATTTTTACAGCTTCAACGGACCGCAGACATAAGTACTTGGTACTCATTTCAACTTGATACGTCTATGGGTTCCTGAGAAAAGGTCTTGACCCACAGACAGACGGACGGACAACAAAGTGATACTATAATTGTTCCTTTTCTGTCCTTTTGACGAACGGAATTCTAAAAAAACGTATAACGAAAACATCGCTTCGTCGCGTTAGCGTAAGCCACATCCAGTTGCACTTTATCTATGTAACTCGTTAAATTATATGCAAGCAAAAGTATCGATCGAACATTATTTAGTGTTACCCACAACATAGTCATTTATGCTTTTGTGAAATGGTGTTCACGTATTCATAATGTTTAAAGAGTTAATTTTGTAATTTGGTCAGTAAATTTATTGTTATGTATAGTAGTAGCAGTTCTAATCTTATTGTGAAACTATTTCTCAAGTAAGTAAATTATTATATTAAATAAATAATAAAGTTATCTCTAACCAATGAAAGTAATCGATTATTTAATTTAATGGAGCCGACTGTATTAATTGAACTAGATTAATTTTTCTGTTACTATTATTATTGTTTTAAGTGCCTAATGCCACCTTGACCATTTCTAGTCTTTTGTAGCGCACTTTTTGTTTTACAGTTCACTGTTCAGACTTATGGCTTCGAGAAACTTCCAGATCCTATCAGTAGTGGTTGTTTGTATTGCCTGCGGTTGCATGATGATGATTGTTGTGATAACTAATGCGGCACCGAAGTATTAACCTAGGGTTACCCCTAGGTTAATACTTCGGTTCCGAATTAGAGGGCATGGGCCGCATTATTATTTTTCTGTTATCGTGTGACGTTTTTTTTTTCAAATTATGTGTGTTTTAGAAACAGGAGCAAAACGGCGCGCCAAAGAAACTCTTCGCGGACGACCGGCAGGCAAGAACCGCGTGCCACTGACATTTGTAAGTAATTTTGTCTACTTTCTTTAAAATGTATCACTTATGTAATGTATTTGTATGTTGTATTTAGTTGGTTTTATTGTTTACAGAAAAAGAAAGAAGAAGAAGAAGAGAACGTCACAAGAAAAATACGAATGCCATGGCGGAGTCGCCTGCGTCAGGTTCTTCTGACGCTAACGTGAGTTGGTCAAACATTGGTGGCAATATTACTGTAAAACATAAACTTAATTGAAAATTGACTATTCCTTGCCTGTTTTAGATGCCAAACGCATGCTCGCAACGCTTTATCAGGGAGAGGACGCCAGAACTGTCCCAGACTATGAGCGCCAAAATAAAAAATTTGGAATCTCAAAGTACATATGGATTATATTCTATATAATTTTATAAAATACAAGCTGTTAAAAATATTTTGTTTATTATTGCTCATTTATTACAGTTCATAAGATGACAGCGGAATGGGCCCTCAAAGGTGTTACATTAGAGGAAGCGAGTGAAGCCTCCTTTTTTCAGTTTAATTACTTACAGTTACTAGTTTACTTTTTTCAGCGTACTATAAGCCATTCTTTGGTTTGTAAGATCTTTCAATAACTATTAGTCGTATCTCAATGCTCACAATCCAGAATATGAATGATGAAACTAATATTTAACTTATATCATGATTTTTTTTATGGAATAGCGGGCAAACGAACAGACGGGTCAGCTGATGGTAAATGACTACCGCCGCCCATGGGCACCTGCAACTCAAGAGTTATAACAAGTGCCTTGCCGGCCCTTGTTCTCGGGAGTAGGGGAGTACAGGAAGAGTGGAAGAGTGGAGATAAGGAAAGGTCGGTGTCTTGGGACCTCACTCAGTCGGCGAAAAGCAATGAAAACATAGTTTCCTTTTTGTTGTATTCCTTTTAAGTCTTTACGAACCCGCAACGGTAGTGTTGTTATCCTCATAACCTGTGCTCTGTCAGTGTTTGTATCGACTAAGATTTGAGTTAGAGCAATGCAAAAGGCCTCTGATAAACCTTTGTTAAGTCGCTACGAACGCGCTACGGTAGTGTCGTAACCCTCGTAGTCTATACTCTGTCAGTTTGTATCGATTAACATTTCAGCTAGAAATCATAATCAAGTAAAATCCTAATTCAGTTAAGCCACAAAGTACAGCACTCATAATCTGTAAATTTACTTCTTTCAGATTAGAAAAATTGATTGAAGAGAGGCCACCGAGAATTACAAATTGGAGTTGAAGGCAATGAAGTTCATTAAAACTGATGAGTAGAGCAGCAATAGCTATGTATTCTGAGTAATCAAGCCGATCTACGAGTAACTCATATTCATGATCATTAAACTATGCTTCTGTGTTTACTGCCAGATTTGCAACACAATACTGTTTGAGAGAGGCTACTGCTACTAGTTGGAAATAGTTATCCCATGACAGTTTAGAAAAACATGACATGTTTTGGTAAGAAGACCACAAGAACTATTAGTCAACTTACCAAAAGAACTAATATTTTAAAACCTACAGTCCAAGTTTAACTTTATGAAAATGTCAGTAAAATTATTGTACAGGACCGCTACGTAATAAAGTATTACATTCCAAGTCAAAGCAGTGCCTCATTATTAAAAGTCAAAACGTTGACGTTATGACGTCATGTCTATATATTGCCAAATCTAGACTTTTAATATTTGGTTTACCACAAAGAGTATACAAACACTACGTGTTTACCAATGAAAACCCTGTCTACGCCACTACTATTTTATTTATAAGGTATGCGTTTACTATATATTTAATATACTCTTATGTTATATTTATGTATCTTGTATGTATCTATGACATGTTATTTTTATCATATTTTATCTTTAAGCACCAGACACTGCCCCATAACTCCCTTTGTCGTATTCTCTTCATCCCATGGTTGCCTGGAAGAGATTGCCTTGTGCGACAAGGTCGCCAATGGTACAAACCTGTCTATAGTTGTGAGTTTTTTGTTTTAATACCTGGTAAACAATAAAGAGTATTATTATTATTATAAAATATAATAAAAAACTTGTACAGTACAGTAACAGTCTTGTATTTAATTAAATGAGGAGGATATTTTATTATTAAACAAAACTGTTTAATAATAAAATCTCCTCACAAAACAAAAAAATGTTTTAACCACAGGTAACTACTAAGCCACAATTCGTTTACACAAAGTTGATCAAAATTGTAACTACGTTTATGACAGATGGCGCTGTCGTGTGCATGTTGCCGTGTACATCATAATAATGATACACAATCTAAAAGCCATCATCCTTAGCGAAATCCGTAGTCGAATTTCGATCATAATTCATTAAGTTTTGAATGTTTTAATTTTATATACCAGTACAACTTGAACTGCCATTGTACAGAGTTTTCGGACCATGATAGGTCAATATTGATAATTTGATATTATAGCTTTTTGTGGCGGTATTTACATAATTAAAAAGAAAAAACATCCATATCCAATTTTTTCTGATGATATCACTAAAACTCGTCAAACGTCGTTGTTGGTTGACAAACATAAGAGAAAATAGTTCTTAACTGTTTTACTGTCTTACAAATAAACTTAGTATAGGGTACTTACTAAGTTTATTGTCTTGCCTATGTGCCCGTGACTGTATGACTAGGTGAAAATTTGAAAACTAAGTTCTGCGACATCTAGACGTGTTCAAATGTACTACATTAAATTTATTGTTGCAATGTTTATTTAGAGGGCTCAAACGCTGCAAGAGGGCACTACGGCTTTTTTTAAACAGAATTTAATTCTATGTAGCGGTTAACACCTAATGTCAAATAAGAGATTGAAAAGATAAAAACTAATCATGAACTTAAAAACTAAGATATCGATTGACTCTGCTCAAGAAAGTCAAGATATCTTTCTTACGATTTCCTGTTTATGAAGTCAACAAAATAATGTTTGGCGACTCATGAAATCAAATTTTCGAAGGATCAACGGTTTAGAGTACGATATATAAACGTCACATAAAACTAAAACTATTGGTGATTTGTTTAGAAATAGCATCTTTAGTCTTAAATTTAAAGTTAGTACATAATTATATTTTGTTTAAACAATTGAGTAGTTGCATGCAATAACAATATTAAAACAATCATGTTTAGTTTTAGTCGTTCAACTGTAAAGTAACCTCTGAATATAATTTCTTTAGTGTTTTCAGTATCAGCTCTAACAATTTGATACACATTTTTAATATTTTCTTGCCTAAGTAAACTAATAAGTACAGTATGGTCGTTATGAAACTAGTAGCATCACAATATCGGAAACCGTGATGCAAGCCGTAAGAAGCTTTTTCTTCGACCATATATCGGTTCGTTAAGACGACGCGAGCTTGCGTGCATTAAATAAACAGACCAAGGCGCAAGAGTTTTTGCCGTAAACATATTTGTAACTCTGAGGAAATTTGTATTTTAATAATCTTTAGAAAATGAATCAGCCAGCCTAAATTGCATACATTAGCATTCGTTTACTGGTCACTTAGAAAACAAATCTCACGATTTAACGCACAGTTAGACACTGTTTGTAGAAGACGGTCATTTGCCGCATATTTTCTTATTCTGCATTCTAAACTCGAGGCGGGTACGGAGAAGTCTTCACACTGTGACGGTCACGTGACATCTTTTGTAGTCACATGATCCCTGTAATAGAACGCTGTAGAAGCCGGAAGTTTCGCGACACGGATTAAATGATCAATCTTTAAACATCCGTCTGATAATCTTAACTGTAACCTTTGTGAATGTGCTAGACACGCTCTTGCGAGTGCAGTTTACTTTGGATGACAACTTCGAAGTCGGATGTGGCTAGTGAAACGCTGTCAATTGTAATTTTGTAAAACTATTTGTAGTTCTATAAGAATGTTATATAATGACTGGCCTGTTGGTCTAGTGGTTAGTGACCCTGACTGCTGAGCCAGAGGTCGTGGGTTCGATTCCCACCCAGGACAAATTATTGTGTGATGAGCATGATTATTTGTTCTGTGTCTGGGTGTAATTTATCTATAATATGTATGTATTTAGAAATATATAAGTATGTTTATCAGCAGTCTGGTTACCATAGTACAGGCTCTGTAAGAGATGTGTAAAGTTATTATTATTATATTTAGACCCAAGCTAAAACTAGGCAGAGCATGTAGTATAGGTTCTAGAACACAGATTAACATACTAAGGTAAGGTACATTGTTTTTCTTAATATACATGTTATACACAGAGACACCCAGACCAGTGCAAACAGACATATTCGTGCATACAAATATTTGCACTGAAAATATACTTTGCGGGAATACGGTTACTAGACACTTTGCGGGAATCGAACCCGCTACCGTGAACTGGAAGTCAATTACACTACCGCCGCGCCACAGTAGTCCTCAGTCATTTAGAGATCCTACCTAATCTAGCTACGTGATACTGTTATGTACTAAGAGCAATAATTTATGTACGCATTGATATTGAACATCTGATGTTTACCATTAGCGCATGGCGAGTGAGGCGAGGAACGGTTTTCTTTTTGATTAAGAAGTATTTATATTATTCATCATTCTCCGACGTATAAAATATTCTTTTACAAATTGGCGTCGATCTATTGGTCTCTTGTGTTTGGAAGAAAAACTGACCAGCAAACATACTTTCATGTTCGTAACAGTCATGACAGATAGATATTTATGAAACTCTTTTGCCAATTCGAAAATATGACACTCAAATAGCTAGAATAGGTACTTTATAAAATAAAGCTAAGAACCGTGCCTGGTTAACCAACTTAAAAAAACTTGTGTGATGTACAATACAATGTATTTCCACAACCTCTTATGCCTTGTTCGCTTCGCAGGTGAACGTGTATAGCCGTGGTACGTGATATTTTGTCGTAACAGCGTTGCAGTTGCCGTATCGCTAACAAGCGTCGCTACGAGAGCTCTTGTTCTCAGTAAATACATTTATATTATATTGTGCACATACATTTCGGGAAAGAAACAATTTTGTTAGGACTTTCTTTGTGATCATATTGTTTTATTTTTGTTAGATATAGCACGCTAGAATAATCAATTAGTTCTAAGTTGGTTCGTTTGTAGTATTGCATTCTACTGAAACGTTGTGTAAATTTATCTGAAGAGAACGGGGGGTCAGCATAGCTAAGGTCGCTATGTTATAGATAACTAGCAACCCGCCCCGGCTTCGCACGGGTACCAGAGACCTCTTAAACAATCATCAACATATTTCTATCAATTTACACAAAATCTTAACAAATTATACACATAAACCTTCCTCGTGAATCACTCTGTCTATTAGTGAAAACCGCATGAAAATCCGTTCAGTAGTTTTTCAGTTTATTGCGAACAGACAGACGCGGCGGGGAACTTTGTTTTATAACATGTAGTGATAGTGATAAACAAAAATGAGAAAGTATGTCACTTACATACGTCAAGTTTGACAAGTACCTATTATAATAGGTTTTATCTACAGTTTTATATTATGTATCGTTGAGCGTTTCATCGTATCCTGACGCCAATACTTCTTACAGTTGCTCTTTAGCGGGACTGCAATGTTTCATTACCTAAAAACGAAGACAGCCTGCAACTATGTATTTATATGCTCACTGTTTAATGAGAAAAGTCATGGTTTTCAAGACCTTATCCTATGATTCATTATAATAATGGGTTTTTAGTTTGTCTTTTTAAGAGATTGATTAACAGTATTGCATCTTTTTCTTAATGGATAATGCAAGCTTGTCGCCGACAAATCGAACCATTTTCGTGCCAATGAAATTTTTTAGTATTCATATCAGTCTTCTGTGGCTCGTTCTCATTTCCATTAGCCGTGAATGTACTATTCATCGTTCTATAGATACGACCTTTGCATTTATTGAATTTGCTCGAACACAACAGATGGCTTTGTGAATAATGCATTTTTTGAAATGCGTTTTAATCTGCTTCGTATAAAATGACATTTTTGACTTTTGTTAAATTTTCTGTCTAGAAAGATGCGTGATAGTTAGAATTGTCTAATCTCTTTATGGAACTGTTTTGTTTGCCAGTACTGCTATGTGTAGCCTTAATAGTTTCTAAATCTACAGACTTGAAGAAAACAAGTTAAACCCATAGACTTATAAACCCCGGAATTTATTTTGTTGTTTATAAATTTATGTGGTTTATAAGTCGTATCTAAATTCATGTCATAAAAATTATTATGTGCTTATACTACTTTTGATAGAAGTAAAAAATTGTTCAGAATTTTAAAATTTACTCGAGCAAAGAGGGATGTGGAAGGCATTAAGCCACCCTTCCGAAGTAGATTGACGGCTATTGACGATAGATATAATGCATAATTATTTTTATAGAAGAAATATAAACTACACTTAACAGTTTTTGTAATAAATGTGTCTACACCTCGCAAATTTAGGATTAAAATAAGAAAAAACAATAATTATAATCGTTTCCGTTTTTTAATAGTAATTAATTGAAATCGATATTCTTAGACTGATTTAATTAAACTAAGTACATATATCAGGTTTACTTAATTAAAATTTCTTTTATTTTGTTTCCGAAATAATGATTGTGTTCCTAGACTGAATTAAGTTGCTAGTGGTTTTGATAACACTCACTCATTCATTCGATGACATAAATTTCTAATTAGGGTCTCCCAATACAAAATTGATATTTTAATTTAATTATTAGTAATATTTATCTAAATCTTAATAAACCTATCTACATAACCGGATTTGGTGGACAAAACAATACTTGAATAAAATCTAAAGAGCCATATTGGAGAATACAATAACAAAAGAGGTCGTTCAGTTGTGGAATCTTTTACAGTACCTACAATATATACCGCAGATAACTAAATTATTGTTCTAATTTCGAAGATGGAAAACAAAACATTTGCACGTTTTACAAGAATCAGAAATAATACTCTATTTATATTGTTCTTGAGGATTAGCTCCTTTATTGTTTATCTTTAAAGTTAAGCCGACTAATATAGTTTAACAGTCAATTCTTTAAATAAATAATATAATTTGTATAATCGATTTTAAATATTTACAAAGAAGATCAAATATATTCTATGTTGTATTTCACATGTTAAAAACACAATAATTAAAATAAATTATGTATCTCGTACTTGGGTGGTTTCTAGCAGTCTCGTAGTGAAAAAAATAATTAAAAGACAACTGCGTTAAAAGTTATAACTAATAAACATAAAGTTTTATATATTTTTGTAATCATCTTTTAAACCCCATTAATTTTGATACCTCACTCAACAGGTTTTGGAAGAAAAAAAAATACACATACATTTTTTAACCAAAAATTTTATTGATTTTACTATATAATAACAATAAACCTTCACACGAATTTAACAACATATAATTTTAGTCATACAGATGTTATTGTAATTCTTGGAACAGACTCAGAATTAATTACATGGGCGATTTAAGATCTACGAATGAATTTTTGTTTTACCTAAACAAAATCTTCATTTAGATCGACAGAATCTAGTGTGAAAACATTATGACTTAAGGTACAATGGTATGACGTGCGAAGAGACTTACCTGACATTTTTATCGATTGTGGATCTTCATACACTCAGACTCACTTTAATAGTTTTAGAATTCCCTGCTTAGTTTTATTTTGTTTGTGGCACTTTGACTCTTTCTTTCAGTATTTTGTGTTGTTACAGGAGAGCTTGGACATCCCACTAATATTATTTATGTGAAAGTTTGGATGGATAGATGTTTGTTACTCTTTCACGCACAACTACTAATACGATTGCGATGAAACTTGATATGTAGATAGCTGGAGACCTCAATTAAGGGCTGCTTTTTATCCCGAGATTCAGGACTTACGCAGGTGAAACCGCGGGGCGCTGCTAGTCTGGAATATAAGTTTTGAAACTGTCACAGACTCCTGCTCTCACAACGTCGTAAATAAATATAGACTTATATACTCGTATTGTATTATTTTATAAAATATTCATTTACTAACTTCTTAACTTTCGGATAAAACCATCGGCTGCGAGTGAATCGAATACACAATAATCTACAACATATTCGAACGATCCAAATTATCAAATCGATATTAGAGTTAAAATGTGATTGAATAATTTAATTAATAATATCGATTACTGCGATAATAGAGTTAAAATGTGATTGAATAATTTAATTAATAATATCGATTACTGCGATAATAATATAACTCCTCCGTTTTCCTAATTACGCAACATAAGCGTTAAGCTAATGGTCTAAGAGCCCGTGAACCCCAGACCTTCGTTATTTTATAAAAGCTGAAAGTTTGTCAGTGCATGCTCCCAAAACAGGTAAGAACAATGGACCATTATGAAGTTTGGGTTGCCCTGGCTTTGGCAGGTAAACGGTACTAAAGTTGTATAAAATACCGATCTAACTTCATCAAATAATAAAGTGCGATTTTTTGGTATTATCTTCAGAATATTATTAAAAATCACATTATTCATTACCAGACACTTAACATCCTGGCAAACCCTTGCCAGACACCCTTTATGTTCATGAAATTATAATTTTACTTACGTTGTAGTATAAAAAAGCTGATTTTTATATAATACTTGAGTAATAAGTAAATGATTTTTCCTCATTAGCCAGACATTTTTGATACTTCCAACCCCTTGCCAGACAAGCATGTAGGGTAGCTGTAGGAGCGAGCGCGAGGCAGTATATACATGGGTGGGTGCGAGTGAGATGGCGAGTTAAGTCTACCGCGATCCCTCACTGCGCAGTTGTTATTTAAATGTGAATTAATTTTAAAACTGCGAACAAAACATAACCTAAAATATAATGACATCATTCTTCCACGTGAATATACAGAGGGTAGCTATCACAGAAAATGTTACAAATCATTCACAGGGCTAATGAAAAAATATTTTACCTCAGAACCAAAAAATTCTGAAAAGACTGTTGAAACAGAGCAAGAAAAAGAAACATCGAAAAACGTTAATACATCAACAGACGATTCAAAACCAGGTTCATCGCATTTGGCTGAGTCAACTGTATCACACCTACCTTTAGCTTCTCAATCAATAGAACCTCAACCTTCCCAGGTAGCAGTGCCTCTCTACACTGGAAGGGGGGCAAGGCCCCTCGCTCGCAAGGGCGTGGCTGCCTTTTGTTCAAGAGGCGGCCAAGGTCTGCCAGGGTTCTCGGGGACTTCCTTCCTAGGGTATACCCGAGTCCCTGGCAATAGACTTATTTATGACGGAACACCGTGTGGTTTTAGTCGGTTCGATTCCGACATACCACCTCACTGGCAGCCCCAGTGGAGTGATGACCCGAGGGGTTTCCCACACGATAAAAAAAAAAAAAAAAAAAAAAAAGGTAGCAGTGGACGTTAGTGAACTTGGAGAAGTGAGTGAAAATGCTAATGCAACCACTGAAGTATATAGTTCATTAATCATTTCAAAGTGATACCAGTGTTGACAAGAGTAAAAATATTTGTTTATTTTGCAATAAAAAAAAGAAAAAAGTGAGATCAAAAATGCTTTCACTCCATGAAGGTGATAAAAATCAATTTCAGTCTCGTATAATGTCTAGCATTGAAAATCAAGAAGAATATAATGAGATATTAAGTAAATTGGAAATTATTGCAGGTCTCAAAATATACTATCATACTGCATGTAGCATTCAGTTTAATAATAAAATATCTTCGTCGGAAAAAAAATCTGTTAAAATTGATTGGCATCATCATCGAGAGTACCACCAATGAATATTAAATTAATAATACTTGAAGATATCATATATTATTGTTTTAGTTGATGTAAGCATGTATTAAATGATAAACAACACAAGCGCATCTCACTCGCACCCACCCATATATATACTGCCTCGCGCTCGCTCCTGCAGCTACCCTACATTTTACCTACCCCTTGTCTGGCAAGGGGTTGGAAGTATTAAAAATGTCTGGCTAATGAGGAAACATCATTTACTTATTACCCAAGTATTAAATATAAAAATCAGCTTTTATACTATAACGTAAGTAAAATTATAATTTCATGAACATTAAGGGTGTCTGGCAAGGGGTTGCCAGGATGTTAAGTGTCTGGCAATGAATAATGTGATTTTTAATAATATTCTGAAGATAATACCAAAAAATCACACTTTATTATTTGATGAAGTTAGATCGGTATTTCACACACCTTTAGTACCGTTTACCTGCCAAAGCCAGGGCAACCCAAACTTCATAATGGTCCATTGTTCTTACCTGTTTTGGGAGCATGCACTGACAAACTTTCAGCTTTTATAAAATAACGAAGGTCTGGGGTTCACGGGCTCTTACTCTATAAGCTAAGCTCTAATCTGGTAGAGTGTAGACAAGTACGTCCAACGTATAATTTCCAAATGTTATGTAGGCAAAACTGCGGGACACGTATACGTATATATAAATATCATCACTACATTGCTGCTAGTGATGTGGGTCACAAATTATAAGTATTCTTGTTAATCCCTCTTAAAGTTCATATGGGCCCATACCGACGTGAACTGTTACTCACTCCAAATAACCCAGTAATTGTACTGGATGTTGTTTGAACTCGCACTTGATCTCAAGTCCTACGCCGCTGCTTTACGATATCTATTTTATTGATTGTTACTCAATTACATAATTATGAGATTTATTTAGAAAATTTCGCAACTTTTATTCATATTAGATTCTTCCAGAGCTAGGGACTTATCGCAATAATATTAATAAGGTGAATACCGAAATGGATTTTATGAGGGTTATACTGTAAAATATAATAAAAAAAAACACATTGTTGTAATATTCCAAAGTATTATGTACCTCGCAGGTAACTAAGTCGAGGTTGCTGCCATTGTTCTAACTATGGAAATGTGGAACAAAACATTTGCACGTTTTACAACAATCACAAATAATACTCTTTTCATATTGTTCTTGAGGATTAGCTCCTCTATTGTTTATCTTTAAAGTTATAGCCGACTAATAAAGTTTAACAGTCAGATCCTTGAAAAAGACCCTTTAAAAATATTTAGCAATATTGAGACTAATTTTAAGACAATACTATACAGAGGATTAAATATTTTTATCAATTGAAAATCATAAAATGTGTTTATAATGATAATACATATAAAAATATTATCTACCATCTACAGTCTGAGAGCTCCACGTTGCGTAGCACATTCGTAGCGATTTAGGCTTTTAATTTTATGACTATACAAGCACAAGCCGCTAACAGTTGCGTCCTCACTTAGTCTTTAACAACTTTATTGTTGATATACCTATTACAATTCATGCACTTATATGGATAACGTTTAAAGTAATTTGTAAAACAATTAGTTTAAATTACAAATATCATAATTTTGTTAAATTTAAAAAACATTAAGGACTCTAGATAGTTTTGAATCTGGGTATCTGTAATAAAATTTATCGTAAATTAGATATGATTCACTCATCCACCCGTCAAACTGTCTTACGATTTGGGCGGCGCACTGTTAAAAATTTACCTAACACATATCAGAACAGGCATCGGCAGTTTTGTTTATAAAAACAAAAACTTATTCTGTTACATTTGCCCTACTATTGCATTTGCCCCACCTGACCCTATATTTTATTACAAAATAATTTCATAGTTACGGTGGTTAAATCCAACTGTAGCTGAAAACTCTAAAAAAATAATCATAATATATTAATAACTTTTGTACCTGGACCGATCATCATGATATTTTGCACACACGTTACCAGGGTGTAGAAAGAGACCTTTCACCCAGAAAAATAGAACGGTTCCCCAGAGATAGAAAATTAACTTTTGTGCGAGCGAATCATATTACACAGCGGTATTTAGACCCAAAGCATAGCTTGTACTATGGGTCTAGTACACGTATATACATACTTATAGTCAAATCCGCGACCTCCGACCCGCGAATTGAAAGATCTACCGCACCAACTACACGACGACCTAGTCGTAGGTCGCCTTGAACGTAGTCTATTCGTCAAAGGAATATCTCTACTGTACATAGTATAAAACAAAGTCGCCATTCCGCCGTTCCGCCGTTTGTATGCTTAGATCTTTTGAACTATGCAAAGGATTTGAATTCGGTTTTCACCAATGGATAGAGCGATTCAAGAGGAAGGCGTATACGTGTAGTTTAATATGGTTTTGGGTTAATTTGTATCTGATAACGATAATTGTTCACTACATTATTGTCTATATTACACTACCGCTGCCGCTGTTTTGGGTTAATTTGTATCTGATAACGATAATTGTTCACTACATTATTGTCTATATTACACTACCGCTGCCGCGACTAATTCAGTCAGTCATTAATGTTGTGAACAGATTCAAACAATCATGCACAATATTTTAATCAGGAACTATTGTTCTGGTTATCATCACGGTCACCTCCCTAAATGCCATCGCGTCAAATGTCAAGGTTACAATCAAAGAATAAAAAACTGCATTTGTAATTTTATTTTTAAAACATAAATAAATAGGGTTGGTTAACCACCATGTCTCGGACAACATCCATAGATGCTAAATTATTATTTTGATTCGTAAATCTTCTTTAGGCATTAATAAAATTGCACTGTGTTTGTCATTGAAAAACTAATTATATTAAAGCAATAGACACATTTGTCACTGTACGTTTGTGTTTCTAACTTTTATACATTGACGACTTATGTGGCGCAACGATTGAACATTCGTCAGAGATCGCGAACTCAATTTCCGTTTATTTCATGTATTTTTACGCCTTAACATTAGTCTGGGTGTTTAATATGTGTTTTTACACAAAAACATTCTAAATTCAGAATACTGTATACCTATATACGTGGGGAGAATTCTTTGTACGCATTTTATAACCAAATGCGCTCAGACAGTAATGTCAAATTTGGAACACTTAAAGTTTATATGTAGAAGAAGTGCAAAGATTTGTACATTTTAAACAATATGGGGCATGGGCTTTAATTACGGCTACATCAAGCTATAAGCGTCCGGTATATATTTTGACCTGTCATGGTACAATAGTCTATACAATGACAATTCGAGTTATACTGGTCCATTCGAAATTCGATGGCCAGGCGATCTCTAGTTATTTTAAAGATGTCAAAGTGTATCATTTAAATGTACAAAAAGATCGTTACTTTCACACACAAAACTTCCATAGACAAGCTACCTGACTTGAGAGACAACAACCAATGAAAGGGTGTGGACACCGGATCTTCTCCCATTTTGGATAGTCGCGCAGGTACATGCCAGGGATATTTAAAACAAATTGCAATAGACTTATTTCATTATTAGTTATCTTTCTAACCAGTGAAGGTTGTGTTAGTGATATTAACATAAAATTAACGAGAGAAAGATGGTGAAACCAACCAAGGTACTGTACTTTAATTTATTTTTGACCGTTATTGATGAGTTTATACATTTTATTACAATAATAATTTTTTCACGTATTATTTCTTTAAATTATTAAATTTGTTTATAAAATGATTATTTGTGATTGACGTTCCATGATATACTAAATTTGTTCAATGTTCAGGCAAGTCAAAAGTAGGTAACATAATTAGTATGCGACGTAATACTATGGCATTAGGCGTTTTAGTCCATTAGACGCTCATGCAAACGTCAACCATTACCAAAAGTCGTGATTAACGGATGTTCGTTGGTGATTGATGAAATAATATCGGCATCAATATATCATTATGCAACCGTCAATCACTGAATTACACGGTTATTCGTCAATCATCGTTTTGATGGTGGCAAAACTGACAGCAAAACCTACCGTGGCGCCTTAGTGTTTGTCTGTGTATGTTTCATCAAGCCCTGACCCACCTATATATTGGCGCCGACTCAAAAGAAGTTTATATAAAATTTGATTGTTTGACTTAAGGTTTATTTATTTTTTGCTTTTTATTTCTTTCTTTTAATGGATTTTATCCACGCAGTAGGTAAATATAACAAATGCTTGCAAGGCAAGCATTTAATAAGAGCATGACTTAAATGCCTTGAACTCTCTTGTACTTTTTTAAAAGACAATAAAATTCAATTAGCCTATTTCATTGACTCTGAACCTATTTTGTGAATTCATTGATAATATTGAATAAAAAATCTTTCTTCTTAAAAAAAATAACTATGAAGAACTTGTTTGTTTTAAATAATTGAAATCAAATTGTCAATTATTTTAGTTGTCTTGTGCGATGTCATGGCATATTATTATTTAAATGTGTATTTTAACGTTAAAAAACTTTTAATTTAATTTGCCTTAAATGCTAACCAACCTAGTTGTGTATGCTGCGGCCTTCTGTAGCAAAATGAGAGCTCATTTTATACAACTAAAATATGTACATAAGTACAAGCTTTATAGATCGTCCAATAAATATGATGGTTTATTATATTAATAAAGATATTCCAGTATCATTTGAAATTAAATTAATTCTGTTTGCGTTCAAAAGCCTATTTTTAGGGTTCCGTATCTCAAATAGTAAAAAAAAACAACCCTTATAAGATCACTCTCTTGTCCGTCTGTCTGTCCGTGTCTCACCACCGATTTTCTCAGGTACTGATGATGTACTTAATAAGTTGATATTTATACCAGATACTGAGGTCTATAGACCCTATTAGGTGTATAAAAATCAAGGTCCTGAGTCAACACAATAAAAAGATATGGGCAAATTTAGATTTTCGCGAAAACTTGTAAGTACCAAAATTTACCTTAATTTTCAACCTTTTTTATTCTTCGGAATTTCCCCTTTACTTGTGCTATAAGACCTTGCTTTTAACTAAAATTGACAATTCTAGGTCAACTGGAAGTACCCTATAGGTTTTGAGACGAAAACCTATAGGATACTTCCCATGTATCATGAAATTTGGTAAGAAGCAAGGTTAGACAGTACAAGTGAAGGAATAAATCCGAGAGTCGTTAATTTGTTGTTATATCACATAAACAAAAAGTTTTTGTGATTCCAAACTTATATTTTGCGGTTGGATTGTTGACTTTGTCGTACATCGCAACCGCAAAGTTAAGTTTGATTTTCGAAAAAGACGGGCAAAAGTCTTAGAGAACTGATTCCCGAGATGGACGTATACAAGTTTGTTTGCTTACGGAACCCTCGGTGCGCGAGTCAGACTTGCACTTGTCCGGTTTTTTTATGAAAGGCTGTATAAAATCACATTACGACCCATTGGTTAGAGCGAGCGGCAACCAATCTGATAAAGTGAAGGCAGTACATTAAGCGAGATGTATAATCCAAACCGGGATATCGAAAGAACACTCGCGGGGCACATCTATATGATATACATATAAACATATCACTATTTCAACAGCGTAAGTACACTTCTTAAAGGAATATTCTATAAGTGAAATCATGGACCTTCTGATTAAGATTAATTAAGAATTACATTTTAAAATAAGAACACTGTTGCTATTTAAAAAGAAAATTAAATAAATTGCTAGTACAATAAACTGAAGATGTTTTAAAGGGTCGTGCTGTAAAATATAATATGTAATAACAAAAGAGATTTAGATGTTGTAATCTCCCACAGTATTATATATAACGCAGGTAAGTGGAGGTCATTGCTATTGTTCTAACTATGGAGATGGGAAATAAGACTTTTGCACGTTTTACAACAAGGTGAAGCCCTGTAATTCCGTGAACATGTTACTTCAAGAGAAAAAAGAGATTACAACTGAAAATCTCAACATGTGTAGACACTAGGGATCTCAGTTGTAACTGCACAGTCAGACTGTTCAGTTAAAACTGTGTAGTTAAAACTGACCGTCTGTAGCCCACTTTAGTAGGATAATTTATTCGTAACGCTATTTCTCGTATCTTAAAGTATAAATTAAATAATTTGGAAGGTATTCATATTTTTTTAATTACAATAAAAAATTACTATTTCTACAAAAATCTATTTTATAAAGGATCAAACTTATACGTAAATACTACATGGAAATATAGACGATAACATAAACCGACCGAAAAACAAGTCAAAAGTCTATCTACAATTTTTTTTTTTTTATTAAAACTTAAAACAGCATGTATTGAAAGAAATATCATTTTATAGGTACGCGATAACGTGAGCCACATCCATTTGCTTTTAATCTATGTAACTCGTTAAATTGTATTCGAGCAAAAGTATCGATCGAACATTATTTAGTATTTATTACCCACAACATAGTCATTTATTCTTTAGTACTTGGTGTTCATGTGTTCATAATTTTTAATTTGTGAAAATTGTCCGGTAAAGTTCTTGTAAGCTACAGTATTTTTACTAATGCTGTGAAACTATTTCTCGAGTAAGTTAAGATTGTATTTTTGTAAGGATCAAAATTACCTTATAAATTACATTATAAAAAAAAAAGAAAAAACAAACATGGAGAAATCTGCTTTTTAGCCATTGCTCTAGGAACGGTGTTCTCAAATCTCATGGGGAATCACATTATTTCGCTATCAGCAAAGACATTTTGGTGATGTGGAAACAATGGGCCTAGATTATTTTTTCTGTTATTGTTAGAAAAAAAGAATTGAGTAGGTAGGTACCTGTCTGCTATAAATCACTGTGAATTAGTAAATTTTGCAATCATAAATTTGCATAAAATTTGCATGCATGAATTAGAAGGTATATACTAACTTCCATCAATTGAAATTCTAAATTTTTTTATTAAAACTATCTTCCGCCTGAGGCTTTGCTTGTGTGGAGCTTAGTTTTTAAGGGCAAATGTGTTAATCTATACATATATACAATCTATTTCGTTTGTTGAATGTCATTAAAAACCGTTCAGTGGTTAGGGCGTGATTGATCAACATTTATATTCAATTACCGTCTCATAATGTCACACTTACTCGTATAATGAGACTAGCTAAACCTTAGCCACGCTTTGATGCGGGTCAGTCAATTTTTTATTTATTATTTTGTGGCGACTTCCACATACAGCAAAAAGAAACATCTACTACCTACTAATCCTGCATCGCGCTATGAGAGTTCTCGCGCCGATTAGTATATAAACAACTTCCCAACATCAACCGTTTGGCCGCGGCCCGCCAGGCATGATCACCTCGCCTGGTCGGAGGATCCTCCCTTTGTGTTGGAGAAACATGACACCCGTTCCTCCACAATTTGATTGAGTTTTTCTGACGGGTTTTATTTATTTTTTATTTTATTTTAATACTGATCGGACCCGGCCTTGCCTAACGACGTTAACGATCTTCTAACTGATGTATTTCTTAAGGATTCGTCAGCGCTAGCTATATAAATATTTTATAATATATAGAGCCAATCTAATATATTTCTCGTGTCGCGGTGTTTGTAGTTAAACTCCTTCGAAACGGCTTGACCGATTCTCATGAAATTTTGTGTGCATCGGAGAATCGGACAACATCTATTTTTCATCCCCCTAAATGTTAAGGGTAGTCCACCCCTAAATTTTTCATTTTTATTTTTAGATAAATTTTACTTTTTTATGATACAGCATTAGAATATACATACAACCCTGAATTTTCAACTCTCTACGATCAACCCCTATTTTTTAATAGCGATATTAGTATTTTTACTTTCATTGTGGTACAATTTTTTTTAAAGTATTTAACCCAGTGAAAATAGAAAGTGCGATTGTAATAATCCATGGACACCTGCAACTCGAGAGTCACAAGTGCCTTGCCGCCCCTTAAGGTGGGAGATGGAGAGATAGGGGGGAAGATAGAGAGAGGGAAGGGTTAGGGCCACCGGTAACATCACTCGCTTGGCGAAGTACAACGAAGCATTGCTTCACTGCCGGTTTTCTGTGAGGCCATGAAATCACTTTTTGTTGTTTTTTTAATCCATAATTCGACTACTTTTTGCGTTATTGCGAGCATAGCATACAAGAACATCTTACATGAAGGTAAAAGTCACATATATAATGAATGTCGTATGACGCCATGAATACCTGAAGTGCCCAATTATTGTGAACTAGAGATAGTCTGGTGGTGTAATTTCGACCTTCATTAACTTTTAACGTTTTGTTTTGTACTGATTACCAGTATAACTTGATAGCTGTAGCCTTACTTGCCCTGTAGCTGCTTTGGCATAATTTTTAACCGCCGAAGCAAAAAGAGAGGTGTTTTAAGTTTGACGTGTCTATGTGTCTGTCTGTGGCATCATAGCTCCCAAACGGATGATCCAATTTCAGTGCGTTTTTTTTGTTTGAAAGGTGACTTGATGTAGAGTGTTCTCAGATATAAATCAAGAAAATCTGTTCAGCCGTTCGAAGATCATCAGCTCTTTTGTAATCGTTGAAGGGATTGTCAAGTCGGGGGTATTTTAATTTTTTTTTTATGATTATTAAATTTAAAACACATTGATTAATCAATGTGTTTTAAATTTAATAATCATAACTTTCATCATTTCAATGCTAGCATGCTTAAGACACTCCTGTTTCATTAATTTTAATTCAATATAACATAGTCCCAAGAACACTAGTTTTTAATTTATTAGTGTTTTCTTTTAAAAGTTTTACAATACATTAATTTACTAAGTTCCGGATTTTTTTTTATTGTAACTTACTATTTACAATCAAAAATATCAAAACTTAATATGGATGTTGTACATTGATTTCTCCGTTACTCTTTTTCAGACAGGTGTAAACAAAAATACCGTGCCCAGCAGACGTCGCGGAAGACCAGCTGGCAGGAATCGCGTGCCTCTTTCCCTCGTTTGTATTTATTTTCATTATATAAATCAGTGTGTATGTATATTATTCTATACGATGGAATGCATATCTCACCAGCATAGCATCCAGTTATTAACTTATCGCTTAGCGTTATATACTCTTCCAAGGCAATGTATGGCTGGCCTGTTGGTCTAGTGGTTAGTGACCCTGACTGCTGAGCCAGAGGTCGTGGGTTCGATTCCCATCTGAGTCTGGGTGTTCTTTGTGTCCGTTGTTTGTATGTTTGTAAAGTCCCCCGCGACACAGGAGTAATTCCTAATGCGGGAGTTGTCTTGCCAAGTTATTGCATACAATGACATAAGTAAACCAGGTAAAGTAGAAAATGAAAGACAGATAACGAGAGAAAGGAAAACAGTTATTAAGTATTGATGCTGGATACGTATTATTTAATTTACGCCTAACAATAGATAATACCACTCAAGGTAACAAAACGGACTTCTAATGATAATTATCATAATAGGGAGGCACTACACTTATAGGCCTGGAGCCAACGTCTGTGTGGCACTACTGCGGGGCCTGCCGCGAGGATACCGCACTCTTACCGATTGCCAATAACATATATATACATTTAGATTCATTGTTTTATATTTTTAGGAAGAAAGGAGAGCCCGCAACGCTTTATACGAGCGAGAGCGTCGCAGCCAAGTAGCTGAAGCGATTGCCGAGTTAGCTGAAGCCGCGCGATGTGCCCCTGGCGTGAGTTGACCAGCCATATTTAACGCACAATATTTTAACTAATTATATTATGGCAGAGTTGAAAGCGAAACACCTAATGCACTAGGGCAATCATAATAATTGTTTTCGTTTTTACAAATTAAGAGGGTCTAGCCAGAAAAACAAAATAAAAATGTAATTATGTATTACCAGCTTTTGCCCGCGGCTTCTCTCGAGTAAAAGTAACTTTTCCATCTTTCAGGAACAGTACTTTTTCTAGATAAAGATACCCTATGTATGGGTATCCCAGGCAACTTGTATGCAAAATTTCATTCAAATTCAAATATGAATTGCAATAATATTGCCGTAATACAACAAATGTGGTCTTAAAATAAAAAAGTACAGGACAATTTACCTAACTAGGCATGCAATATCTTGTTTATAATTATTTATTACGATTATAATTTAATAACATTATATATTCTAGTACTCTATAGTACTCGTTCAGGGTATAGAAACAATGCTCAAGGAATTTTATTTTAGTCTTCTTAAAATTAAAATAATTTAATTGTATAATATTCATTGGCAGACATTCATTGTAAACTTTTGTACACGTACCTATGTGATTTTACCAATTAAGATCATTGTCTATATGTAACCCTAGAAATTTCGATAAACATACTTCACTTATTGAGCTACCTCTATAATTTACATCCACTTTTTATGTGATGCCTGATATGATCTGAACTATGTATTTTGTTTTAATTTGAGTTTTGAATCAATTATTCGTAATAGTATTATTAATTTTGGTTTCGTATTAATTTGGGCAAATAGTACACTCTGTTTCTGTATTACATTTGGAAATACATTAATGTACACAAGGAACAATAAATGCCCCAAAGTGCTACCTTGTGGCACTCCAACCTTGATTTCGCTGTACGAGGATCGCATGTATTTTATAGTTTTTGTCTTGGGATTATAGATAGATGGAATATCCTTTATTGTATACACCATTAATAATTATAGTGTTTTATTTCGGTTGTTTGCTTTCTTTGTGACAAATAACAAGCCATGAGTCTAACAGCTATAACTATTAAATTTTAATTGCAAAATCATAAAAGTCCACGTTGACGCAAAACATAATTAGGTCAGTACATTACGTAGCCCGATTTATTCGGCTAATCATTACAACTCTTTGATCTTGCATGTTTAAGACGAACTGATGACTTTTCCATCGTAATGAGTCTCCAGAGAAGAGCCCGCAACGTCTTATAACTTTCTGGTTACATGTTCACTTTTACCTATGTTGTTCACAAAAAGAGTAAATTAATTATTGCAACATCTTTTAGGTCAGTAATGCGGATCTGCTGGCGTCAGCTATAATGCAAATAAAAAAAGCGACACAAAGCACATTGCAAGAAAGTTTCTTCGATTTGGCAAGCACAAATCGAAACTTGGAGACAGAAAGTAAGTACCTACTGCTAGAATATTTTGAGGGTAAAATCTTACATTTGGAAATAGTAAAACATTATTTTATTACAGTTCAAATGTTACAAGAACAACTGGGGCTTGAAAGTGTCGATGCGGATGAAACAGACAGCGAGGAAATCGTAAGTATTGATGGATATTTCTTTTATTTATTGGAAAATTCTTATATGTAAATACTTTTGTCAGTTATTGAAAAAAATGCTACATGTAGTAGATTACACAATACGCTATTTCGTTTTCAGCAATCGATCGTCACTTTCTCTAGCCCTAGTTGCAGAAACACTGGCGACGAAGAGCGATGCTCGCAGGAAGAGGTAAGCCCTATTGACAATTATTATTATAATATATATAATTACTAGTCAGACAAGAAATTTAGAGGGCTCGGACTTCCTGGCAATAGTCAGTTCAAGTTAGAAGTTACTGTAGCTTACACTTCCCAATCCATCCGTTTAAGTAATATCATTTCTCCTTCCTTCTCTTCTTGCCTGTCTTTCCCATTCAATATATTCTCAATTTTCCTATCTTTAATTACCAAAGTGCCCGGTTGGTGGCAATAGGCTTGCCCCCTATCACGTGGGACCAACTATATTTGGCAAAATGTGGGTGATTAGTACGCCTCTGCCTACCCCTTCCGGGTGTTCTAGTGTATGTATGAAAAAGTCAATTCTTTTTATTGCACGGAATTTCTAAAAAAAAGAACTTGAAATTGTCTTTGTATATATATCTATGCATATCTGTATGATAAACTACTTCGATAGAAAAAAAAATCTTTCATTACAGGCAAATACTTCTAATACAGGGCGGCCAAAGACTTGTTCAACGTCTACTGACTCCGGGATAGCGTCTCTGAGGCTCAGTGTATCCACAGTAGAAATCGGTGTCGATGATGTGGACCCCAACTTAACTCAATCGTATATGGAAATGCAGATTGAGTTACTTGAGGGAATGGCCACATCAAGGGAATCGGCAAATCCGCAGTCCGATTGAGTGAGTATAAACAATAAAATAGGCATGTTTTCTTATATGAGTCATGAAAGGAAACATGTTGTTAAAGTTAATTTATATTGCAAATACATTTCAAGAAATTGTTAATAAAAAAACATAATGAATACAAATCTTTGTTAATTTTTATATAGATGAAACCGAGCACTCGGTACATTTCAATTGGACCGACACCGATATTCTAAAAGCCAATGGAATATTTGAGGTGATTTAAATTTATTTTTTAAGTTTAAATTTATTTTGTATTATGTTATTTGTATACCTATAAATTCCATCTTTACTTTTAGGTACCTTCTATTAAGGATTGTTTTCGCAGGATGATGATAGATCTGTACCAACTGGTCTATCCATATCCTATCAAACTGTGTTAGCGAGAACTTAGATGAAACAGATAATATAGGATTTGTAAGTATTTATGGATACCAATTCTCTATTCCTACTTTATCTTAATATATATATTTCTTCTGTACGTGTGTATGTCACTGAACTCTTTCTAAACCCCTGGGCCGATTTTAATGAATTTTTTTGTGTGACTTCAGGTGGATTCGAGAATGGTTTAGATTTACAATTGGACCCGGTAGATGGCGTTGCGATAGGGTTACAGGAATAATATTTTTTACGTTTCGGCAGGACAACGTCTGTCGGGTCCGCTAGTAAGTTATATGAAAATAGAATGTCAAGTCTGGCCCACTTTTTTAAACTGGACTGTTGGTCTATTGGTTAGTGGTCCTGACTGCTGAGCCAGAGGTCGTGGGTTCGATTCCAACCCAGGACAAATAATTATGTGACGCGCACGATCACTTGTTCTGTGTCTGGGTCTAATTAACCTATAATATGTATGTATTTTGAAATATATAAATATGGTTATCAGCAGTCTAGTTACCATAGTACAGGCTCTGCCTAGTTTGGGATCAGACGGCTGTGTGTGAGATGTGTGAGGTTATTATTATTATATTATTTATATGTATAAGATTACTTAATGGGTTATCAATTTGTTTGCAGCAGCCGATACGATAGTCACTCTGTCAAGTTGACATTTGTAGCAATCCTTCCGATGAAGACCAATGTTCGGATACATAGACAATAACTATTTATATTATATAATAAAATTGCTTTAGCTACTAAAATGTAAACTAGTTGCTTTGCTGGACCAAATGTTCTAAGAAAATCAATTTCCCTTACAGACTGCTAGAAGCTTAGTTCGACCGAGTTACTAAAATGGGGAAGGCAACCTTTATCTCTATTGACTCGTGGCGTCGGGGGGCCTAAATGTATCATCAACTGAAGTCTAAGACAAAAATATGGAGCAGTATGTGGACTTACAAATAGAGTTATATGACAATAGATACGACTTCAGGTATATTGATTTAGTATGGATTTAATTTTAAATCTTGCAATAGAAAATAATATACATGTTGCAAATTTGAATGTTTCTTCTAAGTTCAATGTTGACTTATAATAATCTATTGACATATAAAAAGTTAACAAAATAATTATTTTCACATTAATAATGTGTGCAGATCAAAACAAACACACTATTATGTACATTGTATTGACAAAGATTTTTAACAAACCAGTGAAATCAAAGAAGAGATTAAAATTTAATTATTTATTTTACATAATGCAGGTTCATTTTATTTTGTATCATTTTTATTAATACATGTCATCGTTTTATTTTAGGGCAATTACATAGTATTGTGGATTATATTGCCCGAGATGCTGATTGATCAACACTTGTACTCAGTAGGCTGTCGATATGAAAGGGCGTTTGGAGGTGATAACGAAGATAAAACAATACACAGATTGTAAATATTGTCAGATATGGCATCAATTTTTATTTCCGACTGCTTAACAAGGTTTTGAATATATGAATATACCTACATATAAGATTGAAGAGAGAAAGCACGCTATAATCTCGTTTGCATATGCGATTAGAACTGTCGCAGTAATAGTTTCGATGATGCATGCAGATGAATAGGGAAAAGCAAGCAACATTTACAATGCTTATTAGTGATACTTTTCGAGAAATAGTGCTATGAGAAAACATCTGGAGGACAAAAGACAACTCCAATACCTACTGACTCCAGGGATGAAAAGCAGTTACCAGGTGTGTCTTCAATTGAAATGAGTGTCGATAATGAGGAAGTCGATAATTTTTGCACAAGAAGTAATAAATAAGGAATTGATTTGGGTATAAGTTCATTGAAGTGATACCGAGAAGGGCTATGTTCAGCGAATGTAGATAAAACGTCGATGTAACTAATGAAAGAAGTACGACTTTAGGTGTATGGAGTAAGTATAGCTATTACCTACATATCAACAACTTATCAAACGAAAAGGCAAATACGTTTGTTGGTTTAACCACCAAGTGTACAATATCCGTAGTTCTAAGTTATTCCAGATTTTTGTTTGATCATCTTAGAGCACAACTTTAACATAAAAAACCTTGATTGAAATTATTATTTTTAACTTTATAGAGACGAAAACAAGCTTCCATTAATGATATTTAAAGCCATCGTTTTATTTTCAGATACAAAATCTAAAGGAACACGATTTCATAAGATGCTGATACTTGTACATTAAGATTTGTACCAACTGATCTATCTATTGGATTTTTATGCGCCAACTAACTAACTATCTAATAAAGATAGAACTTAGAGAACAGATTTGTAAGTATTGGTGGATAGGACACCTAATCCCTATTTTCCAATATTTTAATCACCCATTTGAAAAGAGAATGTGAAAAATACATTTACTTGCAGCAACCGATCGTCGCTTTGACAAGTTTCAGTCCTATCAAATCCTGTGATGAGGACCTATATTCGAAAAAAACAAGTAAGAACTATTTATTATTACATCTTCTAGCTACTAGAAAGTAGACGAATCAAAGAACTTTGAATTGAAAAGTCTTGGCAAGTTAAATTGATAAAATTAAATAGAACCTACTTTGAATTGAAAAGTCTTGGAAAGTTGGATTGACAGAATTGAATAGTCTTACAAAAAAAATTCTTTACAGGCCCGGATCTTAGCTAAGACAACTACTGACTCAGGGGTGGCGTCGCTTCGTAGAGAGTTGTCGTTCATATTGACATATACATACCTATCGTATGTGGAACTGCAAACGGAGATTTTATGTTTATATTTCTAACTCTACAGTATTTCGTACAGACCAAGACAGGAAAATCTGTAGCAGTCGCTACTATTTTTTGCTGTCACTAAAACAATCAGATCCATAAGCCTCGAATAGCAAATTTCGGTAGCAACTAGCGCCATTTAGTGAAAATCAGCCAAACTACATAAGAACAACGGACACTGCGTAGTCTTCTAAAAGTTCTTTCACTCATTAATTTATATTCATAATTTACAAATACCCATGGTCAACCTTTGCGCCAAGTTCCGGCAAACATGAACAGCCCAGTCATAGGATCATCCCTTTGATTTTGGAAGGACATTAAATCCGTTCCTTCCTAATAGTGGCCCTGCAGGGATTGGAATCAGCCTTCGCAGCAATAACACGGTCGCTGTCATATATAATCAAACAACTTGGAGTGGTAATCAAGTTTCAACTAGCTAGCATTTTCGGTCCCAATGTTATCCCTATCACACGCCTATCCGTTCCAACCTGTTAACCTCTACGGCCTCACCAGTCCCAAGGTTTTTGATAGGATATCATTACTTTTTATGAAGAAATTATTCTTTTTCATCATTGAAAAGTTATCTGTAAAATTAATTTGTTAGTTTACGCTGAATAGTTTATATAGCTAATAAATGCATCAAGCTATACTTATAATATTCATTTTTAAATTGCTTAGCCAATGTATTCTAAGTTTCTGACATGAAATGGATACTACTTTAGTGTACGATCCGAAACGTGAGATGTCACTCTGTCGCCCTTTGCAAGGTAATAATTACTACCAAAGAATCGACTTAAGGGAACCTGAAGGTGACTGTAAAAAAACTAAAACTTTCCCGGTAAAATATATCCACAACCACTTTATCGTCTTGACAATGACCTAGATTCTACTAATATACTTAATATTAGTAGAATCTAGGTTTACATAATATGTAAGGCTAAGCGATAAAACACTAATCACTAGCAATTTCACAATTATAGTGTCTTATTTCCCAATGGACTCCAAATTATTTTATAGTGTCTCCACTTTATAATGTTACTACAATAATCGTACTAAATCACTCGTATCTACTTCAGCTTTAGCCAGCCAATACAAGAAATAGTTATATTGGTCGTTATGTCGTTCAGTACAATTTTGATCGATATCTCGTAAAGTTTCCATAAGGACGGTCGTGAATTTCATATTTGCGTCTGTTTGGTCTGCGTTCTGAAACAATTATGTATAGATGTTACAAATGTGTGTGTGCTCTGCCACGGTTCCGTAATTTCTTGCCTAGGCGATACTCTGGCCACCGTCTTCATAAATAAACATTCCATAATTTTACTCATTTTGATTTTATCACAGTTGTTCGCGCCGCTGTCAAACACTCCACAAGCAATAGTAAACTGCATTCATAAACGCTTCACACGCACAGTACACATACATATCATTCAAGAGATACGAACTACATCGGCCACCCAAAAACTTGTTAATTCTAGAATACTCCAATAATTAAACTCTATAACTACCAAAACGTATTTTTCTGTGTTCGATCACTAACACAGTCATAGCCAAAAAAAGTACAAATTTATTTATTTATTGCAAAACATATTCAATTAAGAATTTTAATGTCTAAAACGACTTTCAATTCTAAATAAGTCATGACTAAATTGTCTACATAAATGTTTGTTGTGTAACGAGAAATTTAAACTAATAACGTAACGTAGTAATCAATAATACATATCGATTATATAAATGATTACTTGGGGTTATTTATTAACTACGTACAACATAAGTAACAATAGCAGATGACACCAAACGCTGCATTAATCCTATTTCACAGCGCGCCACAAGCGCTACCAAGTCCTCTATCAAGATATCGAGCGTTCGTGCACCACCTGGTGCCAGATCGATTAGTGATGATGGACCAATAGCACAAGCTCCAAACGAGTCACATACTTCTACCCATACGGAGGTACCGCCATCTACAATTAGGAATAGAAAAGGATTTATTCAAACTTAATTCTTACAGATGAGAAGCCAATTTTAATTAGTACAAGCAAGATATAGATGCCCGACTAGTATTGGACCTGACTGGAGTCAATTATCAAGGGGTAAAGCGAAGCGTGGTGTCAAGCACCACACTGAAACCGATCACGACAATAGTGTGACGGTGATGCGGTGGTAGCGAAGCGTGGTGTCAGGCGCCACACTGAAACCGATCAGGACAGTTAATAGTGTGACGGTGATACCGCATCACCGTCATCACAGTGGTACCCGTCGCGCGTCTGGTCCGAAACGTGTCGGGCATAAAAATACACACATCCCAAAATACACACGTATAATCTTTGGCACTTTTTTGTTATTTCTGGTATAGGTATTAAAGTTCTCAAAAGATTACCTTTATATGGCAACATAGTTTCAATCACTAAATATTCAAGGTGTGCTCCTAAAACAAGGGAGTCATTTATTGCCACATCACAATAAAACGTATACCGCAACGGTCGATTGGTATCTACCACCGCAAGTGTACTAATTCGGAACATTGTCTCCATAGCTTTACCGGTTTCAGGTGTAATCTAAAATATTTATACTGTTTTCCTTAATTTTGAATGGTTTAAAAGTGTACTGATATCGTAAACTCACCAAAACTGTAATTGGAAACCAGATTTCAAATTATTAAAACAAGCTTCATGTTGCGTAACCTTCTAGAAGCGTCATGTCATTGTATAGATTGTCAAAACTTATTTACTCATATATGGAAGTGAATCCAGAATTATTCAACCTCAATCCTACTACTACTATTTATAGTTACTGTTCGTACCCGTGAGTCACGTCAGCGGGTTGCCAACTGAACATCAGCGCTAGACGGTTCACGCAAATGCTGAGGCGGTGACCCTTTTCGACGGGTTGTGCTGGGATGCATGCCCATTCCAATTCTGGATTGACTTCTATATGTGAGTAAATAAGTTTGCATGGTGCATATTATATCTTAGTGTATAGTTATATATCACATAATGTGACCTGTGTAGGTGTGTCGTAGCATGTCGCTGAAATAAACATTTTTTCATTTAACTTTTTTAATTTCATTTCATCACCTATCCAAATTCAGAGTGTTATTTTCACTTCTTTTAAGGTAGTCACATAGTAGCATAAGCTTATTTAATTACTTACAAGTACATCTCCAGCATCAGGTTTTTCGTTAACAATAAATTTTACATCGGCATATACAGTCCCCTCAGTAGTACAGTTATCAATCTTGTTACATTGACACTTGGCAACAACGCGTGCTGTACCTGTAGCGGCTTGTAAATTTGCTGCCACCGACTTCCAGCTTGTCTCATTAGAGTAATCCGTCAACTCGCTTAAAAAGTTTTCTTCAAGGGAATAAAAGTTTATCGGATCGGATATTGGGATTCCATGCTGAGGATTTGTAAAAAGAAAACTCTTATTTATTTGCTTAAACTTGTCTTGTTTCAGGACGATGTAACTAAATAAAAGAATATGAAGTAAGGTCAACTCAAAAAAAACCTTATAATCATGAAGTTAAAATTATTTTCGTTTCGTAAACTAAAAAGATTTCTTTGTAATAAAGTAGAGGCAAGGCAAAGCATAAAAAAGGAGCAGTTAAAAAAATAAGTTTAAATTCCTAAAAGCAAATGAACATGAACATGCATATGTAATGTATAGAAACAACTTTAAGGCGCTACATAAATAACTGTAAAAATGTTGACTGACACGCAAAGTAACACCTACTAAATGAGTAATTATACACTTAAACATTTTTGTGCACACATACGCAGATGCGTGAATATCAAGGCCTAAGCACACATAGACATACATAGAAACACGCAAAGGGTATACTGTCCTACTATAAATCAATATCTTATTTCATAGAATAATGTTCTGACAAATTGTTTACTACTTCACTATATCTATTTATTATCGTGTTATTTAGGTACACAAGATTTGGTTATAATCTTCATTGATAATGTACTGTGATTTGTAATCACAGAAAATTATATTACAATCTGAATTTTTTTTTTAATTTGAAGAGTAGCAGGACATTTAATTATGAGTAAAATAAATAGATATGTACTACCCACATAACGTGAATGTTGTATAAAGCGTGTAACAAGAATTTTAATTACTTCGCTCTCGGTACTCATTTCCGAGTTTAATATGTTTGTAGGAGAAAAGCATTCACCTTCTGTGAAATACCAAATAACACTGCATCCAGGAGTCACATCGCTGATGTTAGCATTTAGATTGACAATGCTATCTTTATTCACCACTTTTGGTGTCTGATCAACCTTTAAAAATAAAAACAGTTTTAATTGATTCTAATTATGAAAAAAAAATAACTTGCCACTTTTGTACATTGTAATGTTATACATACCAAAACACTGAACATAAAAAAATTCTAATTAGAATTTCCCTTGACAGTTCACATTCAATTTTATCAAACACAATATCTATTTCAATCACACTAATATTCTCAAAGTATTTTAAGTGAATTTAAGCACCTTGGGCATACGAAAGTATTTTAAAATTTATGTTAACAAAATCCATAAAAAACCAACGCTCAAAAAAGAATAAACAATATAAATGAGTGCAACCACAAAATCTTATTACTTTTATCTTAGTGAAAAAGGCTGTCACAATAAGTACATTGAAAGGGACTAACTTAACAATATATGGCTACTCCACTCAAATAAGTATGGTTTTAATATAAGTGTTAGTTAGATACATACGCTTGAGCCTGTTGTTGCCTGTTGTATTAAATACTTACTTTTTCATACAATCGTGTCTGTTTTAGGACAAAGACAACCATTTTGGCGTCAACCGCGCACTCTGGGAATTACAAAATTGGGAATGGAAAACAAGTGTTAGTTGTAACTCAATAATCCTGACCTCGATAACAGGGAGCTGGGATGCCACAGCTATGATACGGACTGTTGAATTGGCTGTCAATGAGTCGCCAAGTAGGGTCACTGTCACTGATACTAAATATCTGTAGGAAGAATAATAAAACCTTATAATTAACTACCAAAGAATACAATTGCACTTGTCTATGCAAAAGGCGCAATCCCAAAAGTGGTCCTATAATAATAAGCGAGTGACGCGACAGTCATTATTTATTGATGCATTAATTACGTTTAAAATGTTATCATTTCGTCGTTATTTTAGTAAACGTGTGACTTATATGACTTGATAATCTTTCGTAAATTTTTGGAAGTTCACTGAGAAGCGATAGTCATGCGATCTTCACATCCCAAAGTCAATGGTATTCTAGAGGGGATTCAATTTGATATTCTATTTCACTGACTGTTCTGGCTTGGTCTAAGCTGGTAATCAAGCAGCTTAATCTGAGGGCAGAGGGGATGGGGCCAATAAAGTGAATTAACCTTCTTTATTGCGTGAGTCACCACGAATTCTAATTCTAACACTATGTTGAAAAAGGAACGTCATTTAAGATTGAGTGACGTCATTAACGATACATTAATATCGCATTTGTTTTCCAAAAATAATAATATTTCATGATTCTAGAGCCGACTGTGTAACTATCTTTGCTAATGCTTTGACTTTTTATAATAATCTTATTAAATACTTCTACTTACTCTCCTACGGTAGGAAGACCCGATGGAAAGATCAATGTATCGGCGTCGAATATTTCAAATTCTTCAAATTGTTCATTATTAAATAAACATTCCCAGGTTATCTAAAACATTTGTTCAATAGATTTTTTATTATTGCATTTTGAACAAAGTGAAGTTGGCTCTATAGGAACCTACTAAAGATTTTTTCCCAGATGACTAAAGGCAGTCATTAAAAATATTTTGTTCGAAAACCTCTTTTTTTTTTTCAGAAAATGATTTTTCTCTAAAGACACATAGGCCTTTGCACTATAATAATATAATGAATAATATAAAAAAATAATCAAATTGCACTTACTTCAAGTTCGTTTTGTAAATAATCTGTATTTTTTATGTCTGTTTGAATAGTGAACTCGGTGCCAATCGTTATAACAAGCACATCGATGTTAAAATTCACGTTCAGCTTGCGGTGAAGAACACGAAATGGCAGTATGGTCTAAAAATTTTAAGCAAGTTTATTATATATACCTACATAATATAAATATACTAATTAGCAAGTACATAACTAAGAGTATCGGCTCTGGTAACTATCTATTAACTAGCGAGTAACGGGTTTAGTAGTAAAGTCGAAATAAAACAAACAAAACCTAACTAACTAACAAAATGAATCTTTGTCTATTTGAAAATCTTTGAAAATCTTTGTCTATTTTTATGTATCTAAGTAGTATGTTTACCAGTGATCTAGCAGTTATAGTACAAGCTAAGCTTAGTTAGGTTTTAGATGTCCCAAAACATGTTCTAGAATATATTCATTAATTTAATTTTATGTTATGTATATACAATTTACTTCTATTAACTATTTAATTGTAGAAAGATTATGAAATTCGAATATTATAAGATTGGATCAAGAAAGACTTTCTTTATCGAATGTTATGGATGGCAATCTTATAACATAAATCCAGGCTGCTTATACTGCATGATTCTAACTTCTCAACCTGTCGTCACCAAAATGTTCACTGTCTGCTGTACTTGTATCAAAATCCAAAACCTAAATATCAATTTAAATTTACCTAATCATCAGTTTAAATATCAATTAAACTAACTGCAAATAGCTAAGATAATTAGTAACTTACCTCAGTAATAAATTCTCCATTAGAATGCTTGAACACCTTGCATAGCACGTTGTAAGAGAAGCCAGGCGTCAAGCTGTTTGCATTGATTTCCAATCTCGAGCCTTTTACATCCGATACATCTACACTGCTGTCATCACTCGTGACGGACCACACAAACTGAGTAAACAGAGGTTTTATTTTAGAACAGGATTAATATAAGATAAGATATTGTGATAATAATTTGCTTCTCTTATGTCCTTCTCACAGCTTCGACTTCATCAACTCTTCTTTCTATGTACAATCAGTCCTTCTCTGGAATGCGCTCCCTCTCGAAATCAGAATGTCCACAACACACGTTTCATGTTTAAGAAGAAACTACGAGAAGTTCTCCACAAGGAATTAGTGGAACAGCCACCACGCTAGTACCCGACTGTGTAGTATTTATGATTGTGTGTATATATGAAACTGTGTATATTATGTAGTAATGATATTTAGAAATCTGTACATGTAAGTAACGTAAATATTAGTTTGTCTTGATTTATCAAATTTCTGTGAATAATTTCAAATGTATCTTTGCGCCTTTTTGACGTGGTTGACTGCTAGAGATTGTCCTAGACATTAAGCCCGCCTTTATACAAAAATGTGCATAAAGTTTTTAAATATACAAATAAATAAAATTATTATAAATGCGAATTTGTTAGTTTGTAACGGCCTCACGCATGAATTATTCCACTGATGATCTTAAATTTTTGCATACACGTTATTAGGACTATACTGTACAAAGATAGTATGAGGTATGTAATGTACATGCAATGAAATTTAGATGGCCGATTTATAAAGATTGTTCTTAAAGTTAGCATTGGTCAGCACTGAGAATTTGAGAAACCTCTCATACAATAATTCCAATATTGTATTGTTAAAATACTGGAATTGTTTTTAAAAATAAGTGCTATTTGCATTTATTGCTTTTTCTGTTTTGTGATTGAAGGACTTTAAAAAAACTCGCATATATTTTAGTTAACAGTTTCAATTTAAACTCGTAACAACTAAATTTAATTAAACTAAACAAGAAATGCTCCACAGCCTATAGCGGTACTATAGGCTGTGGGGCATTTCTTATTTAGTTGTATAATTAAGAAGAATCATTCTATAATGTCTTTAATCATAGGTTGAAATGATTTAGCACTGACAGAAAACGTAGCTTTCAGGTTTGTCCTTTTTTAAGTGTTGAAACCTCCTTGTTGACGTTAAGACATCACGATATAAACCGATTACAACCGCACAGTTTATTGGAAAGCCTATTGTAACATAGATAGCAAATCTATAGGAATAGAATCTAATAACGCCAGACTTAAGAAGTGTGGTGTACAGCCGGCCCGTTTAATTTTATTGGTTATCCTTTTTGTGATGTTTTAAACAGAAACTTTACGTCTCCTAAAAATAAATGTCATTAAATCTTCGCCTCCTATCACTCTTATACTCACATTTTGTTTTCGGGTATTTCGACTATCGCAAGTCATACAGGATAGTATGAAACACTATCCTTTGCCAACGGCTTCACTCTCGATTTTGACTGCCGTATTTCAGCGAAATATATTAACAACTATGTTGCTGACCCGTCATGGTAATGTTAAAATTTTTAATAATTTGCGTGTTATCATTTTATACCACCCATAGAAAAAACCACTCTCCGCTTTTTTACTAATTTTCTATATTCCGGGCAACGTTTCGATTGTTTTCTTTTAATAGACACGTTATTTAGACTAATAAACATGATGACAATAAAAAGCTAAATCGGTTCAACTCTGGTGCATACCAATGAACAGTGTTTAAGTTTTATTTACATAGACGCCATATAAGTGAAACAGACTTACAGAGTTGTAGACTTTTGACTATATATATTCTACATACTATTACTCATTACTTTATTGCATTCCATAATTACATTGATAGGATGTTAAATATAAAGATAGAACTAACTATGGACCCTGTTGGGCACAGCACAGTTTTCATTAGGAGAGAGGAGGAAGAGAGCTTTTTATAAGAATAAAACCAAGAGTTAACTATATCCTATGCCTCAATAAATAGCTAATTCTTATATTTTTGGTTTTATTTGTGTTTGAATTTATGTAATGTTGTATTGCTTTAGATGGCACATTAAAAACAATAATATAATGTGTGTATTACGTATTTCTTATAAAATAAAAATATAAAATTATAGTAAAATATGTAATGTCTTGGGTACTTTAAGATAATTATAATAAGTACAGTGTCTTATGTATTGTATACTTAAGCTGTCTTATCTATGGTTATCAATGATAATTTTAATAATTTTACTATTTATCTGTGCTTATAAAGTAGTTTTTATATTTCTGCTATATTTATTTTTATATTTTATCTTTTCTTATTTTGTTCACGGATTTATTAAACATGTCATTGTATACTATATTATTATAATTATTTAATAAATTTGTGTATCTATAAAATGTTTAAGTTAGTGATTGGATGATTTCTTTGGTTTGTTTTATATCAATTATTGTATTTTGTCATTAAAATATTCAATTAATGTGTAATAGGCTTTGTTTATAAGGAACAATTTTAGTTTATTAATAAAAGTGTTATATTTATTTTCTTGTTTTAGGGCCTCAGGCAACTTGTTATAAATTTTTACAGACATGACTAGGGGACTTGATGAATGCATTTTTAGCTGGGAAGTGGGTAAATTAAGTCTGTGTTTGTGTCGTAGCGAGTATTGTTTTTGTTTATCTTCGCGTTTTGTATAAAATTCAGGATATTTGCGAACAAATTTACAGATTTCTAATATATAGATGCCTGTTAGGGTAGGAATTTTATATTTTTGGAAAAGGAGTTTGCAACTTTCAGTGTCTTCTATGTTTCCTAGAACTCTAATTAGTTTCTTTTGATGAACGAAGAGAGAAGGTGCCTCTGTGCTATTTCCCCACAGGATGATCCCATAGCTAAGCCATGCGGAAGCATAGGCGTAGTAGGTAACCAGTGCGATATGCAGGTTTGTAGCCTTCTTAACTTTGCGAAGTGCGTATGTGAATTTCGAAATTTTCGCTTTTATTTTTTGGACATGAGATTTAAAGTTTATATTTGTATCTAATATTAAGCCTAATAAGTTGAATTCCTGTACTGTTTCGAGTTGTGTTCCGTTAAAATTAAAGTTTATATTTAAGGGTACTTTTTGATGGGGGTGGAAAGTTATTATCTTTGTTTTTTGTAAAATTAATTTCGAGGTTGTGTTGGTTCATCCAAGTTATTGTGTTCGTGATGGTTGAATGTAATGTTTTGTTTACGCTATCTTCTGTTTGGCAAGAAGTTAGTAGGGAGATATCGTCTGCAAATAAAACGCACGGCCCGTCTATGGCTTTGGGAAGATCGTTAACGTACATAAGAAATAAAAGGCAACCGATCACGCTACCTTGAGGAATTGAGGCATAGATAGTTTTTGTATCAGAGCGTATCCTTCTTATTTCTTTGGTATGGTAGTTAAAATATTCTAATTCTACTATTTGCTACATATTATATATTATACATATTATACTCACATAATAGTCTTGCGTTTTAAAGCACGTTGTGACTTGAGCTTCCAGTACGTACTCTAAATCGGTATAAGTCATTTGACCACCGACGAGGACTACAGAAAACATGTTCGACCGTCCGCCTATGAGCAACTTCTGTTTACCCTGAATGTTATCAATGTTAAAAGACTTCTCTACAACTTCTTCGGTGTCAGGGAACGAGGCGGTCACATTGAAAGTGTAGTTTACACCGCTTAGTAACTGAAATGTATAAAGGTCGCTAGATAAGTCTTGCAATACAATAGCTCTATTAAGAGAGGGTCGTTAGAAATATTTTTAACTTGAACTTCAGTTTACATAATTATATTGGACGCGACTGTAGCGAGTGACGAGTGATAGCAACGTTAAGTAATTTTGTAACTTTAAAAATAAAAAATAAAATAAAACTGGACTGGACTGGATGGAGTGCGATTTTTATCTGAGCACTACTAATAACAAGTGGACATTATTCGTTTAGTTGGCTGATTATAATTTTTCTAAACAAATAAAATCTCTAAGTGGTCTTGTGACGAAGTGCGCTTTGTTATGCACTAGAAATTCCTGTGTAAACTGTACATAGATAGTGTGTAGAAGAAATTAATACTGTTTTGAGAAAAAAGTGCTCTCATCGACAGAAGTGTGACACTTCACAACAGTTTACCGATGGTATCGGGAATTTGAACGTGATAATTTTATTGTTAATACCGCTTCAAGGTCAGGACGTCCCGTTGAGGCGACCAGCCCAGAAAACGTGGTAAAATTGTCAAAATAATTGAGGGAAGATTGAATTCTGGAGAAAAGAAGACGGACAACGAATCAACATATAGTGCGCCAAGCTGATATAAGAATCTCAAATAACATCAATATTATAGTTAGTGGTGGTGAAACCTGGCCTTATTATTTTGATGAACAAAAAAAAGTTTGGCTGTTTGAAAATGAGAAATTGGTGATAAAGTCGCTCTTTACGCTAGGAATTAAAAAAAAAAATTGGGAATATTAATGGCCTTGGAAAGAATTGGGGTAGGGAGCCGAGTGGAAGGCAAAAGATCTAAAGGTCGGTCACCAACTAGATGGACCGACACCGATAACCGGGTCCGGCGGAGAAGGATCGCAATTTCGGCAACAACTAAGAAGAAGAAGTTTGAAAAAGGGCAAACTCCAGTTCAGGTGCGGTAATCAAGTTCGATGAAGAAAAAGTCGAGCGCTGTATTTTTTTACAGCAGGATATTTTGGGACGAATAATATTGGAAAATTATAATACGGGTATTATATAATTATACCCGTATTGTAACCGGTTTCTGCTACAAATATAAATGTTTTTTTAAAAGCTTCAGGAAATTCGACTGAGTTCAAGAATGAACTTGGCATTTTCATCACGAAAACGTTTAGATACGTGTGTTAACTCTTCGATAACGTATTTGCGCATGGAGTACATGACATTGTCAATTTTTTTAATAGCAGTGGTAGTGTTTGTATAGGTACTCTTTGAGTATTTGTGTTAAAGTATATATTATAGAATATTTACATTAAGTAAAGGCCTAATTTTGAATAATACCATAATTTTGATATTTTAACCCCAGATAATTATATCCATTTATTGAAATTGAAAACTGAAATTCCATTTAGGTATCTCAATGACCTATATTTGCTAAAAATATATATTTTGTTCAATATTCTCAAACAATCAAGATTTTTTTTTCTAATGTCTACTATACAGAATCAGGCTAAATGTAAATTTAACATTGCATACCTAGTCAATCCATTATATTATCAGAAAAGCTGTTGTCAAAAAAGTTTGTCACCAAAAAAGTGTTAATAATTTCCATGAGGTTAATTTAAGGGAGTCTACTACTATTTTTGTCCATATGTAGAATGTCTATGTAATACCTACTTCAGTATTATCAATAACATAGACACCGGGTTCAGCTTGAGGTTCGTTGAGCTGTCTCTCTAGTTTATGCACAGTCCGCCAGAGGGCCAGTGTGAAGCGTTGTGTGGGAGCGACAAGCGGTTTCCAACGCACACTCCAGGTAAATTTCATGCCTGACACTGCATCTGACTGTAAACTGTAATAAAAGTTAATATTTTTATTCAGATCTCAGACACTATAGGCGAAATTATACAGATAAACCTGCTGACCCAACTGCGTTAAAAGTTAAAAAACGAAATACATAAATATGTCCTATGTCACTCTCACAATAGACCGAAACGAATCTAATGGAACCTCATAGGTCGAAAAAGAGATGAATTTGAGATACATATATGTACTTAAATATACATGCGTTTGTAAAATATTGCTATTTTTCGGCAGTCGGATAAATCTCATGGTCGATTAAAAAAACAAAGGCACAGCTGTACCATCCTTTTCTCGAAGCCGTTCAGGATATTTTCGATCCTAACTTTGTTATGAATAACGCCAGAAGCCTGAATTTTTAATGACCAAGAGAGTATAAAATAGAAAGGTATATTTCCAAATTTCATTCAATTTGAACTTGAAGTTTAAAAACTATTACAAGTCTAAAGTTCCTTAATTTTGTCACTGACATATTCAATAACTCACGGATCAATATCGAAAAACTATAAGTTACGTTTAGCAGACAAGCTTCAAATTTTGAACACAGATAACACATTTAGACTTATTTAGTTATTAGCAGGCTAAACACTAAATGTGTGTTTATCTGTGTCAGTGTAAAGTAAGTAAAACTAACACGAAATCCTGTTGCAATCATTGTACACATGGTTGAAACATCTTGTTTAGCAAATGGACATTTGAGAGGTTAAATAATCTCTATTGGACTATACTTAATAGTGTTAATTCATTTAGAGCTAAGGATACTAATTAGCTTCCGTATACACTGAATGTAAAGATCCAATAACTCTGTATACACACAATATAACTGTGATTATTTCCCCGGAAGTTCGTTAATATCTACAATTTCAGCTTATTAGAGGCTATATTTGTCAGCTCTGTTCCTTTCTTCTCATAAAGAGAAAACTTCACGCACGAGCTGTTCAAATATTATTAAGCAAGAAATCTCACAATAATGAAATACGTAGACATTGCCTTAAATAGATCTTAAAGTAATTCACTTACTTCATGATGCATCAATACGCACATTCCGCACCCCTTACATCTTAGACTACATAATCTGTACCTACAGCCAGACACTAATGCCTGTATTTAGTGTATGGGGTAGACTGGGGCCTAGTGGTTAGTGACCCTGACTACTACGCCATAGGTCGTGGGTTCGATTCCCACCTGAGTCTGGCTGTTCTTTATGTCCGTTGTTCAATCCTAATCCGGGAGATGTCTTTTTAAAGAAAAAAAAGGGGCAAACTAAATACCCACATTTTACCAACTATAAATTATTCATACTCACGGAATAGCGGGCAAGCCCTTGCTTCGGGTAATAATAATAATGGGAAAATTGGGGGTATATTGAAAGGGCAAGGAATATTCTTTATATGGATCGATGGTTCAGTGTACGAAATTACTGGACCAGGTCCAGGTCGCACACTTGTACTCTACGCTATAGTTAGTTACAAAAAGGTGTATGCTCATTTTAGGACTGGTATGGGTAGAGAAATAAGTAGTTGAGTCAGCCAAAAACCAAACTTCCATTGTGGAATGAATAAATATGAAATTTATATTGGAATAAAAAAGTATGATCCCTAGTTTCGTTTCCATTTAAAATTTTGTTTATTTGTTTGGAATATTTTGCAGTTCCAATAATATTAAATACATATGTGTCGAATTGATAACCTTTTTCAAAGTTGTTTAAAAAAAACAGTTCTCTTTTTCCTGCAATCGTCAACGCAACGTCTTCTCAATCCTTAAGTTAATTTCAATGATGTTGCTTGTTTTACTTTACGTTTTATTTCATCATATTTTTATTACCCATAGTTTCAGGCCTTCTGCGCTCTTTTCTTTTTGCAAAATATCTCTTTACTTGTAAAATATTTACAACATATTTAATTTTTTTTTAATATACAAATTTTCAGCGCCTCTCGTTGCTAACGAGGTCTACCAAAAACATAATTCACTGTTCAAGAAAGTTGTTTATTTAATTTCCGACACGTATACCGGGTTAACGTACTTCCTCTATTAATCTTAATATCTATGGCTATACTATACTCACGTAATGACGGTGTTGTCAGGCTGATCAATAACAGAATCTTTGTCTTTTGGACATACGAACGGAGGTGCCAAAATCCGGAAACTTGGAATTTCCCCCATCTATAATATAAACATATCTACAGATGATGTTTTCCTTGTAAATATTTCTAGTAAATGTCATGAGTTTGTCTTATCTCTTAGTCTGTGAAGAAAATTTAAAAAATATAATTTTTAGAGACTTTATTAATTTATACTGAGTATTGTTTAGTACGGGACTAGTAACAACATAACGAAATGGTACCTAAATTATTTTGTTTTTTTGATGTACCCAAACCCAAGAATATTTAAAATCTGGGTCTCAGTATTGAAGAATTTTATGTTATGAAGTTCTCAGGTTTAGATTTAATACAGGGATATCACGTTGTTGCTCAAGTGACATCCTCATATTAAATCCAGACACAATACGCCTATACAATATGTAATATTATAAAGAAGACCGTAAATAAATTTTATAATAATTATAATTAATTAAGTAATTGTTATTATAAGTTTAAAAATTATGGTTTGTACTTTATTATTATTTTAACCACCTCAAATAGGAGGAGGTTCTGCTTTTATTTTGTATGCTAAGCGATGTTTTACTAACTATAATGCATAATTTTACATTGTATTCGGATACAAACTACAAGCGTTTGCAAAATGCACAGGCCATTGTATTCTTAACACGCCTTTATTGGCTTTACTTCTAACTATGTAAATAAATCTTGGAAGTCAATTTTAACCTACTTCTAATTGTCAATACTATAATTTGGCATATTGGGGCTGATCTGATGATGGAGCCAGGATATGGATAGTGGAACTACAGTGTCTACTAGTAAACCCATCGAACGATTTCCTTTGAAATTAAGAATAATGTTTCACTTAAGCGTAGCTGTGTTATATCGTAATTGAAACTGGTTCGATATACTTATCGAGCTATTGTTTTTTTTAGGAGTTTGGCAAATAATGGAGCTTGCTGTGGTCAGGGGTTAAATTATGTGTTGTAAACGACGACAAGATTTACAAAGAGTTTTTCCTATCAATTTTTCAAATTTAGGCATCAACTGCGTAGTAACACATTTAATTCTAATATAATATGAAATGGATAATTGTTATTTACGGGCTTAAAAGTAATTGAAAAAAATCTATTAATAATAACAAAAATTTAACTAAATTTGAACTTACAGCTTTTTGTAAAAGAAAACCCGTTACAAACGCGACCACAAATGGTTCGAAATGCATGGTTAACTAAATAGAAATTCTACGCTCACACCACCAGCCTTTGTATACTGTCAGGACTGCATTGCACCGAACTGTGGTCAAATATAAAGATGTGTGTACACAGCTTAATGGACGGCAGTTGATACTGACAGTAGGCTCTACGAATTTTCAATTTTGATAAACTTTGTAGGTGCAATCCTAAGAAGTTATCCGTAGTATGTAATAACACTTAGTTATTGTAGGTCGAGTATTGGGTAAATGCCGCCAAAACCGATTATGCCTTGGTACGATTGCTTCGCAAATTACCTGGCCGTAACATACTAAAATATAAAACAAATTTCATTAAAAAGACGTTAATTTAATGTATAACAATTTAATGAATAACTTTGGGTTCAGTGTGTGTTCGCAACTTAACCGCGTGATTTCCACGTCGCGTGACAAAATGATATTGGACACCAAATAGTATCATTGTGTGTTTAATTGCCATTAATTATTGGTAATTCTATTCATTTGAGTAGCTTCAAAATACATGCATGTTTACGTTGTTATATCAAACAGTCATTAAAGTTTGAATAGAAAAGAATACAAAACATATTAGATTTAAAAACGAAAAAATCTGATATGATAGGACTCTAATTGGACAAGCAGTTATCAAATTAATGTTTTTAATCGTTGCGGAGCGAGTTATACAATGATGGTTTTTTTTCATGAGTTGTTTACTCTACTTTTTACCATTGACTGCGAGAAATAAAAATAGTATTTTTATTTATCACATTTTATTATATAATCGGTAAAAAGAGATAAGAGAACAAAGGAAATAAATATTAAACATAAACATTAGGAATTTTTACTGAAAATAGAACAGTTTTCGAAATTCAGTGTTATATTCTTGTTTAGTTTTGAAACGATCGTATTAAAACGACTGGACGATAAGACTTTTGTATTTGGCAAAGTCGCCGTATCTTTTGGTTGCTGAGAAAGCTGTCATGTAGTCGTTTCCCAAGGTTTTCCTTTCGATGTGGAAAGTGTGCGCCGGAGATAGTGGTACCCAAGGGTCAACAGTAGACGGTTTTAGATTGATACTATCAACTATTCATCAGCATCTTTTGGCTTTGTTTTCGATCGAATCCTCGATGTAGCTTTCTACTACTGTACTGGTACCCTCCATGGCCTTTAATTTCTGTAAGATGAACCGAAAACTAGCACAACCTGTGAACAATAATTGAAAAAAATATGTATTTATAGGAAAACTTTTAAAATACAGTAGGTTTGTAGATAAATAGGTACTAAGTACTTATTTTTATCGGAAGAAAACGGTGAGCAGGCGTATCAGTTAGATAAGGTACAATGTTACGTACGTACAACCTTTCCAAAGGTTAGCACTCTAGATTTCTTTGGCTTGTTACCCTCGGATACCGATTTAATTATGTCACTAACTTGGTGTAGTTCGAAATATCAATGTTGTGTTTAAATCTCATAGTGGCTTTTACTTGTCTACGGCTTGTTAGTCTTGGTCCATATTCCATATTTCTCATATTCATATTTCTTAATAAAATGGACTCTGACTCTGCACTTTTTTCGAGTGGCCATGGCAAACATTTTTTTTTATACAACACGTTCATAGTACTAAGTGGTGTCAGTACAATGAATATATTGTTTGACACAAGGTTAACACATTTTCGTGATCGCGTTTATTCCCTTGAAAATACATAATTATATAATGGAACGCGAAAGTTTAAAAGTTAGTACAAGGTTAACGATTTGTAATGCCGCGTTCCTGTAATCAAGAAACGTTTCGTTTTGCTTACGGACGGTAGCAAAACGAATCTTTTTCTTTATTTAAGTATTTGTATTTGGTCAAACAACATTATCTGTCACTATAATACTATTCTATTCTTTACAATAACTAAGATCTAAATTGCTGTCTATAATACTATATTATATCCACTAAGTAGCTGTATATATGTGTGAATGTGTAGGTATGTGTATGTATATAATTAGTATTTGTCAATATCTAGAATAGTACGCCATCAACTACTATGTTTTTATTAAATAATTTTGAAATCTCCATCCTAAAGGTTGTCTGGTAGAGATCGCTTTTAGCGATAAGACCGCGCATTGTACTCTAGTTTGTAAGATAATTATTTTTCAACTGTATTTTATTGATGGTGTACAATAAAGATTATTCTATCTATCTATCTATTTTTTTAATACTTCCTGCATTTTACATTACAACGGGCGGCCAATCTTTTAGTAGTGCAGAGAGGGACATGTTACATGACAGTAAGGAATAAGTTTCAGAAAGTGACAATAAGCTGATTAATGCCGCGTTCCTATAATCGAGAAACGTTTCGTTTTGCTTACGGACGGTAAAATTTCATTGAATTTAAACCAAAATTTTACCGTACGTAAGCAAAACGAATCGTTTCTTGATTATAGGAACGCAGCATAAAAGCTTCATCTTATATACTCATACGTACGTATGGCAATAACTTAATAAAAACTTTGTTCTAATTACTTAGACTTTTTTTTAAAGAATGTGGCACATGTTTTAATCCAACGCCCTAGAAGTAAGCGGTCACCAATTGTACAGACAAGGGATCTCTAGCGACTACACGGTACTACTTTCTTCACATAGGCATTAATTCTCTATCATACACTAACTAAAAGCTTTATTTTAAAGCTCTGGTATTAAAAGCTTGATGTGAATATTTTAATCAGTATACGAAGAATTAATCATTTTACACACAATGTGATATTTATTATACAACACAGATGCTGTACTGCTACGTCGCGTACGGCGCAATTAAGCTTGTAAATTGCCATAAAACCTAATAAACTGCGTGCAGAGTGCCCCCAGTCGCTTGTTAGAGGCTCCTGTTGTTATTAGCAATTTTAAGGATCTTTTAGCGCAGTAAAAATTGACTATCATGTTTTACGTTATTGCTGACAACTAACGTATGGGGAATCATGTACCAGCTTGTTAAATTTGTATATTTGCGTTCATTTAAGAGGCCTATTACAGCATAGGTCATAGTAGCATTATGTATAAAAATATGTGAGTACATACTTTTAAGCACCCCAAATTTAAATGACATCAATGAACAGAGCTGTAATTTTACTACTAAATCTTATGTTAGATGCCATTCGAATGTTGTTAGTAAACTTTTGATCGATGAACGTTTCAGAATCTCAAACTGTAGCCTTAGACAAGTGTTAAACCTTTCTTGGCGTTTCCATTTCTAAAAACGTCGAAGCCATAACGAAAACGAAAATTAATAAATTGGTGGACAAATGTACTTTGATTTAGCGGACGCTTATTCTATTCGATATTTATTTAAAAGCAGAATGTTATCTATGGTTTCTTTTTCAAAGTGTTTGGTGCGTATTATATATTTAAGGGGGTGTTTAATGCATTAATAACGTGAGGTCTTTAGAGGGGGAGAAGGTAGTAGTTTCTATTTAAGTATTTTATTGTATGATTTTCTTACTGTGCTGTGATTCCAGACTATGTTATGTTTTAAGTATTAGTTTTCACTAGTCTTAAAAAAATAACTAAGCAAATTATTATTTTTTTTCCAACGGAATCAAGCACAGATTACGTATTTACACTAAAATTATGCAGTTTAAAAAATCTCACGTGATATTAGTGGCCAAAGGAGGAGGTCGAACCAAATCTACATACACATCCGATTTCTCATCATAGGCTTCCCCCTTCGAGGTTGAAAAATCACCAATATCGCCTTACGTAATTAGTGGATAGTAGCCCTCTTATACTTTTTGAAGTTGGAAAAGTGAATTTTATATAAGTTATAAATTATTGGAACGAAGTTCCTTAGCGCGCGTTGCGAAAGGGGGCTAGACGGAAAAAATTAAGACCAAAAGTTGTAACAACACTTTTTGCTATAGTTGTAAGCCGTGCGGCGTGCGCGTGTTTCTCTGTCTTCTCTCTCTCTCTCATAGAAAGCAAGCCAGTTATTTTCGTCTTGGAACTTCGTTCCATCCGAGTGTCCCTTGACACCTCTCAAGTTTTTATAAGTTTATTATAAGTACCTAATACTTCCTAGTTACGGACAGCCTACGAAAGTTACAACGAGTGCATTTTATAGAAATTTGAACAATATATCACTTCGTCAAAACACTTGTTAAAACAACTACATTATATTGACGTTCGCTTCGTAACAAAAGCATTTGTCAAAAGTGTCACTTCACACTCTAGGTTTTAAATAATGGTTTGGCGAACGATTTTTAAATTTTGTTTATTAAAATAGAGAGTTAATACACTTGTATACCGTTTCAAAGTTCTTTAAGCTTAGTAATGTGATATTTATTTAGCTTATGTCAGTCCCATACATTTACTTTTCTATTCTACTGTTTAAAGAAAATAAAAAGTTATTTGCCTTCTGATTTGACACCGCTGTTAACTTAACAGCTCTGTTAGCTGAACAATATTATGATCCACCATTCAGAAACCGGGTGTTAGTCACAAAAATATTAAGTTATAGGTATATTTGACGTCAGTTTCGTCGCCTAAATCGAGTCACGTGTTGAACTCGCGAAAGGGGAAAATAAAATGGCACTCGAATTGTACATTGACTCAGCGTTTCCCACGGATTAAGAGTAAGCGCCTATATTAGCTTTCTTATACTTACACATATATTTCAAGTCAATAATGACACAATTGAAAAAAAAATCAATCGTAAACCAAAATAAATGTTGCTGTCAATTTCTCCACATATCTACCTCGAAAATACTCAAAAAAAGGGCACTGCCAAAACATTTTCGTCTATCTATATATCTAAACTCTCTTTGTTCAAAACCTCGATAGGCGACTAACATGGAGACTTAATTAGCTGATCTATTAAGTAAATATCGTAAATAGAAATTGGGGTTTGACTCGATGTTATTAAGAATAAGAAGAGGTGCTTTGGTGTGAACTTTAATGACTTGATGTGTGTGAACATGTGTTTACAAGAACTCACATTACCTAAAATATTTTCTACTCAAATGTAATTAGACATTACGTTCATTACAAATACATTGCGAATAATCAAGTAGGTAATTATGTTAATTACACTAGGCAAGATGCTTGTGCTTGGTGTGTTGTAATATAAATTTTATTACTAAATTTTATTAGTGTTTACATTTTGTTACCTGATATTATCTGTCCAAGACATCATTTTATTTAAACTATATCAAACTCTAAATACAGACAAACACCATAACTAAATAAATATTATAAAATAAATAATACTGTTGTTAAAGAAATGGTACATCAAATAATGATAATTGCCGCAGTGGCGATTTAAAGGTCATATATAACACAATTGCCAGAGACTTGTAGTCAGACTCTAAAACATTTGGACCTAAGCCTTGCTTGTAGCCTCCTTTAATAAGCTCACACAAAAAATGTACTGTTTTTTTTAGCTGAGTGATACGAGACAAAATTCAGTTTACACTCCTTGATGATGACTTTGAGATGTCACTACATTGAGTATGTACATTCAGTAGTGACATCTAGTTTAAAGTGTGGAAACTAAAAGTCATAGATTACTGTTGTGATAACAAACGTGCTATAAAATTTTATTATTATAAGAAACTAAGTGTTTTTCCTTCCATAACCGGAATGATTCTAGTATACTTTGAGTTACCTCTAAGCCCGATGAAACGGGGTTATGGTAAGTTATAGATGTTTGCAACACCAAAGGTGTTAGGTTACGTGTGCGTTCCTAACTTTTTTTACTTAAAATAATGTCACCCTATTAAACTATTGTTATACATACCTATGTAGATAGATACATACTAATCGATCGTGCAAGCGTACTATTTCTCTTAATAAGCTTATTAAAAATGAAAAATAAATTTCGACAGGTATTTAAAAAAGTGTATAATAATATAATATGTAAATAAGTATATATATATATATAAATCGCCTATGAACACTTCTCTTTAAAATTATGCATTAAACATTGTCTACGACACTTTCATCGAACTTGTTCGATTCCATTCGCCATTCGTTTTTCATTCACTTTTATATTACATTATGTACAAGGCATATTCTCTCGCTAACTACTCATCGTCATAAGCACGATAATCAGGATAACAAACAGAAACAGTTTTTTAGTAATCAACATAAACACACTAGCTCAAGGTCATTAGTCGTTTTGCCGAACGAAGACAACACTTTTTCATCTAAATTACCAGAGTGTTTTTATTGTAAAAATAAGCATCGCCTTTATGAGTGTTCGTCCTTTAAGGCAAAGTCTCTTCAGGAAAAATTAGCCTTTGTTTCTTCTAACATATTGTGTGAAAATTGTTTAAGACCCGGCCATATTGTTAAACGTTGTCGACTTCCAGGTACCTGTCGTCATTGCAAATTACGTCATAATTCTCTTCTTCACAAACCAGATGAAAGCGAAAGTGCAAATTCAATTAATTCTGTCACTATGTCTTCTTCTATATACCCTTTTGAAGTACTCTTATGTACTGCTAGAGTAAAAGTTACCAACCCGGCCACAAACGAGTCTATAATAGTTCGAGCGCTACTCGACAGCGGGAGTCAGACGACTATCATCACCCAGGCTGTAAAACGCCACCTAAACCTGACTCCTCAGCCATCCGACGTTAGCATAATAGGCATTGGTAACAAAAAATTAAATTTTAACACAGAACGCTGTATTATACGCATCAATTCAGAAACTAGTAAATTTAATGTAATTGTTTCATGTTTAGTTTTACCTCAAATTTCAGGCCACCTACCTAAAGTATACTTCGATATTAAAAAATTAAATCTTAGTCAATTTCAGTTAGCAGATCCCTCTTTTAATGAACCATCCCCCGTAGATATTTTAATCGGTGCTGACTTATTCTGGGACATCATAGGTGCTCAGCAGCATTCGTTAGGACATAGTTGTCCTAAACTCCAAGCTTCGAAATTGGGATGGCTCGTCACGGGACCTTTGCCTAATTTTACTGAAAATAAAATTAAATCTATCACATGCAACTTTGTCTGTAATGATGATAGTTTGTCTAATATACACGACGAGTTAACTAGATTTTGGGAACTAGAGAGTTTCCCTCAGAAAAAACCCCTTAGTAACGAAGAAAAATTGTGCGAGCAGCATTTTCTCACCAACACTACTCGCACTAGTAATGGTCAATTTTGTGTAGGGTTGCCACTTCGTGACAACACGGATTGTTTAGGTGATTCCTATAATTTAGCGAAAAAGAGGTTTTTCAATTTAGAGGCTCGTTTTCGAAAACAACCAGAGTTAAAATTACAATATTGTCAATTTATTAATGAATATGAAGCATTATGTCACCTATCCGAATCCCCGGAGTCTAGACCTTTGAATGCTTATTTCTTGCCCCACCATCCAGTGATAAAGGAACAAAGCGAGTCAACTAAATTACGCGTTGTTTTTGACGCATCGTCTCGTACTACATCTGGGATTTCCGTCAACGATTTACAAATGGTTGGACCAGTAGTGCAAGAATCATTATTTAATATATTAGTTCGTTTTCGACAACATAAGTTTGTTTTGACAGGAGACATCGAGAAAATGTTTCGCTCTGTGCTCCTCAGGGATGCTGATCGCAATCTTCAACTCATTTTGTGGCGCGATAGTGAAGATAAGCCTATTAGGACCCTACGTTTAAACACAGTTACTTACGGATTTGCTAGTGCATCTTTCCTTACTACTCGCTCTCTTTGGCAGCTTGGTGAAGAGTGTGAAGATCACAAGATCAAAACTATAATCCAGGATGATCTATATTGCGATGATTTGCTTACCGGAGCGAGCACTGGGGAGGAATTACGTCATATCCGTCTCGCCGTCTCTTCTGAGTTAGCTAAAGGAGGCTTTCACTTACGTAAATATCGTTCGAACTTACCTGAGTTACTCGAAGACTCCGTTAACCTGGAACATGGTAACCTTATGATTAGTAATGCCACTAGTACACTAGGTGTGGGTTGGACGCCTTCTACCGACGAATTCCACTATCAGCACGATATTTCAACTTCCGAAAATGTAACAAAGAGGACTATACTTTCTTCTACCTTTAAAATATTCGATCCTCTTGGTCTTCTATCAATCTTCACAATTAAACCAAAAATTCTGTTACAAAAACTATGGAGTTACAAAATGGATTGGGACGAACCTGTTCCTTTAGAAATAAAGTCTTCTTGGTTACAGTTCTCAACAAAATCTTCAAATTTATCCTCTCTCAGAATTCCACGACTCATTTTAATTGATAATTATATTTCTGTAGAAATGCATTGCTTTTCCGACGCTTCGCTATGCGCCTACGGTAGCTGTGTCTATTTGAGGTCAGTTTCTAGTACGGGCGCAATACAAGTTAGCCTGGTATGCGCTGTGGTTGCCCACAGAGTAGCTGCTATAAATGAGCTGACAAATCCCACTGACTGGCGTTACGTACCCACCTCTCTTAATCCAGCAGACCTGGTCTCGCGTGGCGTCGATCCAGACCAGGCAGACATTTCTATATGGTGGAATGGTCCATCTTTTCTTTTAGAATCAGAAGTTTCCTGGCCGCCTGCTTATGATTTAGGCTCAATAGAATTACCAGAGCTAAAGTCCCATCATACTTTGGGTGGGGAGGAGGCAGTTTCTATGCCCGATTTGTCTGTAGTTTTTGCTACGTATTCTTCCTTAACTGCTGTTGTTAGAGTGTTAGCAAGACTTTTTAGATTTATAAATAATTGTAAAGCACACAATAAAGCAGATAGAATACAAGGTCCCCTCCTAGTTTCTGAGATAGAAAATGCTCACAAATTTTCTTTAAAGTTAGCTCAAGAAGACGCCTTCCCTATAGAGTTAGGATTACTACAAAAGGGCAAATCTCTAAATTCTAAAGCCGCGCTTACGTCTCTTAACCCATTTTTAGATGAGGATGGCATTATTCGAGTCGGCGGGCGCATCGATTCATCAGTTTACCAATATGACAAACGTCACCCTATTTTACTAAATTCCACTCATTACTTAACCAAGCTCCTATTCAAACAGGAGCATCTACGCTTGTTGCACGCTGGTCCGCAGCACCTCTTGGCATCTATTAGAGAACGCTACTGGCCTGTAGGAGGTAGAACTTTAGCTAGACGTGTAGCGCGCGATTGCGTAATCTGTCGTCGTTTTAATGCTCGAACTATGGATAACATTATGGGAAACTTACCTGCAGATCGCGTAGAACCTGACTTTCCTTTCAGCACAATAGGTACCGACTTTGCCGGTCCTTTTCTTATTACAGATCGCAAAGGACGCGGTTGCAAAATAACTAAAAGTTACCTGTGCATCTTTATTTGTTTTCGGTACAAGTGTGTCCATTTAGAGTTAGTTAGTGACTTAACAATGGGTGCATTTGTATTGACATTAAAAAGATTTATAGCCCGTAGAGGTAAACCTAAGGTCATATATTGCGACAATGGTAGAAATTTTGTTGCAGCAGCGAAAGAAATAAATTCATTTTTGCAGACTAACAGTGAGTCTATCATTGACTATGCATCTCGCGAAGGCATTGAATTTCGCTTCTCGCCAGCATACGCTCCTCACTTTGGTGGTCTCTGGGAGGCCGGGGTCAAGTCTGCGAAATTTCACTTAAATCGAACCATAAAAAATGTTCACTTGACTTTCGAGGAACTGAGTTCGTTGTTCGCTCAGATTGAGGCGATACTAAACAGCCGACCTTTATGTCCTTTAAGTCCTTCACCTCAAGACCTATCTCCCCTTACCCCGGGTCACTTTTTAATTGGTAGGCCTTTGACGTCATTGCCATCGCCGTACTTGCTAGACTATAGCACAAGTCGCCTTGACCGGTTTCAGCGTCTAGAACAAGCTCGTCAGCACTTTTGGAGGAGGTGGTCCACAGAGTACGTCTCGGAGCTCCAACAAAGGACAAAATGGAAGGTGCGATGCAGAGATCTGAAGGTTGATGACCTAGTCCTAATCAAGGAGGAAAGCTCCCCTCCTTTATGCTGGCGCCTCGGAAGAGTCTCAAAGTTATTTCCCGGCAGTGATGGTGTGCCTCGAGTTGCCGACGTAACTACCTCACAGGGCTCATTGCGAAGAGCTATTAACAGACTGTGTCTACTGCCCCCTCCGGATGAAGACCTAAATCACTGAAGTTGAAAGCTGCACCTACAGCTTTCAAGGCCCCCGAGGATGTCTACGACACTTTCATCGAACTTGTTCGATTCCATTCGCCATTCGTTTTTCATTCACTTTTATATTACATTATGTACAAGGCATATTCTCTCGCTAACTACTCATCGTTAAAACACGTTTTCAAATTTGTAAATTTCCGTTTTTGAAGTATATCTAAATTCAAGAAACCTTTGTTTAATTTATCGTGAACAAACATCTATTGTTTTTATTAACAGTAGTTGTTTGATTAATATTTTGACTACCTATGCCTAGATATTAATAGATGAAAGGTAAAGCGTGATAAAGCATCAGAAAGAAAAATTAAAGTAGGTATGTACCTAGGTAAATATTTACCAAAGAGTTCTTGGTTTACGGTTCTGGCATTTTATAATCAATCTAAAAAGATATTCTAATGAAATGAAATGACTAAAAAGATCATGTGTTTTGTAAACAATATTAAATAGCGTAGTAACTTTGACCCCGAAAAAAGGTATTTTGTTTAATTATTCAAAGCTTACATTCCAAGGACATTATAACTATATTATTATATCAAACAGTAGTTAAGTCCTTGATACAAGTTGTTATTGAACTTACTGGAAACTAAACAGTGACACCTCTATAACCTTCATTCATATTTTAATTAAGTTATGAGACATTCTGTTAAAAGTATCGATTGTCATACAGACATAGGTACCAAATAAACATAAAATATATGAGAAAGGAATCGACAGCTGCGCATTGAATGTGCGGCGGCCGCTCGTCACAGAATGAAATTCGTGCGAATGCTCTAACAGGCCGAGTCAACTAACGCGGCAACGGCGGAAACAGCCGAGCAGTACCGAACCAGCCTCTCGGTGGAACGCACGCTCGTCCGGTCAACACATTATTGACCATTTCATGCGATAATTCCACTAGAATAACACAGTCTGTTGATAAAACTGCCCAGTAATATAAGTGTTCTAACATAATAAGTGAAAATGCAGTGACTCATTTAAATAAAACCAGTTTGTTGTACTATAACACATACCTATAGTGAAATTAGTATGCACGTAATAAGCACAGGATTGTTAACAGTGTCTAATGAAAGCGTTAATTAACTAAACACGGGAGAAGCTGATTATTGAAGTTTATCAGAGAGTATTGTTACATAATACACAAACAAGACAACCACCGCATTGATGAAAGTGCCCATCCATTTCAATAAAAAAATGCCTACAACAGTTCACGAAAATATTGCTCTACTCAATATGATGTCCTCGGATAACCTGGAAGACGAGCTAAAAAGCGTTCAGCTACATTTTCCATCGAATAGACGATTGCACAACGACGGCGCATGCGTGGAGGAGAGGGTGAGGACATCCCGCGGGGACCTACTGGTCGCGGTCCGCGGGGACCGCAATAAGCGCGCCATAATTACTTACCACGACCTTGGACTCAACTATGCCGCTAATTTCCAGGCATTCTTTAACTTTGTTGAAATTAGAGCGATCCTGAATCAATTTTGTATCTACCATGTAACTGCGCCAGGCCAAGAGGAAGGTGCGCCGACATTACCGGAAGATTATACTTATCCGAGTATGGATGCACTCGCTTCTCAAATAGACTTTATTCTTGGACATTTTGGAATCAGGTCATTCATCGGATTTGGGGTAGGGGCCGGAGCAAATATCTTAGCTCGTTACGCTATTGTTAATCCTCAAAAGGTAGACGCATTAGTGCTAATTAACTGCACTTCAACTCAAGCTGGTTGGACTGAATGGCTGTATCAGAAAATTAACACAAGACAGCTGCGATCAAGTGGAATGACACAGGGGGCACTGGACTATTTAATGTGGCATCATTTTGGGCGCAGCACCGAGGATCGCAATCATGACCTATCACAGTTTTACAAAGACTGTTTCTCGCATGTCAACCCTGTTAACTTGGCTATGTTTATTGATTCATATTTACGTAGAACGGATTTGAGCATTGCGAGGGATACACATTCCATTAAAGTTCCAGTATTGAATGTGACGGGTGCTCTTTCACCACACGTTGACGATACGGTGACTTTCAACGGTCGACTAGACCCGACTAAGACCTCTTGGCTGAGCATCTCTGACTGCGGCATGGTATTGGAGGAACAACCTAGTAAGATAGCTGAGGCATTCCGGTTGTTCCTACAAGGCGAGGGTTACTGCAGGTAGTCGCATTACCGACGGCTCACCGAACCAACGCTGCGCTGCTATTGTTAGAATGCACATGATGCTTTCACGCGAGCTTTAAACACTGTTGTAGACACATGGATGATGTAGAACGAAAAATGTTGTTCCTTGTTTTTAGATATTTATGGAAATAAATTTATTTTGTGGCTTATTCGGCTTTTTTTACATCCAACGATTGTAAATTAATTAGGCTGTAGAGTACAGTTATACATTATTATTAGCACAATAGCTCAAATGAAAATAAAATTAAAGAAACTGAGCCACTAAATCCAAATTTTATACAAGTATTTAAAACGTCTGAAAATTGTTATAAATTATTTAAATTACATTAGGTACATTTCCGAGTTAACCAAAGAATCGAAAATGTTTTAAAACTCACAGTAAACCCGAAACGATTTCCATAATCAATTATGACAAGATTGAATGATATACTAATGGATTATATTATTTTCAATTTGTAGGTTGATTAAATGTGTTCTCATTTTAGGTAGCAACCTTCAATGTCATTGTGCCGAACGCCCATATACAATTGGTATACCTAGGAGATAAAATAAAAATCAATTTATCTCTAAACTAACTAAACTTTGGTAAATATTCTCATTTATTTGTGAATATATAAGAAGTTTATTTGAATTTGAGCAACATTTTGTGTATTACATGATTGTTTTTACATAAGTTATAAATTTTATGCGCTGTAACTCTCACTCTGTCCTCAAGTTCAATTCAATTGTAGTTGAAATCAAATGACATAGGCACTTAAGTCCTATTTCAGTCACACGTACCGCCTTTAATTTAGAATTTAATTGAATCTTTCCGGCCATTGGGTTACATACCATCCTCGTCTATTTAAGTAACTTGTGTAGGATCTTTAATACTTTTAACCCTTTTTTAACTAAAGATGACTAGAGTAGTTACTTACTATGAATTAAAAAAAATGTACCATCAACGTAAATTATATAGTAAATATTCTAATTGCATATGAATCTAATTGCATTAGAATATTTACTGAATAATTTACGTTGCAATACAAATTATAGCATATATTTATAATATTTGGACTGGCCTGTTGGTATAGTGGTTAGTGACTCTGACTGATTCCCAAATAATTGTGTGATGAGCACGATCATTTGTTCTGTGTCTGGGTGTAATTTATCTATAATATGTATGTATTTAGAAATATATAAGTATGTTTATCAGCAGTCTGGTTACCATAGTACAGGCTCTGCCTAGTTTGGGATCAGACAGCCGTGTGTGAGATGGAGATGTGTGAAGAAATATTTGGATTTAAAAAATCCTAAGCTCAAGCTACTGCAGTGCAGGCAATATGGAGAGTCGCTCAAAAACTACCAAACTTATTCAAATGAAACTTTCACCCTTAGACTATACACACAAGCACAACTATCTAAATTAACACATTTAAAAAATGTTAATTTAATTTGATTTTACAAACATTAAATAGATTAGAGTTTGGAATAGCACATGAAATTGAAATAATGTGAAGCATGACTAGATGAGGCGTGCAACAGTGACCCTCAGAAAGTTTTCCTTTCAAACTTGCGTACGTATGTAACTGATTTGAATAAATATTTTTCTTTCTTACAGTTATCTATTTGAATGTTAATATTTTTTATTAAGTATATGTAAGTAGTATTAATAATTTATTAGAAATTTTTACTATTTTACACGTGTGTATTTCGGGGCAATCTGATGTTTTGGGCCCAATCAAGCCCAATCTGTTTGAAATGTCAGTATAGGTTTTTGCTCTGTGATACCGGTTAGAAGTCAACCAGCTAGCTACATAATTATTATCTCTTTCGTCTTCTATTGTATTGTAGTGTTTGTGTGTTGTTTTTTACTAGTTTAACTTTTCTAATGATACTGACGTAATTATGGTTGTAATATTTATAATGAATATTTTGTTTTCATTTCAGATCTTCAAGGTATTTTTAGTGGGATAGTGCTATAGGATTTGTTTAGTTGAATTGGGACACAAGACTCTTTGTATTGTGAAGTGTAAAATATGCGAGAACATGGTTCGATGAGGTTCTGTTGTTTTGTTTGAGTAGACGTTATCCGCGTCATTTGACAGCTTTATGGCGGCAATTTAAAAGTTAGAAGCTTTATTGTATTTATTTCATTAAAAGTATGTGAATTAAGCACGAAACTAGTTTTCATATGTTTCACATTGGCAATCAAGCAGTATTGAATAGTCTCTTTAACTACTTTCTTATTTTCAACCCCCGATGTAAAAAAAAGGGGTGGTATAAGTTTAACGTATCTGTGCGTTTGGCTGTGTTATCAAAGCACCTGAACGGATGGACCGATTTTATCGACTTATGCCCGGTTCCTAAAAACAAGAAACAATTCGTTTTGCTTACGGACGGTAAAATTTCGTTAAATTTTCAATGAAAATTTTACAGTCCGTAAGCAAAACGAATCGTTTCTCGATTTTAGGAACCGGGCATTAATCGAGCGTGCTCTTAGTTACAATTAGAGATCGGATAATCGGATGCATATTTACCTAAAGTTATTTTTTGGGTAACAAATTATGGAAGCGGCTTCTAAGTATATTTTTATTTACGAATGCAGTTGTATTGTCGCGTCGCTACTTGCGCACAAGCAAGTATAATTTGCCATCTCACTCGCACTCTTACAAAATGCTTACATTTCCTGGGGTTTAATAGGTCCGATTTGACACTTGTTACAACGTAATAAGGTTGTTTTTGCTTCGTCAAAAATCACTGACAATAAAAGTAGGGAAAAGCAACCATTATACGTTGTAACAGAGCAAGTGTCATTTGTGTCAAACTGGGGTTTATTATATCTCACGGAGTATAGGTACACTTAAATTTGAATTTCCTGGAATCCCGGGATTCTTTCGATAATAAAGTGCTTTCCATAATAGCCAACATCTCAACTTTAGGTAAATATGCATCCGAATATCCGATCTCTAGTTATAATTCAAGAAAAAATATTGACCGGTGTGATCATTAGATATTTTTAACCATTAAAGGGATATGAGTAACTTCTACTAGCCTGATCGATTTGAAATATAGTATTATGTGACTTTAATAATATTAATATAACATGGTAACCTGGACCTGATGCTGCAACATCATCTGAAATCAACAGGATACCCAACTCCTCACCAACTTATAGCTGAAGTGTCGTGTTTAAGCTCATTGGAATTAGTCATAATAGGTTATTGATAAAAGATGGGTTTTGTTTTTGAATTAGTGGTAATTTATATTTTTAGTTTCTACCCGCTTGTTTAATGTTTATTTTTGTTCAAATTGAAGTTTGGTGTGTGGAAGAGTGGTTGTCAAATAGCCTAGGAAACATCAATTTAATTTTACAACATTTATTTTTATGTGTAAATAGTGCGCAATATTTTTGGCTCCAAAACCAATGATCGCACAATGTAGACAAACCTTAAGATTTTAATTAAGTATTAGAAACCGTATTGATTAAAATTCTCCTCAAGTTTGAGCCCGTAATGTTTTTAGAGTATTAAAATACTACACTCATACCATACTCATACCCAGAAATTTGAGAAAACCTAAGCCTGCGGAATATAACGAGTAGTGTCATACTCATAATAGTTTTTAAAGTCCATCTGCAATTATGATCTCTGCAATTCGCTCGACACGACGAGGCTAAATAAAATTATATTGTACCATAAGTATAACTTTTATCGTGATTGAGTCTCGATTTACACAGTCTAGTGTCATGTTCGCAGGCCATCAGTATTGACCAATATTTATTACTTGGTTTGCGTTTCGTTCGCGTTAAATTTGTTTTGCAGTATTTCATAACGATCGAACAGTTTGTGTAGTTAAAAAAAATAAAAAGGGCGTGAGGTGTCTTTTCGAAAACCGGTTGCAACATAGTTTCTTTCGCTATATAGGTCTAAATATATTTAATGGATTGAATAAATTGTATCAATAAACCTAATAAATTCATCGTGGGAGAGCCATGTATGGGCCGACTCGACCGGAGTGATACCACAGCCTTACAGAAAACCGGCAGTGAAGCAATTATTGCATTACTTTTCACCGAGTGAGTGAGGTTACCAGAGGCCCTCAACCTTCCCTCTCCTCCCCTTCCCCCTCTCTCTCCCTCACTGTGACTCTTGAGTTGCAGGTGCCGATGGGCGGCGGCACTTACCATCAGATGGCACGTCAGCTCGTTTGCCATCCTATACTATAAAAAAAAAATTAAAAACTCTAAATTAAAATTGCGCCATCTGTAAAAGTTACCCAATATATTGATAATTAATATTAGTATGGTGAAGAATCCACAGAATCAACTCGCGGTCAGCATTTTTCATTGCGCTAACACTTTTTTCCATCTAGCCCTCGTCAGAAGTGTCTCACTTCAAACTCACTTCCGCATTTGCTACGCTATTTATAATATTGGTTAGGATTTAGCCATCTGCTACACTATTTATAATATTGGTAAGGATTTAGCCATCAGCCATCCAACCATTATTTTTTTTTTATATTATAGGGGACAAACGAGCAGACGGGTCACCTGGTGGTAATTGACTACCGTCGCCCATGGACACCTGCAACTCAAGAGTCACAAGTGCGTTGCCGGCTTTTGAGATAGGAGTACGCTCTTTTCTTGAAGGTTTGAAGGTCGTATCGGTCCGGAAATACCGCAGGCGACAATTTGTTTCATAGATTGGTTGTGCGAGGCAAAAAAATTCTGGAAAACCGCACAGTGGTGGATTGCCAACTATCCAGGTGATGGGGATGAAAGTTTTGTCGCGTTGAACGATGGCGAAACGTTGCAGCCGGTATAAGTCCGAACAATTCCTCGTAGCACTTCTCATGATACATGCGATAGAGAATGCAGAATGAGCCTACATCTCTACGCAACGCCAAGGGGTCAAGCCGATCTGAAATATCCTGGCAGTCGATGATTCGAGTCGCTCACCGTTGAATGCGGTCAAGAGAAGCTGGTACTGGGCTGCTCCTGCATAGATATGAGAACTTAATTCCAAATGCGGCCGAACCTGCGCCTTATAAATTTGTAGGCGGTGGGCCGGGGTGAAATACTGCCTCGATCTGTTGAGCACACCAAGCTTCTTCGAGGCTAATTTGGCCTTACCCTCCAAGTGACCGCGGAACTGGACTTCGCTCGATATATCAACGCCAAGGATTCCGATGCTGGCTGTGGCATTCAAGGAAGTGCTCTCAAAGCGAGGTGACACGACAAACGGTATCTTTTTAGCGGTGAACGCGCAAACCTGTGTCTTCGTTGGGTTAAATTGGCCTCCCCCTTGCTCTCGATCGCCTGTGCCCAACGGTGAGTTAGGTATACGAGAAGATCACCAGCTGAACGACCCCGACGGAAAGCTGTCTGCCATGAGTTCGGGACGACGCCGCGGGAGTAGGAGAGCCGATAAAGGCGCGTTAAAACCGGTGCCAACTCTGGAGCACACGTCTTCAGCACGATGGGAGAGATTCCGTCGGTAAACTAGCAGTTCCCCGCAGTTTCACCTGCGTTTATGATCACTGCTCCGCTCCTAAAGTTCGTAGCGTAATGTTACATAGCTTATAATATTCTTCAATGAATACTCTATCAAATAGAAAAATAATTGTTCAAATCCGACTAATAGATCCAGAGATAAGAGCGTTTAAACAAACAATCGAACAAAAACAATCCGTTTTATAATATTAGTAAAAAAAAATCGGTTGTCTGTAAAGTCGGTTTACCGACGATAGTTGAACGTGACAACGTCATAGGAACGCCTCAGAGCGAGGTAACGCCGCATGAGTCATGTTTTTTCGTGCGTGTAGCCGGCTCCATCGACTTATAGATTTGACTGGCCTGTTGGTCTAGTGGTTAGTGACCCTGACTACTAAGCCAGAGGTCGTGGGCTCGATTCCCACCCAGGACAAATAATTGTGTGATGAGCACGATAATTTGTTCTGTGTCTGGGTGTAATTGATCTATAATACGTATGTACTTAGAAATATATAAGTATGTTTAACAGCATACTTATATATTTCTAAATATATAACTAGGCAAAGCCATGGTACAGGCTTTGCCTAGTTTGGGATCAGACGGCCCTGTGTGTGAGATGTGTGGAGTTATTATTATTATTATAAGACGTTGTCACGTCAATAAAATATATTAAATAGAGTAACATGAACTCAATTTCTATATATAAAACGAAAGTTGCTGAAGGAACTAGTAAAATCATTACTTATGCAAAACCTCAAGTGTCACAGAACACGCATATTGGTTGGCCATGGTTTTTGGCTTACAGTTTCTCTTTCTTCGTAATTACATTTCACAAACTACGAATTGTGAAAAAACAATTACGTCTCAAAGATTTTATTTTTTCATTCTAATGATGTAATCAGAAGATATAATCAGAATCAATCAAAATTCAGAAGACTATTAGGTAGCACAACGTAGATAACGCTTTGTCTATCGAAGCTGGAAAGGGATCGTACCCATACCACGTGACCCTTTCTGAGGGGGGAGGGGGGTGGTTAGCTTAGGTTTTCGTCACGTATTCAATATCGTCTAGGGAAAGCTCGTGCTTTTTCGAGCTATATTTAAATATGGCGCGCAGCGTTTAGCGCTTTTTAAACTCACGGGTGGCAAGAAGCAAGCGTATAGCGCTTTTTAACTTTCTAAAAATATGATTTAAAACCACATTTATAAATGACTACGTGAAAGCTAGAGGGGGGGAGGGGGGATCTTGGCGTATATATATATATACTACTAGTGGTCACCGAGGGGGGAGAGGGGTATAAAAAATTGTAAAAGATAAAAATAACGAAACTATTTTGAGGAGAGTTGACCAAAGTTAAAAAAATTCAGCGGCGATATTAAATATTGTATTATAGTATTCATCGCAACATGCAGTATTAGTTATTATTTGACGTTTCTGGTTGGACGCGATCTGGAGGTAAATTATTAAAGTAACGCAAAAAGAATTTTTAACATCGGTAATAAAAAGATAACTGAGATGTTTGTTTTTATAATAAAGTAAAAATAGTATGATAATTTTAACACCACAATCTTTAACAGAAAATATACCTATTGTAAATAAGTATATTTTCTAAATAGTAGGTAGGTACGATCGACTTCAATGTCTCAAAATCTTCTGCAAAAACTTGCTTTAGACAATTAAAAAAACAGTCCCCAGAAAACCAATTCCTTTTTTGAAGTCGGTTAAAGTGTTATGAACAAGATTAATAATGGCTAAAATAATCTCGATACATTATAAAACCAGCTAATGAAAGGAGAGATTAAAATTTAAGACTAGTCGTTTAGTTTGATAACTTTATATCATATACTAACGTTGTTTATTTGAAGCAATAACTTGTTGCAATACAATCTTGTTCTACAGGAAAACGAACAAAATCACTGTAAGTTACTGGATTTTAACTTTATCACTGCAATACTGGTTGTTCAGATTTTAAACTAGATGTCACTACATTAATCGAGACACTCTTGCTCTAGACGCACGTGAAAAGAATGTAACAATGTAAAGTGTAATTAATTTCATTTGTCTGTCAAAGAACTGTGCTATATCCTGGACTACGATCTAAACGCATTAGGATCGAACTATAAGTATATTGAAAAATGTGTTGTTTACTTGATAATAGTCACCGTTATAAATCTTCGTTAAGACAAACGTAAAAACTTGTAGAGATCTCCGCTACACTTAACTATGACACATGATAATTAATTTTCTAATTTGTGTTAAATCTTCCTTGAGCCAGAAAGTGTAGCGTCAAATGTCTTATTATATTGAGCGTATCTGAGTCATTCTTACAAAAATAAAAATATTTAATAAAAAAACTTGTGTTCATTATGATGTTTTAAGTCCTTTTAATCCCTCAATTTTCAATTTTATACATTAAGCAAGGCATGTGGAAGACAAAATGAGATGATAATTTGTTACTTATTAAATAATAATTAGCTGTCAATGCGTAATGTAACTGTAAATCGGTTTCATAGCCTCGCAACTTAAACGGGTTTGTAAGTAACGGCCTCTAGTGGTAATTTTTAACAATATTTCTTACTTTGTATCAACAAATGTCTCGGTTGCTTTAAAGTTTTAATTAAGAAAAATGTTTTAATAACCTATTATTATAACGTAGTTTAAAATGAACCCTAAAGTTGTTTTTAATCACACGTGCATTTATGACAGTTTTACTCTTCGATAATAGATGGCGTTACTTAACGTAAAAGTTAAGTTTGTTGTTCCTAACTTTTAAAAGTGCGGTCATCGAAGTCGAACTTATTGTGGGCAGTGGCAAATACGCATGTATCTACTCACATGTTTCATTGGCAATGAAAATGATAATTAACAACTATGTTATAACGGATATTCACACTTACATAATTATATACTTACTATGTATATTAAAACGAGAGTGTAAAATACGTCAGTCAGTCTATGTTTCAAACGTTCACATGAAAAATCTTTGAATACATCAATTCTACATTTAAATTGTAAAATGAACAAAACTGCGATTTTATTTTGGAAATGTTTGCTTATGTTTATTAGTTATTTTAGTTTTAGATGGTTTAATTATTGAGTTGTGTTATATTAGTGTTAAAATAAAACCTTTGTAGCCTATAACTTCAAATTAAATCACTAGATTTCTTTACGTCAAACGTTCTTTCGAAAAATATATAATATAATTGTTAAAAGTATTAAAACTTTTGGTGTCTAAATTCAGAATGTACTGTTTTATAACAACACTAGTTATTGAGGTATTATCTCTTGAGAATAGTTTTTTTTTCTGAATCTTTCATTCAGAAAAAAAAAACTATGTACTTTTATATTCCTCATCTTTTCTGTATCCTTGACAACGTGTATGAAGCAATAATGATCGGTTTAGTAGTTAAAGCGTGAAAGCGTTTATATTCAGCGGTGATACTGTAATTTTTAAGGCCTCGGACTTGCGATCAAGTGGTTGCGGATTCGAACCCCACCCAGTGCACTACCGACGTGAACCCACTCCTAACACAAGCACTTAGCTTAGCTGGAGGGGTTAACAAGAATACCATTAATGTGTGTGTGACCCACGATGCTAGTATTCTTTTTTAAATGTAAAAGATATATACATCGAGAACATAGGAACTACATAGAGATATCGCTAGTAAATAACAATAACTCAGTGGAGGAAATATTATCAAATAGATTACCTATTTTAATATTTTGTTTACATACATACATGTTCTATCTTCATTATCATTACCTGTTAATCATGCTTTCCATTTATGAAATAAAAACGATATTAGCTCAGTATGCATTGCCATCTTCCAAAGACTTCATATCCTGTTTGGAATACTCTTTGGAAATTCAGCGCCGAAACAAAAACAGTACAACGCAACGCTATAATTAATTTTCGATTCGCTCTGAACGCTCCATTCGTGTTTTTGTTTGAGAGCATTTTTTCGATTTTTTGTGCTGAACAAACGTGGACGTTCACCACCCGGTGTGGGGCGGTGGTAGGCAGAGGGTGTATTGGGGGGTTCGACTAGTTAAATGGACTGGCCGCGAGAAAGAGTGGGGTGTCCCCTCCTCCCTTTCACTGACCACTGGATGAACGGATTATGAAATATTTCATCGGAAAATAAAACTGAAAAAATATTACCGCGGGCGTCTGAGACGATATTCTTCTGTGGAAGAAGGTATAGATTATTTTGCTGCACAATGAGTTAATTAATTTCCAAGCTAACATGATAATAGTACCCATTAATATAGATTTTTTTTAAATATTATACTGGCTAGGAATTATTTTTTTGCCATTGTAATGTGATGTGCGTTAATTGAATGCGATGAAGCTGGTCCTGACATTGAACATTATTTTGAGTATATTGTATATGGCTATTTATAGTAGATGTATTAAACAGTGTTCGTTAAACAACATTTGACAAATACTCGAGCTTTTGCAATCATCTAATACCTACTTTTGTATGGTTGAACCCAGTGTTTATTAACACATTATTGGCTCAAATTTAGTTACATAAGATATTGTACGAACTGTTTACTATTTGTGTTATTTCGGATTAGTCAACCTTGAAAAAGATTTTAATTCTAGTTTCTTGGTTTACTAGTTAGTAGCCTTTTGTTTTAAATTACAATGCCGAAAATTAAGCACAGCTTCTTAGAGAAATATCTTAGCCGTAATGTAGATAGCCAGAGCTCCGGAGATGTTACGCTACACTACGATTTTCATGTTTCAACGTGGCTAGAAAAAAATCTTGATTATGTTATAGTTCTTGGCAAGCAGGGCAGTCTTTGGACACTTCTTGCGACCTCGATATAACACTGGTAATATATTAACAGAGACATACACCATTAAGGTACGCCATCTGTTTTTGACTTCCTATTGATAGGTTTTGTTATTAGATAAAAGCTGCTGGCAATTATGACTTTGGTTCAATTTTATTGGGCCTTATATTTATAGAGAAAATCAATTGATAGGATACTTACTGTATGTATTACACTCTCTTGGGCTTTATTTCACAAGGTATAACACATCTCTTATAAAAATAGATACTAGTAGTAAATCATTACAGTATGTAAGAAAAATATCGTAAGTTCGTAGAATATTAAACAATACTAAACAATCCTCAAAAAAGGATAAACTGCCGTGATCTACCCGAGTCGGACAGGATATGGTCGGCAAGAGATGTCGTGCGGTGTTCTACAGGGTTCGGTGCTAAGACTACTCTTGTGGAACATCGGTTATGACTGGGTGCTGCGCGGTGTGTTCTTGGGAGGTGTTGCTGTTACCTGTAACGCCGACGACACACTCGTGACGGCGCGTGGTCGAACATACCGCGAAGCGACCATAAAAGCCACGGCCAGGGTCGCTCAAGTCGTTGGCAGGATTCGTCGGCTGGGTCTCGAGGTGGCCCTGCATAAATCGGAGGCCCTTTGTTTCCATGGGCCTCGGAAGAGGCCTCCAGCGGGGTCCAGCATTATCGTAGGAGGTGTTCGCATCGGCGTCGAGTCTTCGATAAGATACCTAGGGCTCACACTCGACAGTCGATGGGATTTCGGTTATCATTTCCGGAATCTGGCCCCCAAACTCATAAGGACGGCGGCTGCACTCTCGCGGTTGCTGCCAAACTTAGGAGGGCCCGACGCCTCCTGTAAGAGACTCTATGTCGGAATCGTGCGGTCTATGGCCCTATACGGCGCCCCAATATGGGCTGAGTCTCTGACGGCCCGCAATGCTGCGATACTGCGGCGACCACAGCGGAAAAAGCCGTCAGAGTCATAAGAGGATACCTTTTGATATCATTCGAGGCGGCGAGTCTCCTAGCCGGTTCTGCCCCATGGGACCTAGAGGCGAAAGCCCTTGCGTTATTATACCAATGGCGCAAGGAGGTACTAGAGCGTGACCTGAGACCCGCACCTCGTGAGATCGAGGCGCAACGGTCTCAGCTTCGCCAGGTCCTAATGGACGAGTGGAAAGAACGACTGGAGCGACCGAGCGCAAGTTGTGCAATTGTGCGCGCAATTGTGGCGGTAAGACCCATCATGGAGGATTGGCTAGAGAGGCGACATGGCAGCCTCTCCTACCAGTTGACGCAGGTACTCACCGGACACGGCTGCTTCGGTAAGTACCTGTGTCGAATAGGCCGGGAGCCATCGCCTGCGTGCCACCACTGCGGAGGCTGTCACGAGGACTCTGCACTCCACACTTTGGTGAAGTGCTTAGCATGGACGCAGCAGCGAAACGATCTCGCGACAGCTATTGGGGTAGGAAGCCTCTCGCTAGAGACCATGGTCCTGTCCATGGTCCAAAGTGAGAGTGCGTGGTTTCCGCCGTCTCGTTTTGCGAGGAGGTGATGTTGGCTAACGAGGCGGTGGAACGGGAATGGGAGAGGACAAGCACTCTCTCATCCCGCAGAAGACGCACCAGGCCGACCCGTTACCCCCAGGCCGCTCTCCGGCGAGAGCGGCCTGGGGGTAACGGCTTGCAGAAGCAGGCCCAAGACGGTGGCGCGACGTGTTCCACGCGCACCTCTCTAATCTGGAGGGGGGTAAGGCCCCCTGTACTCCATGGTGTGGTCGCCTGCTGAAGGCGACCAAGGTCTGCAGGGATTCCCGGAGGACTCCTTCCTAGTCCCGGGTCCTCCTGCAATAGACCCACTTGTGACAGAACACCGTGTGGTTTTAGTCGGTTCGATTCCGACATACCATCTTACCGTTAGCTCCGGTGAGGTGACGACCCGTGGGGGTTCCCACACGATAAAAAAAAATCAGAAGTAGTAAATTGTACTACTACTAACTTGCAGATAGTGCTCGGGTTATCCGCAAATATTTCCCGTCTGACTAAATCAAGTTAATACTACTTGATTTTCATAATTACAAGATGTAACAAGTAATAAATAATCATTTAATCATTCTCTTGACTCCTTATAAAGTTTATTTATAACTTAAACTTCCAACATTAAATATTTTACGAATAATAATTAATAAATTTTAGTTGAGGAATTTAAACGCTCCTTAGCAGAAGTTGATGTTACGCGAATATGTGTCTGACTTGAATAATTTATACTATTTGAATTTAAATTTTTCGAAATAAATGATAATTCATTATCATTTAAATTTTCTCACTACTTTAAGACTACAACTTAACTCAAAGTTATATTAAAAGGGTAGAAAATAAAAAAATACAAGAGTATAACGTTAAAAAGTATATTTAATTGGAATCTCAAAATTTTAGCGAAATACATTTTAAATTGACAGCGTATTTATAAGAACAATATTTTTATAAAAATATGATCAAATTAATTAAATACCTTTTTAATATTTTTATTTTATTTTATTTTATTTTATTCAGGAAACAGACAGTCACATACAGTTTTTGCATTATGAGACTAAACGGTACTTATAGACTTTGAGTTCCATAATTATATACAATAGACAATAGATAAAATAATAACAAATTTCAATTCAAATAATTTTTCATCAATCATTTAAATATTTATGATATTTATCGTGTAAACATACGCCTATTATTGACATGATTTTTTATTTTTTTGACGTGATAACGTCTTATAAATTGATGAACCCCGGCAGCACACATGAAAAAGTGTCGCGTTCCGTCTGAGCCTGAGAGTGCAAGCGAGAGCGCGCAACAAGCGATAGAGAGGCACGATCAGCCGAAGCAGTGAGGCCAGAGCCGAAGCGTTGGCTTGTGACATATATATATCTCTCTTCTCGCGTGACGTCAGAGCTAGCAGTTCGAATACAGTTGAGTCGCGTTACGAGCCCATCTTGTTTTCTTTTTCTTTTAACCAGACTCGCGTTAATATGAGAGAGACATTAAGAGGGCTCATAACGCGACTCGACTGTATTGTTCTATAATTAATTGTTCGTGATTATATTTAAACAAAGTACTTAAATTTGCAAAAACTGTAAATAATATTTGAAAATTAAAAATTAATATTTTTAACCAGTTTTAAAAAGGTTTATGTCAAATTATATCAAATTATTATATAATATTAATAATTAATATTAATAAATAAATTAATAATAAACGATAAGTTAATAAAATAATAATAAAAAGAAAAAAATAATTAATATTACTTATAAATAATAATAATTATATCAATTATCAATTTATTATATCAATTTTTAATTATCAATGTCTCAATAAGTACTTTTTCTTTGTTAAAATAATTTTTAATTATTTAAACTTTTAAATTATTAAATACAAAACAATGATAATTCAGTGATAATAATTCAATTCAATTTGTAAAAGTATGCAATTTTTCATCAATGTTTCTTTATGACGTTATCACGTAAAACTATCGCCCGTAAACCGACTTCACAGACAACCAATTTTTAACTTCCCGCTAAGAAAATCGAAGATTTTCAAAAATCGGCAAAGTGCACTAGTTAAATTTTTATTAAATCTATAATAAAAATTTATTTCCATTAATATTTTTTAAACCTCTCTGAGTCTGATAATTTTTTGAAAGGTATATTTTTCTGAAATATGTCAAGACAAACAAGTGCACAGACTACTAACTAATTGACACCCGTAATAATGACTTTATAACGACATTTTTTGTAAATACATTTAACTAAACAATCGAATAAAAGCAATGAACTGACTTAATAATTTAATATATCTAGTTTTCAAAGCATCTCTTTTTTATTGAGCATACGAGTATTTCTCGCACGCTCGCGCGTTGTGAGGCATACAAAGTTAAAATTAGTTTACAAATTATTTACAAGTTCACATCTCTTTCCACCATAACTCCCATCAGCATTACCAAAGACTGCGCAGTACAAAACAACAAAGTTTTGATCACAATCAGTATTCTCCTCGCACTGAAAAATCAGAGGACAATAAATTTATTTTATGTTTTTAATCTTTATTTTAATAATTTTAATAATGTGGCCAGGATTGTACATCCATAGCTAGCCCTTAAATACAACCTTGTGAATTCAGAGGTGCCATATTACAGGTATGTGCCCGACCCAGTTCTTGAAAATGGTCGAGCCACATTGTATTGGGATCGATCTATCATCACTGACAGAACTATTGTTGCGAATAAACCTGATATAGTGGTGATAGATCGATTTGAGCGCTGTGCAATGATCATCGATATCGCTGTTCCTCATGACGAGAATCTCGTGAAAGTTGAAAAAGATATTCTAATCTATCTATTATAATCAAATATTTGGATTTGTCTCACGAGATTGTCGATTTGTGGAATGTCGAATCGGCGATCATTGTTCCGATTGTCATATCTGCTCATGGATTAATAGCCAAGAGCCTCGATCAACACCATCAGAGGCTCGCGTTAGACGGTTGGATCAAGGGACTGATGCAGAAGGCAGTTCTTCTCGACACGGCCCGTATAGTGAGGAGGTTCCTGTCTTTGGAGCCCTAACCACCGGTATCTTGGTCCCTGTACTCGATGTCGGTGGTCTACTATTTTTTATACTTTTAAATATATATTTTTTATGTACATATTTAAAAATGTAATTTATATGGTAAAAGATGAATAAAGAGAATAATAATATTACCGGTTCACCTAACCCGGCTAGCGAAGCGCCCTCAGTGACAAAAACGAGCCCACATAGGACGATAAAAAAAATTGCCAAAATTATTTTTGACATTCTTGCGACTTATTGATCCCTCTAGAAATTGATCTGACAAAAAATAATTATAATTAACATTTTATTAAGTTTTTTTTTGTATCCATCAAAAAACTCTTTCAGATTAAATTTTAGTTTTTCTTTATCATTGGTTCAAAAGAGGCGGTCCGATCGTGGGATTTTCACTGCAACAATTTTTTTTCTATTTTTTAAATTAATTTTAATTTTGATTTTCATTATAAATTGTGAGTTTTCAGAAATTTAAAAATTTTGATCTAAGTGATAATCATCGTTGCCATGATATTCAAAAATTTCATTAAATTTTTGAATTGTTGTTGAGCACTATCAGAAAAATATAAATATAATAATTTTAAAAACTCTTTACTTAAGTAAAATTATTAAACGTAAAATTATATTGGCCGTATATAATAAAAAAAATATAGCCGGGCTCAAAAGTTAAGAAACATATGGTAGTTTTTTATAAGAATTTTCAGGAGACTTAAAATATCAATGATTTTTAGAAAAAAATATTTTAATTTTTAAGTCGTGAGCGAAAAACCATACCAATTTAATATGAAGGAGTTTTTTGATGGCTAAAAACAAATTTACAAAAAATGGATGGAAAAAATATTGGGGTGAAATGCCCTGTATACACCATAAAAAACTTTATAGGAAAATAACTGGGTGAGAATTAATAATTATTTATTTATGAGATGATCAATAAGATACAATGAGAATACATTGATCATCTCAAGGGACTCGAGACAAGCTTCCATTTTTTTTATTCAACTAATTTCTTAAATATAATTATTATGAACTCTTAAAATTACTTTGAGACACGTTTATTAATATTGGCCATTGATACTCGTCCTGCGATTCTGTGACCGAATTTTTATTTATCTATTTTCTAGTTTAAATAATCTGTTAGTTATTCCTATTGTACTAATTAACTTTAATTTGATGATGAGAATACTATTATTATACGTGTAGTATTCTACGAGCTCAAAAATATAATTTTCGGGTCATTAGGAGCTCTCCGAACTCAAAGAGTTGTGTAATTTTTAATTTGAAATATCTAATAATTGAACAAAAAATTATTGTGATTATTAGTTTCAACGTAAAAATAAAGATAAGATGAGTTAGGTATACCGAGAATATAATTATCATTAAAACAATTGTATTTTAAGGTGTTACATTTTTCAAATTTTTTCAAATTCATTCATCTCATCTGCCTTGAAATGCGTAGGAAAACGTTATATTTGCGTCAGCACCGCGATAGTAGTTTGTTGGAAACAGTTCGTAAACAGTATTTAATTCCACGCAGTCAGTTATTACGAAATACTTATACTCAGTTATAATGTTGACTTAACTATAATGCTGTTTCGATTTGATTATTTGGTTGGATCTTCCGTTTTTTTTTTTTTAATAATATCCTAAAGTAATTAAATCAAGTAATTGTTATAAGGTTCATAATAATAGCGTAGAGTGATTGAATGTATGAATGAGTATTGAGTTGGTTTGCTGATAACATGTCATGAAACAAATTAATATTAGCATAGCAGTCCCTCATAATGTGATAACTTTATCACTGTATGAATATTACGTGTTCATGAACTGGTACTGCGAGTAAACATTTATATACTTTATGCTAATCAGATAGGCGAAAATAGGACGTTGATGACGATATTGTCCCAAACAAATTATGCGCACCCAAGGGCCTCTTGGTTAGAGTAATTCATCGCGTAGAGCGGAAGAATTTTCTACACATGTCAACGTAGTATAGTTATTTATGCGAGTTTCGCGTTTATCAGGGGCCCCTCATAATTATTGTTTAAGCAGATGCTGCTGCTATTATATAGAACTGTGTTTGTTCGCAGATTCGGGATTTTTCATGCCCGACACACATACACCGTGCTGCGACTGTGGCCGACTTACGCGTTATAATCAGTACCTGCATTTGCATTACGGCCTTAAAATAGTATGGAAGGTACTTCTATAATGACATTTTACCTTCCATAACTATATGGGAAAACCACAGAAAACCTGGCTGGTACAGAGGCTGGCAACGAAACGCACATATTCTTTATTTATAATCACTGAACAATATTGGTGCGTGCCGGAATCGAACCCTGGTCCCTCTTTCAAAATGCAGGTACCGAGCCGATTAGGCTATTGCCAGCCTTTACAGGAACAATTAATTTCTTGCTTGTCTCCAAGCTTAGAACTTATTAACTATTCCCTTGTTTGACAGTTTTTGGCTCCGAAAAAAATGTATTTGAAAATCACTCAGTGACAGAAATAATAATAAAAATAAATCATACAACAAAGTGATTTAACTAAAAACATAACACCCATATAAAATAATTACATACAGATTTAATAACACCATGCTGCTTGGTAGCGGCTACTTCTAATCTTAACCAAACTATTATTAATCTACTTGATTGTTCACAACATCTAAAAGTATAATTCTCACAGAAAGATTAGGAACATAAATTAAAATTACAACTATTAATGATGATGCGTTAGTAAGCTACATATTGCACTATTATTATTTTCTCTAACAAGTCTAACCCGTGATTCCGAAATAATATCATAAGAATGATATTAGTTACTCTAATTACAATAATTTTCAAATTGAAAGCCTCAATAATTTGGAATTGTTTAATGGCTTCACTTACATTTAACCATTACACCATATTTGAACCGAATCTCTTGCATCTTACTGTGTAAGGTACTAAGGATAGGTTGTAGATCAGTATTCCAACCACGTTGGAGTCCATGCTCTAAAACAAAATTTAACAGTACCGAACACGCATGATCATCTAAATCTGGCCTTATATTAGAGCCGACATTATTAGAAGTCTTCGCTTTCTCACTCATTGATAAACAAACACTCAGTGCATTTCTGTTGAAGACTTCTGGTAATAATCGTCGAGCTAATGATTTGCAATCTTTCGATACTTGCTGAGAGTAATTGAGGTCTCCGTAGCTGACGTAAACACCACTTTGGGGCATAAGTGCTACGAGTCCTGGCAAATTTTTTCGATACTTCAACGTCCATCTTGTATCATTAGCATCATATTCCGGTGGGAAAACGAACCGGTACAACTTTTTGTGTTTTTTTTTCGGCGTTTTGTTAGCAACGTCATTACTATGTTGATCTTGATTACTATAAGTAGCACTCGCTGTTGCTTTAGTGTGTCTTGCTTCAGGAGACAGTGGACTTTCTGGTCTCAAGTTGCTCGAAGGAAATGAATTGCTAGCTGCGTTTCCCGCTGTGTTAAATTGTTCAACAGCACCCAATAACTTGTTGTATGTCTCGGCAGTATCGGGGATCGAACTCCGTAAAGTATTATACATATCAGTCGTTGTTTGGGGTATTATCCTAGGGTATTGTGCGGAATATAACGCGTGTGGACTGTATACAACGGTGTTAATAAAACTTCTATAAAAAGGTATAGTTTAAAGTCACGTCTGCGGAACGTATCCAAATGAAAACTAGATGCGCTAGCGCGGGCTTTCGCTAATGTAAGTATCAGCTGACTGGCGGGGCATGGCCGCGGTGCGCTCCAGACAGCTGGCCGGAGCGCGCCCCGCACTCCTCTATCCCCGCCGCCGACATCCAGTCTACGTAGAGTGAATGACTCAACAGTCGTATAACGCAAAGTTGAGCCCATTTGAGTAAAGAGGGTAGCAAAGTTGTCCAACACTTGCTACTCTAAAATAACTTTCGGATGTGTCTGGTGGTTCGTTGACGTTTTGGGCAGCTGTCCGTCTATCTGCAGAACCATGCCCAGGATCATTTGCAGTGCCGTAAACATTGTTCGTTGTCTCAACAGGTGATTCGTCTGTAGATATCTCGCGATCTAAAATTTCTTCATGATCCCTAACAGCATCGGAATTTGAAGTTACTGCATGATACGGTGACAGAGTTTTTTTTACCATGCACTCGTCTGTTTGACACGTATTGTCTATGACGTTTAAATGACTTCCGGTCACAGGTGACCTAGCAGCGCCATCCATGAAATGAACTCGTTTTGTCTTCGTTTTGCGAAAATCGAGTTTTCATCAGATCTCGAGGTTTTAAGGTCACAGGAAGCTTCCCTGACTATTCCCGCGATGGTGTATGTGTGTATGTATGTAAACCTCATATACCAAAGAGTATCATTGCCATTAAATTTGGAGAAAATTTGAATCGATTCGGTTCGCTAGAATTTTAGAAATCACAAAAATAAAATTTAAAAAATATCGTTTTTTTGGAATAACTTCTAAACGGCTCTACCACTCGATTTCAAAAACGAATCCACTCTTAAGTTTGAAAAACCACGTCGATTGCCACCAGTCCGTCAAAATCGGTTGATTCGTTCGAGAGTTATCAAAAACTAAAAATTTCGAATTAAGTGTTTTTTTCATATAACTTCGACATTTCTTTATCGCCACCAAGAACGTGAAAACCGGTTGATTGGTTCGTGAGTTATCGTTGTCAAAAAAAATCAGAAAAAGTGAATTTTTCAAATTTCTCCAAAATTTTTGGTTTGATCAATTTGTGTTCGAGATGCCGCATGCCAACCGCATGAAAATCGGTTAGTTGATTCAAAAGCTATTGCGGTTCGAAAGTTCAAAAAATAGTGTTCTATGAAACTTCAACATAGAAAAGCTATCTCTTTGAGCTCGGAGAGCTTAAAATAACACATAAATTGTAATTTTGAGCTCGAAGAGCTTAAAAACGTCATAAGTGCAATTTTAAGCGCTTAGATATGGAATTAGCGGGAAGTTGCAGGGATGGCCTTTAGGGTCAACCGTTTTGTAGATTTTTTATTTAAGTATCGATAGATTTCACTAATTTAAGCGAAATCTATCGATGGTACTTAAAGGTACTTAAATAAAAAAATTCACATAATACGAAAATATGCGAAGTAAAACCGAATAATATGTCCTCAATATTTTTATATTACCGATCAATAGGTCCCTTTCTTCTAACTGCAGTTGTAACATTTAATGTAGCACGTTAGCGTTCTTCGAATATTATGTATTGTTTGCATCATGTGGTATCGACGTTAGCATCAAATCAATATTACCCAATCATAGAACTCTTGACACAAGTTTAACATAGGTAGTAGTTTTTATGTAAAAAAAATGTAATGTTAGGGATGACATATTTTTACTAACGAGTCTCACACAGTCTCATGCTTCAGGTACGATGTGGTAAAGTAAAAAAATTAAGAGCTAAGTGACACCGAGGGAATAGTTAGTTTTTCAATAAAGAGCTGGAGCATTTCTTCGCGAACTGAGTGGGCAAAACAAAAAGGATAGATATCATCTAATAATACGATAATATATTAAAACACAGTGTTTAGTTACCTGTCGCAGAATGTGCTACGATATTTGGGTAATATCAAATGCACCCTGTCTCGGAGGTAATATCGAAAGAGCGTGGTACCGGATTCCAGCCCGGGACCGCGTTCCAGGAATGTCTCATATTGGAATCTGCCCCGGACTGCCGATGTTACAATGTTACGTTTTTCCTTGGAGCTCCTTTGTCGAATAATATTAAAGTCTTGCTCAAATAACTCGGTTCAACTCCCATGACGAATTGTAGGAATCTTTTATTATTTAGTTGATTTCGTTTGTTGTCATTGTATTTATATGATAAGTATATTTGGTGCGGTTATCTTTCAGATCGAAACTTAGGTAGGTATAAATAAAATCGTAAGATCAGTCATCTCAATGTATATAACAATGAGCGTCATCAGGCTTAAAAAAATGTTATCGTTAACCATAATGGCTCAACGTATGAATAACATTTTTACACAACAAAGGAGATAGCCCACTTTTGGGCCAACACGTTACGGAATTAAAAAATGTGCGTCTCGGGACGCCCGACAGAAGCGATAACACTGATAACTAGAGATTGGATAATCGGATGCATATTTACCTAAAGTTATTTTTTGGATAACAAATTATGGAAGCGGCTTCTAAGTATATTTTTATTTAAAATTAAATCCCGGGAGTCCGGGATCGCATAACTAATCGGATGTATATTTACTTTAAGTTAATTCTTTTTAAGTTAAGGTGTTTCCCATTCGAGTATGTACGTATGTAAGGTGTAAGAGAAATGGTGGTGTGGTAAATAAGAAAACATAAATTAATATAAACTTATTTATTCATTACATCACATAATATTTTTATGTTGTACACACAGAAACTACATAGAAGAGAAATGAAAGATAGAAAAGTTGTACATGGGCGCGGGAATCTTTCGATAAAAAAGTGCTTTCTATAATAGCCAACATCTCAACTTTAGGTAAATATGCATCCGAATATCCGATCTCTACTGAAAACTAATAAACGCCAGACCGATTGGCGCCGGAACGCGTTACGTAACGAAGCGGTTTACCCTCCCATAAGTTATCAATTCAAAAATAAACAGTGGAAAAAAAAACGTTATTTTATGTCAATCAAAAAACACAAGGAATAACTTTCATTTACAGTTGCTAAATAAAAATATTTGTATTTTTGTCACGTTCAAACATTTCGCCTTAAAACTTATAAAAAAACAAAGTGTCAGTCCTTAAACAAACGTCAGTGTCAAAGTATAAATGTGAATCTAGGAAATATAAGCAGAGTTCACTCACACACAGTAGCAGAAAAACCTATTTGAGCAATAATACATTATTAATGTAATTGCATCGTGGGAAAGCGTACGGTAGGTTGTTGCGCTCATTATATAATGGCAATATATGGTACTTGAGTTGGGCTAGGCACCAAGAAAATATTTCACCCCCTGCACACTTCCTACATTCCAATCTATTTGTTTATGATGATGAATGATTTTTATTTTATATAGTGTAAATAATAAAAAAATAAAGGTACCTACTTAAAGAAATGCTTTTTTATTGTAACCTAACCTATTTACCTGGGTACCATAAACCTTCCTACAAACCAAAAGATATAGATAAAAGTGAAAAAGACAGGTACGCCGCTACTTATTTAAAAAATAACTAACTTTTAAATTATCATTTGTTACATTGCCATTTTTATATTTAAAAAAACTAAAGCTATGATAAAAATATTATTCTAATCGAAAGTACGACATTTAATACCTTCTTTGCATTTCTAATACATTCTTTTAGCATTTTTGGGCTAAACCTAAAACGTCACACCACTAACGCGGGCTCGAAGCGTCTGATACGTCAACTGTGCTTACAACGACATTTAAGCACAGTTTAGATGGTGCTTTTTTTAGCGCCGATAAACAATTTATGGTGTATTTGATCAAAGCGACAGACTCAGTACTACATACTTATTACTACTTTAATGATGATGGTCCAAGGATCCGGTAACTTAAAGACCTACGAGTATTTGTAGCAATGAGCGTTCTATGAATAGGGAGAGCCAAGCTGAGTGAGTATCGAAATAAGTAGATATTATACTAATCACATGACAAGTATTATCTTAAAACAGGAGCATGGTTTGTAAACATACAAAAATTAAAGCGGTGAGAGAGGGAACCAGAATTTCCACTTATACCTAAAGCTAAACTGAAAACTAAGGTGATAATATATATGTACTTCTTAGCTAGATGACATAGCACAGAATATAGCGTTATTATTTTTTCCTTTTGCATGGGACGGGAATAGGGATAACGCTTTGCGCCGTCTGGCTGATCGATATGGAGTTCATTGATACAAACTTGTATGCAATTGATATATCTATGTTAAAAAGAAGCTACATTCTCAAGGGGCGAATTTTTAACTTCTACCACTAAGTCTTCAAAATACATTCCCCACAACAACTTAACACTGCTTTTATTGTGTTCTATTTGGGCTGTTTTCGTATTTATTAATAGTTTAGGAAAGTATAAGCGTAATGAGTACCTAACCTACCCCGTCTACCTAACCCGTCGCCAAGCGTGAGTTTTTTTTTTCAAGTTTCCATGTGTTATTTTTATGTTTTTACATACACTGAAAGTTCTGCACTCCTGGCCGCTCATAAATGTTTGATTTTCGAATGTTACATTTTTTTAAACATAAAAAACTATTTCATTGATTTAAAAAAATGGGCAGGAAGTACCTCCTTTGAGCACCGTAAGGCGTTGGTACGCAGAATTTGAATTCGTGATGGTCGGCCCTCAACTGCGATCACTGAAGAAAATGTGGCTACTGTGGCAAGATTTTCAGTGCAGGTACCTACAGTTGTAACATTTTTGGTGAGATTAATATTACTCTGTCTTGTTTTAATTGTTAAATATTTCTAAGTTAATTTGCTTCATATAAAACTTTGTTTAGTTAAATTCATCCTTATCTCTTTCTAATTTTCATATGTAAAAACCATTTATTTATCGATGATATTACTTGTTTTCGTAAACCCTAGTCCAGTAGGTGGAGGGGTTAAAATGAATTACCTGTCCACCCACCAGTGTGTGGATGGGTAATTATGAATTACCACTCCACCCACCAGTGGGAAAGTCGAGGGGATGGACGGGTCGGGACCCCAAATAAGCACGACAAATTACTTATAACTGTACAGTATAGTCAATTCGAAAGCTGTCTATTAGAGATTGTAGACTGTGATAAGATCGTCCATTGCACTACTGTAGTAAAAAAATAATTATTAGTAACTAGCAACCCGCCCCGGATTCGCACGGGTAGCAGAGATATCTTCAAAAATCATCATCATATTTCAATCAATTTACACAAAATCTTAGCAAATTATACACCTAAACCTTCCTTTTGAATCATTGTCTATTTTATTTTATTTTATTACTAAAATCCGTTCAGTACTTTTTGAGTTTATGGCGAACAGACAGACAGACAGACGCGATGGTCACTTTGTTTTATAATGAAATACGAGTATCATTAACCTTCTCTATACCATTTTTAATGTAGAGTATTTAAAAATTATTGCAAATAAAACAACATTTTCGCGATAAATATATTTATTTTACATTAAACAGATTTTCACATATAGATACTTAATAAGTATTTCGTTATTTACACAATACAATCATATTGTCATAAAAACATTTAATAAAAATTGACTAGAGTTCGTATGTATCTACAAAATGTATGTACAAATATAAGCTCAGAATTTAACATAGATATTACACATCAGTCTGACTAGATTACTATTTACACTTATATTAACTAACGCCATGCAATCCACTACCTATAGTATTCGCGTCAGTTGAATGCAGTCAATGCAGAGCTCGGAAATGCGCTAGTTACCACATCTGCGGGCGTGCGAGGGGTTTGCGGGCGGCGGAGGAAGGTTTGCGGGCCTGCGAGGCGAGGTTCGAACCTCGGTTCGGTGGCGGCGGGAGGAGATGCTCCCGCCCCTCACTTCAGGCCAGGACTGCATTCAACTCGCGCGCTACCTATACTTCTATCGTAACAGATAACATATTGCAGATTAGCTACTTTTAAGAAACTACACCTACTACATACATTGTCCTGGTCGATATGTTGGCAACATGGGATTAGTTTCAAGGAAAATTTTACAGAAGTCTTTTCTCACTCCTCTTTTACACAAGAAACTCTTGTTAACATGTTTGCCTCTATATCCATTTGTGTAGAGTATACATTCAGTCAATCAGTGAATAAGATTTTTAGCGAAGCCGCGCACGGATGACTTTTTTCTGGGTATGTGGGTAGACCCTTGAAATTAGAAGTAAGTTAAAGTTGAGATATTGCCTTTTGCTTTGGTATAGAATTTTCTCACTGACTATGTAAAGCAACACATAAATACAGGTTGATTATAATTATCGTGATGTTATTTCAGAAAACAATGCAGCGAGTTTATGTGGTTACATAAAGTAGCTAGTCTACAAATACTAAAGCCATGTATTCATCAGGGTTTAATTTAGTTTCAGCCTCTAGCTAATAATCTGTTGTTTGCAACTAGGAGCTTGGACATTAGTTACCAATACAAAATACATTAGCATTAACTTTGACTAATTTTTTAATTTTTAGGTCAATATAAAGTTTTTCCGACATACAAAGCAACATATAAGATTCTTGTTCACGATTCTGGGTCACAAGTCAAAATTTCAGAAGGAGTTGCAGAGACATATCGAAATTTATAAAGTTGAAAGAAGATCAAACCGAGTATTTTAGTAGCTCAGAAATATTGTAAAGTTAAAAAAGGCAACTACTTACTTAACCCTTTTTGAATACCTGACTTTCTTGAATAACATTTATTGATTGCAAAAGAGCAGATATTAACCAATGCTATTGTAGGTATGAGTTGTATATTATTACTATTTTATGGTAACAGAGATATTAGGGCTTATATGTACGTAAAATTATTCCGGTACTGTATACTATAGGTATTGATATGAATATTTAAGGCTAAGAATACAAATGCTTAATAGTCTAAGTAACTGCTTTTGATCAACTTTTCTAAAAAAACTTGAATAGTTGTAGCAATGTTTTTATTTCCATTTATCTGTAAGTATTATTTGCACACATTTATGTATTAACTAAAAACTTAAATTACCAATTTGGGAATTTATTTCACTGTATTAATTAAGGAAGGAAATCCGCACAAGATCCGTGAACCACAATGACAGCAACAGCTAAGGACAAACCTTAACGATGTGATTTATTTCGGAAGCAAACTGAACTCATCACTAATAAAAATTTGCTTCGATACCTACGAAGCAAATTTTAGTAGATACTTAAAAAACAGTGCGCAGTATTCCAAGAAGTTTCGACCCTTCACGTGGCATCCTATTGCACAATTTGACAGCAAACGTGAAACTTTTTATTGCCATCATTGGAGTTGGCTAAATCTAACTTAATAATACAAAAAACCACCTTATTAGACATTTTTCAGAAAACTTGTTAATGGTCGTGTTCAAGCTCTTCGTGCCTGTAACAGAGTATACTATTAACTTATTCAAAATCACAGACAATGGCTATAGGACGCAGAACAGAAAAAGAAAAAAAAATTTGGGCATGGGTTGCCGACCCACAATTCCAATATCCAAAAACTCTTCCATTAGAAGTGTAGGGATTAGTGTGTGATTCTGACTATGTTAGTGCAAATTTTATTCGGTTTCTTCCTTCCTTCCTAACTTCCTTACATTTTTTCTAAAATATTCATATACACGGACTGACACAACACAAGTATTGATAATGATACTCAAGGTTAACAAACATGGTTCTAATCAGCATGTGTATTTTAACCTTAAATATAGAGAACGGTTATATATCATTATATACTTGCATAAAATAATTACAACATTAACATAATAAATCAGGTATGCCCTGCATTCGAACACAAGGCCGGTATTGCTATAAAAATATTAGAAAAGTTTCCGCAATAAATAAAAAAGTTATATTCGAAACAGGAAAATACCGAGATTTATTGCATCAAATATAATAGAATATAAATTCAACAAATTATAGAAATTGGTTTGAATGTCAAAATATTGAATTAGTATTATGAGCATATCGATTGCAAAGCATTCGTTGTGAAATTAGGCAAATTTATTGTTGATTTTTGTTGTGGCAGTGACTTGTAGTTTGGAACGTATTTAGGATACCTATAGTTAATAAATATAAAAACCATACAAATGTATTCTTTTTGTTTCAGTATTCTTTTCTTTTGTTTGCACAAGCAGCTATATTCACAAATACCTACTGATATGAGGTTTTTCATTGCCGAAAGTGCACATATGTTTGCCGAATGCTATGTATATTTTAAACAATATTTGAGACAAGTGACAGACAGACAACACTAAATTAAGCACAAAATTTGATGGCAAACGCATATGGCATTTAAAGAGAACAAAGTGCAGTTTGATTATTTATTCTCTATCTATGACAACCAGTTAGCAGAATTTACTTACACACGTGTTAACGGCATCCCCATGATACGATTTGTGATTGAATTTGCTTACAAACAGATTTCGCGTCCACACGTAACAACTAAATCACCAATGTTCATTTGATTTGATTGATATAGATGTGCTACCTATATTGATCTAATAATATAAATCATCTCATAAATATAAGCACCAAACTGAAAAAACGCCTTAATAATGCGTAAATACACACATCCTTTAAACAAATCAGAAAACAGCCGCTCAGGATGTCGCCTGCAGGCAGACTAAATAATAAAATTAGCCGATTAGCGTTCACACGAACCAATTTGATGTGACGCGATCAAGTCAGGCGGTCCTGACCACCCATTACTCTTGAATTCGACGATTTGCGTACACACGAAACGATTCGATTGAAAGGCTAGTCAAATTGTGTGTGAAATCGTTCCGCGTCGATGCCGTTTAATACATATCGGATTTAATAATTATGGAAGTAAAAACCTACCCTTTCTGTATGATACACGATTTACGGAATAACGGAAATTTACACGATTGTTTGGGTAAGTAAATAACAGGGATGTTACGGATATAGAATTTCGGATCTGAATACGGATATATGAATAATTTTATACCGGTTTCAAATTATTTTGGATTATTCGATAGTTTCAGATAGTTTCAGTTATGGATATTAGATTTTTACGGAATTGTAATAGAAAATAATTTGGCTCTGATTTCTAGGTTATCATTGCGTAGTAAAATCACAATAAAATCAGCCTTAACGTGAATATTATAGCTTTCACATTTTTAAGTGTTATCTAATTAAAAATGCACAAACGAAATTATTATAAAAATTATACAACCATTTCAGCTATAGAAATAGTGTCGTAACGTGTCTTATTTAGACTCCGCCCTTATCCGAAATTATTCGAAACTTTTATATGCGTAAGGAAAAAAATAATATCATGATTTTTTATATCCCTAAACATAATAAATAATTGGTCTCCCACACAAACTCTCTTTCTTTCTCAGCTCCTATTAATTTTGATTTTAGCGACAAAAAGAAGCCCATGTCATTCTCAAAGTTTCAGCGGTTTAGACGTGAAAACGCAATAGACAGAGTTATTTTCGCATACATAATAATAATAACGATTCGGTTACAGGTTCGGATACATTTTTAAGATATTCGATAGTTTCGGTTACGATTACGAGGCTCCATAACATTCCTAGTATGTACATACATATCTTTGAAATGCCTGACGCCGTGGTCACAGACTGACTCAATACCCGAGTATGATACGTCAACACCCGGTAGCATGATATCGCATGAACCTGGCCTTTTAACGGCCTTTGAGTATTCTGTATGCTTTTTTTCTTTCCGTAAATACACACTAATACATCTCTGTGACCAGCATGAGAGGTATTACACTTCTTTCTGAATAAATAAATGTTGTAGAACCATGTATGCCTCTTGTCATTCACAAAAATGGATATCAAACAACCGCTTCATTCTCGATCACGCAAAAAGAATGTTGTCAGTTACAGGGCTAAAGGAAAATTCAACATAGCCTTAGTGTTATGACCTTAGCGTACAAGATGGCTGTCAGTATGTACAGTCAGAAATATCCTTCATCAACAGCATAGCGTTGCCACTCCTATTATGTAAATTTATGTTTGTAAATACGAGTTTAAGAAGCGAATAGTTCATTTATATCATTTGCAAATACCAACTGCATTTCCCAAATTTATACTTAACACACTAGCATTTGCCGATTTTATGCATGGTTCGGTGTGTTGCGGCCTCCGTCTATAGTATCATTGGTTTCCGCGATGTCTCAAACGATCGACAACTGTGTTCACTAGCCTCACACAGAATTTAGTCACTTCTATAATTTTGCCTGTTGCGTGTGTGTATTGTTAGTAAAAAAAGTACAAATGTTTACTCATGGCGTAAGTGTACCTACACCATCGGAGCAGGTACATTTAACGTTTAAAACCTTTGTTTAGGCAACCTTTGGTAAGTTCATCATTTAGTAAAGTTAAAATTCAGTACGTCAAGCGAGAATAACTTATAATATAGGTAATCATTACGGAACAAGAAATATAAATTCCTTGTCTTTTGTCAAAACATTTTAAAAATTAAAAACGTAGACCGGCCTACTAGTCTAAGATTATTATATAGTATACCTATGTATCGCGTGACGTCACTATATCGATGTTCTTTTATGTGTTACTGTTGCCAATTTGAAAAATAATCAAAGTCTTTCACTGAGCCTACGCATTTTAAAAAGTAATTGACCTTTTTGATTGGCAATATCAATAATGTTTTTGCTTGACACTTGTTGGGTTTCTAAGTCCAACAAAGAAATCGTTGAGAAAATATTTAACTCCATTAAATGTCAGCGGAAACTTTCTACAACGTGAAATCACTATCTGCTGAAAATAACAAAAACCAAAGAGCCGTTGTTTTGATCTTAGACAAAATCAGTTGAGCTGTTCAAAGAAAGTGCTGATTTATAAGTGTCATAGTTTTTACATTTATGTTTAACGTTATCTAATAACGAGAATGTGCCGACTATCACAGTCGAGTTTGACATATAAATTTGAAAAATAATAATTTGCCACTATATTTCCAATAAAATTATGTGAATCAAAAAATTTGTAGATTTTATGAAATACCTATGTTTGTGAAATATTAGGTGAACATGTAAATCGTATTTTATGCATTGAGCGACGTCTCGCGTGAGATATGATCTTTTGTTCCGGGTGCGGGGGTGTAGGTGTTGAAATGTATGCGCAGGCGCTAGCTGTGCTCGTGATGCGTTCGCGGCGACAGAGAGCCGGGGCCGGACTCAGCGCTGGAGTCACCTGCGTATACTTCTGACAATCCGCCTGCGCTGCCGCACCCACCTGTGCTACCACCACCGCTTGAGCCTGCTATCATAACAAATATGTTCCAAAATAAGAATCTTTTTTTAACAGTCATTTTGGAATTAGATCACTTCTGACTACTTTCAGAATCTTGATAAAAAGGCCACTATCGGTGTTAGGCACCACAAACACCGAACTGGTCCAGTCAGTTCCGTGGGTACCACAGTGAATCCTGATAATGATGTCTTCCACATCGCATCGGTATCATTCGTCGCTTTACCATTTAATAGATGTTCAAAAACTAATCAGGTTTTACCGAAATACAGATCTCAGTAAAACTGTATTTTTTTTATTAAAGGTTAAGTTGTGCACACAAATTTAATGTTATAATAGTACACACAAATGTATCTTCACAAAAAACCAGCAGCATAGCATGTGCCTTGAATCATTTACACTACTTAAATATCATTATACAGTGTATGTGGGCATACCATGGTGTGGCAGAGGCACGCAGTACGAAGTAGCGGCGCAGTGCCGCGGCCGTACCTTCTCGTAGCGGCTCAGCTGCTGCAGTTCGCACTCCGAGTGGTGCTTCTCCACTGTTACACATACCAGACTATTCAACAAACAATCGTCACGTGTCAATTATCTACTAAAATGTTCTACTTACTACAAATTCCCCATGGGATGAACTATGTCCATGAGAATAGGATCCTGTGTAACTAATCAAAGTTAGAAGCTTTATGATTGAGGGTATTTCTATTCTAGAAACAAACATTATAATGTGCCGTTATTTCAAACACATGCTTAGGTTTATTTATTTTTGGAGTAATACCTAATAACTAAGGTCTACATAATAATATAGTAGTCACTACAAAAGGAAAACTATTTTTTCTAATCATGGGATGGTTTTTTATATGATTTAATTACTAATAAAACAAAAAAGGCTGTGTATAGTAAATATTACCTCAATAACAATCACTGTAAAAGTAAAATACGTTTACAATATTATGTGGTATTTATAAGTGGTATATGTATTAATAGGGGTAGCCGGTAGGAAAAGTATTTTATTTAATTCTCAATAAGAATAGGGTTATATTTTTATACAGACTTGTTTCTCTTGAATACCTACTGTATGATATTATACTATTTATCATAATTAGTTGCAGCAAAACTTCCCACCGTAAAGTAATAAGTGGTAACGTCACATTATCGTAGTGTATCGCCATTTAATTTTGCAAATCAGTCATTCTAGTCAGTCACACTGTTTAAGGTTGCTTAATATTCGGAGATACCTAGACATATTTTTGGCCAAAAACTATTTCAAGATATTTTTGTGTGTACATATTTATTAACTGTACTATTATAATGGATCATTCCGTTGGATAGTTACAGAATACGTGTTTTTATACGTGTATTAGAATCTTGAATATTAAAATGATTGTGGAATAAATGATAATAACATATATGTTGGAATCGGCAATAATCAGAAACCAACACGGCCACTTTGCTGTCAACACGCAAGCGCCATCTGTTGGCACTTGACAGAGTCTACGAGACGGCCTCCGACACCGTCGAGAGACAGAGATCTACCCACCTTGCCCACAAAACTATGGCCGACGAACAAAGTGAAAATAATGTACAGATATTATATACGTACCCTATCTATCTATCCTTAATAATTGCTATATTGTTAATGTATTTTGTAATGTTTTATGTTTATAAAATAATAAAGAGAATAATAAAAAAGAATAAAATTATTATAAAGTGCTATCTACACCTAAACTACGTATATCTTGTACTATGTATTCACAGATATATTAAACATATACAGATACATATTTTTTTTGTATACACATACATATTATACATAGAAACATCAACCAATGCAAATAGACAAATATTATTTGGTATTTCATTCTGACTATTTATTAATCGTATTTTTTAAGTTACTAAGACTATTTTATTAAAAATAATGACTATTGGTATTACTAATATTCAACAAAAGTTAACACTGTCTATAAAGCTTCTCGGTACTCACCTTCAGCTCTTTCGCGATGCCTCTGCGGGTGCTTTCTGCAGGGCCGGTGTGGAGGCGCGTCATTATCGCGATGGCCAAACGTGCGGAACTGCAGCGTGTGGTCCAATGTTGCAGCGGCCGTCTCACCTCCAACAGCAAATGTTGCGTACGGACTTATTTCGTATACATCTATATATAACAGATATTGTTGTATGGTTCGTAATACAAAAAGTACACTGGCTACAAATAATTAGTAAAAAAATATTACTGCCGCTACCACACTGGTTCGAGACCTAAAGACTTTTCGCTGAGAGTTCATAAATATTATGATAACGACGCAGAATAGCGAATGTCGCTTAATTATCGCAATCTGTATGACGGGCGTTGCTTTCTATCACTCCGGTCGAGCCATACGTGCTGAAGCATGGCTCTCCCACGAGTATCTGTGTCTGTTAATTGCTGAACCTACCTTACAGCATAATATGCTACAGTAGTTGCGAATCTAGCCTTTCCCTATTATTATTAGCAGTAAACCTAAGTGAATAATTTTATTTACATCGTTTAAGCTATTGGCACGTCTGTCTACTTTGAAAATAAATGACGCGTCATCAGCAAAAAATACTTGGTTAGCTTGATTACGTAGTAAACGAGGGAGATCATTAATATAAATCATAAAAAGAAACGGGTCCAATATCGATCCCTGGGGCACGTCAATTTTTAACTTTGATAAGCATACCTCATGTTGGCAGAAATGTATTAACAATAAAAATATTAAAACCTATAAAAATATTTAAAAGAACATTCTACGTGAACACAAAACGATACCAAAAGTGTGTTATTGTTTTCGAAGCGGAGAAACAGCTGCCACGCGTGATGTCCTCTATATCTGTCTTCCCTCAATACTCTCTTTTACCTTTGCCTGCAATACCTTCAAAGTTACGTCTTTAAAGTTGTTTGTTGTCCTTTTGTGCACTTTATATCAAATAAAATGATTATAAGATTCAATATGGATAAACGATACTGGCAGAGGCGTAAAATTATGCTAATTATTTGTTATTTTTTTCAATCTTTTCGCCAATCCTCACTGTGCGAATGTTGTGTTACCAGGGCCAGTTATGGTCGAAGGGGTTGTTATATGGACGTTTGCCGGGGATTCTTAGCACCCCTAGCTCTCAGATACAGTGACCGCTACCGTAGCCAAGAATAGCAGGGCTGCCTGAGACTCGGAGCCTGGTCATTCTGTTTCCTTTCATTGGGGGCAAAGTCGCAGGCACAGAGCTAGTGGCAGGAACATTACGCATTATTAACAATATTTCAAGAAAGGAAGTAAAATAAATAACTTAATAGTGGAAAAAGGATCATGATTGCTTAGTCACTACGGTAGCACAGTGTCGCCACGGCAATACTATCTATACAGTATTGTATCTTCATACAAACGGTCGGATTGCGAGACATACCTACACGCCTCGAGTTCGGTAAACACTCGGTACACAAACAGATGCGAATGCACCGTAGTGACGAACAAACGGTGTGATGGTTTTTTAAGCAGTAAGCGTGCGATTTGTGTATTTCATTGAAATAAATACAAATACTTCCTTTATATGGCAAAGAGTAATTATACACTATATTGTGCTGTCTTTGGTTGCTGGAATTCTTTAAAAACGCACCCAGAGATAACATTTTTTAAATTACCTGGAAACTCCGAAAGTATAAGTAAACTATAATTTTTTTATATACCTACTAGAATGTAATTTGTTTATTTCTAATAGGTAGGCATTTCGTTTTTTCCACCGAGTAAAATACCTGAATTAATAAATAAATAAGTCGATAGGGTGACAAAAGTGACACACGAGTGACCTAACAACGCTCGCTTTAAAAAAAACTAGTAGGTAATTTCCTAGGCTAACTATTTACTTATGTATTTGACTACTTACAAATATTATTATGAAATAATTATGAGAGTAGAAAATGGTAGGTACCTAGTAAGATTTAGAGTGTGTTATTTTATTAAATCTACTAATAAACAATCAGGACATGTATTTTTATTGAATACTTCTCATTTCATTCACAACGATTAAATTTTTTTAAATAAAAAATAAATTAAAATATTTACAATCACAAAACTAGAAAGAAACTCAAGTACGCAGATGAAATTATGGGCAACCGTATGGTGTGTTTACATGCCGCCCGGCTGTAGGTAACAGGGCAGAGTCACAATATTATAGATGCTGTCGGTAACTCGCGAGTTTGACCGAGTCGTCGTGCGTAAATACCTAATTTTGTAAAATGCTATTATGTGATTATAGCTCTTAACGTATAATTACTTAACAGTTTACCACAGACATGATTTATTTTAAGTATCTCTATGTGTATGTTCGTACCTACTTATTACACTATAACATCAGTAATGACATTGTATCCGATTATACAATGCATCTACTATACAAACAGGATACCCACTTATGATTACCGAATTATACAAATTTTGTATCCAATAATACAATCCGGCAGCCCTGCGATCGAGTGAGGTCCGAGGTAAAAGATTCCTATTAGCAATGTGTATGTGTAAATAAATAGTACGTGTAAGTACTTAGTAGGTGGGTTAGTAGGTATCTATTTGCCAAATCATAATGTCCGTTACATAAATACCTAACCTGGTACAGAGCAATACCTACCTAACCTACCTATATAACCATAAGTTGACACATACCATGCGTTTCGTTGTTCACTATTAATTATTGTGTCCAGACAATATGAAAAAAATATGTAAAACACAATGAGAAAAATTAATTCTTAATTTTTTTATAGTATCTTTGAAGTTCGAATAAAAATTACAGTGTTAATAATTAACCTACAATAGAAAATGCCAAAACATAATGCAACAATACAGTTTCAATAACATTTGGCCAACTGTCAATAGTCAGTACCTACAAACTATTAATGTACAAACTCATTATCAAAACCGTACCAACCTCAACGTAGTACGAGTAATTGCCGCCAGAGGACCGACGACAATATTGAATTTTGTGAAAATAAGAAAACTGGACTTAAGAAGCTTTTATTCAATTTTCCTGTGTTGAGAGTATTTTATAAAATTAGAAAATTTATACGTTTATCAGGATCTAATATAGATTTTCCATATATTTCAAAAACAAATCGATACCCGTATCGCCATCTATTGATATTTGTTTGAACCATTTTTGCTTTCTTTGAGATGGGACCCCATGCCCATGGGCAATTATATGTTGGCTTATCTAGAAAAGGGTCCGGTGAAAACCAATATATTCTAATACCACAAGAAAATGTTTCTAAAATGTTGTCTATACTGAAGTACATAATATATTATTATAAATCATCAATCAGTGATTTATTTTAAATTATATTCGGGTGAAACCGCAGCTAGTCACAAAATAAAACAATGAAAGGTGATGCTTTATGCACAAAATGTAATTAATATTTAGCTAGTTTCTAACTAAATATTTTTCTTTTTTTATTAAAAATAAATACATTTTATAATTAGATTCAATTTGGGACGTAATGGCGATAACAATTACAAGATACAATACCTTTTCTGGTTGATTTACGAAGTTTGATTTACACATCTATATAAAGTAAAGTTTATAAACAATATATTACATAAGTCGCTAATGATAAAATAATTTGGCAACTGTAGTCAGTATCCAGTCCAAAAACCAGCACTCTGACTGAGACAATTCTGCTGCTATACTCGTAAGGTTCCCACGCCACGGAGCTAATTGCGAGAGGTATCCTAAAATAGCTTACCAGAAGCCGGTGACAGTTTATCGTGTTTGTAATCGTGTTGACAGTTCCTGATGTTCTGTTGTTCCGGGCACACTGACTTATCAGTGCTGGCAACCGAGTGGCTGCAGCGACGAACCTCTTCATCTGACTGACCACCGCAAGGCGAAAGCGTACTAAAAGCAAAGGAAATGATTAGTGGTTTGTTATTAATGGGTTTATATTTTGCGCTGCTTATACTTTGAAGCGATTGTATGCCTCAGGACGTTATGCTACGGTATGACTACTGCTATATAGTCATCGTGAACGAATATAAAAGAATATTTGCTGATATTAGAAACACTAAAATAGCTACTTTAATTATTATCATGTCAGCCCTTAGTGGATATCCACTATCTCTCTTGAGTAGCGGATTACCACTATGGTCAAGATATAGCCTATTAATATTTTGCTTAATATAAGCAAAGTTTTGAGGTGTGTCGTTGTCCTTTGTACACTGTACTACTTACTCACTTCTTCTTCGTAAGTATCGTTTAAATTTTATAATTGTATTTCTGTATTATTATTTTGTAGTGTTAGACATCGTATCCAAGTAGAACAGACATTACATCAGACAGAAGTCTAAACATAAAGTAGCTCACTACCACCTAAAGAGGGTAGACTATGACGCAATCAAACAATTGAAGTGGAAATATAAGTAGGTCGCGGTGAGTGATTTACGCAGAAGTCGTGTTTTCGATACGTCTATATTCATTTTATTTATTATTATGTATTTATACAGATCTTGGAAATGGGAGGATTTCGTAACCACGCGCCCTTATAATATTGTAAATAGGTATCGAGTACTTTGTAATATTCAGATGAGAAGCCTAAGCTATTCCGTGAAGTATGAAATACTTAGTATACCAGTACCTACATTGCATACAGCGATAAACTTAGTATACCAGTACCTACATTGCATACAGCGATAAACTTAGTATACCAGTACCTACATTGCATACAGCGATAAACTTAGTATACCAGTACCTACATTGCATACAGCGATAAACTTAGTATACCAGTACCTACATTGCATACAGCGATAAACTTAGTATACCAGTACCTACATTGCATACAGCGATAAACTTAGTATACCAGTACCTACATTGCATACAGCGATAAACTTAGTATACCAGTACCTACATTGCATACAGCGATAAACTTAGTATACCAGTACCTACATTGCATACAGCGATAAACTTAGTATACCAGTACCTACATTGCATACAGCGATAAACTTAGTATACCAGTACCTACATTGCATACAGCGATAAACTTAGTATACCAGTACCTACATTGCATACAGCGATAAACTTAGTATACCAGTACCTACATTGCATACAGCGATAAACTTAGTATACCAGTACCTACATTGCATACAGCGATAAACTTAGTATACCAGTACCTACATTGCATACAGCGATAAACTTAGTATACCAGTACCTACATTGCATACAGCGATAAACTTCGAACAGCAATATCTAAACTTAGCAAAGCTTATAATAATAGTTTTACAATATGAATAAATAAAAAAATATAACATATAACTGAGTATATTTCAACTATTATATCATATAAAAAAAAAAAAAAAATATATATATAAATATACTAGCTAAACCCTAGAAACGTTGTCCTGCCGGAACGTAAAAAATATTATAACCGTAACCCTATCGCAGCGCCATCTACCGGGTCCAATTGTAAATCTAAACTATTCTCGAATACGCCTGAAGACACACAAAAAAAATTATGAAAATCTGTCGAGCCGTTTAGGAGGAGTTCAGAAACATACACACGCACAGACGAAATATATATAAAAATGATATAAAATGATTACACACGGTTTACTTCAACGAATGATACTCAAATAATAATCTAAGCATTCGAAAGATGCAGTCCTCGAGCGAAAACTGTATTATGATATTCATGGGGATTCAATTGTATTTACGATACGATGTTTTTACGATACTTATCGTACAAGTTCATAGTTTCTAATTATAGTATCAATTGAAGTGTTTTTGAACCTCAAATTAAATTTTAACTAGAATGTTCCAAATCTAAACACATATTATAAAGAGGAAACATTTGTGTGTATGTTTGTAATGTTTTCACACAAAAACTACTTTACCGATTGCGATGAAACTTGGTATGTAGATAGCTGGAGACCTGGATCGGGACTTACGCGGGTGAAACCGCGAGGCGCTGCTAGTCCACAATAAAAGAACTTAAAAGGACCTAGATATATACGGATTTCTAGTAATACACAGACACCGAGTTCATTTCACTACGCAAAAGAAACGATTAAGCACATTCTTTAAACTTTATAAATTTCTCATTTGGAGTTCATTAACATAAACTTGGTAATTAACATTTATACATTTTGTAGATGAAATTTTCTACTCAAGATTTTCAGAAGATTCTTTTCAATATGATACAATGCAATATATTTTAGGGTAGCTCGTCAAAGACTATTCACGTCAAACCTTAGGGAAAGTTGGATAACATTCTAATAGTGACGATGGCACACAGCTATATAGCATTTTATACGTGGTCATAATACGTGTAGTGTCTTGGAGCAAAGGTTTCTTATAAAGCAGCTATAAATTCTATGCCTCTCATGACCTTTACGAGCTCAGTTAAATAATGATATCGTAAGTTCGTGAGCTCCAAGGTGTTAGCTGCATTGTAAATAACGAAAGGTACTAAAAACGGGCATGCGTTTTATTACAGACTGTAATACCGAACTAGTCAGGGCCGAAGAAAGCAGAGTACAACCTACCTACCTACACGTTGTCACCGGTATAGAAAATGAGATAGCGGACCTTTGATTCATGAAAAAGTACATTATTAATTTAATTATTTTTGAAGAAAGCTTTTTAGGCTTACAGACTAATGATAATTTTATGGTTATAACAAGTATGTGTCCATGTTGCGAACTACAAACCTCTAGCTAGAGTTAGGTAACAATATATCACACTCAATGATAACTCCGTCATGAACTTTATATATGTGTGTACATACGTACGTATGTACACACATACACACCTACCCAGACAATTATATACATATAAGTGTGTGGTTATATGCGTATTAAGGGTTCCGTGGGCAAGATAGTTCGTACATCTCGGGAATGGTTGTCCGTTTTTACCCGAAAGACAAACATAACTTTGCTGTCTAAAAATACTCGCTTATTCATCGATGTACGTCACAGTCAATTTAACAATAAAAAATATAAGTTTGTAATCGCAAAACAATATTTATTTATGTGATAAAAAAATTAACAACTTTCGGTTTTTTTCCATTACTTGTGCTATGAGATTGCCAAATTTTATGAATCTAGGTCAATGGGTAGTACCTCATATATTTATTTTAGATTTATTTACCTGCGAAATGGTCAAATTTGTTAATATCTTAGGTTTAAAAGTTTATGCGTTCCCTGAAAAGCTTGATTTTTTACAGCTTTAAGAGACCGGAGACAAGTATTTGATGTTAATTTCAATTTGAAACCTCCACGCGTTCCTGAGAAAAGGTCCTTGACCGACAGACAGTACATGCAGCAGTGGTTGTTGTCTTACACTCGGTTAGTACGTATCCTATCTTTGGTAGGAAATTGTGTCATTCGCGATGCTAGTCGAATAACAAATATCATTCGTATTGCACCTATACTCGAGTGGAAGGAAGAAAATGATACCGTGTGCAACAATGGTTGTAATCATGTGAACATTATATCATCTGTACCAAGACTTTGTAGGCAATACAACATGTTAGCCAAAACGACTGATTTAGATATATGACTATGTATGTCTAATTATAAGAAGTGCTTAAAAGCTTTAATGTAATAGCTTTTACGCATTTCTTATGCTTGCATTTTCTTTTTTTTAATTTGAATTTTACGAACTTTGTTTTTAATTGTATAATTTTTTTTTATTTTATTTATTTTTTACTTATAAACTTAATCTTTTTGCTTAATTGATTTTTTCATTAGGCTTGCTGTGGTCTCCTGTAAGTGAAAGAGTACACCAACTCAAAACCCCTTGTTGTCAACTATTGTCATCAATTGTGTATATCTTTTGTTATAGATCCTAATAACAAATAAATAAATAAATAAACATTGCTGCGCTTTCAAGACCAAATATTGTACAAACTTCCTATAAATATCTTCAATACAAGACTTATAAACTTCGTATATTCCAAACTGCTGAGTACAAATGAACAGAACAAGACTTTTATTGGTTTAATATTACGGAAAGAGGCCGCGGTTTTCATAATGAAGCCCAGAGCTTAAGGCATTGACAATATTATCGATGTGTTGATCTAACATTAGCCTACTGTATTGTATGATTCTAAGATCTCGAACACTATTGACTTTACTGATATGTTGCTGTATCAATGTGCAACTTGGACTTAGGTTTACCACTTTTGTAAGAACGTCCGAAGTAAGTCTTAATGTCGGCTAGAACCCTGTGGGATGCCGGAAGGGATAGACTTCTAGGCAGAGATCTAGCCCTTAAGAACCACGGCCTGTCTCCGAGTTTCTTCATATGAAGAAATCCAAATTAATTCCAGCTGTCAGTAATTTCTCCAAAAGCAGTCAATGATCTACTGTACTGAACAGGAGAGATACTTGCATTGACAAAATGTACATTAACGTGATCTATCCGCTGGCAAAAGCTATTCTTTAATAAATGTTAGGAACACTCACAGGCGATTTTATTTTAGTGCAGAAAGCTGCGTCTAAAATCTACATAGAGCTGAAGCGGATTGATGCAAGATTGCGATACACAATTGAAGCGTACTTTGTATGAAGCACGTGAGTCAATAATGCTTTCTAGTCTGCTAGTTTCAGATTTCTTGTTAAATATAAGATAACAAAAAAAAAACAATGACGAGGTACAAAATGATACTTTCCACGGCGTCTTGTAATTAAAATTAACTTTACAGATACCTTAATAACCTGCAAAATTAAAGAAGTACAAACCAGCAAACCCCGGGACATGGAATAATAATCTCCAAGTTAAATAAGTACCTTTGATGCCATACAGGTAATATCGACATAGGTTTATCATAGGTTCACCCAAAAACCGGAGTATTAGACCGTTAGCGTTGGCAAAATGTTCTATTTGTATATAAAATAGATGTATATTGAACCACCGTGCCGCTCTCGCAACCCTTCCCGAAACCACTGAACAAGACGATACGGCCTATTCGATAAATAATTACTACATTATCTTTGAACACCAAAACATTAATTTTACACAGCTTTGTTTTTATTACATCGGTGCTATTACTAATGTTTTTATTCAATTGTTCATTTATGTAATATTTTCTTCGAGTATGATAGAAAGCTGAAATTGAAGATATTACAAAATATTACAATGAATTTTCAATATTTTTTTCTACAATTCTCATAAAAGATAACCACTTACTGGTACCATCCGATGAAAGTTTTACCTAATTAAATGCATACCTTCGCTTAGCGACAAGAACAAGGAGTAGTGCGGTTACAGCAAGCGCTGCAAGCGCTGCGAATGCCAATGATACTGCGCCCAGTACTCGTTCAGTATCTGCGTTTCCACTCGTTGTTGTTATTTGACTTCCTTCTGATTGAAAAGCCACTGGACGACGAAGACGCTCTGTATAGAACAAGCTATCATTACAAAACTACATATACAGTGTGTGTACAAGTGTTCTATTTTCAAATACACCCATTTGAAAATAGAACACTTACTTAAATCACTGAAAGAGTATGACCCTAGCATGCAGTTACAATAAAAAATACTATCCGGTTACAAGTTATGACCATTTGAATTTCCAGGTATTTTATCTCCGTTTTTCATCCATGTTCTATTTTCAAATACACGTTGTATATTAAAGTACTGACGAATAAGATATCTATGTAGGTATATTGCTTTTTAAGCTAATTCGGCGTAATTTTGACTGGCCTGTTGGCCTAGTGGTTAGTGACCCTAGGGGTGGGCAGAAGTGTATTAAATATCCACATTTTTGCCGTCAACTGGGTACTTGGGAATTAAAGATGACACATGTCGGAGTATTTTGAAAGGGAAAGATGGTTAAGGAAGAAAATTATATTGCTTCTACGGATTGATTGTGTAGTGTAAGCTATAGCACTTCAGATTCCTGTGACTCGAACGGGCTGTTGCTGAGTGCTTTACAACCTATTTATAAATCCGGTATTACGAGAATAAAGATGAGAAAAGAGAACCTTTTTTCAATTAGAAAATATATTCACATAGATAATATTGAGCAGCCAATTCAATTACAGGGTATAAATTAGAATGGATATGAATTCACCACAACATATTGCTATGTATTCAACTGTTATGATTATGAATCAAATCAAATCAATCTTCTATCGGTCAGCTCAGACAATAGGAACGCGCTGAATATATTTGTCGAAATGCAAAACTAATTTATTCTTATCACAAACAAGTATCATTGCATATATTTTACGTGAATCAAGAACTATTTTCAATAACAAAGTATAATTTCGAAACAAAAATCCTAAATACTTTGTGTGTTTTGTAAACATTCATGGATTACTGAAATCGAGTTAAACATTGAAACGTTTCCTTTTAGCATTACCGTTTTTTACTAAAACTGCGAGTATATTATATATTTATTCAATGCTTTAATGAACTACGATATAACAGCAAATGCAACAACAACATTATAGTTCAAACATATGCTTTAATTAAAAACTATTGTTTTTAAAAATCAAGTGAAGTTATTCGAAGAACGTCCCTTCGCATCTTAAATGAACTGAGTCAATTTTTTATAACTTCTATGGTTGGGCACGTAGGTACGGATCTTGGCTCGTGTTTTATCTATGGTCGGATTTTTTTTTTTATATACCAGCTAAACATATAAAGCCAATAGTAAGTATACTAAATTGAACACATACCTCCAGAATGTGTTGTAGTAGCGGCGTAAATAACAGCTTGATGTCGGGCTGACTCCGTGGCTGTCCACAAGCGTAGAGCATACCAAGCACCCGCGGTCAGGCTGCCGATCACCACCTATGACCCAAATTGTCACGTTGTAACACTGTCCTGTTATCTTTCAATCGAAAATAAATGTCTAACAAGAACAAGTTGTACAATTTTATATCAAACATTTTAAAAATATTAAATCACATTACTATATTTGAAAAACATTGAAAAAAGACTCCATATTCTTTAGTAATTAGAATCGTAAATTTTTTTCAGTATCTAAACCAAAAGTTTGCGGCAGTGAAACCAATACAACAATTGATGCGTCGTTTGGCAGATTGATTTCATAGGCAGTTGAACAAATAATATCCTAACTAATATTATAAATGGGAAAGTGATTTTGCTTACTTGTTTCAAGACGTTGTCAGGGAACATAAAATGATTTATTGTATAAGATACCATTTATACGAAAAAAAAATACTATTCCGTAAGGGATACCTGCATTAATGACAAAATCTACATTGAAGTGGGCGATGTCCCAGTCAAAAACTAGTTTATAATAAATGCGCAAAAGTCAAAATCTTTCATCGTCCTCTGCGCCTTTTTGCAACTAAGTTGGGGTCGGCTTTCAGTCTAACTACGATACGGCCGAACTTTGATATTTAACGTGAAGCGACTGCCATCTAGGCGATATCGAAGTTCTGTAGTTATATCAGGTTGTCGGACATTTTAATTATTAAATAATATTAATGCCACAGATGTTTGTATGGCACCCGGGACCGACGGTTCAAAGTGCTCTCCGAGGCACGGAGGGGTCTCAATGTGTTAAGAATGGTCACCCATCCTAGACTGACCTGGCTAGTATTACTTAACTTTGTAATATACTAACCTACTCGGTTACCGCTTAGCGACGAGCCCCTCAAAATCTTTACATGTAAGATATACTCTTGATAAAAATGTAATGTTCTAACTAGAAAACTTCATCAAATCATTTGCTAAACAACAGACACAGTTGCGACTGATTCAGTTGTATAACAAGTTTCAACTTAGGTCATCAAAGAACTGATTCTGCCAATTCACATAAACAATAATCCGTACTATAGAGTTGCACGGATTATTTATATGTATTCGTGAATAATCCTTCTTATATTCCAAACACAAACGCTCTAAGTACACATTATACATTCTTCAATATCCGTAGCCGTCAGTGTGTATTAATCTGTCACTGTCAGATACAGAGACGTTAAAATAAATGTATGGTGGTAATCTATTGCCTTGCTATAAATGTGTGGGAAGTCGTCAGCTTATTTACCTCTTTGTACCTTCATCTATCAATGTTTTTGTTAAAGTTGAAATTCTGCAGACAATAATTGAATAAAATACTTAGGACTATTTACGAAAATGTAAAATCGCAGTAGACAGTGAATATAGGCAGTGGTGGAGCGCCAATATATTTATAAAATGCATACATAATCGCACCATAATATCTTTCGTTATATTATAAATTTCATAGTCTTTATAGTAAACCACATTCTGTTTGTCGAATGCAATTAGTGCTGGTACTGCTGTAATATTGCCAATGTACTCGACGATCTCAAGAGATGGCGTTAGCAGTCTTCAAATAATGTAAACGCGCTGCACGTGATTGGTGCAAGAAAAAACGGACATACCCTGCTCTCATCGCTTTTCGCGAAGAAGACGCTTTAATATAAAAATTTTGTTCCGCCACGGACTTCAGTTATATTTCTCGTGAAAAGAAGCTGATTTTCCGTTAGTCCTATAGCCGTGTAGTGTTTGGACTCGCTTGTAACCTTTACAAGGTGTATGTGGAGTGCTCCAGTCTACGATCGTGACCGGCCGGTCAATACCTTGCAAGAGACCGTAGAAACCTCGCCGCTGCTCGCTGCCTTCTGGAGGATCGGGACTTGGTCGGTGTTGCAGGTTAGTGCTGGCATGATTGTTTTGATCGATAGAAGTGGTTTACTTCCCTACACCTCGTACGCTAACTGTTGAGCAATCACACCCTGGTCGGGCTATTTACACGCCTGACCATATAATTTGGTCCTTCGAGCCGGATAGGCCAGTGATTCACGTAAATATTGGTGAATTTACTTTTCTATTCATATCATAAAAAAGATTCACGTAATTCTAGTGAATTCTTGCCGCCATTTTTCCTCGCTCACAGATTTACGTAAAATTGGTAAATTCTGTGTTTAAAACGCACGAGAACTACGTAATTATTGGTAGACTCGTATTTAAATATAATTAATTGTTAGATTTGGTGAATTACGTATTAATTGGTAATAATATCCATTATACTCAATTTAGTTGAACTTATTCATACCTACCCACTTATTTACCGCTCCACCACTGTACTTTACGCTAAGTCATTTTAGGATTTAAATTTAACTTGTGTTTTTACACTAACTAGGTAGATATACCTATCACTTTGTAGTTGTATTGTGATATTATTTTATAAACATGACGGAAAGCGAATCAAGCCGCGAAGTCATGTTGGTTATGTTGAATCAAAAGTAAGAATTATTATTTCAACGTATTAATCGTATGTACACATCGTCGAAAGGTATAATTTCTTTCGATTCATCAACGCGAGCTAACGAGAATTTTCTGGCTGAAACGGAGATGATAGATGAGTTACGCGATAAATTTGAGTCCATTGTTGATAAAATAAATAATATAAATTTGTTATCAAAGATTACGGTCAATCCCGAGTATTCTTGCCTCGATTCATTTGATGATTTATACTCGAGAGTTAAACGCGTTAGAAATAAAATATTAACCACTTCTAAGGTGCGTTCACTCGAGACCAGTAGCTCGATCAAGTCCGTAGTGAAATTAGAACCTTTAGTAATTCCGAGTTTTGACGGACGCCCTGAAAACTGGAATACCTTTTATCAGTCTTTTAAAGCTAATATTCATTTGAATCAACAGCTTTCTGACTCGCAACGTGTACAGTATCTAATTTCTAAACTCACCCACGACGCACTAAAATTCACTTCCGGTATTATTCCGTCAGGTGAAACATATAAAATACTGTGGGATAGTTTGGTTAAGAAATACCACGACAAACGCTCATTAGGTACATATTATCTCAATAATATACTGGACTTAAAAACTTGCTCGCACACTGCGAACGCTCTTGATACCTTTGTTAGTAAATACTCCGCTTCGATTTCAGCTCTAAAAGAATTGGGCATAACAGATCTAACTGATTTTATTTTTCTTCAATGCGCTTTGAGAAGGATGGATCCTCAAACCATCCAAGCCTTTGAACTTTCGATTCGGGATGTGGAAGTGCCTACGACACAACAGCTTATCGCTTTTATACAAGATCAGGCTAAGATTTTGGAGCGCTCAAACCCGCGAAATTCGTCATATACGAAACCCGCTGCTGTTATTACGTCGCCCTCACGCGACCGGCGCGTTCATCACACCTCCAAATCTTTTGTCGCCAGTGAGTCCGCTAATAATGCAAATACTCTCACATATTCGGCGCCCGCAGCAGTTACCGCGAATTGTTGTTTGTGTAGTGGTAACCATCGACATTTATATGATTGCGCTCAGTTTAAAAATATGCGAGACGCAAGGGCTAGATATGAGTTTATTAAATCGAAGTACGGTTGCGTTAATTGTTTAAGCACTTTACATAAACTTCCGGATTGTAAGAGTACGTCAGTCTGTTTCTGTAATAAAAGACACCATAGGTTATTGCATTTTGATAGTAATAATTCGCAATCGCATGCGGCTATGGTAAATACCGCCGTCGCGTACTCGCCGCCGCCCGCTCATCGAGCGACCGTTACTTCGCCCGCGCCTTCTCATCGCGCTCACACGACTTCGTCATGCATTCGAGCGCCCCCGCTTGCTACAGAACCAGTTACACATACACAGTCTTACACTTCTTGTCATAGGGGTGATATACTTTTGTCAACCGCTCAGGTATACGCGCGCTCTAAAGGTAGCGCTGGTATCAAATCTGTAGTTAGGTGTTTGATAGATAATGGCTCGCAGAATAATCTAATAACATCTGCTTGTTCTAGTTTATTAAATTTACCGATAATACCGTTGAATAATTCCTATGTTAAAGGTGTTGGTTCCGCTTCAAGTCCGATAATCGGTTATGTTCATTTAGACATTGAATCCCGTATTTATCCGGATCAGAAATTCACTATACGCTTGTTGTAGAATGCATTACGGATCAATTGCCTTCGAAATTTATCGATTGTGATCGCGACCTAGATTTTCGTAACCTTCCGCTCGCTGACTTAAGCTGGAATATTCCGGGCAAGATTGATTTATTGTTAGGTGCCCAGCTATTCCCATTTATATACTTAGGAAATATGGTCGAGTGTGGGCCGCGCGCACCGTGTGCTTTATCTACAACATTTGGTTACGTACTTATGGGAGATTACCCGCGTAAACATATTTTACCTACTGCCGCGTCTTTTTCTGCGTTAGCGCTTAATGATATAGTGCAAAAGTTCTGGGAACTTGAAGAAGTACCCATGAAACGCTTGTTGTCACCAGAGGAGACAGATTGCGAAAATATTTTCACGGCTACCGTGACCCGTGACGACGTAGGTCGTTATGCAGTTGCATTACCGTTCTGTAGGGACCCTTCGGAATTAGGTAATTCGCACGCTACCGCTTATCGCCGTTTCGTTTCACTCGAGCGTAAGCTCCGTCAGGCACCGATAGTGCGCGAAAATTATAACAAGGTTATTCAGGATTATATTGATAACAATTACCTCAGTCCTGTTAAAGAATCTGAGCTGTCCTCTGATGGTTATTATATACCGCATCACGCAGTAGTCCGACCTGATAAACCGATGCCGCGCATCGTATTGGACGCGAGTGCTAAAACGCATACAGGACTTTCGCTTAACGATATATTACATATTGGACCCAATTTACAGGCCGATCTGTTTTTATTATTGTTAGGTTTTAGATTATTTCCTATTGCAATGAACGCTGATATAAAACAATATTATTTACGGATTGGTGTACCAGTAGACCAACATAAATACCTACGCATTTTATTTAGATTCAACGAATCGGAAAAAATTCGAACTTATGCCTTTAATAGGCAACCTTTCGGTCTCAAGTCAAGCCCTTACATAGCTATGCGCACTGTGCGACAGCAGGCTACTGACATGAGTCCGCTCTATCCTGATGCCGCGAAAGTGGCAGAGACCTGTCTGTATATGGACGATTTGGTTCTTTCTATTGCAAATGAGGATACTGCCACGCAATTAGCTCACAACTTGATTAAGTTTTTCAAATCGGGTGACTTTGACTTAGTGAAGAGGTCTAGCAATTCACCAGTGCTACTTGACTCGCTTCCCGACACGCACCGCAAGTCGCTTGATTTTGATGTTGACAATAATGTCTCTAAGGTCTTAGGTCTCTCATGGGAACCATGTGAAGATAATTTTCATTTCACATGCGCCGCAATTAATGAAAAGTGCACCAAGAGAAACATACTCTCGATCGTTGCACGACTATTTGACGTGCTCGGATTGGTCGCGCCTGTGATTCTCTATGCCAAGTTGTTAATTAAGGAACTGTGGCTCAGCAAGTGTGATTGGGACGATCGTGCACCTGAGCACATACGCACCCGTTTTTCCGCTCTTGCGCAAGAACTTCAAATGCTTGACACTTTAAGGATTCCACGTCATGTAGGCGTCGAAGTTGGTTGTGAATTACGTCTTGTTGCTTTTTGTGATGCTAGCATGAATGGTCTGGGATGTGTCATTTATGCCCATTGTACCTACCCGTCTGGCATTCAAACTCGCATTCTTTGCGCTAAATCAAAGGTTTCGCCAACAAAAATCACTACGCTCGCTCGCTTAGAATTATGCGCTATTTTACTTATGTCAAAATTAATAAAAACTGTGCGAGACACATATGCAACACGTATGACCATTGCCGGGATATACGCATTTTCTGATTCCACTATTGCTTTATCATGGGTTCATTCTTCACCACATCGTTGGTCAGTTTTCGTCGGTAATCGCGTCGCTCAGTGCCAAGAAAACTTGGACTCTAAACATTTTTATCATATTGCCGGAGCTAGTAATCCAAGTGATTGTCTTTCGCGTGGTATGCTTCCATCGCAACTTTTGACCCACGATTTGTGGTGGAAAGGTCCTCCGTGGATTCGCAGCTCATCTGAGAAGTGGCCGATTAAGCCATTCTCGCTTAATAATTGCTCTGTCTTGCCTGAACTCAAGGCAAATGTGTTGGCTGCCATTACTCACACAGAGCCGCCGTTGCTGTGTACGTTAGCACAACGTGTTTCTTCTTGGGAAAAGTTGCTACGTATCACCGCATATGTATTAAAATTCGCAAGACCTAAAGTTAAGGTCGAACCTCGTTCTATAGCAGGGTTGACAAGTGCTGAGAATGCGTTAATTCTCGCCGTTCAATCTGTGCACTTCTGTGAAGATATCAAATTGATCAAGGCTGATAAATTACCTTCAAAAAAGCTGCAAAGCCTCTTCGTCTTCTTAGACAAACAAGGGATTTTACGCATTGGAGGAAGACTTTCTGGATCAATGCTTCCTTTCGAAGCTAAACATCCGGTTCTTCTCCCTAAACGCGATCATGTCGTTGACTTAATAATACAGCATTTTCATGTTGTTAATTGTCACACCGGACCTGGACTTCTTATGTCTATTATACGACAACGCTACTGGATCTTGGATGCCAGGACTGTTATCAGGTCCAAGTTGCGAAAGTGCAACACTTGCTTTAAATGCAACCCAACGCATCCAACGCCTATAATGGCTGATCTTCCTGATTACCGTGTTTCAGAGGCCAAGGCATTTTGTCACACTGGTGTAGATTACGCTGGTCCGATAAGGACAATCCTTTCTCGCCGCAGAGGTCAACATGCGCAAAAGGCGTACATCGTTCTTTTTGTTTGCATGGTCACACGTAGTCTACATATTGAAGTGACCAGTGATTTAACTACTGAAAACTTTCTAGCCGCTTTTAAACGCTTTATTTCCCGTCGAGGACCAGTTTCATGTCTCTATTCCGATAATGGATCTACTTTCATCGGTGCGAAGGCACATTTAGATAAGCTGTATAGTTTTTTATTGAACTCTAGCTTCAAAAACGCGCTGTCGAATGAGTTGCTCTCTCGACGCATAGAGTGGAAGATGATTCCCCCAAGATCACCAAATTTTGGTGGGATGTGGGAAGGGAATATAAAGAGCATGAAAACGCATTTATATAGAGTAATAGGAAGTCAGTTACTTACATACGAAGAACTGCAAACTGTTCTTACTCAGATAGAGTGTATTCTTAACTCTCGTCCATTGAGCGTATTATCGTCAGACCCTTATCCTGAGGTGTTAACTCCCGCGCATTTTTTGATGTCTACTCCGTTGCAATATTTACCCGCTGCTGATTTGTCAGATCAACGATTGAGTCTGTTAGAACGTAAAAAGTTGTTAGATAGTATGGTCCAATCCTTTTGGAAGAAATGGCACTTAGAGTATTTGCACACGTTGCAAGTTAGGCAAAAATGGGCTACTCCCGACAAACCGGTAGAAATCGGAACTGTTGTTCTTCTTGAGCAGGAGAATTCTCCACCGTTGCATTGGCCGTTAGGAGTAATTACGGACGTGTTCAGAGGCTCTGATAACGTTGTACGCGTGGCGATAGTTAAAACGCAAACTGGAATTTACAAACGCGCTGTAACTAAATTATATCCTATTCCTACACAATAAATTCAACTTAGTTTAAACCTTATTTTTTAGTTTAGGCCGCTATATTTATCATATTTATTATTTAATCGCATAATGCATGTGTTACTCTCAGTCAGTTAGAAAATTCGCGTGTTTTGAAACATCTTGTGATGTTCCAAGGCGGGGTGCATGGTGGAGCGCCAATATATTTATAAAATGCATACATAATCGCACCATAATATCTTTCGTTATATTATAAATTTCATAGTCTTTATAGTAAACCACATTCTGTTTGTCGAATGCAATTAGTGCTGGTACTGCTGTAATATTGCCAATGTACTCGACGATCTCAAGAGATGGCGTTAGCAGTCTTCAAATAATGTAAACGCGCTGCACGTGATTGGTGCAAGAAAAAACGGACATACCCTGCTCTCATCGCTTTTCGCGAAGAAGACGCTTTAATATAAAAATTTTGTTCCGCCACGGACTTCAGTTATATTTCTCGTGAAAAGAAGCTGATTTTCCGTTAGTCCTATAGCCGTGTAGTGTTAGGACTCGCTTGTAACCTTTACAAGGTGTATGTGGAGTGCTCCAGTCTACGATCGTGACCGGCCGGTCAATACCTTGCAAGAGACCGTAGAAACCTCGCCGCTGCTCGCTGCCTTCTGGAGGATCGGGACTTGGTCGGTGTTGCAGGTTAGTGCTGGCATGATTGTTTTGATCGATAGAAGTGGTTTACTTCCCTACACCTCGTACGCTAACTGTTGAGCAATCACACCCTGGTCGGGCTATTTACACGCCTGACCAGGCAGCATGAATACTGTATGTGACAAGTGACTGTGTACTGTACGTGAGTAAGTTTAAATTTTTTTGGTTTTATTAATTAAATATGCATCAAGAAATATTCAAATTCAACAATGTTTCTAATAATCTTAGAGTAATTGTTAAATGTGCTAGAATTAGGGGTAAAAATTGCAATACTGTCACATCATCTAATACATGAGTAGTTCGCGCTTCAAAAGGAAAATTAAACATTATCAAATTAAAAATAATATATATTTTTTCCACATTTTGAGCCATAAAATATGCACTTAGCAATAAAGAAGGAGTGAAAATAAATTATTCGCGACTAAGAAAACGAGATTTCTCCCGCTGCATGACAAGCAATCTCGAAAATTTCACATCACAATGGCAAGGAGTAGACAATTCACAGTTTTTGCTAAATTTCGAGAGAAATTGCTAAAATAAGAAGCGTGATCAGAATATCAGAAAATTCACTAAAATACTTACACGAAGAGAAATCGAATCCTAACAGTTGCTTCAACAATACCTACACTTTTAACTTTTTTTTTACCACACGTTTAAATAAAGTGCTCTCAATACTTTTATGTAATTGCAAAGCGATATACCGTCTGACCTGCTCCCAATGTCTCACACCTGTAAACTTATTTTTGCAGAAAAGTTATAGAAAAGGTCCTAATTTTGCACCTTTTGCACCAGTGCTGTCAAAACTTAATCAACTCTTCAACCTGTAACAAAATTCTCGTACCACGCACAATAAAGTTGTTGATTTTTGCACGAAAAAGGTGTATTATCCGTCCCGACGCCCCGGTTCATTTCATAACCTACAAATTGTATAGAGCGCGGGTCTGAATTTGCACTTGTTTCAATTGTCTCTTGTTTCCGCGGTAAATAAAACGAGAGTAATTTTCCGGTTCTTCCAAAATGGTATTTCTGTGAAATAAGTGTTCGATACTTTAGGTTTTTTTTAATATTAATTCCTTTTAAATAATGTAGTTTCGATTTTTTTTAAGGTATGGGGGCAAACGAGAGGGGCAAAACCTGGTACGTGATGGTAAGTGACTACCGCCGCCCATGGGCACCTATAACTCAAGAGTCACAAGTGCGTGGATAATCAGCTTAGCAGCAGTTAGACCATGACTTTGCGATAACTAGATAATTCTGACTCAAATGAACGTTAACAAACTATTAACAAACAAAGAGATACATTAGTACAATGTTAGTTTTTCTGAAAAAAATAATAATTAAAGATTCTTAACATAGCGTCATAAGCGGGGTTGTGATGACATCCTAGAACATCCATAAGCTTCGTGAATGGGCTTACTGATTTTAACAAAGACAGTCTTGAACCACATCTTCCTATCACTGGTGTTGCCTATTTACTTGAACAACTACAATAGAAATATGATAGCTTCCCGAAATATACACGTCAGTTCATACAACTTTAAAACTTAAGCCGTAGTTATGAATATAATTTGACGATCTTATAAAATATCGAAAGTTGGGACTCCCTTAATCTGTTTAACACTTTATATGCAGATACGTCAAGTGTGGGTATTTACCGAAGCTCGTACTCAAACAAGGCAAATTGATGATATGAGTTCATCATCAGTTGAATGGCTATTTGACAGATGTGTTTCGTGTTTCTGTAACGTATCGATGCAATTGGATAGATGCCTATACAATAAATCAACATTAAAAGTAAGACGTGACGTCATGCGTCAAGTATTTCATACAAAAATGTACCTACAGAACCTACTGTTTCAGCGTTAACTAAACAGTTACTAAATAAACGGTAATTGCAAATAAATTGTTTCCAGCCAAGTTTTACGAAGTTTCAATATTTTGATATTTTCGAGCATATACAAAGTTGGCCGGCAGTGGATATTTAGGTTGGTTTTGAATTTTTAATTAATTTTTGAACTATTTTTTATTACTCTTACCTACTACTTTTGAATAGACAACTTGTCCGATCTTTAATACTTAGATTTTAACACAAAAACCTAGAAATGTTAGAATATCCAATTAAATTTAAGCATTATTTGCGAATAGAAATCAAAGCCGTGGCGCATAACGTTGCAGTCAAATAAATCAAATTCAACTTCTATAAACTATACTGAAAGGAGAAAATGTATGTAAATAAAAAGATAAAACTGAAATTCTGTTCCCGTAAACTGATAATAAACTAAATTATATGCGCAGATGTGTATTGAAAGAAGTTTATAATATATACTAACTTTTAAACATTCGCGTTCCATGATATAATTATGTATTTACACGGGAATCAACGTGATCACGAAATACGTAGGCTGTCAGCTTGTAACCACGGCCAGTGCAACCTGATCGAAACGCCAAGCAATGCAGAGGTATGTAAAACCACAGATAATATATATAAGTACCTGGACGACAGAGCTTTGCTCGTTTTTTTTTACGTTGTCTAAAAATTAAACCTAGCTAGACGGATTTATCGCCGTATATTATAAATCTTTGAAACCGTTTCCGAGTTTCAGAATATATATATATATATATATATATATATATATATATATATATATATATATATTTATATATATATTCACATATATACAAGAATTACTCGTTTAAACGTATTTGATACTAAACTAGATACTTATTTCGTGATCGCGTTAATTCCCGTGTAAATACATAATTTATAATATAATATGTTGCTAACCTCTCGATGGTGATGCAACGACGTGAGATCCGCATCTCTCCACGCTGGAGCTCCTGATGTATCAGCTCTCCTCCACTGCAGTCTCACAAGACGAGCACCGCATCGTACTGCACGTCTCGCGTCTAGAGCTAAAGCACTGCTGTTGCTCCATACAGCGGCTTCAGCGCCTTCTTCGAGACGGTCTTCCCCTCCGCCTTCCCACACTAACACTAATAAACCAACAGAAATGTTTTACCCAATTGTGTACACCTTTGTGTCAAAAGAGAAAATATAACAAAGACATAAACGAGTATATTTTGAGTTCTTTTATTAAGCCTATAAGAAAAAGTTGATGGCTGTAGTGATATATCAAGATTGATCGTTATTTTAGTGTTCGGTGTCTGAAATGTCATAACGTAGCACTTTGTGGAATTAATTCCCGGTCTTTCTGTTACAGGAATCTTTCCTTGAGATTGTTAAAATTGATGCAGACAGGTGACAATGCCATACGTCGAAAGCGATCACTTTATTGACATTGAGACAAAGCGAAAGAGATGTTATTTTGAGGGATAGTTTTACCTTATTCAAGAGAGTGGTAAATATTCTTCTATAGTGTAATGAGGAAATTATGTTCTAAACTTTAATTTACAAATACTTTACTTACAATTACTTTAAAATTTAATTTACAATTACCATGTTCTTATCATTACCATTAATGTTATGAAAAAGGTTTTTTGTAATGTAAGCAATAAATTGGAAACTCTATTCTACAGTACATCGCGATTACATCAGTAACAGTGCGCAGTGCTTGTTTTTGCTACTGGTACGTGGAGTCGCATGCGCTTTTTGGGTTTGGACCTATAAGTGACGACCTTGGTAACGAGAATATTTCTTGACATCAACAACCACTATACCAAGTACTGTGTTTGCCAACTTAGTTATATAAAAACTGCTATTAAATTAAATGGGTGGTAGAAGAATACTAGAAATGAATTTGAACGGGAGAGTAATGTACAGCAAAGTTGACGTCACTTATCCGACGTCGTTTGACATGACACACTATTGCTCGTCATAACCTCTGTATAATGTTTGTACGGAAAAAAACATGACATATATACTTAATCGTTCCGCTACACATCACTAACGTAAGCTTACATAGTAAAATAGTTTTCTCCCCCACCCAGGATATAATTAATTCCATAACACTTTGTTATAATTTTATACCGTTGCTATTGATATTACCCTTCACAGGTTTAAAAAAATTAGTAAGTAGCTCTCAATAGCACAATGCATTTTCTGCAGAGTTTTTATTTTGTCTCAAAACCAATTAGTTTGCACAACATTTTTTAGCTGCGAATACAAGCGTCTGCTAGACCTTTAGTTTTAGATTTGGAGTGCTATGTACGGTGCGACTCTTTTCATGAATATCGACATAAAATAAATGAAACATCAATACATTCCTTTGTTGGACTGATTGCGAAATGATTATTCCGAGAATGAATATTACATTTCCTCTTTTTGTTTCCTGTACCGATACCTAAAAACGACAGTAGCTGTTATATAAATATTTTATTCGTAATATGTACCTTCACGTGAAACCAATTCAATTCGGTAAATAAATTAATGGAGAGTCAACAAAAAAGTGTAGTGTCTCTTTATTCTGGGAACTTCAAGACACTTTTTCTAATTAATACATTTTACACTGAACTAGATAATTGATACACAAAAAATTGATTTAAGTTATGGTCCTGGTGATTGATTACTAGATTGACAAAAATGTACCATGTTTTGATCGAACCAAATAATAAACGTTTATTTGTTGATTTATACCCTTCCTTTGGTAATTAATATTTTGTGTTATCATTGCTGTCAATATCAGAACCGCCATAGAAAAAAAATGCTGTACCTGATTCAGCAATAATATTGGACCTTCATATATAGATTTTTATTTTATTATAGTTTTCCTTAATAGGTACAGTTACAGACAACAGATCATGTCTCACACGATAACAAGTAACACCGCACAAATTCAAATCTGAAGTCCAATTAAAGCTATACACATAATTCACAATCGGTAATACCGCTTCAGTTAGGTGTTAAACAGATGCAAAAAAATATATAAATGGTAATGAGATACAGTAAATAACTAATTAGTTATATCTACAGTGTGCTACTATAATTTTATATTTAAGTCTTGATATCTTGAGATATTTCAGCTTAATACAAAGAGCACTTGAATACATTGATACTATTATTACAAATATTTACTTGAGAACATATATCGTTACTATATATTCGCGAAACTGGATTGTTGCGTGAAACAATCCAATTGTTGTTGCTAGCTGTTATAGTAAACATTTGTGGTGTGCGCACAGATCGCGTTGGCGTCTTAAAGTTCAACTTTTCAATAACTTGAAAATCTAGAGAACATTTCACAATTTTGTGTAGGGTACTCAAGTCGCAAATCCATCTCCTTTTCTCAAGCGTGATCATTTTAAAATTCTTGAGTCGACCGTTATGCTCCTTTAATTTTCGTTTTAAGCCAAAATTAGAACATAATACTCTCACAAACCGCCTTTGTATTGTTTCTATTTAATCTATGTGAGCATTGTAGATAGGCATCTATATCCATGAGCAGTATTCGAGTAAACTTCTGTGTTTGTGAATGTGATGACTTGGCACTTTTTTATTTTGAGGGACAGAGTTTTACTCGCACCAGTTGGTAATAATGTTAATAATTAGATTGAAAACTTTCACAATCTTATCATCCGAGATACGTCTAAATACTTTCAAGTCGTCTGCATAAGCCAAACATTCACCTTTAATTTCATTCAGTAAATCATGAATAAATAATAAAAATAGTAGAGGACCCAGATTTGATCCTTGTGGAACACCAGGTTTAGCCAAAAAAGGGACATATTCGTAGCCTTTGAGTGTTAATACGTCGTCGGAGTACGCTTTTATAGGAATATACTGTAAATGAAGTAAAACTAGAAATAAAAATGCACAAAGTTTAAATACAAAATAGGAAAAAGCAAATTGACCAAAAAAAAAAACCATAAAAGACATATTGACCTATCCTGAAATTAATTATTAAAATCTCCTACCTGGTGGTTTCGTCTTTAGCAGCAACGGCACGGATGGTGGTGAGGGCCCAGCTCTTGAATGGGCTACAGCTCGCACTGAGTAAGTAGCTCCACACGATAGCGCTCTAAGAACAACACTAGCAGCTTCTCCACCAGTCTCTAGTCTTCTTTCTTCTTCAGTACGACTAGTTGGATCCAAGCCATCGCCCGTGTCATCCCGGATGCGGACCCACCAGATGGTGAAACCTATGTGTATTGAACACACTTAACACAATAGTATTGATGTGGTTTTTATCTAATAAATGTACTTATACAATAGGAGCGGCATAAATTATAATATAATAATACGGTTACCATCCTTTTTCTTAAATATTGAAGGTGTTGTTTAGTAGACATTAATTATCATTAATATTAATTTTATTAAAAACTGTTGTTGTTTGCTGGTTGTAACTAAATTTAGAAAATAAAATAATCATTTTTAATATTATCAAATTTAAATCATCATCATCTGCCTACCCTTGTCCCAATTTTATTTGGGGTCGGTGCAATATGTTTTAATTATTTCATTCTACTCTATCGTTCATTTCACGGCTTGCTCCATTTCTAGCCATATCTTCTCTCACACAGTCCATCCATCTTTTCTTTGGTCATCCTCTTCTTTTGTCTTTAATTATCTTATTATATTATCTTATCAAATTTAAATGTCGGAAAATAATAAATAGACATGTTTAAAATGTTAGTTTTGATATTCTTGATGTATATGCTGTCAAAATTCATTTGTATAGTTAGTTAAAAATTGTATATTCTTTCTATTTCTCCCTACAGTATTTTTTTTAATCCCGAGCCATTTCAAGCCTGGAAATTTCTAGTTTTAAAAATCATCAGTTTTATTTCACGCTGCCTACGGCGTATAAATTAATTAAAGTAACTGGTTTATGCAAATAGAAAGATTTAATATACCTTCTATCTCACTCACACTTGCCTTTAAGAGAATGAATTTGAATATCATCAAATAAAGTATTAGATAGAGTTAATTCAGTAAGAATGACATTTATTTTAATATCCTTTCAGAATTGTAACCAATTTGGAAGCATGATTTCAATTTGCAACTTTTTGATCAATGGTTGTATCTGTTATTACTTTTAAATATGTACCTAAACAATAAATGTATTAGTTAGTTCGGTATATAAGGTGTTTTTTTTTTATTTATATAGAAAAGTCAAAGAAAAAAATATATAAATCGGTATAACGTCTCTACATTCTCGGAATAATAAAATTGTTGCCTGACTGAACATAATACAGATAGCAAACAACATTATAAAGACCCTAAAGCAAAATTATATGTAAAAAGAATATACAGGCTGACAGTAAAAAAATCATACATTCCTTTCAAGGGGTTAAAGTTGACCACATTTGGAGCTTATTTAGTCCCGGAATACTAAACCCGGAAAACAAGGGCATTTCTGGGTTATTTAAGATTTAAAAATTTTAATTAATAAGCCATGTTTTCAAGTCAAAATGAACCCTTGTACTTAGTGAATTATAAGGAAGTTTGTGATTGATTGTTTTGTAATTTTTCGATACGCAAACGACCAATTACGTGTACAAATTACTGAATTAACTATCTTAGGTCATTTGTTATTCAAAAAGGCACAGATGTTAACAAAAAACCACTTTTAAAACACTCTCCCGCATTAGGAATGTTCCTGTGTCGCAGTACGCGTGGCCGTATGATAGATAATGTAAATATATCTATATACTCTTTATTTCCACAGTAACAAATTGTTAATTACTCATTTGTATAAAATAATAAAAAAAATACCATAAATCAGAAAACTTCAGTTCGTCAAAAACGTCGTTTGTTTAATTGTTTTTTACTTCGGTCCTAATTTAAGTCGAATTTAAAATGTTCTAGAATTGTCTATAACTATATACCATGTGGTGGCGCCGCTGGATGATGTGTGGTCCGCCAAGTAAGGCGTGCATCAGTATGCGCCGCGTGGTCTAAATTGAGAGAAGGAGCGGCTGGCGGTGATGCACATTCTACGCGATAAGTCACTTCTTCTGAACCGAATGTGTTGCGCGCTGAACATGTGTAGTTGCCGCTTGTAGAGGCATCCACTTCTAATTTGAAAAAAACATATTTTGTTAACCTATAGAATAAATGCTTTGATATGATCAACGATTATATTTATATTTTTTTTAAATTAAACAAATAAAAACTCTTACTATTTCAAAATTTTAGGACAAATAGTATGCGTGTGCGTGTGCACAATCATTTGTTCTGTGTCTGGGTGTAATTACCTATAAAGTATTTTTTTTTAAAAGAACACCATTTCATATTATATGTATGATAAATCAAATATAAGACACAATTTATCACACACCATGAATAGCCAGATGTCCTAGATTAGTCAGATGTATCCGTGGATCATGCGTCACAGGACGATCTCCACGTAACCAACGCGTCCTTGGAGCCGGTTCACCGCGCCATGCGCATGCCAGACGGAGAGAATGTCCGCACTGCACCCGCGCCCAGACACCAAACGACAGTAATCTTGCCCGGGCTAGTACAACAAAAAAATGACTTACTGCCTTTCTTCTAGTGACCAATTCAAATATTAGGCTACAAAGCAATTTAGCAATAATATTGCCAAGCTTTAATTTAACACATCAGTTTTCACAGAATAGAGAAAACAAAATAATGGTACGAAGTGATACCTCTAGAAGTAGTTGAAGCTGGCTGTGGCGCAGAAGGTTCTCCTTCTCCAGCCACTGAATGCGCGGCTACCCAGGCCTCATAAGTAGCACCTTCTGATAAGGACTTAAGCTCTGTAGACCCTCCTAAGCCAACAAAGGGGTCTCCATCTGCTACTTGGATAGTTGTCGTTTGAGGTGGTCTATCCCTACAGAAGAAAGTAAAACTAAGTAAAGTTTTTGTTACTTTTGCTACATTCTATTTAGAATAGATTAATGCACAGTATTACTAATCATCATCATCTTCTAGCTAGCCCTTTTCCCAAATTTATTTAAGGTCGACCCAATGTTTTCTTCATCCATTTTCCTCTATTATTTGTCAGTTCACTGCACCCAGTCCCCCTTAGTCCATCCATCTTTTCCTTGGTCTTCCTCTAGTCTTGTATCCGTCAATTTTCATACATAAAACTCTCTTTACCACATTTTGCTCATCCCGCGGCATCACAAGTGACAATAGTCTGTTGCTCCTAAACTTTTTATCCACTGGCGCTACTTTAAACTTGTCCATCCTAGTTACACCACATATCCATCATAACATTCGCATTTCGCTACATGCAGGCGTCTCTCATTCGTTCTCTTTGCTTGCCAACATTCAGATCCATGCAGGACAAGAGGTCTGATGATAATTTTATAAATTTGTCCTTTCAGTTTGATAGGGAACCTGGGATCGCATATCGTGTCTGTTATCTGCCGGCACTTTATCCACCCTATATTAATTTAATGCTGTACAGACCGGTCTATTTTGCAATTGCTTTGTAGGAGCGAGCCGAGGTACTTGAAATCGCTGCAGACTGGTATCGCTGTTCCATTCAGCGAATTGGTTGCCTGGACTGGAGAGACCACCGAAACATCAGAACACGTATTATGTTTTGGTTCTTCTGATTTACAAGCCAACATTCTCCAGTCTTTGTTGCCATTTTTGCAGTATGTGCTGGGCCTCTAAATGTCTTCACCGACCAACACAATACCGTCTGCAAAAAGCATGTACCAAGGTGCCTCTTCCTGTATATCCGAAATCAGAACATCAATTATATTATTAATAGGAAGAGGTATGGACTAAGAGCCGATCCCTGGTGTGCGCCTACAACGACGTTCGGTGCTTCCAGCGATCTTACATAACTACTAGACCCTCTGTACATAGCACGAATCAATTCCACATGGCATTCTTTCTTCTTTCAAAGCCCACCATAAAACTTCTCGGGGTGCTCTACTATACGCCTTTTCTAGGTTAACAAACAACATAATTATGCAAGTTTTTGTACGCGCGTCTGTACTTTTCATAAAGTTGGCGCATTGCAAATAGTGCATCTGTTGCCCCGCGTCCTGGCGTAAATCCAAATAGCAAACACCAATGTACCTTAAACATACACCGCGCTTCAGACAGCACAGAAACATTATATACTAACTATGTTGATAAAGTGTTTCTCATAAGTTGTAATTAAGTAGGTACAAAACCTATGTAGGAGTAGGATTTTAGGTTAGCTATATTAACAAAAAGGTGACTTTACTATTACCTTCCAAGTTCCCGATAAAAAACCGTGTAATACAGAATAGGCCCATTAGGTCGACTTGGTGGCAGCCAACTAACTGCTAAAGATGTTACTGATGTTGCTACTACTTTGACTGCTGCGGGTGATCCAGGTACTGCATAGCAAAAATAGAATTGGTACATATTTTTAATATATAAAGCGTTTACAAATAAAACAAAGTAATTAAATTACCATCTTGTTGTGTAGTACAATGTATAGGCTCAGCTGGAACTCCATCCCCTGCTGCTGTATACGCCAACGCCTGAACGGTGTAGTTTGTATGCGGTCGTAGAGCTAGTAAAAGCGTTTCCACACCCGCAACCCTTTTCACTTCCGCTCCCGCTCCCGGTCCTAGATTGGACCCGGAGTTAACCCGAACCTCCCACTCCAACCACTCAGTCGCTGCCGACAAACAACTGTCATCACTCAGCTTGGATTTAAAATAAAATCCAGTTATCGGGTACTACAAACTTCATTTAAAATCCAATCAATAAAGTCAATATTTACTCACTATGTTCTGGGCGGTAAAGTAATTTATAACCCAGTAGGGCGCCGTGGTGAGCGTGAGCTGGAGGTGGTGACCATTCTACTTTAAGGCTTTGCGGTGACACAGCGCGACATCTTACAGATCGGGGGCCCTCTGATGGCACTGTTCGCAAAGAGCTTTGTTAGAGTCTTAATTCATTAAAAAATAAGTAACATATTCGATCTAGGCAAAACAGCTTATACACTTTGAATTTATTATTGAAATGTTTTGTTGTATATTCCTATTTTTTCGTTGAAGAGGACACTATTTTAATAGATATGATAAAATAATTGGTAACAGATGTTAAATAAATATTTTGAAAGTTATTACCACAATTTACTAATTAACTAAACAAGGTAAAGAAGAGAAGATAAAACCACCCGTAAACTAAACAGTGAGCAACCTGGTATACATGCCATTTTAAGTAAATTAATTATTTTATAAGCCAATTAATTGAGTGATTTTTTTTATTTTAAATAGGTAGCCTGACGATGAGGTATTACTTATTTAAATTTCCTGCACATATTGTACAAAGATAGACTTAATGCCTAAGGCAAGCCAACTTTGGTGTGATGCAGAAATAAAATGTAGAAGCAAAGACTAGATTACTACATAAAGAGTATTACGTGTGAAGCCTGTGCTTAATTGTGTTTAATAGTAATTAAACACAAGCCGCCCCGGCTTCACACGTCGTGTGTAGCAGAGATATCTACAACGATCATCATCATATTTACACACAACCTTAACTTATTATACATTTAAACCTTCCTCGTGAATCACACTGTCTATTGGTGAAAACCAAATGAAAATCCGTTCCGTAGTTTTTTAGTTTATCACAAACAGATAGACAGAAAGACGCGGCGGGGGACTTTGTTTCATAATATGTAGTGATAGGGAAATATACTTGCCGCTTTCTTGTGTCAGCGTATTAACAGGAGCAGTTGCAGGTCCTGCCCCAGCGCTGTTGAAGGCTCTAACGCTCACCGAGTATCTGCGCAAATATTCTCGTCAATAAACAATGGACACAGATATTTTTTTAATCATTGACTTATATTCTCACCGGGTATAATGTTCCAGACCTTCAATTAAGTACTTCGTTATTTGTCCTCTAACTGTAGAAAATTCCATGCCGACATTTGCACCCCCCGCCAAAGATCCATCTGCTGATGGCCACCACCAAACCGTATATCCTAATAGTTCACCGTTCCATGACGATGAAGGAGGGGCCTATTAATATAATACAAAAAAAATCAAGGAATCTTCTTTAAATTCTTAAGTCAAATTTACTTTGAACTTTTACGTACCTGCCAACCAAGTTCAATGGTAGAAGATCTTGGAGCAGACGCACGAAGACTAATAGGTGCTCTCGAAGGTGGCTCATGCAAAGTTACAGCCAGCAAAGCTCTTGTGTGAGCGGATGCAAATTGGGCAGTTACCGTTCGAGCTCGCACTAAATACGCCGTAGCCGGCTCCAAGCCTGTTATTGTTGCACTTTCTGTCCTATAATGAAATAGAAAAAGTACTCAAAAAACCTTACAATAAATAGGTTTTCGGCTCTTCAAGGTGTATCTGAACTTACTTACTCTGAATAAGAATCCATAGTATGAGCTGACACAGAGACGTTATGAGTATCAGCATCGCGCCAGGAGTCTGTATTAGTAGAATCATGTTTACGGTATTGGACTACATAGCCTAATACTGGAGAATTACCGTCATACGGTCTTCGCCATTGTAAGCGGACTAATCGAGAAGAAGTATCCAGAACTCTGAAATTTGCTGGCGGTTCCGGTGGCTCTAAAAAACAAGGATAAGTTTAGACATGAGTTACAAATATCTTCTACTTATACCATAAACATATTAATTTATTTACCTTGAACAGCTAAATGTACAAAATGATCTGAACGTCCATAAGGATTTGAAGCTTGACACCGATAGACACCTGAATCTCTTCTATCAGCTCTTTCTACTACTAATTCGCTTCTTAAGCCTTCTGCACTTCTTGTTTCTGATATGCTCATTCTAAAAACAGTCTGCCATAGTATCATCAAGATCAAACACAATTTTTTTAGTAAATTGTTTGTTCGAGTTACCTGTAGTCTGAGTTAGGTAAGGCTCGTCCAGAATGACTCCAAGCTGTGGAAAGAGGACTATCACCGCGAGCAACACATGCTAATCTCACAGTTTCTCCAAGTTTTGCTGTTACATTTGCCGACTGCATTTCAAATCTGGCAGGTTCTAAAAAATTAGGTTATTTCAGCTTACTAATATTTGAACATGATTATTATTTTGCATGTTTGAATAAATTAATAAACTAACCATTGACATGTATGGTAAGAGTTTTAGACAAAGCTGGAGAAACGCCGTTGTCGGCTCTACATCGATATTTTCCAGAATGTTCTGCCCGTGTTGATTCTAATCTCAGAGAACCGTTTATAAGTACCGCTGGATCTGATACACCTCCTAGTGCTGTTTCTGTGCTACCTTTTAAATAATCAACCATTATATAATATACTAGTATAAGTACAACAAGAAATGTGAAGTTTTTGTTTAATTTCTCTTACCAGCAAATTTGGTCCAATATATTGAAGGAGGAGGATGACCTTTTGCTTCACAACTAACTGTTAGTGAACCATTGAGCAAAACTGCTGTATCTGTAGGCTCAATTTGCCAAAATGGTGGAACTGCAAACAAAAACTTATTTTTTATATTTTATTTTTTTTATTTAAAACTTCCTGCAGTTTACATTGCACGAGGCGGACTTAATGCCACATGGCATTATCTACCAGTCAACAGTTATAGATCTTATATTTATTGAGACTAAATTTAACTGAGCTACTTTTACCTTTGATAGCTAGTTCCGCTGACATATTAGCTTTACCAGCAGTATTGGTCACAACGCAGGTATAAATACCGCTGTGAGCTGCAGTTAGACTTTTAAATAAAAGCATACTATAAAATTCTGCCCCACGCTCATCAACCTGCAAAATTATGAAGATTCGTTTTTATACTTTCGCGACTTTAATACATACTAGATATGTAATTCGGGACTTAATCGCGATAATATTTTTTACAATACCTCTTGGTTTCGATGTTTCGATCGAATTGCACCGATCGTGGTCACGAGTGGACTGACTGTCCACTCTGTCGACTGTCCCGAATTACACATCTAGTATTATGAATATTATTTAAAAAAAAACTATTAAGGAGGATTGAAAGCGTTAGAATATAAATTTAGGTTCAATAGTTTTAAACAAGTAATCTAGTTTTAATAGAATTACTGTTTTGAAGGTATTTGACGGTATAATAAAATAGTTGTTCCACGTTTGCAGTGAAATTAATACCTTAATGATCTTATTGATTTGTTTTGTAAAAATATATTTTTTACAAAATATACCTGAAGCGCACTTGATATAGGCATTTGGTCCTTAAGCCAGGAGAAGTAAACTGGCATATCTCCGGACGTGACGGTACATGTTAGCTGCGAGCGGTCACCAGCCCTCAGCCCAGGTGGAAACACAATCGGTGATAAAACTGGAGGGGAAACTACTGTCATTTGAACCTAGAATGGTAAAACTGTATTAGATGCTTATCTTATGTTTAATTAAAGTAATGATGGAAGGAAATTTTATTTTTATAATTGTCTGTTTTTTTGCTTACAGATTACATGTACGCTTTAAGACCTTTAAATAGAACAACCTAAAGTATTAAAGAATCAAAATGGGCAAAAGATGTTAATGCAAGTAGGTGATTTCATAGTATGGGCAGACATTTCTAGCCTTCCGTATTGGACATACAAAACCCTCTAATTTATATATCCATGTCATTGCCAATCACCAATGAACACAAGAGTAAGAATTATATAAATTTATATACATATAGGAAGGATAATAGGAGAAAATTCTAAATTTTTCTTACAGCGAACGATTTTTGAACTGGGAATAAGAATATAATGGAGATAACGTTATGACCTAAGATAAAAACTTATAGATACTTTTATGTTTCAATACTTATTTTCTATAAAAAATAAGTAACTTTTCTTTGATAAAAATAAGTCAAACGGAAAATGAGATGTATTTAGTAGACTTTGGCCTCTTTTCGGTAAGAGGTCAACTGTTAATAAAATAGACGGAAAATATTGACTGTGGAAAATATCATGCAATGAATATCAATGTTGTGACTCTATAGAAGTAAATATATATATTTCCATAATATGATAACGAAATGCAGAAAATGAAGTTGTTGAAATTAAAAATGTAATATAGCACCATTAATTAGTGGGAATTGACTTAAAAAAAACATCAATAATTATATACACGCTTGATGTTTAGTCACATCACTACAATTTGTACAATATTTGTTAGTATGTAATGTATGCTGGTATCAATAAATTAAACTTTGAGCTGATATTGCTTATATTTGATTGAATTGTATTTAGCTAATATGAAAGCACTTCAATGTACACTTAAAACTTTTTACGCACAACTCTAACTATATGTACGAGCACCCTAAGGGGTAGATTACCTAATATAATAATCAAGGGTAAATATAATACTTAATCCATGAACAGATATTTAAACATGTTCATCACTGTCTGGCACAAATACACCTGAGTATATTTTGCACTCTATTGTTCTATTGTTAAATATATATATTATACACCTACATACAAATTTATAAAACCCCCACTTTACGCTGGCTATATTTTTAGAACAATATCAGAGCGAACCTATCGTCTACCAAGTATTTTTCCAGACACCATTATGCGAATTTCTAAATATTATTACACGACCACCATCGCATGCAGACATAAGCGACAACTCATTATACTATAGGTAACGGGATTTTATTACATGTTAGGTATCAAACCTCTCTCCTGGCAAGTTCTCCTCCAGGAGTTAACACTGAACAAGTCCATCCTCCTTTGTCTCGGTTTCTATCGACGTTTGTTATTGTCAGCTGACCATCAATCTGCTGATACCGAGGATCTGTGCCGGCTCCTCCCTCCCACTTAACGGAACTGGAACAAACATATTTGGTTCTGTTTTTGAATTTATTTGGTTCTATTTTTGAAATTTATTAATGAAATGAAATGAATTTTAATAGTAATTTAAGTCCGTGTGACAAGTTACACTTGGGTTTATCTATGGTGCTAGCTGATCTGAGTTGAGTTCAGAGTTAGACGGGTTGAGTATAAAACAAATAAGAATATTTTAATTAATATCTATCTAATTTAAAACAGTTTAACCCGGATATTGAGACAAGTTGAGTGAACTCTATTTCGTTGTCAACGAATAAACTTCAATTTATTAAGTTGTTAAACATGCTTCACTATTACTCAAGTCTTTTTGTTTTGTTTATATGGCATTTGGTTTATGTTGCTTTTGATTATTTTTAATAGACTATCTAAAATAATAAGCTTGTATTAAAAAGCGACAATATTTCAAAACAACCATTTGACATCTTTTCAAATATTGCGTATAATGCTGAAGTTTTATATTTTTATTAATATTACGTAGATACGTAGATGATGACAAGTTAATATTACAACACTAAATCAATCAATGAATCAGCCTATTGCATTCCACACACTTTACATAGACCTCTCGCAATGTGCACCATAGCACCAGGTCTTCCAACACACAATAATAACTTGTAACACTCATTTTATTGTTAGATATTCACTTAGGAAGTTTAAAAACATCAACATAGGCTCATAATAAAGTTTTTGTCACATCTAAACCATTTTAGAAAGTTTTAACATATCCATAAAATACGATTTCTATAATTTAGAAAGCGTATGCTGAACAATAAATACTCCTGCAAATAATAACTTCAAAACTGCTATTTGATTTGAATCTCGCATAATTAGCAAACTCAGACTTTAATATAAAAATTTTACTTGAAATTAATCAAGAACTTTTCGCAGTTGAAGCCAGTCTTTTGGTAGACAGAAAATAAACCAATTTTCATTCTTCCCCAAGTAGCAATAACCGTAAAACCGTAAAATGGTAATAAAATAATAATATTCCTGTGTCGATATTTTGTTAGTAATCATAATAATGTTGTCGCGAGTGAATGTTTCGGTAATGTTGTTCCGTGCTCCGACTCTTAACGATACGTCATACATATTGGAAAAAGGTTTTGCAGAAAGTGAAATCTCACATATTCGTCATATTTAAAACGGTTGAAAAATGTATTTTGCTCACTCAATAGGAAATCCGTAGTAAGGGCACCAAACAGTCACTTCAGCCCCCGCGACGGCCTTCACAGGATTCATAGCTCTGATGTAAGGCGACCCTATGTAAATCGAATAATAATGTTAGCACAGCAATCCTCGTATGCTTCCCTAATGCCAAAATAATACTTATCGCTATTTGTTTAGGACGGAAGAGCAAAACATAAAATATACATGGTATAAACATGTGGGTCGCACATATTGTTTTTTACTATCGTGAGCAGAATACAACGTTCGATTGTCTTATTTCTGTTGTTTTCTTAGGATAAATAGGCTTGTATTATATCATAAAAAACTTAACATGGGTACTGTCAATAAAGTTACAACTCAACGGCAGATCGTTTTGTTGGTTCTAATAAGTACCTATATTATGACAGAAATAGGAATACTTTATTGAGGTCAAATCATTTATTTTTATGTAAAATTTATAGGCAGCAATCGTTATTATCATGAAGTCATTGTACTTAAGAGTTAGTTCTTTTTAGAATAAGGTAGGTACTGTTTACGTATACAAAAATTAAAATAGTAAATAATGCATAAAAAAAATTGTAATCACAGTCATAAATTGAACCTCGTGCGCATGGCACATATAAACATTTGTACATTAATTTAATGAACGTTCCGAATTCTATACATTAATGAACACCAGTCACTTTATTTGAACAGATAAATTACGACTTAATACTGTGATCCTTTCCTTTAACGTATCATGGTCGTCAATATTAACGCGCTTTGTCTCTGAGTAAGCAGTCGTCATACATTTCCACTATTAAAAGTGAATATTTTATGTTACTTCTTACCGTATACATTCAGGCGGGCAGCATGAGCCACAGAGCCGTGATTGTTAGTCGCCCGACACTCGTACCGGCCGCCATGTTCCACGCGCGCACTACTCAATGACAGGGTAGACAGCACATAGTTACTGCTGGAACCGAGCCCCGAGGGACCGCTCTCCCGCCCCTCCGTTATTATGGCCCTGCATATATGGACATAACTGTCTAATCTGTGCGATTTACTTTATAAAGTGGGGCAGGAAGTATACAATGTGGAGCTTTACTAAGATATTGATAGACGGTCGTCGTATAGAAAATATATAAATATATTGCCTTTAGTAAATTTTCTATTTTCAGTAGAGATAAGTTTTGTACTTGCCCGTGGTGTGACGGTATAGGTTGGCCATCTAACGTCCATCTAAATCGCGGAGGTGGCTCCCCAACAGCTGAACATTTCAAGGCAACTTGAGCTCCTGGCTGTACAGCCTGCTCAATGAAAGTGTATACCAGTTCCGTGCGGGAGTCTGTACAAATTGTTCAAGTAAGAGAACATCCAAGCTTACAGTAATATAAAAAATATAACATACTCACCGGGGGATCGTTTTAACCGTTTTCGTTTGAAGGAACGTATAGAGCTCGGGACTGTCACTAACGAGCACCGTATGCCTGAAACATATACTACGTGTACAATCTACTAGTACGGAACAATAAAAAAAGGTATATGGTTTACGTTCTGGCTGCTTTGATGCTGTTGATAGGTGCTGTCTGTTTTAAACGAACATTTTGTTCTCATTATTTTTAGATTGTTTTATACAACGGAGTTGGTTAAACAAGCACATTTAGTGAGTGTTTATATTTCTAGGTGGCACACTGTTTCACTATAATTTTAGTAAACAAACACATGAGAGGGTAACAGATGCCCGGTGCCTATATATACTAGTAAAATTAGTGGTAATTAAACTCTATCGATCTAATAAAGTAGTATAATTAAAGAATTTCAGGGAGGAAACTTATTCTAAATTTTCTGTTTAAATTTGGAACCTCCTAAATCTTACTCGTAAATCCATTTTAAGGAAATAGGAACCAAAAACAACTTAAGGTTGTTAGAGTTTATTGAGGGGGCTGGGAGGAAAGAGGGGGGAATTATAACTGAAGGGGCTGATATCTTGTTTTAATCTAGTTTGAAGCACCTTTAACACTAACCCCACTGCAATATTTTTTTTTAATCCGTGAAAACGTAGTGGATTGTACGTGGTTAACGTAATATATACGAGTAAATTGTAAAACTTTTTATTTACGGAGTTTTTATTGATTGTAACTTATCCTGGACCACGTTACTGAGGTGAGCAGGAAGGTATTTGAGGCATATCATTCGCTTAAGCGTTTTCAAAATTTTCTCCCCTTTCAGACTAAAATCTGTCTTTCTCAATCCCTTCTCCTTCTGGACTATGCTGATATTTCCTTTCTCGACGCTAACGAAGACTTATGGAACAAACTAGAACGATTGCAAAATCTATGTATCCGTTTAATTTTTGGTTTAAGGAAATATGATCATATTTCTGAATTCCGGAAACAACTGAAATGGCTACCTATTCGGCGGCGTCGAGATGTTCACATCAGTTCTTTACTCTATTCGGTTCTTCACAATCCTAACTTTCCTTCATATCTGCGTGAGCGCTTCGAGTACCTTGTTCCCAGGAGCAAACCTTGTCGCTCCTCATCTTCTCTTTTGCTTCTAATTCCTTCTTATAATTCTACTCGTTATGACAATTCTTTCACTGTTACTGCGGTACGGCAGTGGAATTCCCTTACCCATTCTATCCGTGATAACCCTTCCCTGACTGTTTTTAAGAAAAGAATCAAGGACTTTTTTCTGTCGGAGCAATAATCAGACTATTAATTTGTTTATATGTAAGTATATATATGTTTAACATATTATTTAGTGTATATGTGGTAATATATGTATGTGTATATTGCGAACATATAGGTACTTGATATTCTGTAGGTATACATTATGTATTTATAGTTTAGGTTTTTAATTTTATATTATTTATTTCCCTTTAACGTACACACTTTGCCTCTATTTTTTTCTTTACTATCCTATCTTCACTCCCGAGGTTTGCTGAAAGAAAACTCAACTTTGGGTTAAGCTCGCCTTTGTACATGCTATTTTCCTTCCTGTACTTATAAGATTGTTGTTTTGTGTACAATAAAGAATATGAATATGAAAACTTTGACGTAACACACCGAAACGCTCAGAGGTTACCAGTAGTGTTGCAATATTTTTTCACCGCTATTGATTTCTGGTAAGTCACGTAAACTTAGAAGTTCATAGTCCAGGGAACGGGTATTGGATTTATACCATTTAGTAAAGGTAGACTCTAGACTTAGCAGAACTGGTAGGTTTATTACCAAACTCCATTATTAAAATGAACTGCAGACTTGTCTAACAAATTTTGTACGAAGAAGCTAATCTTAAGCAGTAACCGATGTCTATATATTCTTATAACATTGTAATATAAATGTAACTCGCAAGTTAGCAATTTCATTCATATTCAACCCGTGAACAGAAATCTATTAATAATGGACATTTCTGAACGTGTCTAAACGACACTACGCATATTTTAAAAGCCAAATCAAAATTGAATCACGTATTTCATGAAAGCAGACATAATATCGAAGCGAAAGAGGTATTGCGCTAGATACAGCTCACAATATGCGAGGCAAACATCGTAGGTGTACACAGTATTGAGGGCTCGTTGAAAAATTCACTCAGACCCTCGTTTTACTATCCACATCCGTTCAGAATTTATAACACCGTAAATCGTAAAAGCTAGCAAAAAATTTACAGCCGTGTAGAATACTGAATCGCTGAGATAAACCGAGGCTCGATACGACTCTTATCTCCACTCATAAACAACGTATGCTGGGTTGAGATAACGGCAGCATTAAAACTTTTGTGTGCACATCATTTCACGTAATGTACTTTCTACATTTTGGTAAACATCCTTCTTTTTATTCTCTGTTTATTATAAATAAAAAACTTACAAGTGCTTGATAATATCACAATGAAATTCAATATAAAATGTAGGATAGGAAACTGTAGGTAGGTATATAACACTTTGGCAACTTATGGTGCTTTGTTTTTTATATTTCTTTATATATATATACCGGCCCAGAATACCTATCATTTGTTATATTTATTTTCGTTCGTTATTTATATATATATCTATAAAACAAACTGACAATTACGTATACTGTTTGGTTCGGTACAACATCTATTATATGGACAGGTGATAGCTTTATGCATATCGGCATCGAACTGCGAATAACTCCTAACTGACAAAGTCAAGAAATTACAGAAACTAAAAAAAAAACAATTCGTAACAATTTGAAAATGATTTAATATATTCATTTATTTAAGATAATAATAACTTATGCTTTATTTATTTTACTGTATTCATCCACTTTATAATAGTGTAGTATTACATTAGTGGTAACGAATCGATATACGTCATCGGTAATTCTCAAATTACGAATGTAAGTTACTAATTATAAAAAAAAATTATGTCATAATTACAAATTAACTATAATCATCCAGTAAACCAGTGTAATAATTTGATTCTGACTCCATACATTGCCGATGTGATGTAGGTATGTAGGACACAATCTTATTTTACTTGAAAGGGTTTGGAATATTCGACTCATATTGTGTTCAAAATATTCAACACACAATTGAAAATAGTCCGAAATTTGATGTGCAAATACTGTGTTACACAAAAGTTAGATCCTATTTTAGAAGCGTAGTCGTATTGTTAACGCCGTGAATAACATGATGAACAGCTCTGTAAGACAGACGGATAGATTACATAATAGAAAAGGATATCGTAGATATCGATAATGTTGGAAGTGATACACTTCCAAGATTATCGCTGGTAAATAAACTTATTAATTTAGAATGAGGAAGGCGTTTGATACCACTACGAAATGTTATGAAGAAACTTGAATGCTAAACAAAACGCCTTACTATGCGTTTACATATTGATAATATAGTAACAAAAAAACTAGTAAATCTAAGTTTGGTTAAAGATTTATTTTAAATATATTAGTTTTGTAACTGTACTAAAGCATATAAATGTATGCACAGCATGAATTTATCTTTAAACAGATTTTTTTGTCCATTTTAAACGGCTTCCTACTTAGGAAGCAGCCAGATGCCAAATTACCTCCTTGGTGTAAATATAAACTTTGTGCTAAAACGTGCAGTTAGCTGAAGCTCCCTATACTTATAATAATAATAATATATTTATTTCTTAGAATATGGCACATTTAAGGTGTTATGTTTCAAAATTGTGTTCACATATTCTACCGTTAATCGGCGTAGAAATATTTTTCTTAACTTTAAAATATTGTCAGTAATAAATTTCATTGAACATACACAAAATCGGAAATAACATGCATGTCAAAAATTAGAACACATTATTAAAATTTAAAATTATTACAAAGATTTTGCTATTTTATTAGGTACGTGGTAGTTGCATTGAAGAACAAAAGTAGTTATTAAATGTCTTTGTCATTAAGATAATCTTTTACATCATAGTAACATTTGTCAATTAAAATTGCGTGTAGTTGTTTTTTAAATTTCATGGTAGGTAGTGTTTTATAGATATTCGGTAATTTGTTATAAATTCGAATTGCCATACAGTAGGAATTTTTGCCAAATAAATCTATTCGTTGTTTCGGAACATTTAGTTTGTAAATATGGCGTCTCTGACGTACAACTACATCGTTGCGTTTTTCAAATGTTGCATTATGTTTATCCACAAAGATACAAGTTTCATAAATGTACAGGCTAGGCAATAGTAGGATATTAAATTGTTTGAAAAACGGTTTGCAGCTTTTATAGAAGTGTGCACCAGCTATCGAACGAACACATTTTTTTTGAACCCTAAATGCTCTTATTAGGTCAACCGAATTACCCCACAATATTACACCATAACGAAGTAGCGATGATACAAAACCGTGATAAGCACATAAGGTCGCGCTTAGTGTTGTTACCTGTCGTAGACGATTTAGGGCGAAAACAAATTTATCCAGTCTGTTACACAAAGAGTCAATATGAAGCTTCCAATTGCAATTATAGTAAATTATTAATCCTAGAAATTTAGTAAAGTTTGTTGCTATAACTTTTTTATTTTCGTAATTTATGTCAAGTTGTAAAGGTGTATTATTATGTGTTAGGAACTGAATGAACTTTGCTTTAGCTATGTTAATTATGTAAATTATTGGCTTTTAACCAGTTAGTTATAACCACTAGCAGCTCATTTATATCATTTTCTAGATTGTATTTATTTTTACTCTCAACTATTACTGTTGTGTCATCGGCATACAAAATACATTCATATCTTATTATGTCAGGTAAGTCATTAATGTACAAAAGGAATAACAAAGGACCTAGTATGCTTCCTTGTGGCACCCCAAATTTATTAAGACAATATGTAGATTCCTGGTATACTACATGTCTATCTTCGAGGCTAGGTATTTCGACACATTGCTATCGATCCTGAAGATAACTATTGATCCAATCAAGCGCTAGGCCTCTAATGCCATAATTTTCTAATTTATGTAGTAGTAACTCATGGTTTACAAAATCGAACGCTTTTATCATGTCCAATAGAATAGACACAACGTGAATTTTTTCGTTTAGGCTACATGTTATATGTCTCATAACTTGGAAACCAGCGAGGGTTGTTGATCGGTTTTTTCTGAAGCCATACTGTTCAGCTTTTAATATATTATGTTTGTTTATAAAACTATATATTTTTTATGCATGACTTTTTCAAAAATCTTTGAGATCACCGATATGAGGGATATAGGGTGGTTATTATTAACGTCATAAGTAGGCCTATTTTTATGGATTGGCTTAACAACAGATTTTTTTCAATCTATTTGGAATTTTGCCCTGCATAAAAGATAGATTAATAATATGACTAAGTGGGGCTGATAGTATTTTAGCAGATAGCTTTAAAATCTTTGTGTCGACCTGATCGTAGCCAGTGGATTTTGTTAATTTCAAGGAGTTTATTACTTTAAAAATGTCAGTTTCATCAGTTGGTGTAAGAAAATTGAATTACAATTTTTTTGTAAATGACATGCATATTGAGCTGAAGAATTGTTTTGCTGAATTGTAGGAATATTAGTCAAGTTAATGTTTTGTCGGTGTATTCTTTTTTATTATATATTAAATGGGTAATATTGTTTTTTTGCGAGTGGTCTGTAACATATGGCTTAATAGTATTCCATACAGCCCTGGCTTTGTTTTTAGAGGTATGTATGTATTGTGAGTTGCCGATCTTTTGAGCATGCGCAATACATTTGTTTAGAATTCGCGTGTATTTGACATAATTATTTTTTCTTGAACCCTTGTTTGTTGGCGCAAGACGATAGCTTAAATACAAATGGCGCTTTTTTATACAAGATCGTTGCAATCTTTTAGTGACCCACTTATTTCTTCGAGGTTTGTTATTCAATTTCACATTTATTCTTGGAAAACACAAGTCGTAAAATAAAATTATGATGTCGTGTAAATTATTGAATGCATTGTCTGTATCATCACAGTTAAAAACGTCACCAAACGACAAAGCACTTTAGAATTAAGGTCTCTCCTACTTTCAAAACAGTATTGATGTTTGATGTTTTTGTTTTTATTATTTAATTCAAACGACAAAACCTGTCCAGTTTCATGATCTGAAAGAGCTAAATATAGTACATTTGAGTGGATCTTGTTTATGTTACTTGCTATTAGATCAATGCAGGATTTTTTGCGAGTTGGTTTTGTTATGTGGTTAGTCATATTATAATTACTTAATGTAGATAATAATTATTTTGAAACGTCATTTGTTTTAAAAATGTCTATGTTCCAGTCTCCACGTATGATAATATTTTTATTATTTCTTTTCTGACTAACACAGGCTAGGAGCTGAGCAAACTTTGTCAAAAAAATCCATGTACTAGAATTTGGAATTCTATAGATTCCATATTATTATTAGATTATAGCATAATATTTCAACAGCGCAGTATTCGAAATTGTATTCCAAAGGTTGCACTGGTAAACAAAGAGGTTTACAGTCTATGTTGCGCCTAACTAATATACATGACCCTGCCCTTTTTTGATTACGTCTACTATATGCGACAATAAGCTTAGTAGTGTAATTTTTGTACTAGTTGTATTGTGTGTCTCGAAATAAGCAGTGCGGTGATGAGTTTAAAATAGGAACACTAGGAACTTCCCAGTAGGTATTTATGGTATTTATTAATTCTAATATGTCCAAAAATATGGTATGCATTCCGTGATTATTTACCGAGCCTGTACGTTTATCAAACATGTTATAGTCATAGGTAAGGTTTAAATTGCTATCAAGTATATATACATGTTCATGTGTGACTACATCTAAGTATAGCAGATTATTAAAAGTTTCTACACGCCAGTTGAACAAGTTATAGCAGTTTTTACATTTAAATGTCGGGCAACATTTAACAACATTTGTGTGTTGTAAGGCTTGAAAAGTCTCTCTGATATAGAAAACAATATCAACGTAATTATTAGTAGTTTTAAAATCTTCTTCCCTTAATAGTATAATACAAAAGTCAAAGTGAGTACAATTAGCTATTTTCTTTTCTATCCCTGATAACAGTTGCTTTACATCTCCCCTGGTCGTTATGTAATGGCAGTATTTTAAGTCCTTGTCTAGCGTATTTTCAATTGTAGATAAAATATTGTTTTTACTATCCGCGCTTATCACACATAACTTGTTCTTTTTTACAGGACTGCACGATCGGTTGAGCTCTGGTGTTCTGCTATTTTTAGATGTTTCTTTTTCGGTGGGTACAGAGGGCGCCATCTCACTTGTAACGGAAACCGTTTTCTGTTCAATGCAGGTTGGGCTCTGTGTAGTAATATTATTTGGACTGCTTTCAAACTTATCAGTTAGTCGCCGTTTTGCACTTTTTTTTGCCGAAGTAGCAGAAACGTTTTTACGAAGAGAGGTCAGTGGGCTTTTGCAGACTTGTTTTAAAACTTCGATTTCACGAGATAATTTAATTGGTTTTTTAAGTCAACGTTTTCCAATATGACCCTCTATGATCCCGGGTCCTTTAAGCGGGACGTGAAAAAGCATCTTACTAGGCCGCCATAAGTGCTGGTTACCATGCTGCACTGTCCTTGTTCGCAGTGAGGATGGTGACCAACACTCTTGGATTCTGCTTGTGCTTTCCATCAGGCGGGGCAGAGTCATTTTGGCAGCTCAAATATAAAAAAAAAACATTATCCAGTTCATTCTGTGTACTTTGCAAGCAGGATTTTAATTTATAAATTTCATCCTTCATTTCTTCTCTGCATGAAGATATAATATCCTAGTAACTCTTCAGAGAACGTCGAATTTAATTTTGTACTCGTATCCATTCTCTCTAAATATTTTGCCTTTGAAAGTGGACGTCTAATAGTAACGTTATTTCTGTTCCCATATTTAATCTTATAACGAAACCAACAGTAATGTCAAAAAGTGTAGAGAAGCTCACTAGGGTTTGATCCGTCCACCACGGTCGACAGCAGTTATACGCGTTAACCACTCGACTAACAGTAATGTCAAACAGTGTAGAGAAGCTCACTAGGGTTTGATCGCTCCACCACGGTCGACAGCAGTTATACGCGTTAACCACTCGACTACCGAATAATTGCTAAATTGGTTTAAATTGGTGATTGGTAGCTACGTTTTCCGGTTTTTGAAACAAGCAAGTTGTTAAATGTGACTCACTAGTTAGGAATCTTTTTCACATTCCATTCCTTTGTTCGTAAGTTCGTTAGTCGTTAAGCATTCGTTATAGCACTTATATTAATAGTTTTAACAAGTTTTTTAGAGTCACTGTTTATATTTAGGAAATAAGTAGACGTAATTGTTTTTTTAAATAATTTTGCATCTTATGTCTAAATGCTTCAATAACACTGTCACGCCTAATACGATTTATACTATACACACTAATCACGTATTTAGTTAACACTATTCAACACATCTATTTGAAAAAATTAAAATAGCACGGAACTTTTTCATTTAGGTGTTCACTAGACAGCGCCATCTAGCGGCTTCTATATTCATGTATCAGGAAATAACAACCATATACTAAATTTTCAAGTAAATATTCTCCGTTTCATAGTATTATTTCGAAAATCACGATATTACACGATATTACTAGAATGCATATGGTACTAGCTGACCCAACAGACGTCCTCTAACTTTTTCTTTCTTATTCTTTCCCTAAAAATCATTTTCGGACTATTACCAATATTTAAAAGAAAGAATTAGCCCAACATGTCCAACGTGAAAAGCGTTTCGATTATAGAACTCTAAATAATACCTAAGCTTATCTGTTTAAGGTTTACAATAAATTTTGCATTAGCATTTAGATTCACATTATTTAGGTCATTTCATATTATGCTGGACATAATCAGTATACTCAAGTTAATCGGATTAACTATGATAGCATATCATAACTCGGATCTGGATTAATCAGATGCATATTTACCTAAAGTAGATTTTTGGATACTAAAGTGTGGAAGCGGCTTCTAAAAGTAATTTATTTTTACTAAGAAATGTTACTGATCAGTCACTTGCTCTTTCTGTATCTAAGGATGGAAGTAACTGGTCATCTTTGCCGAACCCTAAAAGAGAAAGGTATAAGCGTGTGTACGAATGACGTCTCAAAATGTGGTTTTTGTTAGACAAAGTTCACTTTTTCTGAGCAAGCTAAACGACAAAATCCTGCTCGGATTGCATCAAGAATTACCTCCACTCTACAGAAGACCACGACTTACTAAAGAATTCTGTTTTTCTGCTAATAAATAGGGTTGGCAGAGCTCTATGGGACGAAGGGATGGTGATTATTAGTATTGATTTGGCAGACCGTATTCTTCTTTGAAAATCATAAAAAAGTACAGATTTACATGTTAATTTAACAACTTTAGACTTTTGAAATTAGAAATAACACTATAAAAGTAATGTTCTAATTAATTTATATAAAATTATGTATAAATTGGCAAGAAAAAACAGCTTAAAAGAAACATTTGATCCAATGTTTGCCAACCGATTTTTTTCTAGATGAACATCATAGCCAAAGCTGGCGATATATAGAGGCGCAATTGGCCTCATTGAAAAAAAAATAGTATGAGAATTTTAGATATATATAGCTAAAAATACACAAATGTTATTCACAAAGCCCACAGGTATTGGTAAAAAAAACAACTACGCTCATAGTTGCCTCCCGGTCTCATACCACTGCCGCCCAGTGACACCCACTCCCACAAAGATGGACGCCAACGCGCGAAATATCCGATGAACTATTCCAATTTGAAAAGTTCACTTCTGTTAAAGCAACCACACTAAGAACCCGAAATAAATACGAAAAAAGTGTTACAATGGAAATATAATAAATATATAGTTTTAATATTTGAAATAATATTCGTTTCCTTACTACGCAGCCTTATGACATTGGACTTCTGATCAAATGGTTGCAAACCCTGGGGGTTTCAAAATTTACTTAACACCTAACAGAAGCGTTTAGCTTAGCTCGAGGGTTTAACCAGAAAACTATAAATTAATGTGTGGCCCGTTACTATAACGTTACTATCAGTCATTATATTCATTAACATGCACAAGAAGCAAGGTTTTATAGTGTTGTTTTTGAAAACAAAGTGACGAACAATCACAGCCCGTATGATTGCAGTAGGCTGTCACCGTAGTATTGGTTGTATGCCGTATGTGTCTATGTATTATAGTATATGACTTTTATAATGAATAATCAAAATTGATAACACGCTGGTTTTAAGAATTTTTAGACCCGACATACAAACACGAATCATCCCATTTAGGACTTTACCAAGGTTCTTAATTTGTTATCATTGTGTAAAGGTAAGGAAATAGTATAGCGTTTAATTAAAAAAATACCGAATCATACTATCGGTTATTATTAAAAATAGTTCCTAAATTACAAGTTAAAGTAAGTAGTGTAAGTTACTTATGACACGTTTATTTGTCATTCAAAATGTTTGAATTTTTTGGAGTTCGTATTTATTTTTCTTAAAATACATTTTCAACGAACAAAAATCTTTTGTAATTTCTGAGAACTGATACCTAGGTACTTATTTTTTTATAGTTAGATACAAAAATACAAACGTTACGTACAGACGGCAAAAACATTTGAAATATTATTTATTGGGGCGTAGACATGTTCCCGAGGCGTCACATATAAATATTCGTTGACGTGGTATACAGATGCATACGACCGTAAAATATTTATGAGGGCGCAATACGCTTGAATCGATCCCAACCTAACAGTCACAACTTTTACCAAAGGTCGTAACTCTACATACTAGCATTATTTTGTCTTCGTCATTTCAACAAAGAGCATAACTCCAATTTCCAAACATTTTAGGTCGATACGCTTCTCCCGATTTATAGGTTTTTGTTTTATTTTATTAGAAAACGAACAGTGAGCAAATATATATGTTTTGTGTTACATCTACTGTTGTTCTAAGATTTTATGGATACAGTGCTTCTAGAGACGAGAGTGGTATCAAAACCTTAACTACATTCATATTGTAACATTGTTCGTCATGAAAATAAAAAAGATGATAAGAAAACCTTAAAAATCACAAAGCATTATCTATATAATAACAATAAATTGTTCGTTTGAAAACACTCAAAAGAACAATGTTATTGCTATTATTTTTTCAGATATCAGTACCTATTAAAAAAAATTGTCAGTCCTCTGGAAATGAAAAAAAGACACAGTCATGGAACATTGACTGTTGCACATAGACTTTTAAAAAAAATTTCAACAACGACCGATGACCCTTGTGACGTAACGGATCGAATTAATATAAAACGTGTAAATTGCAACACTTTATAGTGTGATTGTGTCTATTCTCAGCACAAACGTCTATTAATAATCGCCAATTTTTATATTCCTAGGTCATAGAATTGGATCACCTACACGCACTCAAATAACACAAATTTTAGCAGCCCCGAATCACTTATATTTCTAGTCGTATTGATCTACCACGTGCGCCCGACATTGCAGCTGGTACTTGCTGTAAATACCAATCTAGTGAATATGTAATATGTACATGTATATAAATCATTTAGCTTCACGTTTAAACTTTTTGTTTTACATACACGGGCCTGCACAAAAGTGTTACTACGCGATCTAGTTATTTTGTATCCTTTTAATCAATCTACGTGAAGTAAAGCTCACATCCAATATGTGATATCAGATTTTATAACAAAAATGTTTTTGAATTTTATTGAAGCAATTACGCGAAACTGTAATTAAGGTTCCAATATAAATTGCTTCGGTGTTTCTTTTGTGGTTATATGAATAACTTAAAGTACTTTTATTTTAGCTGTCTGTGTTGTCGAATCAATTTTAATATGAAATGTTGAAGAGCGTCACCAGATTTGTGTGTTAACGGTAATTTAATGGAACACTCCGTACAAGGGTAAGGTCGTTCGCACTCAAGTTGCCCTCTCTGTCATATAAAATTTACTTCTAATTATGATTTTGATGTATCAATATAACTTTTAAACCTTCAAGAGAAGCGAAGTATTTTCTGAAACATTTATAATCTATGAAACTTTCTTTATCGGATTTTGGATTGAGTTCATCAAATATTCCTCGAAGGTTGTATACCTACTTTTGGTACATTATATTAATAATGTAATACATGCACGGACATAACTCAACAATGATATGTATTCTCTCCTTATGTGATTATATATATTATTACTTCGGTATGTATGTAATTAAATATACACTAGCTACGCGACCACGCGCTGCTATGGTTAAGTAATTTGTAATAAAAAGTATTGAGACTTTATATTGAGATAAAAACTATCCTATCTCTCTAGTTGGACTTTACTGCACACAGTGTGCAAGGTTTTATTAAAATCGGTTTATTAGTTTAGGAGTTCATCGCGGATCAAATAATTATGACACGCAATTTTTTAATATAAGGAAGATATGGGTATATATACAGATATTGTACGCATATGTATGCATATGTACATTTGGGTAGGTTTGTCTATGTGTGTATGTGTGTATGCCTATGTGTGTATGTTCTCTCTCATGCAGTATATTCCCAGAGACTTGGAAAGAGGCTCAGATTATCCCTCTGCCAAAAGAAACCAATCCTAAATCCTTTTCCGAGTATCGTCCCATTTCCATACTGCCTTTTTTATCGAAAGTTCTGGAACGCCTCGTACATAAACAATTAAATACATTCCTTACCAAAAACTCCCTCCTAAATCCTCTGCAGTCAGGATTCCGCCCAGGTCACAGCACTGTTAGTGCATTGATTAACGTCACTGACGACATCAGGTTGGCTATGGAGAATGGAAATCTTACAGTACTCTCCTTACTAGATTTCAGCAATGCCTTTAATACTGTAGATTTCCATATCTTGTTAGGTATCTTGCGCTCTATTAACATATCTCTAACAGTGGTTGATTGGTTTCAAAGTTACCTGTTTGGTCGCCGACAGCGTGTGCGCTTTGAAGAATCTTTTTCTTCCTGGTGTAATACATCTGTAGGTGTGCCGCAGGGTGGCGTTCTATCTCCTTTACTTTTCATATTTTTTATAAATTCCATCTCTAAATCATTACTTTCATCTTATCACCTTTATGCAGATGATCTTCAGATCTATACGCAAGCACCATTGCATAACTTGTCGGAAGCTTTTACCACAATTAACACTGATTTGGCGCAAGTGTGCGAGTGGAGCAGGCAATATGGACTAGAAGTAAATCCCTCTAAAACACAGGTCATAGTTGTAGGAAGCCCCAGGATGATATCTCGAATCGACTGGTCACAATTACCGAACATTTTGTTTAATGGTACTGTGTTGCCAATGAGCACTACTGTTAAGGATCTAGGCATTTTAATTGATAACACTTTATCCTGGGGCCCCCAATTGCGGGAGGTCAGCCGTAAACTATTCGCATCAGCGGGGTCTTTGCGAAGACTACGCAATTTCCTGCCGACAGTCACTAAAATTGCGCTTGCACAATCCCTTCTTCTCCCTATACTCGACTATGGCGATGTCAGCTATCTCGATATTACTGAGGAGCAACTTGATAAACTTGAACGCCTCCAAAATTGTTGTATTAGATTTATATTTGGTTTACGCAAATATGATCACGTATCAGAATTTCGCATCTTGCTCAAGTGGCTCCCAATTCGCTTTCGACGGAATACTCATATTCTCACTACACTTTATAATATTATGTTTAATCCCTGTACTCCAACTTATCTAAAGGAACGTTTTACGTTTCTCAATGACACACACAAGATCCCTGAGATCGTCGGAATCACTGGAACTGGCAGTACCTAATCATTCTACCAGGTTTTATGACAAATCTTTTAGTGTACAGGCTGTCCGGTTATGGAATGCATTGCCTTTACCTATTAGACGTGCCCAATCACTGGCCATATTCAAGAAAATGGTCAAAGAATATTACTTGGCTTCTTAATATTTCTTTTTTGTCATTTGCTGCATTTATCGGATATAATCTTTTAATCTAGAAATATATATGTATTATTTATTATATATTTTTATGTGTGTATATGAATATATTAAATGTTACAAAGTGATTACACTTGTTTCCCTGCATTACCTATCTGATTATATTGTTTATGTTTATAGTTATCATTTACTAGTTTTAAGCCTAACACGTTTTGATTCCCACACCATAACTACCCATTAAATTATTTGATTACTGGTCATTATTTTTCCATCCCAAGGTTACCTGGAAGAAATTGCTTTTAGCGATAAGGCCGCCCTTTGTACATATCAAAATTGTAAAGTAACCTTAAGCAATATGTACTGGTGTACAATAAAGATTGATCTATTCTATGTATATAAATTTAGTTATATTATAATTATACGTAGGACACCGACAGCTACCACTAACTCCAGTCACTAAATTCATCGTTAGGTTGTCTGGTAGAGATCGCTTTTAACGATAAGGGATTGTACTTAACACTAACATTAATATTCTATTTAGTCTAATTCAGGCTATTTTTATTGTTTTTATACAATTAAATCAGACTAAAGCACTCAGTTCGGCTGAGGGTACGCGGTTACCAGTGCCTATAAAACTCGCAATACTAATAGCGTCACTTTATTCAATGAAGCTTTGGCGACGACCCTAATATAAATAAATCAGCGGAGACACCCCTTGTAGTAGATTGTGAAATGCTAGTATGTAGCACACTTCTGTCTAACCCATCGGGGACATACATGTGTGAGTATACGTTAACTAAAAAATAAATAAAGCGAACGAATTAACTATTATTTAATATAAAATCATAAGGTAAGAATATATACATACTTTAAAAAGGTGTACACTTTTCAATAAATGCAGGCTGTCAGATTATGACTAATTTAATCTGATCTATACTTGTGCTGGATACGCATATTCTATGTAGAATGCAGTTCTAATCTGACTGTTAGATTCAGTTCTACTTTGATGCTTTGGCGCTAGTTATTTGTGGAGCTAGAGATCGGAGGTTTAATTAGAAATGCCGTTTTGTTTGAAAAGTTTGTCGGGATTGAAATGGCCGCGCCGGGCCGCTCTTTTAGGCATTGACGCTAAGCCAATTTGATTACGTCCGTTTTAAAGGCCCTTTTAGAAAAGGTTTTAATAACTACGAAAAATGTTAAATTCTGATTTGCTGAGTATTAAGATTATAACTACGTTCTAGATCTTTACGTACCAATTAAATTACAGCTAAGTTTCCTTAGAATCGTAAAAAGATTAAAAATAATCTTGTTCCGTAAGCAATAATAATCATTATGGAATATGGCTTATGTAATAAAAATAAACTAATAAGAAAATTTCGCAACAATTTCTTCTGAGCCTCCGGTAGACCTTATTTTTCTCTGTGAGTGACTGCGAAATTTATGGGAGACCCCAACGCAATAAAATACCTTGCGAGAAAATGAAGGAGCAAATCGCAATATATTTGTTTCTTGGTGGCTAGAGGGAGACCGTTTTAGCCATCTGCGGGAAAAATATATTTTATGAGAATGTTCTACGTCTTATGAAGTCCATTCGTTTTGTTTTATAAAACAGATACCTACGTTTGAATTATACTTATTACATAATATTACTTTTTGTTTCTTTAATAAACCAAGGTTTATCGTGCTGTTGTAGACCCGCCAATTTTAGTCTCGCCACGGGAGGGATGTACCTACATTAAGCTCAACAAATTGCTCTCAAACAATGAATTGTATTGTGAGGGGAACATTATACGTGTGTATTTTGGACTTGAAATAGAGAGGTTACGTGTTCGAATTCTTGTCAATATCTTACTAGTTCAACAACAACAACAAACAAACAATAACTAATAACTTGACACACCTCACACACTGGCGTCTGATCCCAAACTAGATAAAGTCTGTACTATGCTAACCAGACTGCTGATAAACATACTCTTGCATTAGGCACTTCTTTTTTTTTTCATAATATAGAGTCATCTTTGTTGGGACTCTAGCAGTTACAATCCATTAGGGAGACAATCTACATCTGCAGTATCACCTACCTCTATGTGATTCTCCATTATATTTTTGCTCGTGTGTGTAAAAATGTTAATGATGGTTAATTTTTTACATTTCTTTTAGATTTTATACATAAACATACCTCGTACGTACCTACCTATAAATGGATTTCAAATGTTGTACCGGAGGAGACATAAAAGAGGTGAGATAAAAAGCTTCTAAAAAACAAACAACACTCGAGTTAACGAAGGGATGGGTACACGTGATTCTAAGAAGAAATAACCAAAAATATACTTGTGTTCCATGTGTATCCACGTATATCTCCCGAGGCTCATTTGTACAAATAATAATAATATCCCGGTCTTATGGCGCGCTTTTCCAAGAAAATAACACAAATATATATCATTACTCCTTATCAAACATATTACTATGTATAAAAATGATATTTGTACATCCAAGTAATGGCTATTAAGGCCTATTATATATTCAAGCAACAAGTCTTAAATACCAAACTGTATAAATCTATAGATATTCGTATACCAGAAGATCCTTCAGCTTTGCGTACAATGAATGTTTTATAAATGTAGACAGATCTGTCCTTTCTTTGAGAGATCATAAATTATTTCGTTACTTTGTAGGCTACGATTGTGTTTTATTTGTCTGTTTACTGTTTAACATAATCAACAATTTCCAGACCCATGAATCTGCTTTGATTTTTGAGAGCTAGATTCTAGAAATTTAACTACGCAATCGATATGTACTTTACGTGCTAAATTTTATATCCTCGTTTGTTCATTTTGACCTACAATCATATCAGTCATATAGTAATGTACACTTGACCCAACGCAATCACGACCCATCTTTAGTATAATATTAGAATCTTACTTTAATTTATAAAAGTCGAATATAAATTACTAATAAAATAAATTATTAATACAAAATTTCGAATTGAATAAGTGCAATATACATTTTTTTTAAAGATTGCTGATCGTCAATTCTACAGTGCCTGTCACTGTTTGCCAAATGTTTTGTTCTATTATATTATCATGGTATGCATTTTTAAGAAAAATTCCCGAACGGAGGAACGTCAAGTTCGGCATAATTAAAGTTTATATATAGAAGAAGTGCAGACAGCTAACACTTTTAAGGAATGTGTTTAACAAAATTTTAAAATTACGTGAAATCGGCTACATCATGCCACCCGCATCCACTATATGTGTTGACCTGTCATGGTACGGAAAGACTATCAGTGATAGTTCAAACAAACTTAAATATGGTCAGTTATTTATGGTCTAAATTCGACCAACTGGTGATCTTTAATAAAAAATAAAGTACGTTTGGACAGTTTTAAACTTATGATTAAGAAGTTGAGTCCTAAGTTGGTCAACTGTACACAAATAAATGTATACATATAGAACTGTACCATATGTTCATAAGTAACAACGACTGACAATATTTTTCCTATTCAAATCTCATGTATACCAACGTCATACAACAATACTTAAGGTAGCGTGAAAGCAACGTTAAGCTAAATAAGGAATTTCTCATCGCGTTCTTTGTGGCGAGCCTAGTCATTCACAAACAATACTCAAGTCACCCTTTGCTAAGCGAACGCACTGTATCGAATACTGATCTGTGATTGGTCTATTTCCGTTGCTATATGGTCTCGCCGGTATTTGGCTGATAGATGTGCATAAATACAACAGGTTACTGTGTTTGTATTTTACAAACAAATAGTTCAAATGGTGCTCTTTTATTGTTTAACATAATACCTATTTACATTTAATAAAGTGGGTACTATTGTGTACTTACTCTAGTATTCGTATATTCAAGTTAATGATAATGTGAAAGGGATATTACATATGTTTGGAAAAATTCCAACTTTGCATACAACACAATCTATAGGTCAACACAATATATGTAAACAGTATAGTGTATAGCAACGTGTATCCGTAATCTTTTTGAAGCATTAGAGTTTTATAATATGTATACTAAATATAATGTTATGTTATATCAAAAAATAAAATGCTAAATAGGCGAGCAAAATGACTATGAAGCGTTGCAAACTGAATGTGAGAGCATATAACCTGACTATAAATATAACAGTAAACCGCAACGACAGTGCCAAGCGCAGTGTCCGCAAATGATAACTGAAGTCTACGTAGCTTAGTGCATTTGTTACAAGATTTCTACCGTGTGAAACTGTAAGTTGGAAAAATATCCGATTTAAAAAGTTCTTGGTTTCGTTTTATGGACATATCATCTCTATAAAGTAAAATACTTGAAAAGAAATCCTGTTCGAGTTAAATGAAAGGATACCTGAATACAGTCTCATTTAATTTTCTCTCTATTACTTTCAAACAAAACTTTAGGAAGAGTCATACATAGTTCAAAAACTATGAGTTTTCAATATTTCTTGATCAGACTTTATTTGAGTAAAAGTGGTTCTAACTTTGAGGTTAAAAAACTAACTATTTAGAACGTTGTCATGTGAATGGCTACAACCCATCAACGAGTAACATTGCAGCGTCCTTATGACGAATCAGTTTTATCCAGTGAAAGTACTTATGTCCCATACTATCTACAAGTTCCTACCTCAGAGAGCTAAAGTAACCCATTTGGTAGACGAATACTACAACTTTGGTCTGTGCCACCGAAGGTTTTCTAATGCTAATAGAGTAAGAAGTTAGAGCCGTATTACGCAGACCACAGTCCTAAAGCATTTTAGCCAAACTAAAAGGAACGTATACGTAGTAGCCGCTTTGAAACTATGTTCTTTTGCATATTTGGTTGTTAGATAAATAATAAAAAATGTGTATGATAAGATGGAGTAGTAAAAGGTACTTCCATTGGTTCGTAACTTCAGAACTTTTCATAAATAATTATAACACTGAAATAGGTGTATATACAGCTCGTAAGAATTCCTAGATATCAATATTTGTTTCAATACTTTTTTCTTTGTTTGCATAAAACTAGCAAACCAATTTAAATCTCAGGTGTTCACCTGAGATTTAAATTGGTTTGCTAGTTTTCGGTTCCGTGGGTTGCCTCTTTTGGCATAAAAAGTGGCTAACAATGTTTCAATACTGGCAACATTTATCGTACGAAAACGATACGGAGGCATATTTTAGCATTTGCTCATAAATATTACAGTCTACGGTATATTTTACTTACCGTTACCCGTATTCACAAATAATGATAAGTAGACTCACAGTGAGCCCGGACACAGAGAGTCGGCAATTTCAATTCCTAAACTATAATTGAGCGATGGACAACGCTATGCTTTCATTAAAAGGAACCCTCATGTAAAGTAGCTCCACAACTATTTTACGCAAAGCATAGCGTTGCAGCGTCGGTGGGAGTGACAGTTGATGAACATTGCTGTTCTATTTCATACCTTTGATTGAACAAAGGACAATAGTTAGGAGAATAGTAATTCGAGATTTTCAAACTCCACCAATTACTACACCAAGAAGAATACCGTACATTTTGTACTCGTACCGTTTACTAATTTGAATCTAATAAAATTAACTAAAAGGGCTTCATAATTCAGGTTTTTTGTCAATTACTTCTGAATGTGATGAAGTCTATTAAAATATTCTAACATATTCTTCCCTCTTTCTATAAATATTTTCTTCCTCTCTGGATGCACGATTATAGTACGAGAGCCCACGACCAAGACCATGTCCATCAGACAGATGCAATGAAACAATTCGGTTAATTTTTTAAAGGTACATGTTCGTGGATTTGCGGTGAATGAAACGATAGTATTACCTTCGACTTTACCGTTTCCAACTCAAAATTTTTGAAAAATAGTAATAGTCAAAAGTAAAAAGCAATGGATTTTTTCTCATAGCAATGATGGAAATATGTTTACTATATGACGGACCGTATGATTATTATTACCAGCCCGAATAGTTTATACAAATAATATAAAATTACATAATTAAAATCAATAGCACGCACTACTTTAAGGCTACCTTGTACATAGGTACTTACTTGTAGCTGAAGTTTTATTTTCTAGTTTCTTCTACGTCCGAGAATCCCTTTCGTTAATACGTTGTGCTTAAATTGAATTTTATTGCATAGGATTTATGTTGGTTTTATAGCAAGCCGTAAAAGTCGGTTCTAACAGATTTATTAAAATAATCTCGGTTTAGTTATTGCTTGGATGTTACACGAACCTTTTAATGTCAAATTAAACTCAATCGTTAATTGCGATCACTGTAACCTTAACAATTATATTTACCGACTTCGGATCAATAGCGCATCCAAGTTATCCACATTAGGGATAATCGCAGGGGTCAACCCGACCGCAGTGCAATGGAGGGGTCTCGCCCTGGGAGCACCATAATACAGTAAAAAAAATCAGAATACACAAACAAATAAAGAATTTTTTTTTTGTTCTTCATGTATGTTTTACTTCTTATGGTAAACTAATAAGTAATAATAATAATATCTTATGCACTAATAGTATTAATAATATTTGTTGATAGAGGTTGTAGCTTCTAGTACTGAGCTAGGCTGATAGCCTGTATTTCAGTACACAGCGGCTCCCATCCTTAATACATAGTAAATAAATTCACAACATTTGTAAGCATAAGTGTTCGTTATTCTAAGACAAAGGAGTTGAAAACAGGCGCATGTATATGTGTGTGTGTGTGTGTGTGTGTATGTGAGTGTGTATGTGAGTGTGTGTGTGAGTGTGTGTATTAGTGTGTGTGCAAGTGTGACGGTTGAGACGGTGTATGTATAACGATAGTTTTAACACAAAATATTTAATTGTATGGTTACTTAATTTAAAATGTTATAGAGGGATTGTCAGGAAATTTTCGACTTCAATATAAGTCATATTACCTGTAGTCTAAACTATAATATTAAAAAGAGGAAACATTTGTGTGTATGTTTGTAATGTTTTCACACAAAAACTACTGGACCGATTGCGATGAAACTTGGTACGTGGATAGCTGGAGACCTGATTAACGCATAGGCTTTTTATCCCGACATTCCCACGGGATCGGGAGTTACGCGGGTGAATCCGCGAAGCGCTGCTAGTAATAAATAATACTAAGAGATCTCTCAGTGTCTACGATCGTATAGTCTTAGTGATTCTTTTTCTTCATAAATAGGATTTACTGACCGGGTATTTATTAAACGTCGTGATGGTATGATGTAGACGTAACCTTTGTAAATAATATTCCTTCATATAGCAAAGTTTCTACCGCACATGGACATGTTGTTTGTGCCAGAAAAAACTTGAACAATATTTGTGTTCATAGCATTAACTGAATATTGACTATAATATTAACGATTCTAAAAACATAAATGTATATAGAAACAATAATCATAAAAGGAAACACATACACACATAATTTACAGGAAACCATTAAATACAAAACCGAAAATGATCCCAGAAAAAGTGTTCGAGAGAAACATTAAAACGGATCTCATAAAAGTAAATAACTTCTTTTGTGTGAGAATACCTTTACCTCACGCGAACTCGTACTTTTCTTTCGGTATTATGTGTGTGAGTATATGACCTACATTATATACATTACTGTTCACACTGTACACTTTTAGTTAAACGAACAAATTATCTTGTGAATTTTTGTTGCGAGTTTACTTGCACTTTGCGGTTGTCTTGCTTTATCTCTGTAAATTTCTTTTGTTTTTGATTTACTTACACGGATTTTGATTTGCGGAAAATCATCGGTATATATTTTATGTATTTATCTCTTGATATATTTAATATGCATTTAAAATATTTTTGGCTCTACCCCTTCTCCCACCAAAACAATGGAGAAAACAATTCCAATCTTAGCTCAACAATATCTTAAGTTAATTAAAGTTATAAGTTTTGGGTACGTACCATTATACTGACGGACATCGGAGCGGGCAAAGTTCACCACATCACATGCCAACTTGGCACTAACGAATTTAGTGTTGTGGAACTCGATGAAGTGTTTATATCTGAAACAAAAGTATGTTATAATAAAACATTAAGAATTACATTTAACAGTAATAAAAAAAAAAAAATTAAAATATCGTAGTATTGTATCTACTACGAACAAATTTAAAAATACATAGTACATAATATTAAATGAAGGAGTTACTCGTATCGAGTTCCGTTCATATAATAAGCATTGTATTTAGATGTTCCGACCAGGCCAGGTGATGAGACCTGAAAAACGGCGGCCTATCGATTGACATTTTAATGTTGTACCTATTCTAATTAGCTTGAAAACTTTCATTGCAGTTATTCGTTCGGCTTAATTTTGCTAGATGATTCGTTATATATTTGCGGTATACCGAGTTTGCCTTAGAAACTCTGACAGGCCTCTGACGAGCTCTCCTTCACGGTTGGGCTTACTACCTCCAAACAACGCTAACCATCAACGCCGGGGACCGTGCGAGGGCTACTTTACCTCGCAGAAACACTGCATGTATACCTCTAAAGCTTCAGCATTTCATCGGAACATAAGTATTGGGACCACTGGGACACATATATTTATGTGTATTCGTATTGTTAGGAACTAAAAGTCTGAAATGAAATAAAATGTGTACTACTTATACGGACCCGCATTATGCTCAAGCACTTTATTTTTACTGATGTACTCCACTTTCCGTTTGTATTAAGAGCATATTTATGATTACAACCCACTGTGACCCATTTAAGCGAAACCTTCTAGCATCCCTAATGTTTCTTATTTTATGGCTGAGTAATGTTTTTGCTAAGTAAAGTCATTTATTTGTTCGGTCCAAATAGCCGTTGGCAAGATATAAAAATCAAATGAATCAACTCAAACGAATAATGGAGACGAAAGAGACGGGGCCGAGGTATATTTAATATCGTTGGCAGTAAGTGAGCATTTTAAATAGAATATAGGATACTCTGTTAGGAATATAAATTATATAATTCGTCTCGCGACATCCTGGCGACAAAGAAGGCAATTCAATTTATTAATTGTAGAAAATTAAAAGGCAGTAATTTGGGTCGTTTTGTTTGATGTAGCACCACATTGCAGCCGTGTCGGGGAGGGACACAAGAGCCTACCAATTACACCCCACAGGGGACTGAATAACGAACTGAAATTATTTTCCTCGAGCTCGCCTTTTGCTCGAAACATCTACTAATTGCTTACCTACATATGTACGTATGAAAAACGTGAAGAAAAATGTACGTAGACATTAATTTATTTAGGTGGTGTATACATGATGTCTGTTCTTAAATGAAAATACTTTTAGTAAGTAGCAACAGCGTTATACAATTTTGATGGAGATAGAAAACATATTTATGCTCTAGTTGAAGAGAACCGATTTAGAAAATACCTCCACCCTACAGAAGATATATTTCAGAAGGTTTCGCAGAAGTGATGTTTGTTAGGAACTGAAGCAAAATTGTGTCCATTTAGAATCAGTGTAAACAAAACATGAAAGGGATGAATAAACTTCTTACAAATGTGAAGTGTGCAAATGACCCAGCGCCCACATCACTATCCGTTATAGTTCTTGTTTACGTCTAAATATCTTCATAGTTCAGGAGTCGGATAAAATAATTATTATCATTTTCATTGTGCACAAAAATAGTCTGTACCCAATTTTCTCAAAAAAATTTTTCAGCATTGAGAACCAATCAAATCAGATTAGGGCACGTATAACAAAGTAAGAAAAGAAGAAAATATTTATTGCTTTGATGAGCTATAACATAAGTATCAGTCACACGTCTTCAGGAGTACCTACTACTAAATACGTTACTAATTCAAAACTTAGTTATTTAGATTATCTTCTTTCGAGGTATCGAGAGGCTCGTGGCTAAGTGGAAACCTAGTAGGTTAGCACATTACAAAGTTAAGTAATACTAGCCAGGTCAGTCTAGCATGGGTGACCATTCTTAACAGATTGAGACCCCTCCGTGTCTCGGAGAGCACGTTAAACCGTCGGTCCCGGGTGCCATACAAACATCTGTGGTATTCGTTAGGGGTAGTTGGAGCCCTAAAAAGTCCGACAACCTGTTTAACTACAGAACTTCGATATTGCCCAGTACTTGGGTTGTGGAGGTCTGATGGCAGTCGCTTCACGTAAAACATCAAAGTTCGGCCGTATCGTAGTTAGACTGAAAGCCGACCCCAACTTAGTAGGGTAAAGGCACGGAGGATGATGATGTACTTATACTAAAACAGATACACAGAATTTAAAGAAAATAGTTAAATAATCTATTTTACAGTCAACCTGTTATCGATCTGAGCTACAGCACGGCTTTAAATGCCGCTTTCATAAATATTTGTTCAGGTCCGGCAATGCTTCAGGTTATAGCCATTAATGGTTTTTTATCGTTCGCAAATATCCGTTTGAATCGTAGTCACCAACGTGTATGGTAATACAAATATGAATATCATGAACAGCTTAATTTTTCATATGGTATTTATTAAATTTCTTTTAAACAGTCCAGTATAATATGATGTAATAAAGGAAGGGTTAATCGCACAAGTATTTTAAATGACTTTAACTTCGATACTTTTGCAGTAATTCAATGGGAATACATACATGCTTATAGAATTACTTTATTTAATTTTTATCTTATGGTGATTTCATCCCGTCTTGTTATATCTTTCAAGTTACAAAATTTATCAAATCTTTTTACATCGTTTCTCGTTTTCCCATCAATTATACCTGCCGAGGAGCTGCCCAATTATTGGTATCTGGTTGTATCACATTTTAAGAATATTCATTTTTTTTTAGAATAAGTATTTTCACAAATATGATTGACTATACACACAGGTTGGCTTTTACTATATCTGAAGAGAATGAATATTTTTTAAATAAAGCCAATAAATGAAACTTTAGGGAAGAATTTTATACTTTAGGGAAGAAATGATATAAGTACATTTAGCAAAACAAAAATAATAATAATAACTTCAAACATCTCATACACGGCCATCTTATCCCAAACTAGGCAGAGCCTGTACTATGGTAACCAGACTGACAGATAAACATACTTATAAAATACTTATAATTGTTATACAAAAGTTTTAATGTGTGTTTTCATTCTGAAATAACAAAATTTATTTACTTTTAATAGGCTGTTGTAAGTGAAAATATGTAAATAAAGAAAGTTTGTGTCGTTGAACATTCGGATATTACAAAGTTTGAAGGCGACGACGCGAACGTCTCGCACAACTTATCAACAACTTTTATTGTGATTTTATTCAGACGAATGAGAAGCTATAGGAAATCCCTGTTTAACACCAACTAAGTAGCTAAGTTAGAGTTGCTTGTTTACTTCTTTTCTATTTATTGTTAACAAGTTTATTTTGTGAATTCTATTTCGTCTCGCGCGAAGAACTTGCTGAATTTGATAGCACTTTCAAATTGTAGACTGTATGCTGGAAGTAGTCTCTTGCACAGTTTGTAAGTAGTATATGGATTTTACTAAAAAAAAATACAATAATAACGTTATTAAAATAAAAATTTAAAACTGCTTATCGCAATATACGTAATGTATTATGTACATTTTGGTTGGGTAGAAGAAGTGCTACAAACAAATTAAAATCAAATATTTACCATCTCCTTAGTTAAAAGATAAAACGTGCCTACAATTTCGGAAGAAAATATGAAAATACAGCTTTTTCTTGCACACGTAATGTTATTTTATTTAGGCTCTCGGTAAACCTGTCGAATCATCGGTAATGGAAAGAAAACATAACTTTTAGTCGAGGCCCAGTTTAAGAAAATGTTTGTGCAGGATGTAGGTGCGCAATTCTTCAACGTGGGTACGTTGCCCGATAAATGTAAAATCAAAAACATTTATGAAACATTACACAAATAGGACGTTGGGATCAAGGAAAAAAATGAAAGGGTTTCACTAAGCAAATACGTCTAGGGCAGGATCTAAGACTTGAACCTAGTAAAATGGACGAGCAACGGTCCCAATCCTGCAAATTATTCTCCCAAGTCTACGCTCTTTGTAGACAAACTAAACCTAAAAATTAATTAAACAATGCACTGCTGCATAGTTTCGGTAGTTATATCTAGTATAAGTTTATACACGAAGACGTCTACGGGGTTGAGACGGGAAAATTAGAGTAAGAAGTGGGTCAAAGTCGAGCCGGGGTCGTCGGCCCGCGGTGGCGTGTCGAGCGTCTAATAATTACGTAACGAGGACGTCGTGACGACATCGTGCTCAACAATATTTTGTTTGTCTACATATTGCACTGGATTAGGTACGAAGTGTTCCTCGCCGACAATCGTATAACATCATTCATTCATATTTTCCAAACTAGTTAAGTAAGGACCGTGAATAAAAAAAAACTGTATAAAAATTTATATTATTAATGTCAAAGATTTATAGTGAGAGTTTTATAGTTGGAAAATACTGCTAAATTATATTTTATTGGGCTTTAGCTATGTTCTTAACTCTTATTCGATTTGATACTTCTTATGTTATACTTACGGAAAGCTCGTCTGAATGAGTTTGCACTTCAGTAATGTCTCACACTCGTATCCGTTCTCCCTCTCCAGCAACTCGATGAAGCCTGTGGAAGTGATGTTCAATAAAGTCGATTGTAATCAAATTAATAGCGAGAATTCGATTGAATCGTGAATCCATTACATTTAAATCATCAACAGAGCCGAGTTGATACACTGTGAGTGTTTCATTAAGTTAATTGAATTTGAGTAGGGAGTATTACACCACTCGAATTACTTGACTCGTGTGTACGCAGGATAGCAGTGCACATCGTCTGAATAAATGACGGGCGGATGTAGATACGTGTTTGGGCCACACCTATTTATGTCTATTAAATCAATGACCACTTCCGTATGGCACCAGATTCCATTTATATTTTCGGGCGTGCGCAATAAAATCAATACTGTGAACTTTCCACGAGTACAGTGACCTAGTCATGCGCTCCATCTGAATAAGGCCACACAGTGCATAAAGTACTAGTGACGTAAAATAATATACAACAGTATCATGTATAACAGAGACCAATTAGAGCCATTACAGGTTTGTACTTCAACGAGAGTGTTCACTCTAAGCTCATTTGAATATCACAGGTACACAAGTAAATAAGTCCCTTGTCACGAATGTAATTATTCTGAACAAGTCCTTGTCTTACAAGGTTTTGTTTTAAAGTGGTACACATCTACATATTACACCGTTAAAGGAAAGTGAGAAATCCTAAGCTAACAACCAAGGGATTAGAGGTATAGGGGTCTGAGGTCCAATCTTTACGGTTCGGTGTCCAGGCACCTTTATTATTTTACATGTCTATGTTATGTGCCCTGCCCAGTCAGCTTATTAAAATTCTGGTTTTAGTACTTAGTTTCACTTGTCAAACTTAATTGTAAGCAATAGCACAGCGTGTACACTATACAGCGTTTAAAAAGAGTTTTGGCATAGTCGGCATTCTAGGTATTTTAATAAAACCGTTCGGTAATATAGTGAATAATAATACTTATTACTAAGCAAACACTGAATCTCCTATTAATTGAAAGAAAATGAAATTTAGCACACACGTTTCTGGCTATTGTACTAAACAAAGACTCGAACTAAAACATTAAGGCTGGATTTAAATTCAATATTTATACATACCAGAAATACCAGCAATGGAACATTGTATAGGCTGTTAAAGTATTTTGAACAGACTACACAGCTAAAGCCTACCACTTGAAAAGCGATAAAAATCCATTTCGAATGCGCATATTTTCCTGCAAGCCGGCGTCCCGCGCGGGCCCGAGACAAAGGCCTGTGAAATTACAGTCTTGCTTTTAAATGCGAGAATGAATCGCAATGTCTCATCCCCTCAAAGCTTTACGAGCTCGTTGTGGAAAACTGCGCTGTGTCTCGCCCATTCTTGAATATACAGAAGCTTTGTGATTGTATCTATTATAAAGGATTGTAAATGATACTAAATAATTACCTATCTTAAAATATAATTTGTCGTGTTGAAATTCATACACTGTAACGTGATACGATTTATGCCTAATGGCTAAAGAAACAGAAATATAATTAGTACCTATTATTTTAAAACACGTCGCTGGTTGGTAAAGTTTAACAATAAAGCACACAAGAGAATAACGCAACAGAGTCGGGCACAGAATAGCTCCAGTGTCCCGAGAGTGAAATTAAAACTAATCGTAACTGAATGTACGCGTCGCGCTAGACTGGATAAGCAGGGTTGCGTGATCAGAATACTTGGCATGCATTAGGGCTCTAAATGTAAATCCAAGAAAGGCTGAAAGAAACGAAATACGTTTAGAAAAACCATTAGTTGACAAACCCACACGAGATTTTTGAACCAAACAGGCCAACCACAGCGAGAATTTTAAAATGTAGCAGCTTCGCTTTGAATGTCGGCATCTTTTCATTTGTAGGATGTGTTGCCTCAAGACAAAACCACCGGGAATTACACTCTTGTTCCTCAAATACGAGCACGGAGCGCAATATCTTTCCTTTTGAAACCTAGGGAAACTCATAAACACACAGTTTGAATGTTATGTTCGTGTTTTTCTTTTAACGTTCAGGGCGACCTTTTTTTGCTTTATTTTAATTATTACGAATAAAGAACTTGAAACCAGTACGCTCATTCTATTTTAATTAAAAACCTTATTCATTCATTTAATATATTTTATGTGAATAGCTTCAATACTGTAGGTACACGAACAATTTAATAATTCTTTCCCTCTCCCAGGTTCAATGATTCGTTCCTTATTAGCCCTGTATTGTAGTATCGGGTAACTAATGATACTGGCGACCGCCCTTCATGAAAAGATACTTGACTGCGCCGTTTTCATTTCTCATTTGTTTCGTGACCGGAGCGCTTGGAGACAGCAGGCAATGGAGACAAAGTAGAGCAAAAATTGCGGGTACGACGCTAATGCCACGGGCGGGTCGAGGTTGGTCCTCTATTGTACTTTATGTCGCACAAACAAGATGTTTGATGAACCCACATTACGGCCAGTGGATCGAATTAGGCTGGTAATTTATCGTATTGTGGTAGCGGGCGCATTGAAAAAGCTGACGACGCAGTGCTTGTTACTCTGCCTGTCGATAGAGATTAAAATTTATTGTACATATAAAAAAGAAATTACCGGCTATAAATGGGGGCTACAGACTTTTCTACTAATACTAATAAAAAAATCTATTCAATGTTTGGCCAGTTTGGTGTCAAATAAAAACGCAGATTGAGTAGATAAATTTGTAGAAAGAACTTTTTAAAATTTTGTTAGTGCGTAGAAATAAAGTTAAAAATTGTGTTCTATAAAATAAACACTGTTACTAAGGTCAATCATTCGATGATGACGAAGCGATACTTTAGTTAAATTTGTATCAAAATATTAACTTACCCATATTTTGAGTTACTGCTGATAAGGCGTCGGTGACGTTAATGGTCAAAGTTGAACTGTAAACAAGAAACTTTGTCTTTATGAAAATATTAATACGCAATCGATTGGAAAGAGAATAGGGTTGGGAACTTACGAGTTACAAACGATCAAGTGGCGATGGTAAGCAGTTACCGGCACCTATAACCTCTTGCAAACCCTAGTCGTCTCATTCGTGTGTTGCCAACCTTTAGTATTAATACCCTCCAAGTACTACCCCTATGTTAAATAACGGTTCATCCAATACATATTACGTAATATATCTTATCTCACCCAGCCATCGAGATATTATAAATATAATACTAACCACACACTTTTATGGAGCTCAGAATTTTCTTTTGACATTCAAATAAAAGAAATGAAGAAGGTTTCAGCTATTTATAATTCAGAGAGACTACATTTTTTATATCCCTCTGGTTTGTGTATTCGCCTACTGTTATATTAACAAGGGTTCTTATTTCAAATTATAATATTTTTAAGGCTTCTATGACAAATAAATGGCCTTCTATATTAATGAGATTGAACATAAAAGTAACAGATTTATATTATTTGTGCAGCAGATGAATTACATTCGAAACACAAAAAATACCTAAAACTTGTTTACGTAGGTAACGAGTAGGATTAATAGTATTTGAAACAGAGCGGGAAGAGTTCTGTCTAAAGTAGGAACGGCAACCAGAAATGGCGTTCAGGATCTATTCGACTTCAGAATCGACAAAATCGTCTAAACTAAGTTTTAAACTTTCATGTTCCATGATATATAATCATTTATTATTAGTATTACATACCTTTGAATTGCCTGACGTTCGAACAGGTTGCACTCGCCGTGGTCACAGACAACCTGTGACCTGGCCGAAACATCAGCCAAATCAAAGATACGTAATACTTATTAAGAACGTGATCGCGTTAATGCAGTGGCAATAGTCTGATGTCGGAGACGCTGCCTGGGCTTAGACAGCTCGACCGTAGCATAACCACTTCGAAGTGCCATCAGCGAAATGGTACCGTCAGATTTTAACACTTAAAAAAAAGTTATACCTTGGTGTGGCAGTTGTGAAATACACCGGTGCCTAATTGAGCCACCAAGTAACCAAGTTTCCTTTCCTGATACTGAGCCCTCTATAGACCATACATTTGATTAGGAAGTACCGTTAACTCAACTCAACGCCTTACATCTCAACAAATATCGTATGTAACACATTGGCATAAAGTTTACTTTCATAAATTCATAAGTTTAGAAGGAAATTTCCCAGACAGTTAGAAGACAAATAAATTGAATATTAAATAAGATGTTATAAGTGAGAAATTATGTTACCTGTAATATTCTCCCCTCTCTGCCGTTACTCTTGTTGCGTTGCGGTACGAACACTCGGTATAAAGTTCCTCGTTACCGCGATACGCCCACATGATGAAGCTTCCTTTGTTTGCAGGACCTGTTAACAATGCGCCTGTTAGTACATTGACGGTTTTTGTTGAAGGACTATTCCTTCCTGGGATTTGTTATTTTCACTATTTCAATGGGAGTTAGTTACTTAGTTAAAGCTACGGCCCTGCTATTTTTAGCGTTGTTGGCAGCTTGTATTTTTCTTTAGTAACAACAACGCTGACTTCGTGACCGAGGCCTAAAAAGTTTGTTAGACGGTCTGGACTACCCGGTTACAAGCAATTCGAGTTATAAGTATGTAAAACTGACCTGCTCGAGCCAATCTATGCGCATAAGCAATATCCCTTACGTTCCATTACCTTCCCATTCAATACCGTGGGAGAGCCATGCTTTGGCACGTATAGGCCAGCTCGACCAGAGTGATACGAGGGCCATACAGAAAATCGGCAGTAAAGCAACGCTCCGTTGTATTTCGCCGAGTGAGTGAGGTTATCAGAGGCCCTAATCCTTCCCTCTCCCCCTCTTCCCCCTTCTCCCTTACTCCCCCTACTCACACCTTAAAGGCCGGCAACGCACTTGTGACTCTTGAGTTGCAGGTGCCCATGTGTCACTTACCATCAGGTGGCCCGTCTGCTCGTTTTCCCCCTATTCCATAAAAAAGAATATAAATATATATATATATTACTCAGTCAAGAAAGTACCGGGAAAAGGTCATTAAAACACAAATATCTTACAAATTTATTGTATCGCCTTCAAAGTAGGCCCCTTCAGAAATAATACACTTACGCCAACGAATAATCCAGTTATCAAAACATTTTTAAAAGCATTTTCCGGAATCGACTTTCTATCGACTGAAAACGGGTGTCTCGAAGTGGTAATTTAAGTTTTGGAAAGAGAAAAAAGTCAGCCGAAGCCACTTCCAGTGAATGCGGTGGTTTTTTGATGGTATTTGTTTTTGGTCAAAAATTCCTTCTGGCAAGAATTTCGAGTGCACAACACCCCGATTGTCAAAGAAAACAGTCAACATGACCTTGACTTTTGATCGACTTTGTCGTGGTTTTTTCCGTTTTGGTTCAGTTGGAAGTCGCCATTCCGAAACTTGTTGACTAGTTGGCATGTCAAACTCGTAAACCCCTGTCTCATCACCAGTAACAATGCATTTTACGAATGTAGGATCGGAATTAACTCGTTCTAGCATGTCCTCAGCGACTTTTACGCGATTGAGTTTTTGAAGAAAATTCAGATCTTTCGGGACTAGTCGAGCGGAAATGTATTTCATGCCCAAGCAATCATTTAAAATTTTATGAATCGATTCATGAGACACAGAAAATTCAGCGGCTATCTCCCTCAAACTTGAATGAGGATTTTCACTCACAATTTACTTCACTCTCCGCGTTTGAATGCACAGTGCATACCACTCATATGCATAAGTTTTTGATAAAGTCGATTCACCGTATGCTTTCTGTGACGTTTTCAGCGTCTCTGAGCATGAAATTCTAAATGCAATGCAACATTCGAGACAAACTCTTTCTTCGATGTTTTTATCTAAACTAATATATATATATTATAAAGAGGCGACATTTGTGTGTATGTTTGTAATGTTTTCACACAAAAACTACTAAACCGATTGCGATGAAACTTGGTATATAGAAAGCTGGAGACCTGGATTAACGCATAGGCTACTTTTTATCCCGACATTCCGACGGGATCGAGACCTGATCGAAAGAAAACCGTTGTACCAACTTAACCACAAAAATAATTATTTAAATGGAATTTGGAATTAGAATTAAATTATCAATTCCCGATACTTTTTTGACAGAATGTATATAATCCCAATTTTCCCGTCTTTAATTTTTTCCTTCAAAAGGCTTCCTCCTATTACGTGAGTCGCAAAATGTAGGTGTTTAATACGCCTCTGGCTACCCCTTCCGGGATATAATCGTGAGTGTATGTTTGTACGATACACCTTTACGGTCTGGTACCTCCAGTCTCACACCGCTGTTCAAGCATAATTAATTCAATGATATTTTTTAAATTAGTACGTATGTATCTATGTAATGGAATCTTTGAATTTGATTTTCACCCACTTTAAAATGTCGGATTGAATTGAAACTTTGCACACTTGTAGTAGCCCCCCACCCATTAAGGAATTGATGTATACAACATGTAAAAGTTTCAAATTTATTTTTACAGTAATTGTTAACTCTTTTCTAGTTTTAGAACTAAGCATATAATTGCAAAGTGCTGAACTATATAGGTATATGTTGCATACTATGAAGCTCTTTCGTGACAAGACATATTGCTGTAGAAAAATTCAAGCTGACCCCGTATAGCATAAGAACTTGGTACGTGGTTAAGCATTCGTTACAGAGTGACTTCAGACAATTTATACCTTGACCCATCTTCACAATCAAGTAAGTAACGCAGGTAACGTTTGAACGACTTACCTATATGTATAACCTATATGTTACCTATATGTGTTGTATAGTCGTTTTATATGAAAAGACTTCCGTTCGTTCCTTTTTTTCGCTTTCCATAGGGGACGTGAAATACGTATAATGATTTTTTCTGGTATCCGGTGTATTGTGATTCCTTTGCCTTTATTTTTTTTAAGAAAAGTCGCTATATTTTTCCTGACTACGTTTTTATAGGGTGCACGAAAATAATATTATCTATAGTGTAGAAATCAGAAAGACTCGAAACAGAAATTATATACTTGGCAAACTTTTGTTATCGCAATTGTCTAGATATGGAATAAACAGAAAAATAATTATTGAAAAAAGGAAAAAAATAAAGGAAGAAAGAAAACACGTTTCTGTAGCCAGAAGAAGACGAAGATTTTCGTGTTTCTCGTTTCGTTAGAAACCATAATATTTTTTTATCAATAAAACGGATACTCTGTTAGAAGATTTCTTTTGGTTTATACATTACTAGGAAAGGCCCGCAGTTTCACCCGCGTAAGTCCCGATCCCGTTTGAATATCGGGATAAAAGGTAGCCTATATGTTAATCCAGGTCTCCAGCTATCTACATACCAAGTTTCATTGGCGTGAAAGAGTAACAAACATCCATACATCCACACATCCATACATCCATACATCCTCACAAACTTTTACGTTTATAATATTAGTAGGATAGTAGGATCATGTATATTGATATAATAAATTACAGGGCAGGCTCTGCCTAGTTTGGGATCAAAAGGCCGTGTGTGAGGTGTCTCAAGTTATTATTATATTAAAATTCCTGTATTTTGCAGCCTGCATTATTTAAATAAAATCTACTAATAGACCTTTTTATTTTCGTAGATATATCTTCTAGATACGGTAGTCGCCGGGAGTTACCTCCCCATAGAGGTATTGCTACTTCTGTTGTACAGAGTGCACCGCAGGAAGATAATTTCGACAAAGGTAAAGATTAATATTTTAACCTGTTAAGTTGTTACGTACATTGGTAGGCAGGGATAAATACGAGAAAACAATCTTAAAATTATCACAATCTCATACCTACATATTTGTCACATTAAAAAAAACTTTAAAAATAATTTTCACAAATGTACAGATTCTAACAATTCTTGTCATAGATATGTTTACTTTGACATTGAAGGGTAGGTACGTTTGTAGAGAAGCTCTTTTAGATTACCCTGTCCAACCTGTAGCCTAGATTGTTACCTCGGGCTGGGCGTATAAATAGCTGGTTAGCTAATATCAGAAAATCTATTCTAAAAAAAAAAGAACTAGCATTTGCTTGTTAAAAAGTGATTGCAATATGGCCACTTCAATATGCCGCCATTACAACACAATAAGAAAGTTTCATATTCCATTATCAAATCCTACCCTATCGATTTTGATGATATAGGTAGACAAGAGAGGGATGTCTTTACAATTTCTGACCGGACGACATACAGCGTCGCTCAACTTTGACCTATAATCCGATTGAGTAGTACTCAGTCCATAAAATATTCTTACTTCGTGATACCCTTGTCATATGTGCCAGTTAGTCACTTGCTTCCCGCTTTTTTTAACATTGCTGTCAAACTAAAATATAATGTGTTAGACAGGCCAAGTTATTAAAGTTACAAGTATTTGAACATTACCAGGTACTGCGTAACTGGCCTGTACTGTAACTAAGTGATATTATCTACCTACATAATATAAATATTTTGTGTCATATTTTGTTTATCGGTATCAGATGCAACTATTATAGTTGTTTAATCAACTACTATAGAAATATTTTCTATGCTTATTTTGTAGTTTGTACATGGTACACATAAGTTTATTACAGGATTTTAAAATAAAGGTGACTTTGTCGTTTATGAACGAACGGGTTATCTTGTGTATTCAAGTCCCACTAATATTATAAATGTGAAAGTTTGGATGGATGGATGTTTGTTTCTCTTTCACGCAAAAACCACTAAACCGATTGCGATGAAACTTGGTATTTAGATAGCTGGAGACTTGGATTAACGCATAGGCTACTTTTTATCCCGATATTCCCACGGGATCGGGACTTACTTACGAATAAAACCGCGGGGAGCTGTTTACTATAATAGGAACACCGAGCGGTTATTTTAACACCTTTGAAATACCCGTACAACGCAAAATATGAAATCACGTAAATTCTTTTGCTTGGCTTTTGAGAATCGCACCTTAATGACGTGTCGTTTAATGTTTTGCAACTAAAACTGCAATGGACTGGTTTACTTGTTTAGGTTCATTTAAAATTACACACTGCGACAAACTTTAGAACTTTATTTTTTAAGTGTAATAACCAGACCAATCTATATTATGATTTATGTTTCTTCTAGACTACAACTTATTAATATTTATGATCAGAATATTGTTACATCTTCACTTAGTAAAAAGAATCATCCGTATCTGCTTCATAACGAGCAAATGTGTTGATGTTAAAGACGTTTTTGAAAGATATCTTTAAATAACTTAATTATTCGTTTCTTAAATAAAGAATTCTTACTTCGTTGTTTGGGACTTCTTCGTGCATGCAAAGCACATTGCAACATCGTACTTGCTTGCTAATCCACTGTTTAAAATATGCGGTATTACTAATATCCTATACTATAATTTTGACTGGGCTGTTGGTCTAGTGGTTAGTGACCCTGACTGCTGAGCCAGAGGTCGTGGGTTCGATTCCCATCTAAGCCTGGGTGTTCTTTGTGTCCGTTGTTTGTATGTTTGTAAAGTCCCCTGCGACACAGGAGTAAATCCTAATGCGGGAGTTGTCCTTAAAAAAAAAGAAATAAAAAAAAAAAAAAAAAAATATTTTGTTAGTTTCATTTTACCTAAACGTTTTAACAAATATAACAAATATCCTACTAATATTATAAACGTGAAAGTTTGTGAGGATGTATAGATATAAGGATGTATGGATAATTATTACTTTTTTACCGAACCAATTGCGATGAAACTTGGCATGTAGATAGCTGGAGACCTGGATTAACACATAGGTTACTTTTCATTCAGATATTCAAACGGGATCGAAACTTACGTGTGTGCAGCTACTTCTTCATAATATATTATGATCCTGATCTTAAAACTAGTGAAATAAAAAAATAAAAAATATTCATCTACTACTACATCTAAACACACTTGTTAAAATTAATTGCCTAGTCTTTTTCATCGTAATACGTAAAGGATAATCTCGGCAAGCGGCTTTCATTTCACTCAACCATTTCAATTGCAATTAAATTTGGGGCAAATTGAATCGAAGCGGATCGGGCGCGGCAACCAAGTGTTCAACAAATAGTCTGCTCCAATTTATTTCCATTGCTGATAATGAGATACGTTTCCCAACGAATACGGTTCTTATAAAATGCTCTTTAATTTTCATGTTGTTACGTAATACAGAAATCGCTGAAGACATTCCACTATAACGTCCACTACAGAAACGAATCCACAATTTGAACGAGAAAATTACTTTTTTACGCGATTTTTGAACGCCATTTGCAAGGCTCGCTGTCAAGTGTCAATTTTCATTTGAGTATATTTTTAGAAAGCCACCGAAACCAATTATGTTATTAGAGAAAAACGTTTTGAAAAGAACACATTAAAACTGGGCTCACGGGTTTAGTGCCTTCAGGGAAATTTGACTGTTAATGCCTGCTGGCAAAGAGAAAACAGGAATTGTAGAAAACAGAAACTACGACTGTGTAAGGCAAAGTGTCAGTCATATTCGTTTACAATGCGTCTGGACAATGTATTCGACAGTGAATTGAAAGGTAGAACTTGTATTTTTTTAAATAAATAAGTTTGAAAATAAGCATACGATCCACCTGTAGGATAAAAATGCCTCTAGGGGGTTGAATCACATGAATTTCTGGCAAACAGGCCCTAAAAATATTAAAAATATAAAATCAACAGTCATCCTACTGGATGACTCACTGTTGAAGTAAAATTTTCATACAGATCAATCTCCGCTTGTAACTCTCAAGGTGCAGTTTAATATGGCACTCATAATGTCGAACAGAGTGACTAGCTAGACTGGGAAGGTGCAATTAATAAAGACTTAGAGACTTGTCGATTGCTCTAATCCACTTCTTCTTTACGATAACGCTCGTCCACAAATCGCTCAATAGACCGTCTCTAAACTACAGGAGTTAGTGATCTAGATTACTCTAAATAAACTGACTCGACTGGATAATTTAGATACATCTGCTGATTTACATTTTTCTTGGAATTAAAAAAAAAATTACAGGGAAAAAATTTCAAATAAGCGGTGGTGATAAACGTCTGTAGAGAATTAGTTAGATTCCCGTTTTCAGAATACTACAGAGAAAGCATCAATGAGTTTCCATTAAACCTACACCGACAATAATGGAAACCCTTTTATTAATTAAGCATACACTTTTCATAAAAAAAAAACATTCTAGAAACACTTTGATGCTTGAACTTAGCCACAGCCTGAATCCTAAAAGTCATAATTATTTTACAAATCATAGCAATAAGTCTGATTACAATTGTTAATATCTCACAGTCAGTCTTCAGCAAAATAATTAGCTTAGGAATAAAATACGAATTAATAAGCAAACTTAATGTCGAGAAGTAGCATACTCACGTAATGTGCTAACTGCATTTTCTTTTGACTCCAGTCTCTTTTGACTTGATAATAGTCGCTGGCATCTGTGGACAATAATCAGAAATGATATAAATATCAGAATCATATTAAACGCTGTTTGTTACAAAGTATAACATCATTTCAAAAATTGAGAAATCTTGAACGACTAAAAGTCTCAACGAGACCAGTTTTTTTAATTTTTACTAAATGATTAAACTCAAAATCAATGAGAAATTGTGTTAGCTGCTTTTAGCTTCCCCGAAATTAATTACTTTAGAAAATCTTTCTGTTTATGGTATAGGGGCCACACGAGCAGATAGGTCACCTGATGATAAATGACTCACAAGTGCGTTGCCGGCCTTTAAGGTGGGTGTAGAGGAAAGGTGGAATAGGGGAGAGGCGGGTAGGGAAAGTCTAAGGCCTCCGGTAACCTCTCTCACTCGGCGAAACGCAATGCAACGTGATTTGTAATACTTAGTTTACATGGAGAAGTGCAGAAAGTAAAAAATTGTGATTAGTTTAAAAAATATATAAAAAGGTCTATTAAAAGCTAGACCTGTGTAAGTTCATAGTAGTTCTGTAGTCATAAACTTAGTATACTAAGCCTATGGGTCAAGTATACTTAAATGTCACATGTCACAATGTGATGTGTGTACATGTCACTGTTGACTTGTCTGAGTACGGTTAGTCTACATAATAGAGTGAGATCCCAGTCACCCCAGACTTACGTGATTTTAGGAAAGATGATTTTTTTAGGATCGGTATAACATAAATATAGAAAGTAATGGATACTCGCTAAGCTGAAAGCGGGGCCGTTTTACAGGTAGCAGGTATCAAAGGTGGAAAAAAAATATGCTAACTTACGTCATTTTAGGAAGGCTGAATTTTATATATATTAATAAGTATAATATTTTAAAATATTTTCCAATGAGCTAGACAAATCTGACGGGCCAAACATCCTCCCAGACTCGTTAAAAGTTCCGCTGTGCAAGGAAGCGCGAGAGCATTAAGCATTATTCAAGCGTATAAGTACAAGTGAGATGCACCCTGACGCGTGAATATCTCTCTCTTACAACTCTCGGCTACTCTGAGTTAGTGTGTTGATACTTAGGGTTCCGAACCTTAAAAGGTAAAAAAGGAACCCTTATAAGATCACTCTCTGGTCCGTCTGTCTGTAGTTTTTATTAGGTGTATAAAAATCAAGGTCCTGAGTCAACACGATAAAAAGATATGGGCAAATTTACATTTTCGCGAAAACTTGTAAGTACCATAATTTACCCTAATTTTCAACTTTTTTTATTTTTCGGAATTTTCCCGTTACTTATGCTGTAAGATCTTGCTTTTAACTAAAATTAACAATTCTAGGTCAAGTACCCTGGGTTTTGGTTCGAAAACCTATAGGGTCCCATTTACCTAGAATCATGAAACTTGGTAAGAAGCAAGGTCTGACGACACAAGTGAAGGAAAAAATCCGAAAGTCGTTAATTTGGCAAAAGTCTTTGAGAATTGATTCTCGAGATGGACGTATACAAGTTTGTTTGCTTACGGAACCCTCGGTGCGCGAGTCAGATTCGCACTTGTCCGGTTTTTTTTAGTGTATATCACTGTTCATACATCTGATGTTACGGTTCATTTCTAACCTAATATTCGTGAATGAGAAAGTGAATAAATAAATAAAAACTATTTATAATAAACGAGTGTAAATAGTAGTGTTACAATAATTAAAATTTTTTATAGTGTTTATGTAATTTGAAATTATCATACATCTGAATATATAATAAACGAGTGTATATAGTAGTGTTACAACAATTAAAACTAAATATAATAAAATGTAAATAAAAATAATATTGAATTGACTTGAATAATGCTCTTGCACTTCCTCGCACAGTGGAACTATTAACGAGTCTAGGAGGATGTTTGGCCCGTCAGATTTGTCCGGCTCATTGGAAAATATTTTAAAATATTATACTTAACGTAAGTTAGCATGTTTTTTTTCCACCAATACCTGCTACCTGTGCAACGGCCCCGCTTTCAGCTTAGCGAGTATCCATTAGTTTCTATGTTTATGTTATACTACCGATCCTAAAAATTTCATCTTTCCTAAAATCACGTAAGTCTGGGGTGACTGGGATCTTGGACTATAATGACAGTACACATTGTTATTTCAAGTCAACGATGTAAAACAAAACAGTTAAAACTTAATTATGGTTGACATTCGACCATCAGGCGATCTCTAGTTATAAATTGTTGGTAAAATTTATGACTTAACAAACATAAACTTTAGCATTAAAAATAAAATTACAGGTATAAAATTCAAACCCTATTTTTGAGTTTTAAATACAGCATAAATGATCTCGTTGTTCAATAATTTACGGGAGAAAACCTTAAGGGTTTTGCATGGCACTGTCGTCTTAGTAACTTTCTAAGTGTTATTAATAACAATGTTGAGAACAGACGATTCTATGATTAAAATATCTCATCGTGTCATCTTAAACATTGCATATCTTGCCTTTGTCTCAAAAACAACAAGTAAATATTAGTTCTCTACCCAGCACTAAACAATCTTTATTTTTCATGACCGCTTTCCGCCTTTTACAACATAATGGTGAGTACCATTACCGCTGAAACTAACCTTATATGCTTTTACCTTCTATCTTCCTTACTATCCGGTTACAAATACGAGCAAACATATACCAGGCATATACAGATACTCTCAACACCATTACTCTACATACATGTATTAAGAAATTGAAGAGTCCCTCTTGAACACAATACGTTGCCACCTTCTCAGACAATGCAGGTACTTTGACAGCTCTCACGTCATACTTGAGACCACGCTCTGTGACTTACTGTGTCACATAAAAGACATTGTTATCCTGGGCAATTTCAAAGTTCTGGACATCCTTTTAGTTTACACACCCCGCAAATGAGAAGTGTGGTAAGCTATTATTACCGTCCATAAATACTCGCACCTTGTTAGTCGTACGACACTTCTCACTTCCCTGACGAATTGGCGACCATCTATTTATACAACACTTTGTAAGATGTAAAAGTGGTCAATAGAATAGAAAAATACGTTGGCTCTTCTTCGAGCAAACATTTGCTATGTCGATTTTTTATACAACAATGTTGGCATATTAGCACGCGACCTGACCTCAACAGTGTCGGTTAGAAATATCAGTATCATTCACACTTGGCATACGCCTATCTAATGGTATAATGGAGCATTGGCGACAAACACAAAAAACACTACGCTAGGAGAGTGTGTTGTAGTTCTCTAAATACAGCCTAACACCGCGGCTGGATGCTTTATTCCATGATAAAGGGCCGCCGTCGGGTCCGAGACTAGTCGGCCATCCCGCAAATACACACGTTCGTAAAACGTATATTTTTAGTAAACTACGCTATTAGTGATTATTAGCCCCACTTCCCTCTGTAAAATGGAACTGCTTCCGAAGTGGGTTGGCTGCAATTCAACAATAATCGATTGGCCCTACCAAAAAACATTTATCTATTATTATCCTTTAAGTCGGTAACCGATTCCAGTATTGTGTTGTATTCGCACGTAACTGGGACAATCGGTGTAACCTTTACCAGAATTGGAAGTCAGTCTAACCTCAGTGTTTAACCAACTTGCATAATTTCTTTAGTAGGTACCTGTGTAAAGTTTTCGAGACCTACTCCATAAAATTAATCAACAATGTAAATACAATTTTCCACCTACGACGTATACTTCTAATTGGTTGGAAACGACATTTCATTTGTAATGGAACTTGTACGGCGTTTCTAATTAACAAGTCAATGTTAACACCTCACTAATTTAGGCCTTCGAGGCACCAATATGCGCTCTTAATTACTTATTGAAATACCTACCCTCGACTGAACGGTCTCTATCGTTGAAAATTTTTGAATCTTAACAAATGAACCTTAAACTAATTTATTTAACGCTTTTCTATATTTCACTCATAGAGTAGTATTAACATAGTATTATAGGCTAAGTTAAGAAATAAGATATGTTCTAGCGTCCCGATGTGTCGTGATGAAAGGCGAGGCGTAACGAAACGACCGCTGTTGTTTTATGAGCATATGAAGCTGTTTTGCCTCAATTCTAATATTCATTAATGTCTTGGAGTATAACATACATTTGTCTTAAATATCAAATAGACAATTATATATTTTCTAGAGTTTCAAAATGAGCAAATCCTGAAATCGATTCATTTACTTTTGCTAATTACAATACACATCAAGTTTTTTACGAAATCCATATTTATTAAACTTCGTAATAAATATTGATTAAAGGACGTTCTCGTCGCCCACGCTTTCAATGATCATCTCAGTAAGTTTGGGGAATTCAGCATCAAATTAATTACAGACGATTCTACTTTCAGGCAAAACTACTACTTCAAATAATATTTACTAAATAAACACTAATCATCATTTTATCGTGGGAGAGCCATGCTTCGGCACGAATAATAATAACTCCACACATCTCACACACGGCCGTCTAATCCCAAACAAGGCAGAGCCTATACTATGGTAACAAGACTGCTGATAAACATACTTATATATTTCTAAATAATGAATGAGCCGGCTTGACCGGAGTGATACCACGGCCTCACAGAAAACCGGCAGTGAAGTAATGCTTACATTGCTTTTTGCCCAGTGAGTGATGTTACCGTAGGCCCTAATCCTTCACGCCCAATTCGGTTTTCGAGCGGGGCGTTCGACGGTCGGTGCTGTGTTGCGCCGGGGGTTGTGACCGAAGAGGTAGTGAGCTGTGGCGGCGTGCTGTTGGCGGTGTCGTTGGACATCGCCAACGCGTTCAATAGTCTGCCATTCAGCTGCATCAGGGAAGCACTCCACTATCACGGAGTGCCAGGGTACCTGAGGCGGCTAGTGGCAGACTATTTAGAGGAGCGTACCGTCATGTACGAGGACCGAGATGGAGTTTTGGGTGCGGTGTTACGCAGGGGTCTGTCCTTGGACCACTCCTGTGGAACATGGGGTACGACTGGGCCCTTCGAGGTGACTTCTCCCCCGGGCTGGGTGTAATCTGTTACGCCGATGACACTTTGGTCACAGCCCGGGGGGTGAACTTTCAGGAGGCGGCATGCCTGGCCACCAGAGGAGTCTCTCTGGTGGTCGGGTGCATCAAGGCGCTGGGTTTACAGGTAACCCTGGATAAGACGGAGGCCCTTTTATTTCATGGGCCCCGTCGTGGTCCACCCCCTGGCGCCTCTATCGAGGTCAACTCGGTCCTCGTACCGGTTCAGGCCCACATAAAATATCTGGGCCTGATCCTCGACGGTAGGTGGCGCTTTGACGAGCACTTCCTGCAGCTTGCTCCCAGGCTGGTCGGCGCTGCGTCCGCCCTTGGGCGACTCTTGCCCAATTTGGGTGGACCCAGCGTCGCTACGAGACGGCTGTACACGGGGGTTGTCCGGTCAATGGCCCTGTACGGTGCACCGGTGTGGGCGGAGGCTCTGACCGCCTAGGTATGGGGCGAGCCTCTGGCGCCCTCAGAGGGTGATGGCGGTTAGAGCCATACGCGGATACCGCACCGTGTCAACAGAGGCGGCGGCGTGCGCGTTGGCCGGGACTTCCCCGTGGGATTTGGAGGCGGAAGTGCTCGCCGAAGTATATCGGCGAACGGCTGAGTTCCGGGCGGGAAGCGGCAGTCGGCCCCCGCCCGAAGAGGTACTGCTTCGGGAAGTACCTGCACTCGGTCGCTAGGAGGGAATTGAGTCCCGCCTGTCACCACTGCGACTGCAGTGAGGACTCGGCTCAGCACACGCTGGCGGTTTGCCCCAGTTGGGCGGCGCAGCGTCGGGCCCTCACTGCAGTCATCGGAGTGGATCTGTCGCTACCGACTGTCATACGCTCTATGGCCGGTAGCGACAGGAATTTTACCGCGGTCGCAACCTTCTATGAGGAAGTCATCTCGCAGAAGGAGGCGGCGGAAAGGGTCCGGGAGGACGACCTCCACTCGGACCTAATTCGCCGCCGCGCGCTTACCAGCGCCTCATGCCGCCCTGAGTGTGGCCGCGGGTGGACGGGACTGGTTTTCACCTTCACCCGCTATAGTGGCCCCCCGCGAGGAGGTGGCGTCCGCGTGTGCCTGGACGTCGCCTAATTGAGAGGTTTTTACCCGAAGGTGGTGCCCGCGCTTTTGCGGGCAGGCGCTAGGAGGGTTCCGGATGTCTTAATAAAAGCTGTTCCCGGATCCCTCCTATTTAAGGCGCAGTACGGCACACCGTGTGGTTTTAGTCGGTTCGATTCCGACACACCGCCCCATCGTAAACCCCGGTGGGGTGACGGACCGAGGGGGTTTCCACACGCACAAAAAAAAAAAAAAAAGCCCTAACCCTTCGATCATCCCTCTCCCCCTATTCCTCCCTTCCCCTATCCCACTTTAAAGTTCGGCAACGCACGTGCGACTCTTGAGTTGCAGGTGCCCATGGGCGACGGTAGTCATTTACCATCAGGTGACCCGCCTACTCGTTTGCTAACTATACCATAAAAAAAATATATTCAGTTTTCAAGGAGCAAATAACAATAATATATCTAAGGTAGAATCAAATTGTGAGCGTAGTTCTGATATTATTTAAATTAGATTTGCCTTTCAATTTTAATTCTACATTTTTTTTTAACGTAATATATAGAGAGCGAAGGTGTCAAGACAGTGTGGTGTTCAATTTTCTGAAGCAAATTGCTTATTGGCGTATCACGTGAGTATTTTAAGTTACTGTTCTAGTATAACGATGTAAAAAAATATCATAAACTAAAAACACTTGATCATAAAATAGGGCGAAACATATTTACAACATACAAAAGCAAGTCTACAGAAAACGCCGTAACATTTAAACTCTTGACCAGACTCTTGTACATTATAAAACAATATTGGATTATTCAACAGATACGTATTGTATGTATATAATATATATATAATCTAATACAGAAAATGTAAAACCATTGAAGGGCTTTGTATATTTCTTAGTATACTTTCGTATTGACCCATATCTTATACACTATGCAAGGAAAACCTTCCATCAAGGGACAAAGAAACACGGAAAATCCTTAATAAACCATGTCAATGGATAGCCATTTAATTTTATCTTTTTTGATGTAATCTAGGGTCGGGCAAATTGTTATTTGTTTTTTTTAGAAAATTTCGATTAGCACAGAGTCTGAGTAAACGCCAATGTATTCGATTTCTGTTTGCGTTTGACCATCTGGTATACTAAGTTCATCCGTTTAGTTTTTGCGTTTTATGTTTGATCAAAGTGGCAGGATGATGGCGGTGTGCTGTTGTTTAACGCTTCAAAAATCAAAAGAATGAAACTACTTCAACGTCAGATATCAGAGGTGTTACAATTTCCATTACAAATACGATTAGAATTTTATGCAGCCATTTTACACAGAATGACGATAAGGCCATTGCATTGACACATTGTACTCTCCTGTTCTGTTACACTCCTGTTACACTCCTGACAGTAGCGGCAATAACCACGTGGAATAACTATTGCGTTGTCGTACCCTAACATCATTAGAGCTTGATCCCCGTTTCCATACTTCTTACTTTTCGTTCACATTAGAAATTAATTATCAGTAGTTTTAAGGGTGAAGAAAAAATGTAACAAGTAAACCTGCATACTTGAGAGCACAACTCTAAAAGTTTCTCAAGCTCAAGGTCAGCTTAGACGACTATAGCCTAACCTCTATAATAATTGACGGAGTCTCATGTATTAGACATACATTCTCTACCTTATTGCCACTACTGAAGTGATAGTTTTTTATAGTTCTGATTAATTCATCTCCAAAAATGAAGTTATGTATGCTTCGCCTTACTTTTAGTTACCTTAAACTAGACGATTTCATAGTATAGCTATGAAGTAAGCGAGATAAACATATCGAGAGGTTTGATTGATGATGTGTATTTGTACATTGATATGCGACGTCAGAATATGTAATGGCGTCGACATATCAATTTATCACACTGATTATATTATACGCGATTTCAATTCAACGTACTTTTAACTTTTAACTTTAATTAATGACTTCCAATTGTATCGTGCTTTATTATGTTATATTGTAAATTATTTTTTTTTCACAATTTTATTTAGTGCAAATTAGAAAAACATTTTTTTTTCCTAAATCAATAAATGAATGTCTATCTTGTTTTAAATAAATGTTTTAATTTGTAAGACGTTGACTGGGTCCCTTTTGTGTTCCCTTAGACTTGTACACAGTGATTAATAAATTTTGACATCGTACTTGAATAATTTTAATTCTCAGGAAGATTGTTTTTAAAGGTTTTTTTTTTTTATTAGTTTAATTATTTAGTAATTAAATTTTATTTTATACTTATAGGATTATATTTTTTTAGGACCGTAGTCACGGTTAATTACACCTGTTCCTTAATTTTATTAACCTTCAAAATTATTGTATTTTAATTAGCAATGTTATTATTTGTATTGTGAATTATTTTTATTTTAGTTGAATTCCATTGTTGTCATTGTGGTTTTCGTACTTTATTATTATTACTATTTTTATTTGTAAAATATGAGTTTCCCCTGCCTAAGGTTAACGTGCCCTTATTGCCATAGTTCAGCGCGTACGTTTAGCTCGCATGGCCTTAAAATTCACATTGGGCATAAACATAAGGAAGTGGCTCGCCTCCCTGCCGGTCCCGCTTTCGCGCAGCAGTCCCTACAACCCGACGATGGTATAAGTGCACCATCTCAGGTTTCACAGTCGCCGAACAATGTCCTTGATGGTCTAGCGTTACTTAGAAAATCCGTTAGGGTGCTAAGGCATGTGCCTAAGGGGGCGAGGAAACCTAGCGGCGGGTAGATTGTGCGACATTGTAAGTAGATGTATTGAGACCAATGAAACAATAGATTGGTGTACACTGCTTACATTTTCGTATACTGCACTAAAAGTGCCACTTCTGGAGGGCTTAGGTAACCTTACGTCCAAGGTATAGGCCAATGTAACATCCTGTTGCGTACCCGATGATGTCGAGATGTATGTGTCCTATAGAGCGTCTTCAGTCCAAAAGATGATCGAGTCAAGGGTGTTTGAAGGGGACGTGAGGGGCTGTGCGCTTGTTGATGTCTAATGATACAATAGCACCGCCTGATCCTGAAATCTTAGCTTCTTTGAGGTCCAAACATCCATCCCCATCACGTCCACTAACTTTTCCTCTGGCGCCGGACCGTTCCACTCCAATCTTAAAAGTTAAAAAGGAAGACGTAGTCCAGGCACTGGGCAGTTTTCATAATGGTTCAGCGGGTGGTTTGGATGGTATTCGTCCAGTTCATTTAAAAGAGCTGACCTCAAATTCTGCAGGGGACAACGGGCAGCGTTTACTTGAATCTTTGGTTGCCCTGTGTAACTTTCTCCTTGGTGGGCAATTGAATCCGGAAGTTTGTCCATACATGTACGGAGCGAGTCTGTGCGCGCTATCAAAAAAAGATGGGGGTATTAGACGAATTGCAGTGGGGAGTATCTTCCGTCGTTTAGTGGCTAAGCTGGGGTGTCGTGGTGTCAAAGAGGATAGGGCCGAATGCCTTCAGCCCCACCAGTTGGGTTTCGGAACCCAAATGGGGTGTGAGGCAGTAATACATGCAACACGTACATTTGTTACAGAGCCAGGGAACGCAGAATGTGTTGTAATAAAACTTAATTTAACGTTAATAAAACGCGTTCAACTCAGTGGAAAGGGACGTACTCCTGGAGGAGGTCAGTAGAAACATTCCTGCTCTTTATACATTTCTTCACCAGGTTTATCAGTCCCCTTCTAACCTCTTCTTCGAGAATTCTTTAATACTTTCCCAGGTTGGTGCACAGCAGGGGGATCCGCTTGGAATGCTTAGTTTCAGCCTTGCGATCCACAGGGCAATCTTGTCTCTAAAATCTCCTCTTAATATATGGTACTTGGATGATGGTACTATCGGCGGAAACCCAGAAGATGTGAGGGAAGATATCCTTACTTTGCTTCCCCTCTTTAAAGACCTAGGTTTGGAGATTAACACAGATAAGTGCGAGTTTTTTCAATGTGGAGCCGGCCCTTCTAATAATTTCTCTCTTTTCTCTTCCATCCTACCTGGCCTCAAGGAGCTGTTCCGTGAAACTTTTAATCTTCTGGGTTCACCTATTTTTCCTGAGGCAGTTCCTGAGGCTATTGAAATCGGGAGACGTTTCCTTTTACTTGCTCAGAACCGTCTCACTAACATCTCTGCGCACGTAGCCCTGGTTCTGTTGAGAATGTGTTTTGCGGTTCCGAAGATTACCTATCTTCTAAGGATGGCTCCTGTCTGGTTGTTTCCTCAAGATGTATCTTGCTTTGATAACTCCTTAAAGCGTACGGTGGAAAGCATTTTGAATGTGTCGTTGAATGATACCCAGTGGAGCCAAGCCTCTTTGCCTGTACGGTCTGGTGGTCTGGGTGTGCGACGAGTGAGGGATGTGTGTCTGCCTGCCTTTCTCGCATCGGCGCATAGGGTTGTTGGTCTGGTCTCTAAAATTTTATCGCCTGATGGAGGCAGGGCTATCATACCTTTTGCTGTTGAGGGAGTAGCGGAGTGGAAGACGCTCTTCCCGAAAGCAACCCTTCCTGGTTTTCCAGAAAAGCAGCGTGCTTGGGACGAAGTGGGGTACAAGTCTGAGCTCGACCAACTTGTCAGTGCTGCTGGGGGAGCGGATCTGGCCAGACTCAGAGCGGTGTCGAGGGCGGTGTCTGGAGCGTGGTTGCAGGCTTTCAGGGGAAGGCCCCTTACTTTGGAACGCTCCTCGACAGTGACTCTTTGCGTGTGGCGGTGGCTCTCCGCCTGGGCTGCGATGTTTGTCAACCACACCTATGCATCTGCGGGTCCATGGTGGAGGCCAACGGTCATCATGCGCTCAGTTGCGGTCGATGCTTGGGGAGATTTCCTCGACACCACGCCCTTAACGACATTGTCCGGAGGGCCTTGGTTTCGGCAAATGTCCCATGCGTCTTGGAGCCATCAGGTCTCAGTCGCTCCGATGGCAAAAAACCCGACGGTTTGACGCCGGTCCCATGGCAAAGAGGGAGGAGTTTTCTTTTTTTTTTTTTTTAAAAGAATACTAGCAACGTGGGTCACACATTACTAGTATTCTTGTTAACCCCTCCAGCTAAGCTAAAATGCTTGTGTTAGGAGTGGGTTCACGTCGGTAGTGCACTGGGTGGGGTTCGAACCCCAACCACTTGATCGCAAGTCCGACGCCTTAGCCATTACGCTACCGCCGCCGTGGGATGCTACGTGTGTCAATACTTTCGCGCTCTCTCATCTGACTCACACAACACGGACGGCTGGGGCTGCCGCTGAGAGTGCGGCTGCGAGAAAGCGGGAGAAATATGCCCCCCTGAGTGAAAGTTACTTGTTTGTACCACTGGCGTTCGAGACATCTGGATGTTGGGGGTCTGATGCCCTTACGTTTATCAGAGAGATCGGCCGTCGCCTTAGAGAGCGGGGATTTGACAGTCGCCCCGGGTCTTACTTGGCGCAAAGGTTGTCCATTGCCGTACAGCGGGGAAACGCGGCCTGTGTAATGGGCAGCTTTACGTCGGGTGGGGATCGGGGTGGCCTTTTTAAGTTTAAGTATTTTTTGTTCAAAATTGTAAAACTGTTGTTTTTTATTTTAGAAAATAAATAAATTTTTAAACTGAAAAATGTACCAACAACTTTATTTTGTTTACCGCATTACAAATGTGGCTCCAATTTTTTTTTTATGGTGGTACCTGATGGTAAAAGACTACCGCCGCCCATGGGCACCTATAACTCAAGAGTCACAAGTGCGTTGTCGCTCTTTAAGGTGGGAAGAGGGGGAGAGGGGGGAAGAGCTGGATGATGGGAGGGGGATTAGAGATGAGGAGAGGGGGAGAGGGGAAGGACGGGAATAGGGGAGAGGGGAGAGTTAGGGCCTCCGGTAACCTCACTCACGCGGCGAAAAGCAATGCAACCATTGTTTCACTGCCGGTTTTCTGTGAGGCCGTGGTATCGAGCGGAGTCAAGCCGGCCCATACGTGCCGAAGCATGGCTCTCCCACGAATATATAAAATTTGCATTATTCTAATTTCAATTGTTCAACTACTTCAATTCCGAAGCTATTACAAAGTCATATGGGTGTTAAAAGTGGTTGATGCTACGAGTACATAGCTTTACATTTACTATGATTATGTATTCTCACGGGTATTAACGCGATCACGAAAAGGTATTACATACCTCTGAATTGATTGACGTTTAGACCCGGTTGCATTGGCCGTGCTCACAGGCTGACTGGCTCAGCGGTGCACGCCCTCCATCGTCGAGATCGTGATCAAGAACGTTCTTCACCCACCCTCACATTTTCGATATTTTTGATATTTTTGTTTCGCCATGTACCGTCACATACTATACTAACAGTGACCCTATTCTATAAGCAAACTTATGTTTCCTTATTCTGGTGTTCACCCGACTGCGCATAAATGCGAGGTGGCATGTTTTTTATCACTGGATTCCACGCTGTAGATAATTTGAAACCATCTTCCCGATTGAAAGTTTTGTGTGTTTTAATTTCAATCGCTTCACGTACAACTCTTGAGTAAAAGTGACGTTCCGTGGAGAGGACTTGCGTACGGTGAAACTCAATCCAGTGATTGGTGCCCGCTTTGAGTGCATGTTCTGCAATCTCTGATTTGCTAATCTGTCGCTTCTTCAATGCAGCGATATGTTCTTTGACCATTTCAGCAATAGTCCGCTTTGTTTGTCCTATGTAGGAACTACCGCAGCTGGAGTTTGTAACGGCAAGACATCCTTCGGTGTACCGATGATATTCTGAACCTTTACGTCTGGTGTGTACACTGTCGGAATGGAGTATTTTTTTAACATCCGTTACTCCTTTGACATATTATGGCATGTAGGCTGGTTGCATGTTCACCTCCGGATGCTTGCGTCTCATTGCCGGTTTCTTGCGTGTTCGATTCACCTGATATCCGTTACTTTTAAGTACATGTTGAACATGATCCAGCTCTCGTTCCAAACTGCGGTACACACAGTGCGACAAGGACCCATCTGATCTGGCGGTTACTTTGACATCTAAAAATAACAACGACCTATCCGCCTCCACTTCATATGTGAACCTTATCTAGGGGTGAATAGAGTTTACATTTACTACCAGATTCGCAATGCAATAGGTGAAGCTACGGAAAGAAACGAGCAAGTGCGAGTATGACTCGCCCACCGGGGTTTCCGTAAGCAAACAAACAAACAAAATATATAGTTTGTCCATCTCGGGAATCAATAGTGTATCCTCGACGATTTTTGCACGTTTTTTAGGGTTCCCTAGCTTGAAACGAAAAAACGGAACCCTTACAGGATACAGCTGTTTATGCCGCAAATTGCCGCAAATTTCCGCAAATTTTCGACACTCGTAAGGGAATCAAAACCTACACTGTACTTCCCGTGAACTCAGAATCTTGAAAGTTGGTACGAAGCAACGTCTTATAGCACAGATAAAGGAAAAATTGCGAAAACCGTAAATTTTCAGTTACATCATATAAAAAAAATATTTTACGGAACCCTCGGGTTTTATTTCGAACGACAAACGTAACTTTGCAAAACATAAGTTGGTAAACACAAAACTATATATATTTTATATACTACTTTCAATTCGTAGGTAAATCAAAACCTTTAGGGTACTTCCCATTGACCTAAAATCATGAAATTTGGCAATAAGCAAAGTCTCCAAACACAAGTAAAGACAAAAATCCAAAAGCCGTTAATTTGGTGTTATATATAGTTTGTTTTCTTACGAAACCCTCGGTGCTCGCCTCGGACTCGCACTTGTCCAGTTTTTTTTTTAACTTTCAAATCTGTAATTCTAATCGAAGCTTAAAAAGGTTTGGAAACAATATCTTAACTCTGAGACCCTATTTAGAGATGTACTATTCAATATATTATTTGTATGTGTTTTTACGGCTGCCTTTTTCGCTATATAAAATATAACCTAACCTGACTATTGTGAAATTAACAAGTATCAAGAAATACGTCATTGAATAAAATCCACAGTAACGTTATCACTCGTTTGACATGACCTCCAGAATAAATACAGTGAATATTCTTACTGTTTATTCTACTAATAACAGTCTTTTTGTTTCGTTTAATTTTTCCTTTATTTTACATTTCATGTTGTTCCAATTGCGGCCTACATATCTCGTGGAAGGCGTCCAACACGTCGCAATATCTCTTTTGCGGTCTGTCCCGACACTCTCCCGAAATGATTCTCCGAAAGATAGCAGTTAATGTGTTTTGCCGTTAGGGTAAAATCATTCAAGGCTCATTTACAGTGGATATAATATTAAATAATAATGGTTACAAATTGATTTTAGTAAGAAGGGTTTGTGACTAAGTGGTAACCGAGTAGGTACGTTACAAAGTTAAATAATACTAGAAAGGTCAGTCTAGGATGGGTGATCATTCTTAACACATTGAGACCCCTCCGTGCCTAGGAGAGCACGTTAAGCCGTCGGTCCCGAGAACTTCGATATCGCCTAATACTTGGGTTGTGGAGGTCTGATGGCAGTCACTTCACGAATAATAAAAAAGTCTGCCGTATCGTAGTTAGACTGAAAGCCGACCCCACCTTAGTAGGGAAAAGGAGGATGATGGTATGATTGACTTTAGTAGGTGCCAATGATTTATTATTAAGAGATGGTGTCTCATATACGTATCATCACCATATTTGACTGCACGCATGGCGCAAAGCTTAAAAAAAGGAAAGCCTTGCCAATAAGCCGCGCCAAGTGTTGTGAGTTCGATTTCCACACTGAACAAAAATTTGTCTAATCCACAAATAGCTGTCCCGAGTCTGGGTGCTCTTTGTGTCAGTTGTTTCAAAGTTTGTAAACGCGCCGCACAGAAATAATTCCCACTGCAGTTGTCTTTAAAAAAAAAAAACATTTGGATGAAAAATTTGGTTACATTTTCTAGTTTGGTTGTAAGGTTTTTTATTTAAAAAAATATAATTTTTAGAATGTAATATCAATCAATCTGCGTATCCTCCTATCGTCCGGTCCTCGATATATCAACATAGTACCCAATCTTTGGCCTTCTGCATTATATATATCCTGTATTAGATATAGACTACCCAGGATATTCCGTAAAGCAGCGGTGTCTATCTACAGGTGTTATATTATATTAAGTAGATACAGTCAGCAACGAACGTTCCTTCAGTGATCACAAAAAAATCTCTTAAGTTTTAAACAGATTAATAAACAGAGGACTGTATTAATGAAGACCTCTCCTGACATAATGTCTAGTTTAAGTGTTTCAGTAGTGTGTCATTTAAAATATGTTAAGCGACTTTCGTTATTTTCCGAACCGACATCGAAGTCAAATTATAATATAAAATATTCTTTAATCGAATGAAAAATCCAACCACTGAATTAGTCAACTGATATTATAAGAAAACAGTTTAGGCCGCAATCCATCACTATATTAGCCAAATTAAATTGATGGGATCTTCATACAGTTCGACAAAAAACAAAATGTTTTCATTATTTCGGAGAAGATTGGATCAAAATGCAACTAGCTATCATACACAAACTGCATCATACACAATTTGGGTGCAGATACATGTCATTGTGTTATATGCTCTCCGATACAAAGAGAATAAATTCTGCAACGAGAGTAGATAGTCAAGCTTCTACGGTTAACCCAAATGAAAGACTATAATAACGGAATAAATAAATAGTACTTACAAAAAGTCTCACTCATTTAAAATAGTAAGATAAATAGTGACTCTCGGATCCACGCGATGAAATAGAAAAAAGTTTAAAAATAATATAGTCAACATTTCATATTTAATAAACATTAAGCATCCTAAAATGCGTAAAATTTTCTTCTTTCATTCTAAAATTTCGGAGAAGATTGGATCAAAATGGAACTAGCTATCATACACAAACACAAACCCTTCTTCGCTTCAGGGTAGGTAGAAACAACAGCCCCTCACTCTATCCTAACATTCCTCGACGAGCTTCCTCTACTGTCAATAAACTTTTCATACAAACTCGCCGATAACTTTCATTTACACTTTCATTCTAAATTTTATTTAAAATCTAATGGGAGAAAATGAAATTATATATCCAATTTTTTGTACAAACTTTTAATTAATTACCAATAACGAGTTACAACAAATTTTAACGGTTCTTCGAGAAAAGGTTTATATTGACTAAACTATTGAAACTACAAATTAAATAAATTACGCTCATTAGTGTATTATTTTAGTGTGTTCATTCTTCTTCCATGTACTGCGTATTTAAAACTAAATTTCGATAAAAACCAATATTTAAATTTGTACACAGCAACACAAAAAACGCAACAATACCCGTCAGCTTATGATTTATTATTGGAGCCTAGAATTTTAATTGATTTTTGGCACACGTACGATTTATAAACATACATAAAGTGTATATGTGTACCTCCCTATTGTGTAGGCAAAGACAGCTATGATAGATGGACGCTCGAGAATAATGGCTAACTTATTCCAATTTATCACAGAACGTCGGGGCACGTACATATTTATGTAACCTGTATACGTAGTGGGAACATGTGGTAATAAAACTAAACTGTCACCACACTGATATGAAAAGTTTCTTCATATTCATATAAGGATCAAAAGTTTTTATAGCGTCTATAGTATCGTCCAAAGTTTTGAATGTAATTTGAACGAAATGATAAATGGTTTAGAATATTTTAAAAGAGTAAATAGTTCCGAAACTTCTTTTTGTCTGCTGCAAACTAAAGACAGTGTCTCTAGTGCGACTAATGGTTTGAATAAATTGTAGACAACTTATAACATAACACATGATGTTACTGAATCTGAGTTAATTATTTATTCATAGGACTTTTATAGATGGCTATCAATGGATGATCCTAAATTGGGTGGCTGTTTAGTTAAAAGTCAGCATACTTCTGATCAAATTACTCCGAGTATGTCTTCCTGAGTCATGCAATAGGTATGTCAAATTAGATAATAACGCAAAAAAAACTTGAGAGTTTTGCTTTCAAACGTAACGTAATAGTAGTAACAATATTTTAACCACAATATAAATCTTAGATAAGTAGTACCTAGTGGATTGAGGGTCCATCAGCTACGAACGACCAAACACTCCTCCATTCACTTCACGCACTTAACTCATGGAACTCGTGCAGAATCACAATAAGTTGTGAAAGAAAAATACTTAAAATTTCAGTGCTGTTCCAATCTTTGCCAGTAGTAGTATGCTGCATTTTGCAGAAAGAAAGAGGATTTAAGGAGGGAGAAAGTATAAGAGATGATTTTCACCAGATTATAATTGTTTGATTTTCTATTGATGCTTAATAGAACTTCAAGTATTTTGTTCTATTGTTACTGGTATTTGCACGGAAATCCTCTCTGGATTTGGGTGCAGATACATGTCATTGTTTTATATGCTCTCCGATACAAAGAGAATAAATTCTGCAACGAGAGTAGATAGTCAAGCTTCTACGGTTAACCCAAATGAAAGACTATAATAACGGAATAAATAAATAGTACTTACAAAAAGTCTCACTCATTTAAAATAGTAAGATAAATAGTGACTCTCGGATCCACGCGATGAAATAGAAAAAAGTTTAAAAATAATATAGTCAACATTTCATATTTAATAAACATTAAGCATCCTAAAATGCGTAAAATTTTCTTCTTCTTAAAATTTTATTTTCTTCTCACGATGACTTTTACTCAAAGAATAAAGATATCGTTTAATGCCCGGGTTTAGGAATAATTATTAGAATATGAAAAACCGCCACCGCGCTACACTAGACTTATTTAAAATTCGGCGATTCCCGATTAAGATCGTCCTCCAACACCTATCTACAAGTATGATAGAAATATATAGTAAAAGATGAACTAAACTATAATATGAAGGTAAAAATACAAAAGGAAGTCAACTACAAACAAATCTCAAGAATTTTTTATAGGGTCTCCGCAATGCTCGACTATCACACTGCCACAAAAGTTACCATCCATGGGGAAGAGTAGTAAAACCCCGCCCATAGATTAGTGACGAATTAAACAATATCTTTAAAAAGGACAATAAATATGCTCTAAAAATAAATAGTTATCAAAGAACAAATGTGTAAATCAGTAATTTTCCAAAACCTTACAACAAAATGTATCTAGGATACAAATCACATAATATATTATATTACTACAATTAATAATTTTCAAATCGAATAATAACTATTAAAAGGCAAAATATTATTAAAGTTAATTACCCTAACTGAAAAACAACACCTACATAATCCGATTAAAAAGAAAAATTCCCTACTAGCTCAAGCAGTAAAGTAATCAGATTAATTCATCTAACGGCATCAACGGGGGCCATTTTACTAATCTTAAAAAAACCGGCTGATGAAATACAGGCATTAACTAAACGCGAATCTGACAAGTTCATCTGAGTGTTCTGTGTACATAGACTGATGAATTAATTAATAAATAACCTAATAGTACGCAGAGTAAAATAATAAAGTGAATGCTTCAAAAGTCCTGTCGTGCCTCACTATTAATAAGCAATTTCTGCCCCCATTCCTATCTACCTTTCCTATTCAATATACTCCCAAAGTGCCCCGTTCTTGGCAAAACCATTACCTATGTTTAATATTCATCCAGTATCCATCCATCTCCAGTAAATATGTATGTATAAATAACGTTAGAAGACATAAAAGTTAACCTATTACTGATATCAACCCTTGGGAAATTGTATCTACTACTATAGTTATTAACATTTATTGTACTATGTTCACTCCAATAGTACACATGCAGAAGTTTCGAACCAGCCACTTCGTTGCGCGACGTCTTAAGTACCGTACTATAACAGTCTCTTCACTTAACCGTTTCTAAAATCTAAGGTAGAGATTGCACTGTGTAGTTTTACTTTGTTTTCTAAGCTGTAATAGCTTTAACTAAGTTCAGGAAAGCAAGTCTCAAGTCGATTACACGTTAATACAAAGCGTGTCTTATCTGCCAAGATCTAAGTGTATTTTATATCTAAGTATATTTTATAGATTTTGCGTGTTAGTGTCACTAGCACTACAACCTTAATATTTATATATAAAAATTTAATGTCACATTGTTTGTTCGCTATGAACTCCTAAAATAATAAACCGATTTTATTCAAATTTTATTGCAAATTACTTAACAACACATACTTACCACAGCGACGCGTGGCCGGGTAGCTAGCATAAATACGAGTATATTAATAAAAACTGTATTTTACCTCTATATATGACGTGAAGTATTCCTGCAATGTCGATCACAATGCAGTAACGCCGTCAATACGTATAATTAATTGAATGGAATTGAATAGGAGTCTGCAAATATTTTGTATTATAATTGCTAGTTTTTTAAATATTCAAAGTTTATCTTAAAAGGTAAAAAAATATCCCTTTTTAGTCAACAACTTACCTATTTATAGTATTAGTTACTATTAAAAAAGATGTGATGAATTAGGTGTGGGGTATATCCTTGAGTAATAAAGGTATGCCAGGTCAGACGAATTACAGATCTGCATCCTCGTTAAGAAGAGTAAATGCTGTCTTTCAGTCTCGAGATTGTGGTGGACATACTTGAGATTTGAGTGCATTCCTCAGATGTTAGAAAAGTGCACTTTAAGAGAGAGAAGGAGCAGCTGCTGTAGAAACTTACTCTGCTTTTGTGACTTTCTCATTAGTGTAAAAAGGGTGAATAAAGGAGGACAGAAGTTGTCAGAAGCACTGCATATGAAACCAAGCAGTTCGCAAGTAACGATACACTTATGGGGGACTCGGGGGTAGACCGCGGCCACGCCCAAACGTCAAAGCCGAATATTTTTATTTCATAAAATTCTTTAATAAAATGGTTTAAAAACGTCATTGTTTTTAACTTAAATTTAAAAATTATTGATTAAGACCGATGTTACGGCAACAATAGGTTGCTTTGTGAAAAGTAAATAAATAATCTATAAAAATAAATAAAATATAAAATCTGCCAATGTCGATCTATAAGCGCCCGTTTCCAAGTAGTTGAGCCTTGTGACAGGAAATCTTGCCTTGTGAGAGAAATCCTTCTGTTAATAGTCTAAGCCCTTAGCCTTGTAAAAGGCAAACTAATTGAATCCAGGCAAAACCGCTGTGTACAACCAGTATATCTAACCACGCCTTGGGGTTTGTCTGTTTATAGTTTGTACAGATAGTAGATATTGCGCCCTATGCACTGTGTTTGTTTACAACTTCTGATTGTATCAAATCAAATCAAATCGTTTATTTGTGATACATGGGTTACATACAGATGTTCATTACATAATTATATACTTAATAATGTTCATTCCATGATCAGCCACTTCGGCATACAAATTATTAAATAATATATTGAAAATATGATTTTAAAATTATAATGATTAGATATAAATTCCATTGAAAATTATATTTAAATATATTATTACTATTAGTTATGACAGACACAAGACAATCAACAACAATCAATAAAATATTATCGTCTAGAAGACATGAAACATTTAAAAAATTCTAGTAGATAAAAATTCAGCAACAGAGTAATAAGAATTTTCTATAAGAAATAGGAACAATTTATTTTTAAAGACATGAATATTGTCTGGTGTATGTAGGTACCGTAGTACTTTTTTTAAGACTAAAAAAAGCACTGCGCTAGCTGAAGTAACAGTAATAACATTTTTACATTAAATAATCACTTTATTTAAGGTTATAGGAAAATATGAAGAACATTACGATGTTAGTCTTGAAAAAGTTACTTACACAACATGTATCAAGGCGCTTCCGTATCAGGCATATACCATTTGAGATTGATGAAATTTCATTCACCTCCATTTAAAATATTGAAAGTCTCGTACAGAGAATATCCTAGACACCTTATTGCTACTAAGACAATTTGCCGTTCAAAAATTTAACTTATGTGTACTGGTATACACACACAAAAAACTTTTACAGGAAATTTGTCCTTGATTTTTGTAACCTACTAGAAGTTTCCGCGCGGCTTCGCGCGGAATTTTGCGCGGAATTCTGATTCTATTTTGGGTAAACCCATTCCGAATAGCGGGAACAAACAGACAGACAGACAGAAAATTTTAAAACTGAATTTTAGGCATATCTTTAAAATCTTTAAAAAAATCCATTATTTTGACATTAAAAACAGACACTTCAATTTTATTTATTTGTATTGATTTAAGCAAATAAGGGTACGAGCCGCGTGGTGGGGAGCGTCTAGCAGTTAACACTTTACCAAATCATGGAACTTCTCATCGTGCATTTCTATCGATCTTACTAACCACTACATTAATAGTGTTAGTAAACAGCGATCCCCAGTAGCATGGAAATAATACTCCAGCTTATTGGCTAGATCAAAATTCCTATCTTAGAATAACCTCAACTTTTGCCCTTTGCCACTAATTTTTAGGTCAAATATTACCAGAAGCAATATCCGGGAATGCACTATAGTTCACCCATATTGGCCCGTGATGAAATTAGGGTACGTCAGCACTTAATCCGTGGCGAGCTTACCAAGTGCAATTCGATTAGACTTATAATAGGAAAGTTTTGTTTGTAAAGTAGCCACAAAACTGGTGTAACCACAAATATTTGTGTTCTGAGAACTTTGATAAGGTTCTAAATTGCGTCAGCAAATACCAGCTAGCACAATGGATGATAAACAATCATCACTACATATTATAAAACAAAGCCCCCCGCCGCGTGTCTCTGTCTGTCTGTTCGCGATCAACTAAAAACCTACTAAATGATTTTCATGCGGTTTCACTAATAGACAGAGTGATTCATGAGGAAGGTTTAGGTGTATAATTTGTACCCGTGCGAAGCTGTGGCGGGTTGTTAGTTTTTAAAATAATTTAGAATTTAGAAATGATCAATGAATTTGATGATTCGGCACGTATGGGCCGGCTAGACCGGAGTGATGCCACGGCCTTACAGAAAACCAGGAGTGAAGCAATGCTTGCATTGCTTTTCGCCAAGTGAATGAGGTTACCGGAGGCCCTAACCCTACCCCTCCCCTTACCTCTCCCCCTTCTCCTCCCCCTCCTCCTCCCCCTCCTCCTCCTTTCAAACCTTAATTCCGAAAGTACCCGGTTGACGACAATAGGCTTCCCTTTATTACGCGAGTGGGAAGAAATTATAGTTGGCAAAATGTAGGTGTTTAATACACTGCTGCTTACCCCTTTGGGGATAAAGGTGTAAGTGTTTTAATTTCGACTGTATTCTATTAAATTATATCTTTAGGTAGTATCGTTTACATACTATATGCCATTTAAAAATTAGTACCTGGACGACCGAGCTTTGCTCGGTTTTTTTTTACGTTTTCTAGAAATAAACCTAGGTAGATCGATTTATCGCCCCCGAAACCCCCTGCATATTGAATTTCATGCAAATCGTCTGAGCCGTTTCCGAGATTCAGATTTTATATATACATATATCCCTATACAAGAAATGCTCGTTTAAAGGTATTAAATGTATTATGGTTTTGTAATTGAAATCTTGATTGAATTGACCTTCATTTGCTGTTAACCAGAAGCACTTAGCAACTTTGAACAGGTCTCATTTCGTAGGTAATTTAATGGAGAACAAAAAAGCTCTAGGCACATATGACGAACAACGTACTGGAAAAGAGATATCACACAAAATGTAAAAAGTTAAAATTAGGTGTGAGTTAAATTAAATGTTGGTCTATTTTTTACCTTAACTTGTTAAAAAGAAATTATGTAACCTTGTCCAGACTGCGGGTATTGAAATTCTTAATCAGCGCAATTTGTTACTATTTATCCAAATATAAAAATGCGTGGTAATCCAAAATTTTGGTATTTTAGTTCTTTGACTGGGCTATTAGTAATATTCTGTTTGGTATAAGTGAGGATTTGTTATATTATAATATTCTGTTTTTCTTAGCCGCAAATCTTCCATAGACCTCAAATAAATAAATAAATTATTGTACTACTGTCCTATCAATAAACATTGTCATAGTCACACCAGTGTGAACATTTTACTCAGAGTAAAGCCAAAACCTTAAGTCTTGCTCTGATTTTTTTATGATGGCTAAAGAAGATCAAATAAACATGTAATACTTTATTAATTAAAATCTAATGAGGTATGATCTAGAAATCGAAATGATTTTATTGTAAGTAATTGTAACTGGTTTTACACATGTAATTTAATTAAAGTCGATTAATGGAGAATAAATATTTCAAATAATATTTAACAAATAGGAGAGCGCATAAATCTACCTACCGGAGACATTTAATTCTTTAGGAGATCGCTCCATAATAAGTTTGCGTTGTCATGTCATCGTTGTTAGAGAGACACTATATTGTAAACTATGAAATATTTGCTTTTGTCGCTGCCATTACTAGTCTTGTATATTTGTTTTATGTCTTACAATTAAATTGCTTTTTTGAGGTAAGACGAGTTATCTTACCTCTAAAAAACAATCAATTTGAGTAATATTTTTTCTTCAGACGACTCTGTTTCTTCAGAATTTCCCACCCTAATAACGCTATTTTTTATTTCTTGGAAACAAGGATTTTATGACTTTCGACTCATGTTATTTAAAATCTTTATTCACAACCATAATCAACCGGCATCCTATTATTCTGTAGTACTTCTTATTAAATTTAGGTCCCAAACGAGCGCTCATGCCGCTTAATGGAAAACGATTACGGTGACTTGTAACACAGCCTAATCTTGCCAACCCTAAACACCAGCTGAAAGAGAATGAGAATCAACTTAATAACTAATTAATTAAGTTGATTTTTCTTTAGGACAGATATGCTTTCAAAGCAAAGCTGCTCTAAACAACATACATCGTAGCATTCATAATAATATAATAATATTTTGGGACATATTACACATCACTATCTCGATCCAAACTACGCGGAGCTTGTACTATGGACTCAAGAAGGCGGTTATTTTATAAACAAAATATACAAGTTGTTACAGAAAGGTATAGTCATATTTTAGGGTCGTAAAGACCCGTAGTCTTTAAAGTATATTAAAATATACGGGTATAAAGCGCTAACATTTTTTTGAAAATTCGTGATTTACAGAAATCTTGTTTTGAAACTGAAAAATTAAACTTGAAACTTGACCGATAAACCTATTATTTTGTATGACAGAGGGCTGACTTGAATACTACAGGTATTTAATACCAAGGATGTTTATGGAATATCCAGTTTTTTTTCTGAATATGTCTGCATAAAAAAAATTGAAATTGACATGACAATTCATAATGTGTTATTTCAAAATGTGCACCGACATTTAGAAAAGCGTATTCCGCAAATATAATAATTAGAAACCCATTTTTTAAGTTAAATCAACTATTTATCGGCTGCACATAACGCTCCTAAAATTTGACCACATCTTTCTGTGACATCCTGTATAGATATTGTTTTGTATATAATATACGTACATATTATACAAACAAATATTTGCACTAAACAGGAATCAAACCTATGACCTCTGTCGTTGTAGTCGATTGCACAAGATTACTTAATATTCCCAATGATAGACAACTTTAATACATTTTGACTGCACGGATGGCGCAATGGTATAAGTGGTCACCGTGATACTACGCCGCGACGAGTGTTGAGGGTCCGAATCCCACACGGGACCAAAATTTGTGGGATCCACAAATAGTTGTCCCGAGTCTGGGTGTTCTTTGTGTCCGTTGTTTAAATTATTGTGAAGCCCCCCGCGATACAGGAATGGAATATTCCTGTAATGCGGGAGTTGTCTTTTTTAAGAAAAAAAAAACATTACAGAGTGCACATATTGCTACATCATGAATGTCGTATCAAATACAATTTTCCTGAAAGCCAATGTTGAATCCCTCACCGCTCGTCATGTTTGTGTGTGTAACAGTTTTACCGAGTGTAGCACTTGTGGGCTCGCGCCCAAAGCCACGTCCTGTTCAAATACGTTCGTATTTGTAGTCGCTAATGGCCCCGCAATTGAAATACAATTTCCACTTCCACTTTAATCAGACTTTATCCACCGGCGGCAATATTTACAAACGCATGAGGCAGATTTACTCTCTAATAAATCTGCCTCATCTTATCTTAATCTTATATATATAATATATATATATCTCGTGTCACAATGTTTGTTCTCAATGGACTCCTAAACCACTTAACCGATTATAATAAAATTCGCACACCATGTGCAGTTCGATCCAACTTGAGAGATAGGATAGTTTAAATCTCGAAATAAAATATGGCGGTACGAAGTTCGCCGGGTCAGCTATCTTCTTATCTTATAATATATATATATATACTAATATATATAAATCTCGTGTCACAATGTTTGTCCTCAATGGACTCCTAAACCACTTAACCGATTATAATAAAACTCGCACACCATGTGCAGTTCGATCCAACTTGAGAGATAGGATAGTTTAAATCTCGAAATAAAATATGGCGGTACGAAGTTCGCCGGGTCAGCTAGTTATCTATATAACTCTATAGAAGTTTTGAGACAAACTCCTACGTACAGTTAGAAACAAAAGTCACTTAATAAGCCATCCCAAGGACCGAAAATCTATACTTATAATAAATCTGTAGCGGGATGAATTCTGTACATTGAATATATTTTAAAAAAATCGACTGAGGGGTATTAAGATATCGATACTGATGCCGAATATGCGATTCAAACAATTTTTGTCTGTCTGTCTGTCTTTCTGTCTGTCTGTTTGTATGTTCACGATAAACTCAGAAGTTACTGAAGGGATATGCTTGAAACTTAGTATGATAATAGTTTGAGTGCCTGCGCAGGTTATAGGGTACTTTTTATCCCAGGTTAAACTTTGGTTCCCACAGGAAAATCAATGAATGCTGTAATAACATTGTAACGTTAGTAGAAAGTATATACTTATTTCGAACTACATAACAGCGAGCGTTCAGCTTATCTAGTATAGAGTACGGTTTCTACTAGGTTGGGTTCGTTTTTAACCGACGAAAAAAGGAGGTTTTCAATTTGACCGTTTATATACATATTTCTTTTTTTTTATGTATGTTCAGCCCTCTCCGTTATGTATGAACCGATTTTGATAATTCTTTTTTTTTAAATAGGGTATACCTCAAGAGTGGTCCCATGTCAAGAAAGTCAGGATCTGATGATGGGATTCTGATAAAATTGAGAGAAACCCTCGAAAATTGTAGAAACGAATAGTCTTTCTTTTTTTTTTTCATTACTTTCGTCAGGTATTTGCGTTTAAAAATCATCACATCATGTAGCCGAGCTGATGAAAAAAAAAATTATAAATAATAATCTTTTTAACAAAAAATTAAACCACAGAAAAAAAACTAAACCATTTAAATGAGCTTAATACTTAAGACCTAGAAGGTTTATTAATTTTTTGCGTTTTGTTCTTTTCGTCGGTTTAATTTATTTTTTATTTTTTATAAAACCACTCAATTTAATAAAGTAATAAATATTAAGAGTACAAAGAATCGATTTTTACCTGTGATTTAAAGAAATATTATTATTTACATTCGATTTTACCTGCAAATAGTCATGTCTGTTTAAAGGATTTCGAGTGAATGTATATATTCAATCGTATTGTATCATAGGGGAATGTGCTTTTCTGTGGTGATTGCTGAAGCAGCAGGAGTTTTTTTTTTCTTTGTTTGGTAATCCCAGAGTAATCGATAGCTGGTTCTTGACTATGCCAACGAGCTATTTTGCCTCTCGCAGGCATTAAATTCATAAATATGTTTCAGGGCATTAATAATAATAACAACTTTATACACCTGATCCTAAACTAGGCAGAGCCTGTACTATGGTAACCAGACTGCTGATAAACATACTTATATATTTCTAAATACATACATATAAAGAAAACGACGACTCCCATTTCATGTCATCACATTTAGGCCCAGCTACCCACCCATTTGAAATGATGTCCATCGATACCATTGGTGGATTTGGGGGATCGCGATCAACAAAAAAATACCTACACCTTTTGGTTGATCACTTCACTAGGTAGGTGCTTATATTTTAACGTCGAAAAACCAAACCGCAAATGACTTCATAAAACTAACAACGAAAGTGACAGAAAGTAACGATATAGGAACGATACTAACAGATCAATACCCTGGCATTAATTCAAAAGAGTTTAAATTTTTTTTAAAGAGGAATGAAATAAAGATGGTTTTTACTGCTGTAGATGCCCCATTTTCAAATGGGCTTAATGAAAGATTGAACCAAACTCTGGTAAATAAAATAAGATGCAAAATAAATGAAAACAAAAATAAAAAAGCATGGACAGGAATAGCTCAAGAATGTGTTAGAAGATACAATGAAACAGAACACATGGTTACTGGATTCGCTCCGAAATACTTAATAGAAGGTGAAAGTGTCAATATTTTGCCCCACGAATTGAAGACAAATTGTACAAATGAAGACCTAGAAAGAGATCGAAAATTAGCATATGAAAACACCAAGAAGTCGCATAATCAAAATGCAGAACGATACAACAAACACAGGAAAGAAATTACATTAGATGCCGGAGACTTAGTGTATGTGGAAAATGGAAACCGCCTCAATAGGAAAAAGCTGGACGAAATAAGAATCGGACCATACAAAATCCTAAAGAAAATCTCGAACTCAATCTACGAGGTTGATACCGGACACAAGAAAACAGAATCAAACCTTTTTCATATAACAAAATTAATTCCAATAGCTGACGACATGACTTGACGAACAGTCACATAAATGTTATGTGATTGTTCTCCTTCGAGGGGGGGAGATATAAAGAAAACGACGACTCCCATTTACTTGAGACGTCATTTTCTTAAGTCTAAACCTGCCGCGCTTCCGACAGAGTTATAGACTCGATTTATCGATTGTCGTCAACAATAGTAAACCACAATAATAGTCTATGGTAATTTGCTCTGTGGTCCGCATTCTAACCTACAAATATTAAACTTTCAAGATTACACTAATTGTGGCAATCATTTATTGAAGTAACTAACAATAAACTTTAAATGACCTGGAGTAGAAACTTTTAATGTTGTTTTCTGTTTTTATTGCAGAAACCCAACTGTGTTTTTACTTCGATAAGAGTAACATAATACAGCTTATTATATACATATTATAAATAAATTACACCCAGACAGAGAATAATTCGTCCTGGGTGGAAATCGAACCCACGACCTCTGGCTCAACAGTCAATATCACTAACCACTAGACCATCAGGCCAGCCAGTAAATATACATATATTTGTAAATAGAGTTATAGAAAAAGAAGATCCAAACTTTGAAACTTTTGCGTTCCATGATAATATAATGATGTTCACGGGAATTTACGCGATCACGTATTTAAAAAATATTACAGTACCTACAGGCCTGTGACCACGGCCACTACCACGGCAAAGCAAAGGTATGGCACACCTTTTAAATACGTGATCGCGTTGATTCCCGTCAACATGATTATATTAGAATAGAATACAATTTTTATTTAAGGCATCTATGACTTAGTTATTAGTTTAACTTAACACTTTGTTGGTATTACAGTATTTTACTATACTAAATGCATGGCAGACACTATCGCCAAAAAAATTACATCTAAACTGAAATATTGACATGTAACCGGTTAAGTTTTTTTAAACTTTCAGACCACTTATTTTCCGTTCAGTTATTGTAGTGTGAAATCTTATGTTACACCGTGATTAAACAAAGCTCAGCTCTGCAAACATTTATCTGTTAGGTATACCGAGGGGGCCCATAGTTTATAGGAAGTGGCACTAACTGACTGACTACAGCAAGTCTTCCAATTGGTCGGACGAATCGAGATGTTAGGTCGTCACAGTTGTTTTATGATGATTTTCTGCGAGGAGAACATCTCGCGCAAGGAGGAGGTGACGGTGTGGATACGGTAGAAAAACTTCCAGGTGGAACCTTTTCACTCGCACTCTCATGCGTATGCTAAGAGTGGCCGTGGGTGTATGATACAAGTTTTATGTTCTTCACCCGAAGCAGAGTTTCCCGTGAAGAGGGTGTCTCGACATCGCCCAGTTGCCGTCCGCTAGTCAGCGATGGGTGGATCATTGGAGGCAAAACGTCGCCGTACCGACGGTCAACTTATAAACGGTGCTGTAAGGCACACCGTGTGGTTTTAGTTGGTTTAAGCATGATATACGGCCTCACCAATAGCCCAGTGAGGTGAGCTGCCACACGAAAAACAAATGAGTAATGTTACCACGGTCAAATTATGTCGTTATTTCACGTGTAAGCAACTAAAACAACCTTTTTTGTACGCTCCAGGTTGTTTCACCGCCAATACAGTATAAAAAATCCTGCCTGGAAAAAGAGGTACTATGCAATAAGCGACAAATTGCTGTTTACCGAAAAAAACGCGAACAAAGTCGCGGGCACAGCTAGTACAAAATAAATGTTTGAACTTGTATTTCTTTTTTTCTTTCTCGGATCTCGATTCTGGATTTTTCTGGAAGTCTGTTTTTTTTAACTAACGAAAAAACGGAGGAGGTTATCCCGTATTTTTTTTTTGGTTTCTTTTTAGAAGATTTGGTTATCTAAAAGTACGTATTGCAGTCCTGATGTTTGAATATATTCAAAATCTATTTTTTTAGTAAATATTTGACTTGCGTCCTACAATATATTATCATTCAACTGCTAAAAAAAAAATAACCATACCTTTAGTACGTCGTTTTTGTTTTATTAAAATGTTGTTACCTGCTTTAGGGAACTAACAACACTGCAGTATGTACGACCATTACGTGCATCGTTATTTCTAAAAGCCTAATTTAGCTAGTACGTTAAGTAGTATGAAGCAAGCTTGAGAGGCGTGGGCGATATTCTGCAGCAGACTTAAACTTAGTTTTAGTAAAGTAATTTATAGTTTTCAAAAGAAGCATTAATAGAAAATTCCTTACCTTACGTTAAAGTATTAATATCAATATATTAAATTAACATGATATCAATATGTATTAAAAAAAAGGAACATCATACATATAGTTTATTGCTTATTTTAATATTTCTACAGAAAGATATAAAAGTAAACAAACACAAGGGATGCAAACACGTTTGATTCTTGAGGTAAATAAAAGGTTTTTCTGCTACTAGCTAACTACGAGTATCTTATTCAAAAACATTCGTGTCAAAATAGATAGCTTTGAAAACAGAAACATCTCTTCCCACAAGTTTCTTTTAGAAAAAGACTAGACAACAAATCCGAAGCGAAGTCGACCCACGTATTTTCAACTTACTGTCAGCACAAAATACTTTCTCAATATAAAAAAAGAGTCAAGTTCATTTATATCCATAAATGTGTATTGCACACACGTCCTCATACGTACATTGGCGGTACTGGTTCAGCAAAATAGAGCTTGTAGGCATCATATGATCGAGCATTACTGTATCTGCGGAAACAAGATAAGCCAGTGTAGCTCGCAAAGTGTGGTGGACAGTACCGGACAATCCGGACACGCACGTCTGTTCGAGATATACATCGCTTTTGTAAATCGCTGTATTAGCAGCTTTAAGCGGAGATTATCTGCATTTGACTGGCGTGTACTGCAACGTTTTCACTAATACGACTTTTCTGCAAATATTATTAGGTATATGGAAACTATTTTATTATAATGATGTATTTACACGGGAATGAACGCGATCACGAAATAGGTATCAAATACCTCTAAACTGCCTGACGTTTCGACCAGGTTGCACAGGCCGTGGCCACAGGCTGACTGGCTCAGTGGTGCACGCGGGCCGTCGCCGCGTCGTCGAGATCGTGAGGTAGAAGGTGTATCGCCATGTACCGTCACATACTTATACCAACAGTGTCCCTATTTAGTAAACAAACCGATGTGTCCTTGTTACTTCTTTTCCTTTTATTAACCGACGAAAAAAAGGAGGTTCTCAATTCGACCGTATATTTTTTTTTCTATTGTTTGATGTTTTATAAACGTATTATATAGATTTCCACATTAATGTGTTAAAACAAGAAAAAAAGAAGATAAAGTATAAGGCAATAAAAAAACTGCGTTCTATATAGATTTCCATATTAATCTGTACAAGCAACTTATCTATTGAACAAGTTAACCGAGAATACCAATAGTTACTCTCACAAAAAAAAAACAATCATTGTCACTTAATATTCAATGATATTTTTACTACAATTATTTTTTAAGATTTAGATAAAATCTTTAGGTTTAGGAAATCCTTTTTTTTTCTTCATATAACAGATCGACACCTGCTACGCATAAGTGTGTATCTGCCCGATATAATTATATGTAGTTACTCTACTATTGCATTTTTAAAAACTACACCCTTGATACTATCAAAGGGTTTAGAAGGGAAAATTAAAATAAATAATGGATTCTCGACAACAGCAACCCATTGGTATTATCTAATGGGATTGTAATTGACACTCCATAGACAATTGTAATGATTGGCACTAAAGTACTTTGCAGTACTTTGCATCTCTAACACAGTGATTAGTAGTGCCAAATACTAAAAAGAAAGTGCGTTGAACAAAAAATTAAACAAATTTCGACTACACCGGAAACGCCACTAGCGCGGGCGCAAACCTTCTGAGAGCTCAACTGTGCTTACAATTGCATTTAAGCACAGTTTACTTGGTGCCATTTTTGAGCGCTGATCAAACATCTATGATATATTTGGTAGGATAGTTGATGGATTATTTAGTAGAAAACAGTCAAGTTATTGCCAATTTTTAATCTAAGGTAAAATATAAAAATATGTGAAAAAAGTACCAAAAACAATAATTTAGCTCAAAACTAAATATACATCACAATTAGCAATAATGTATCCAGTCGCAGTCCTGATGTGATAGACTTGTAATCTTACCTTGTGCTTTATTGGATCTTTTAAAAAAGTGAAGGTGGCTACCGTCAGTGCACGTTGCCGCAATTTAATATTTTTTTGGGTGTTACCAGATAACATATTTCAAAGATATATTTGAACTCCAATAATGTTGCCCTATAGAATATGAAAAAATAGTTAAATTGTTTTTTGTTACTGTCTGTCTGTTCGCGATAAACTGAAAAACGACTTAAACTGATTCATAAGAAAGTTTTAGGTGTATAATATGAGGATGATAGTTGAATTTGTCTCTACTATCCGTGCGAAGCCGGGGCGTGATGCTCTAGTTCTTAATACTTGGATATCAAATCCAAAGTGCCAATGACTGATAGTATGCCAACAATAGTACAGTTTACCCTATTTATTTCATTTGGCAAAACCCGAGTAAGTACAGAGTTGTTTTTCAAACTATAACGTATACCCTAAAGTGACTATAAACGAATGATAATGTGCCTCAACTTTATTTCATTTTAATATTTACATAATAATTAAGTAAACTACATGTTTATTGTTTTGTGACTAATAGTCGCGCACTAATGAAAATTAAAGTGCTAACTCATGTATTCAAAATTTGTTTACAACATCATTTAAATTAATAAGTTGTTCTCATCATCCTCCGCGCCTTTTCCCAACTAAGTTGGGGTCGGCTTTCAATCTAACTACGATACGACCGAACTTTGATATTTTACGTGAAGCGACTGCCATCAGACCTCCACAACCCAAGTATACTAGGCGATATCGAAGTTCTGTAGTTAGACCAGGTTTTCGGATTGTTTAAGGCTCCAACTACCCGTAACGAATGCCACAGATGTTTGTATGGCACCCGGGACCGCCGGTTTAACGTGCTCTCCGAGACACGGAGGGGTCTCACTGAGTTAAGAATGGTCACCCATCCTAGACTGACCTGGCTAACACTACTTAACTTTGTAATGTGTTAACCTACTCGATTACCACTTAGCCAAGAGCCCCTCTAAATAAATAATCTAAATAAATTAATAAGTTGTTCTGTGATATGGAAATAAGGTTAAATGATTATAATCTATCTAAACTAATATTATAAAGAGGAAACATTTGTGTGTGTGTTTGTAATGTTTTCATACAAAAACTACTGGACCGATTGCGATGAAACTTGGTATTTAGATAGCTGGAGACCTGGATTAACGCATAAGTTACTTTTTATCCCGACATTCATACGAGATCAGGACTTACGCGGGTGAAACCGCGAGGCGCTGCAAGTCTAAACTAATATTATAAAGAGGAAACCTTTGTGTGTATGTTTGTAATGTTTTCACACAAAAACTAATTAACCAATTGCGATGAAACTTGGTGTGTAGATAGCTGGAGACCTGGATTAACGCATAGGCTACTTTTTATCCCGACATTCCCACGGGATCGGGACTTACTCGGGTGAAACCGTTGGGTCAAATATAGTCATTGGTTTAACTCTTCCTGTTGACCGATTGATCTGAAATTGGGTACACACCTTTAGTTCTGATAACAATACAATTATGTGTATTCAGCATCAGTGTAAATCCAAGATGACTGCTGACACAAAATTTCGGATTACATATTTCTTTACAAATACCCGCAATATGGATATTAAATGAAAAGGCTTGACTAGTAAAATACAGTACACCACAAAAAACATATATTAAGTAACTAAATTAAAAACTAAGAACTTAAATAAAACAAGTATAAAATTTACATATTTACTCAGATTACGCTACGCCCCACGATTTTATTTCCAAATTATTGTTGAACTTTTAGTGCAGTTTCTGCATCATTATTGTTTCTTTACAATAAAATTTTTACTTATTTTTTGGGATATTGCGTTTTAAAATGTAGTAATTACCTGACGTCTAAATATTTTCTTTTCGCCTTCACTTTTATTTCTTTTTTAAACCATGTTTCTGATATATAGTTATTATTAATCCACAAAAAAAATCTGTGTATTTAATTAATTTCATATTACAGAAATGAATGCCCAATGATTTTATTTACCCATAAAGAAAATCTCACTAAATTGTCTCCATATCACTCTGTCTTATATCTATGTCTGTATGTTTGTATAAGAAAGATGGCATCAGTTAACAAATTTACCCCACAACAAATACCCATAAGGAATGAACTGTTTCTGTTCCAAGGGACCGACATCAGCGTTAGGAAATGTAATACCTATCATACAGTCAAACAGTACCGAAACAGCTGAGGTTGCTCTCGCTTGTGTATTCAAAGCCAGTCAGGGTCTATTCGAGTTCAACTGTGGGAAAATCAAACATGTGTGGAGATTGGTTTGGATACTGATTATTTACACGTCTAATATAATGAATATCGTTTTGGTGATTATACAAACAATGAAGTGGGTATGAAAACATTATTGAACATACATAGAATGCAGGATATTTAAGACTTTTTAAAGTGAGTAATGTTCTTGTTGCTGTTTATGTTACCGTGTATTTTAAAGAAAATACAATTTAATAATTTACAGAAATACATATTGTAAAAAGAAACAAAGTATAACATTTAATCATGACAGAGGGCTTGTGTTAGTGGCATTAGTGTTCAGAATTTGTGAGTTAAATCTAGCAAAGGTCCGGTGGAGGAACGGATGTGATGTACCTTCAACACAAAGGAAGGATATTCCGACCAGGGTAAAAAAAGCATTTTAACACCTATAAGTTATGTACAAAATATATTACTTTACAAATCGAGAGATTACACAGTTATTTAAGTGCTGCAATAACGATCCATTTTCAGGAAAATGTATCACAGCTACTATTGTAATGTATTTCTACAAGCTCACAATGGGTTAAATAAATACAACAACAATAAATCCTACCTATAGTAATATTTCTAATTGTGAAAACTTCGAAATGCCCATCTTTTTGTTAATAATATCATACATACTTACAGCTACAATACATTTTTATTCGAAATATCGATTTCGAAAATATATGAAATAAAATAAATATCATTGAAACTACCATCGCCTTAACATAACAACAAACAGCAAAAAAATAAAATACTACCATAAAATAAAACTGCGTAACTAATTGTGCTGATCCACTATTTCTTCTTTCTCTCTCGTCTCCCTAAACATACATACATCATGACAAAAACCATTAAATAGTGACAAAAACAGAACATTGGCCCGCAAGCATTTATCTTCTACGGAGAGTTATAAAGGACATAAATAAAGCAAAACCTATAAGGCTTTAAAGCAACAATGAAAAATACGAACCGTTTTGCGTTGGGTGGCAGTGGGAGGGTGGTCCGCTGCGAGGAGGGTGCACACGAACAATGCGGCCCTGGCGAGAGCACCGCTGCACAAATAAAAAAAACACATGAACAACCGCTCCAATTATTGACGTGGGCATGAGATGAGAATACCCAGTACGGGCGTGTAGCCCTAACTTTTACGTACGTTGCGCGCTTTGTTTGACTACACTATAAGCCAACACACCGGTCGGAAGTTAAGGAACTCGCCCTTGTCTATAATGGTATACATATAATTGGAAACTTTGGTTATGCAACAAACTTATGTTTACGTAAGAATTTTTTTTCTGCTTATAATATATGTTTATATGACCATGGTGCTTTCATATACAAGAATTATATATGTAGATAAATCTAGAGCATTGTCTTTTAGCTCGGCGGCATTCGACTGCAATATTATGGATTTCGTTCGTTTTTCGTTTCAATCCCTCTCAGCTCAAGTGATTTTTTATCCATACAACGTCTTATTTGTGTGTATTTACAAAAAAAAAATGCTTAATAATTGTTTAACCGTTGTCTATAGCCCATATTATAAAATATGCCTAGTTTAAGTCTTTTCAGCGCTATGTAAAATATCCGATATTGTTTTATCAAACATATGATTAACACGAAATTTTAAGACAACACTGTGATAATTAGTAAAATATAGCCTCTATTCTAATGTGCATGATGAAACAGTTTTTCAATATTATCGGGGGAATAATTTCCGATAATATTCAAGGTTCACGGTGAACCGCATTTACAGACCGATGCAGCCGACTGCGCCAGAAGGAGGGGGTTGGGTTTTGCTTTTCTTTAATAGTAATATTATACTGGGTTGCTTTGTTGCTTAAAGAATATTATATACTTATACTTATTAACCTGATAATCCAAGTGTTATTACGCACCAGTTAGCGTTTGTCATTAGGCAAATGTTTTCTTATGAAAAAATATTGTCTTAGCTCAACGTTTACAAATACATATTTTGTTATTATCAGTATTAATCTTTCGCGCCTTACTAAATGCAATCAATTGTACTCTGGTGATTGGCGTTAAGAGGAAGCTCAATATGATCCGTGTCAGATCCTATCAACACCATAGAGGCGACGAACGAAAGGTAAGCCAGTGAGATATTGTGTGAGTGTGATCCCTGACGACAGTGACGACAGTTCCAGTCTCAGAGCGGCTATGAGTCGTGGTTTAATATCAAGTTTGGGTATTCAAAATTAATGTAAACGGTTTTTTTGTTAATTAAATTATTTATCACTGAACATTTCAAGCGCTTAAAGATTTTGGCAAAAACCTTTATTAAAGATGGCCATTTTTTGTGTAAATCTGCCGGCTACCATCCTACGAGGGAAAACCAAAAGATAGTTAGGAATCAACCAAAACCGAAACACGGTGATAAACCTCTGATAAGTCATATTCACCGTTTTTGGAACCCCGTCCACTCAAAGAAAAGGAACCCTCCTCTCATCTTAAAGTAAGCGCAAGGCAAAAGCGAGCCGCCTTCCCTGACCTTTTGATCGAATGACGGGTGCTTACCACCACTTGTCATTGTTCCTCGCAGCCCCGCAGAGGTACTGTGTCTTATTTTTGCCACTTAGGATTACAGTTTTGGCCAAACTGATGAATCAGTCAGAAGCAACAATGTCAAAAGGAAAACCGATGGGGTCGGTGCTTCCGTTGCACTGTACGTAGATTTTCTAACCAAGCACTTAACTTTTCATAATCTGATCTACTTACATCTTTCAGTTTAATGCAATAAATAATTGTCAAATAATTCTTCCAGCCCAATAAATCTAAATAAATACATACAACCGACATTAGCCAAGCGGTTCTCTTTTAATAGTGCCAAATAGGTACAAGCCGAAAACACTGAGGCCATTAGCTATGGGAGCTCCGCCAACATATGAACAAGGGAAAACGATGTAACATTCTTGGCGTTTTTAAAGTGAAATACGGGCTATTTTAACCTTTGTAATAGGGTCATAAGAGTCTTGCCAGCAATTTAAGAATGAAATTAGACCATAACGGCTTTACAACTAAAATAATTTAGCATTATGTTTCTGTTACATAAATTTTACTATTATGATAACTTTGAGGTGGAACACGTACGACTCCTAAAACTTTATAACTTCGTAATTGTATGAGTATGTTAAATCTGAGAAACTAATAATGATATCAACTAATTTCTTTTTTCTATAATTATAATAATTTCTAATAACTTGACACGTCTCACACACGGCCGACTGATCCTAAACTAGGCAGAGCCCTTTTTTTGGTGCATTTGGAAACCCCCTCGGGTCCTCACCCCACCGGGGTTTTCGGTAGGGTGGTGTGTCAGAAACGAACCGACTAAAACCACACGGTGTGCCGTACTGCGTCTGACATAGGAGGGATCCGGCAACAGCTTTTATTAAGATATCCGGACCCCTCCGCTGACTGCAAGCTGCTAAGCCGAGAGCCCACTGCAATCGCAGCGGTGACAGGTGAGACTCAATTCCCTCCTAGCGACCGAACGCAGGTACTCCACGAAACAGCCGTGCCCGGATAGAACCTTCGTCAGTCGGAAGGAAAGGGTCCCGTGCTGTCGCCCTGCGCACTCGAAAACTAGGAAGAGCCTGTACCACGGAGCAGATATAAAGTCCTGTACTAAGGTAACCGGATTGTTGATATATATATATATACTTATATATTTCTAGATACATACATATTAGAGATAAATTACACTTTCAATTAATTATTATTGTAAGAATATCACCCCCCGCTAACGGTGAAATAGCAATTATTTCTACGTCAACAAGTCCGATTTCTTTGCAGTGGGATTCTTAAACCCTCCTAATATTGTAGGCTCCATCCCCAAATAGACAACAATATTTGAACCAATCAAGTCTGGCAACATTGAGTCCGATAGGTAATGATTATATATGATTATAACGACCCCGCGCGCAATGTAACTCGATTCGATTACACAAAGCCCTCGTTGAAATGGCCATTCGTATGGGATTCCATAAAGAGAAACAGTGGGCAGCAACCCTCAATTCTCTTTCCTATGGCGCCCTGGTGGGCTTGATTACCAGCAAGAAAACTAAAACTGTAACTAACTTCGCTATAAAAGTGGTTAGTACAGGAACTTCCCAAGTCGACTGCTATGTATGTTTCCCAATATCCCTAACTTCCTTCAAAATAGCAGAGGTGTCAGCCACTCGTTGTCTTGTTTTGCATTATCCCCTCTTTCTTACTCTACTCACGAGCAGGAATGCCGAACTATGCAACTAAGTTGTCCTTTTCACAGTTTAATAAAATATATTGACATGGGGGATAAGCGGTTTATCCTGAGCTCTGGAATGACAGGCTATTCCAGCAACCAATTTATTTTACAATGGCACGCATACAATATTATTTAGAAGCGGATGCAATACGTATACAACCAACTTTGTACAGGAAATATTTATGAAACTTCGTACCCAAAATGTCAGTCATCCCGTCGTAACAGCGGACATTCGATTAAGAAGCATATTCAAAAACAAATAACTTTAGCACTACAAACTGTAGCTCTACCGTAATCATAAAATTCACCTTTACAAAAAATATTATATTTTTTTTTTTACCCACTTTACACTACCGCCGACCACCTTAAGACCTGCAACTTAAGAGTCACAAGTGCGTTGACGACCTTTAAGGTGGAAGTAGGGAAAGGGAGGGGAGAGGGGGAGAGGATGGAAGAGGAAGAGAAGGCGGAGAGGGAATGGTTAGGGCCTTCGCTAACCTCTCTCACTCGGCGAAACACAACCAACGTTGCTATGAGGCTAATTTTCTGTGAGGCCGTGATATCTCTCCAGTTGAGCCGGAAAATACGTGCTGAAGCCTGAGAGTATGAGTAAATAGCAAAATATTCTCTACTGTTCAAAAAATCGTCAAATAATAGGTATATAATAATGTAATCAAAGGTTTTCCGTTTCAGTCAAAGAAAACTACCTAATGAAAGCAAATGAAAATATTCCCTATATTTTACTATACAATCTTACCATTTTATGAATGAATATCTTAATGAAAGTGGGCCTCTTTGACTCAATCCAATCATAATATCATATTATTAATATTCACCTACTGCTCCATTGATGTTACCTTTCAGTAACACATTTCATGTCTCGCAAACAAAAGTTAGTACCTGGGAGACTTCGCTTCGCTTCGCTCGGTAACTTTTTGTAAAATCGTCATTTTTAACTTTTTTTTTTTTTTTGTAAAATTGCGTTTTTACAAGAAAATACAACTATGCAGTTGAACTTAAAATGCAAAACTGTATCTGTATACAAATTTCATCAAAATATCAATACATACATAAAGAAATACATACCTAGGTTGTTCCGAAAATTGTTAGCTACAGAATGATTTTGCTAATTTCAATACAAATCTCTTTGCTGAAAATCATTGGCCACCTATGTGTACTTCTTTTTTTAAATGTTTTTTAAAAAGCAAATCTGTCACTCTTTGTTTTGCAACAATGGACGTCTCGTGGGAAGCTTTTCGTGCTATGATTTTTTATAACGAGAGTTAACCTTCAAGGAATCTCGCGAAAGGAGGATGCTCATTTATGGTTTCACTTTTAGACGTTCGCGTCATTATTTCAAATGTTCAATGGATGTATCATTTGATTGCGTTGACTTAGTAGCTTGATTTTTATATAGCTTCAATTATATTAGTTACAACCAGACACCTCTACACATTACTGAGACAAAGAGGCTTGATAGTCAGACGCACAACGAAGTGATCCTGTAAGGTTTGTTTCTTTCCTTTTGAGCAACAGAATCTTAAATAATGAGGCAGCAATTTCTTACGTTATTTAACTTAAAGAAAATGCGAAATAAATTTATTAGTAGGTATTAGGTCAAGTTAAGTGAATATGTTTATTTCCAAGTTTCAAACATACCCTAATATTATATATATTCATTATTATGAATAGATAGAATACATTTAAAAAAGATTATAAAAATGTAGTCCTCGTAAATTTTTTCATTGTATAGATTCAGTTTGTTTTACGGATACCCTGTAAACCTCTGAATTACGTATTCTACTATATGGCCCTAAAATATGACCACACCTTTCTGTAACAACCTGCAAATACATAAATGAGCTTGTAAAGAAAATTTTTATGCACATTTTACACAAATGGATGCCATGTTACGGTACGTGTTACGATAGTATATAATAAAAACTCCTTTGTTTATGTTGGTATCACTATCAACTTTAACAATGAGCGACAGGGACAGGAGGAACTAGTTTTTAGTCACAGATCACAAGATACCTCAGAGGTAAATTGTTATGGAGCATCATTGCGGTAATACAAACTAGTTTCCATAAATGTAATGTGAGCTTCAGCATGTTTCGTTTCATAAAATGTAAATATTAATAATCCAAGTAGGGACGTTGTGGGAACCATTACAGGCCATCTGGCCCTAAATCGGCACCTATTCACCATCAATGCGACAAGCAGTCCTCTATGCAGCGGCTGTCTCAACACAGAGGAAACTGCCGCCCACGTTGTCCTGGAGTGGTAGAAGCCTGTGAACGCCCCAGGAGGCTCCTGCGCTTCTGGAAGGAGCTAGGCTGGCTCAACTAGTCAGCCTATCTGAACGCATAATGGACCACCTATGAGTCTAGATGCGGAAACAGAGCCCTGTACCAATACGAATATTGCATTCAATCTGGTATTTGACAATAACCATCTGTCAAATGGTTGGCGTCACTTTCTCGTGGGATTATGTGTGGGTTGCCCTGGGTGGCCAGTACCAGTGCAGAATGTTCTTTCTTACTATCTCTCAACATGAGTATAATGTGTTGTGTTATCTAAAAAAAAATGTAATTTTTTTATTTTAATTTCGTTTTTTGTAATGTGCTATATTTTTGTGTATTTGTAATTGTTATAAGTTAACTGTTTCAATTTGATGTTTGACGTCACCTTATTTTCGAGGCACGATCTGAAAACCAGCGCTGCATGTCATACATGCAGCATATGCTGAGATGGCGGCCATTTAAGACTTACACGAATGGGACCTTTTTCTTTTTTTCTTTTCTCTCTCTGCTTCCATTTAGTTCGTAATTACTATAAATTTTAGAAATAGGTTTTTGTTTATTTTTATATCTGCACAGATGTGTTCTAAATAATTCTGTGCAGGCTTACCGCGTTTGTTTGTATGCATTTCAAACACTTATATTTTGCTGAAAACTGTACAAAGGTAATTTAATACTCAGAATTTCTCCTTGAGTTATCACAATATTAAGTAAGGCTTCATGACAGCTTTGATCAAAGATGGCACGTAATGTTAAAATAAACTCTCTCTCGTCTCGCAATAGCAATATCTTCGCCAACACTCTGCATTTCCGGGGGAAATCGTTTCCAGGGATTTCATCCGCTTATTATTATCTTCCATAGGAAATTCACCGTATGAGTTTCTAAGGAGTGAGAGAAAGCAAACTGAAAACTGAATGTATTATTTTGATTTGAACAGGTTTCTGTCGTTCGTTTTTAAACTTTGTAATGTTACGATTGTCAAAGCGGATGACGTCATTAGTATGCATTCCTATGAGTAGTTTAGTTATGGAATTGGAAGCGTACATAGGCTACGGTGACCGCTTACCATCAGGCTGACCGTATGCTTGTTTGCCACCGACGTAGTATAAAAAAAAGTTTTTGCATCATCCCTAAACAAACGCTATCAGTTAACTGATCCAACGTTATATATCTTTGCAAATATAATGTTACCTACATTTTTCGTTGTATCATATGTAGTCAAAGAACTGTTCGAATTTATTTTCCATTAGTTCATAACTTGATTTCGTACAAATCACTTTTTTGTTTTCCTAAAGAGGATACTCCTATTACAACGTAGGAGAATCGTCAAGCACTTTAATTGGTATATTAATTATCTGATCATTTACTTGCTGATTAAATAATATGTAATTATACTCATAGATGAGAGTGAAGATGAAAGAATGTGGAATATTCCTGGAAATTGGAAATTGGAAAAGAGCTGCCTTCATTTTTATTATCAGATATATTTTGCTTTGCAAATATGATAGTCAATTAAAATACGATATGAGATGATTAATTAACAACTCTTAACATGAGTAAATTAGGGCAGCAATTTTAAATAAATGCATATTCTAGGACAGTGTTCAACAACTTTTTATTTTTGGGGAATTCTATATACTGCAATTACATGTAATTCAGATTACTAAGAAAATGATAATAATACATTTTTGGTCCTTGATCTTTAGTTACGAAAGCAAAGGTCCACAGGCATATAATTGTTTACTTTCGGGCAAAGCGTATACATATTAAGTTTTTTAAATTTAACGAAGTTGGGAAACAAGAACGCGAGTCGCCTGATGATGAGAGGGGTTCAACAGTCGCGTATTAATGTGTGCAACCTTATCTAAAAGAGCTATTCTTGTTGTAAAGTTACGATTTTATGTAAGGTCTAATTCCCTATAGAAATGCTGCTGTACCTGATATACATGTAAATAAATTAATGTTAATTTCTATTAAAATCATCAAAAATGATAAAAATAAATATTTTATAAAAACAGCATCTCAAACATTTTTGTTTTAAACTCGCACCTTGTAGAGTGTGCTTTGTTGAAAATCGTTTGAGCTCGTCTTACAAAGTGCCTCATTAGTAGGAGATTTAAACCGCGAATGGAGCGTACAATCCAAACCCTTAGCGGTACGATTCTAAGCTTTACTTTGAGCCCACACCCGCTTATAATGTAGTTTAAACCAAGCCATTATCCCATTGTATACCTGCTAAAAATGTTGTTCAGTGTAAATGGAACTTTAAATTGGAAAATTTTAGACTCTGACCATTAACAATTCCGTATAAGGGAATTAAAACGATGGATAGGTACCATATACCTTTTGATCGCGTTAATTTTTTATTAAGCTTGAACCATTTGTTTAATTACATTTTCGATGTCTGTTCTAGTATGTCCTTCACGTGTTATGGTAATTAATGCCGACATCTATTGTCTTTATGACAAACAACGCAATAATGTTTAATACGTTACATTACAGGTATATGGTAATTTATACTCATTATGGATCTTTACTTTAATTCAAATAGATTTATTATATTCACTATTTTATTAAACCTGTCGTAGCATATTTGACATTTCCATAATTTCCTTTATGATTAAGAACAAGGTATGTCACATTTCTGTTTGAATTGAAGAAGGATTAGTAACAATAAGGAAACAACATTAACTCAAAATTTTAAAAAAGGTAAGATAAGGTAATAGCGCCAAAAAGATAAAAATATATTTTGCAAATTTAGGCACCAGTGGAAAAAGCTTTCAAGATGGTAGGAGGTCTACGATTTTCATTTCCTATAAACATATATTCTTGATCCCTCACCAGATAAGCAGATTTTCTATCGGTTTTTACGACACGCGAGAGATGACACTGAACTGAGTCTAGCATAACATTATTATTTTACATCGAGCTCACAGTTTATAGTTATAACTTTTTATACAGCAATATGCTTGTCGAGGTAACCGATATTTACATAAGAAATAATATTAAGATGATTCTTGAAGCAGTAAGGCTGTTACAAATACAATTACACTTACAATGAAGTCCGCCCTTGCAATGTATAAAATTCTTTAATCAATGCTCCTAAATCATTATAATAAGCTGTATTATTCAACCCTTAATTTTCCACCTATACAGGAGTTTTTTTTTTATTTCAATTGACGGTCCCATTTAAATATAAGTAGCTATAACCAATCCAATAAAAAAATGTTGTTATATTGTATCTATAGTAATATTGGTTGTCGTTAGTGAAGATATCACGTAAAATACCTACACAAAAAGAATCGAATAAAGTTTTCGGTTTTTTAAATCAACTTTAAGTATTAAAGATGTTAAAGGACATTTTTTTAAATTTTTATTTCTCGCTTTTGAGTGGGCCGGTTTGTAATTTATCTAAGTTAGAATAGCCTAATGTCAATTGCTCATCACGTTTTACAGAATATTGCTTTACAAGATGCAGGGCAATGTTAATTGTTGAAAGTTCCCCTGTTATTCTGGTGGCCAACTGAGGTCTTCATCAGCAATGCCACTTTACCAAATGGTGTTTGCTGAGAGAATGCATCAGTTACTATAAAAATACCCAAATCCCTGAAGTTTTGCCTAAAATATTTGAACAGTTCCCCCGCTTTCTCCAGAAACCCATCAATAGATTCTGTCCTGATGACAATGGGACCAACTATGAAGTATCCTGAGGTCCAATCACGAATTCTTTTCCTTTTTAAAAGTAGCTTAAAAATGAAAACATTGCAAATAAGATAAATTTCAGAAATAGGTTTTAGCATCATAACTAAAAAAACGATTGTCTCAGTTCATGGTAAACGGTTATCAACGTAAAAAGATTTTACATTGTTAATTGTTGCTAATTTATCAACATTGTTTGTCATCATAGTGCTATAATAATCTTGTTTTATGAAGAAATATTTTTATTAATAAAATTTAAATGTATGCGACTAATCAGCAACACAATACTTTGTTATAGTTTTGCACTCTGATAAGGTTTTGCCACTACATTTCTTTATAGAGCTAATATCTACGAGTATGGCGCTGAATGAGTTATAGGAATAAGCAAGTCAATAGTATTGTTGGGACTCATGAAACATTTTTCAAAGATTTATCTTCGTCTTCATGGTCACTATTTCACCTTTCATGTCATATTCCGTAACTACAAAGTCCCCCGCGTCTACTGACTCAAACTCAACTCAAAAACTACTGAACGGATTTTCATGCGGTTTTCACCAATAGATAGAGCGATTCATTAGAAAGGTTTGGGCATATAATTTGTTAAGGTTTTGTGTAAATTAGTTGAAATATGATGATGATTGTTGAAGATATCTCTGCTTCCCATGCGAAGCTGGGGCAGGTTGCTAGTTAGTTAATAAAAAAAAGTCTTCCATGTTGCCAGTATTTATACTTATTCGCTCACCACCAAGCCTGCCTCCTAATAAACTTTGATGAATAAAGATACACCCGCGACATTTACTTAACCACTAAATGTTTTTAAATACCTTATAAAAAATCACCAAAGAGATACAACATTTTAATAATAAAAAGCAACAGTACAATCGATCAATTACGCTATCAAATATGAAACGTCTTCTATAGTAATTATTTTCCAATTTCGAAGCTCAAGGATCCGAAAATGTATTTATAAAACAAATTGTGTAACAAGTACTTATAATACCTTCCGCGTGAGTGAAGACAAGAGGCAAAAAACGAATGAGAAATCCATTGGAAATCACGGGGGGTTGGTGTGGGGTGTGGAGTGACGAGGAGGCGCCGGAAATACAGTCCCCCGGGGATATGGGGATATAGTTACCTCTAAACACATTTCATAGTCGTGAGTAAAGATGCTTTGCGAATGTTATGAGACTCAAGTGAGAAAAATGTTCCATTTATTCCTGTTAGATGTAGGGTTAAATTTATTAGAAAATTAATGTGGATTGACATACCAATAAACTCGGACTTGGGGCTCCAGGCTGTCTGCTTGCATTTACCTCGATATGTCTGGCCTTATTAGGTCTTGGTACAAATTAGTCAGCTTTTAACTTGACTAAACTAAATATTGTTAATTTTCCATAAAAAATTTCGTGAGTGGTATTCATGTTTATTAAAGACTATACGGTTTTACACACGTTTGTATTGTATTTCGGGGATGCCAGGCTAGTTTCCAACTAGCGTCCTGCCGCGACGGTGTCACCATCGCTCCTTCAAAAAGGGCCCCCGTCGGGTCCGAAAGTTCGAGTAACAGGTATGCGACCCTGTACAGCTCGAGCTATTGCTTACACTTCCCAATCCATCCGTGTAAGCAACATCCCTCACCTTCCATTGGCTTCTTACCTACCTTTTCCTTCCAATATACTCCCAATTTTCCCAAAGTGCCCAGTTGACGGCTATAGGTTTGCCCCAAACTACGTGAGTGGGACCAAACTACAGTTGACAAAATGTGGGTGTTTAATACGCCTCTGCCTACTTCTTTAGGATAAAGGACGGTAAGCTGAATATAAAGTTTTTGTAGATATGATACATCATATAGTTGTTCCAACAAACCATCTCGCTGAGAAAGCATCGCTGGCCATCAAAGTTAGGAATAAAAGTGCTTTTTTTTTTCAATGTGTAAGGCCCACAGACCTCTTCGGGGTCTGATACGTGTGTATAACACGATTAATATTGTGTTAGGCATCTTTAACAGTCTAACCGCCTTAGGACCAGCGCTTGTTTAAAAAAATTATTATAAAAAAACAATCTGATAGGTAAGCAACTCTAACAACGATAGGAAGCAGAAAACAGTGTTTATTTAACAACACCGGTCTAGTCATTCGTATGATGTGGAGATCTGTCCAACCTCTCATGAAGCTCTGGTCCTAGCCCTACTCGCCATCAGAAAGATAGAAGCAAGTACATTAGAAGTATCATTGACCGTCGTGTACCGCAGGGTGGAGACATTTCGCCAGGCCAGTCCCCATGTCCTTGCTGGTCAAAAATTTCGTTATTCGAAGTAATTAGGATTGTAGAGTGTAATCCAGAGGGCTTAAGGTGGTTACATCTCCCTTTTAAACAGCTAAATTAAATATTTTTATGCTTTAAACAGCACATCAAAGGTGTTTTTTTTTTGTATGAATCTCGGAGAACATGTAATAATAAGAGTGAGTTTTGTCAAATATACTTACACCTCTTTCAATAATTTTTTTTTTCTTCATCTCATTCTGCCAACTAGTGTTTTTAAACACTGTTAATAGTTTATCATAATATAATTATGTTACCGGGAATTATGGCTGACTGTCAGCGTGTGACCACGACCAGTGTAACCTGGTGGAAACGTCAGGTAAATCAAAGTTTTAAATACGTAATCGCGTGAATTCTCGTCAAAATAATTATATTATCATGAAACTCGAAAATTTAAAAATTCGTTATTAGTAGTTAATCGGTAGCCTTAAAAATACTTTCGAATCTCTGGGAATAATATTAAAAACCTATTTCCAGGTTCTAGTAACAAATTCTTCTCAATATCCAGGGATTAGCAAAATATATGGATTTAATTCGCATGAAATTTGTCTATTTAAAAATATTGTTCAGCTTTAATGTCGATTTGTATTAACCATGTTACCTGTCCTAATTATAAGTACTTATATTGCAACATCGCTTACATCATTATATATACGAACATACTTCCAAGTCATTGTAAAACATTTTTTGTTTTCACATTCCTTCGCAACACCATCTAATAAGCATATTCATTACAGTTACTCACTACAGCGCGCTCACATAATACACAGGTAGAAGTGAAGTCGAAAACAAAACAATAATACTAACCTAACCGTCTGCCCTCGTCTTTGATTAAATAAACTACATAATATCCACCAGCTTTTTTACAAAAAATACCTTTACGCCTTCCATAATTTATTGCCCCTGTTGCGCAAATATGAAAACGGAGCAAACAATTCTGACTGATACTCATAAATCTTCGATTTAGCCGAACGAACCAATCGAGATCCGCCCTAACTCAGTTACGTTTTTCCATTGTTCACAATTTCGCGCTTGCCACAGCCTCGTGACATCCAAATCTGATAATATCTTCCATGATTTGAGTTTTCGTGCCAAAAAGTTACAAATACAATATTGTGATTTAATAATCTTATATAAAACCTGTGGCCGTCGTACGTTTTTCACTTGATGGAGCGGAAAAATGCCTCCAGAATCACTTCAATAGAATTGTTTAGAGCTTAAACTGAAACAATACTAAATTTTAAAACTTTGAAGACTCTTAAGACACGTGTAGCTATAAATATTGCTATTTAAGTAATGGTATCTATTTTCTGGAGGAATTACATTAAAAATTACTAAAAATTATTTTTAAATAATATCGTCGTGTGCCCATTTTGTTTTACTTTCAAAGTCACTTTGGATATTACCTTGGGCCTCAGACAGTTCTTTAGATGCACACAATAAGCACATGTCATCAGCATACATATACACCCGGCATCTGCTTACAACATTAATCACACTGTTCACATGCATAATATAGCCCACGGGTCCAAACACTGATCCAGTTGGCACACCCAAATCAACAAGAGCCTTTTCCCTCGCCACTCCATTTACCACCGTACGGATCTTGCTGTTGCTGAGATAGTTTTTGAACCATTCGTTGGTGGGCCCACGGATGCCGCATTCATCCATCGCCTGTAGCAACACATTATGGTCCAGCGTATCAAAAGCTTTTTTATAATCTATAAACAGAGCTATTAGCTGTTTACCTGAGTTAAGACTCTCGTTGACATAGTTCGCAAACTGGGTCAGCGCTGTCGCTGTGCTGCGACCCTTCCTGAAGCCGTGCTGTGCGTCCGACAATATGTTATGGCACTCTAAGAATTTATTTACTTGACCAACAATTACTTTTTCAACAATTTTATCTATAACTGGGAGTATTGCAATAGGTCTATAGTTCCCATAATCGAGGTGGCTTCCAGACGCATATACGAGTATATGTCTAATAATTGCATACTTCAACTTGTCCGGATACACAGCTCGACTCATACACATATTAACGAACCCCGCTAATACTGGGCTCAAAGTTTTAGATAAATATTTTATGTCTTGAACACTTATTTCATCTATTCCTGGCGCTTTTTCTAATAACAATGTATTTATTATTTTTTCTATGTCTAATGAGCTAACTTTCTTATATCTAAAACTAACTAAACTAGGATTAATATAATATATGTTTTCTTATCTAAAAAAGTTGTATTGCAGTTATGTTTCATGTTTTTTATTTCACTTGTAAATGTTTTGGCAAAATTGGTGCAAATAGTATACATGTCTTCTTGCTTACCCAAATATCGTAATATTACACTATCTATATTTGTTTTACCTCGTCCCAGCCACGAGTTTATATTTGCCCATATTTTTCTGTAATCACCGTTACAATTTTGTATTTGCGTTTGCATATATTTAAGTTTAGCTTCATTCACTAATTTATTTACTTTATTCCTAAATCGAGTGTACTCCAGTTGTTTATTCATATCTTTAGGCGACTGTTTCCATATTCTAAATAAATGATCTCTACGATTTAACAAATTATATAAATATCTATCTACCCAAGGCTGCGTATCAAGTTTATTACGTTCCGGCACTATAATAGTACTCTCATTATGTATTTTATTGAAAACCGTGACTATTGTTTGATATAACACCAGAGGACACTTTATTGCTAATAACTGTAACCAATCATATTCATTAAGTTTTTGCCTAACGATTTTATTACTTCTTACTTCGCGCACAATGTTGTTACTGGTTTTGTTTACATTTGTACTCTGTTCAAAATCCACAAACAAGCCAACCGCGTGATGATCTGAAATATACGACTCGAGCACATAGGCCGTGCAACTGATGCTTCGTCCCTCTTGCACCCATGCGTGGTCCAAGCAAGACGTCTCGGTTCGTCCATTGACTATCGCCTCGCGCGTTACTTCGCTGTTAGGAATTGCACGTCGTAGGCCGCGTCCACACAGAGCGTTTTTGTATCTCGCAATCACCGGATTCATTGCGTTATTCAAGAGATCGATGTTTGTATCTCCTATCACAATTAGATTTTCTGCGGGTGGTATTTTTCTAATTAAATTTTCAATTTGTTCTATGAACTGAATTTTGTATTTGTTCGGTGGTCTATATAGGGCTATGATGTGCAAGGTACGATTTACTTGTTTTAGCTTTCCATGTAGTGTTTCCATCGCGTGAGTGTATTCCTCCGCCTCTTTTAACTTCTCTAGTGATTATGTGTGTTTCGTATCCCGATATATTATATAGGGTTAGTTCTTCTTTTTTTATATTTATTTCACTTAATATAATGATATCTATTCACTTAATAAAATGCTTTCGAAGCGATCGAATATTCAGATGAATTATGTGAATTCCATTATGTTTCAGAGAGAATTTATTTCCTTCTTCTATGTTGTAAAATCTATTATAGGTTATTTCAGTAGAAAACGTATTGTTTATTATTGGATCGAATTCTATAATAAAGAATCAGGGTGTGTATACACGCACTCAAAACACTCGCGTAGTAGCGCGCAGGTGTCCGAGAATTATAATTATTACAATTTCTCCAAATCACTCTCCGTTTTAATTTTATAAATTTTATTTTCATCATTATTTTTCTTTGCCAATATGTTGAAGTTTTGGACCCAGATGTATTGAAATCCTTTCTCTTTCAGTTTGTTGCGGGTTAGCCATAGTTATTGTCGTTTTCGCTTAGGAAGATCTTCGTTTATATATATTTTCTTGTCATTGCCACTCGAAAATATTTTGCGATTGGTAATTATATGCTCCTTCTTCGCCGCCATCCATTTAATCCGAGCATTCTTTGTACGTAGCTTGACTTTGATTATTTTTGGTTTTTGATCGTCCGCTTTTTCTTTGCCTACCCTCTCTGCTTCCTCAATATCATCTGGGTTAAGTTGCAATATTTTAGCGTCTTCTTGCACCACTTGTTTTGTGTTTTCATCGGCTCAGTTCTCCAAACCAAATTTCTATATATTTTTTTCTGCTGCTTCTTTAAACTCAGCCATGCCCTGGTACATTTCAGCATAAAAATCGACTGTGTCTGCAAGTTCAACTAGTTTTTTTTTTCCATATTGTAAATAACTTCTAACTTTTTGTTCACCTCCGCTAAGATCTTTTCACCCGATGCTTCACTCGGGTTTACAGTTATTTTCGGAATAGGATAGATTCTATCACTTTGAGGTGTGCTGCTCTCATTTTAGGCATTCTTCACCCAATTCCTTCAACGCGAACTGTTTATTATTACGCACGCATTTTTTTGTGGAATGCACCGTCACAGCCACCTAACTCAAATCCAAATTAAATCAAACGGTTTACACCGCTTTAGGATTCTTAAGTCCTAGTGCTGCCTGATTACATGGAAAAATATTTTAAAAGTCTTCACTGTATGTAGGCTTCACTTTGTGGTAGCGTGTGTGCGTGTGTAAGTGTGGTAAGCATTCTTCTGTAAGCAATATTAAAAAAAGAATACCGTTTTCAATAGAGCGAGAGAAGTCTCTTTATCGTATTAAATTTTATTTTTAAGTCTGTTGCAAGTGCACGGTTGTCCTATTTCGATCTGTCTTTAACTTTTACGCGTTTTTATGTAGGTACAGTTCGATCTCTGAATAGCAGCATTATAGCAAATACTCATTGAACTTCGTCGACACCATTAGGGAAGGAAAAGCGGTACTCATAAGCATTCCGCAGTAGGTGAATACTGAAACAATGGGCCTCTCTCTCTCGGCTCAACTCTGTATCACGTATACGTAAGTGGCGTATTTTTGCCGCTCAAATGTCAAGTTGCTGCACGTTTCGTACGCTAATATATATTGTTGAATTTTTTTGTTTTAGCTTTCAATAAGCCCCTAGCCACATGTTTCGTTATGAAGTGTAATTAAAAAAAAATCCAATTTGTGATTTCCAAAGTTAAAATGTTTTCACTGGAGAGGAGGGAGTTACTGTAATTTTATTGGCATTTGTTACTTAATTTTTTTAATTTACTGATTTCTGCTTTGTTTAATTTTCATTTTAGGGAGATTGTGATGAGCATGTTATTCCGTGCATAAGTAAACTTTATGCATATTATTATAATACACTTCAATAGTTAGCCTTCAAGGTGGCGCTCATATAGAACTCAATATATTCTTTATCTTTATATAAAAATTTCGTGTCACGTTGTTTGTCCGCGATGAACTCCTAATAGTCCAGTCACTTTAGCATAAAAAGGGGTCTAATACAATAAGTATTTCATTTTGCGCGTTTTTATTATTATTATTAAATGAATATATAAAAAATACGTAAAATGTTATTAAATACAATGTATTAACTGATAAATAATACAAATAATTCAAAATTCAAGGTAATATTCACAGATATTGACCTTGTATTACAGTACGTACGAAGTAACTATCATCTTGTCTGTGGTATGGCTGAGCGCTGCGCACTCACCGCCCTCTATTGCAAAAACGGTTGAGCGCATGAAAAAATGTTTCTAACAAGAAATTTGTCTCAAAACTTTATGCTATACAATTTTATAATAGATGTTAACAACACTGGAGCAATAGAAACCGAGATAATCGCGAAAAACTATTTCTTTTTTTACCTTTGACCTTGAATAACTTACGACGCATACACAAGATTTTATGAGACTTTTGAGATAACTTTTTGAACGCCAAAATGAACGCTCATTCCGAGTTTGATCGCTAATTTGACTAGACTATAAATAACGTAATGAACCGATCTTAATGAAATTTTGCATGCCATGTTCAGATTTATCTTAATATTATATTGTAACAGTGGTCTTATCTAATTTAATATCTTAAAAATGGTTTCCAAGTCCTTTGTCACATACACACTAAGTATAAGTAATATAAAATCACAAATCATCAGGAACATCTCATCCTTTATGCATACAAAATAGATGAACGTGCGTCTAGGTATTACAAACAAATTTACCATAATAATATATTCTTCTGCGAATGACTGAATAAATCAAGACAGTAACATGGTCGAAGAAAAATTATAAATTTACTATTTTTGTCCATAGCAGAACGAAGGAAAATAACATTTTTACATATTGACATTACCCTTGTCAAACTCACACCAGTACAGTATTTGATAACTCACTGGATATTGAAAAAGGCGACCCTGATTATCGGCCTATTGAAAGGTAGACCCCAATCTTTCAACTTTTTATTTACCATTTCAGAAATAAAATGGCTTCAATGTCGAACCGCTCCTACTAGTGAGCCGTCTAGTAAAAAAATAATGCAATAAGTGAATATTGCCGTGCCGATATTATCACCTATTTTTGTCAATGTAGTGATATTTCGTACATTTGTTTACCGATACCTTTAATAATAATCGTCCAAAGTTACAACTATTATGTGCTAAAACCTAATACTTAAAAAACATATAGCTATATATTATATTCTAAGGTTTTTATAAAATTCAATAATTTCAATGATGTTTACATATAAAGGTAGTGTAATCAGTACAACATCTGATATAAAAAAATATGTTTAAAGTTACAATTTCTTGTGAAACTTTAAATAATGTTAATATTTTATATAGTCTATTATTTTGTTGTGTAGTGTAGTATAGTATAAGAAAAAATACCTGACCTCAATATGAAACATGATAAGCTATAAACTCGTTTGCACCTTCGCCTTGGTGTTTTATAAGTTAGCTCAACAGTCTGATAGAATCTCTGACAAAATCATTTTTGTTTTATAAATAACTCGTTTTCTTGGCTAAAAATGTCGTTTGAAGTTATAGCAAAAGTTCTAGAACAAAATTTTTCACGAATTTTGTCTGAAGCAATACTTTAGCAACCATTTCCGATTCATGAGAAGAGATTATTAGTATGTACGATAATATTAGATCAATATTGTAATTCAGTCAGTCAGTCATTAAAACATTTTATGTGCCTACTTATTAACTTTTTTAAACACATTTGCTTTATTTAACATTTTTATATTTTATTCAATAATAAAAATGCGGGTGTTCAGCAGTGGATATCCAATATCTGAGATGATAATTAACCTGATAGATGCTAACAGAAATATGTGTCCATAGTACTTATAGGTACGCGAGCATACTGTATATACTCTTGCCTTAACACCTATGCTGTATAAAACAAAATATCTGAATTATCTGTACTACAAATGAGCACAAAATTTAAACCCCAATATTTTCTGTGCAAAGATACAAACCCTCGCATATATAACAATTCACGGTCAAATGATCACTCACGATTGATTGTGACATAAAGTTATATACGATCAAAAAGTTCTAACGGAGCTCACAAAAGCAAAGTAAGTTCAGTCGTGTATGAAGCGATTGCGTAATATACCCAATTTTATATTCAGCAGCCGCCACAGAAATAGCAATGGCCGACGTCTGACAACGGAACAGACTCAAATCGCACTTTTATGAAAGTCCCTAATGAGACGTGAAATCCGAAATTGGTAAGATGAAATGGAGTTTCCAAACAAACCCTAATCCCACACACATTCTATGTATAAGTAAGGATGAAATAGCCTCAATTTCACCAACAAGATTCTCAGTAATGTGTTGCGAATGGTACGGGTTGATAAGGAAAAACGGGTAAATAAGGAATCATGAGAGGCTTCCAGGACCGGAAAGGGTCAGCGGGGGGTGGCCGCTCATCCGGCGGATACACCGCAACCAGCCGCCGGACAGCCAATGTATTTCAGGGCATCATTGCCTGAAAGCGGCACGGAGTTTTAGGCAACACCGTGCCAATACTGTGTCTAATAGTTTCTCGCAATGTCATCTGAATAACATTTACATTAGTATGAAATTAGTAATCTATAATATACCAAAAACCTAATTACGCGAATAAAGAAGATTGTCTAATCTTTACCGAAAGTAAAATATATTATAAATATAGCGTACATACCTATTATAATTCTTTTTTGCTCAGTATATTTTTCAACCTGAAAGAATTTAATTACAAAAATTGCCGGCCATAAACGTTTTCTTGCTATCTTATATTACTTATCCGAGGAGAATGAATTAAGAATACCTTAAAAACGCTCAATCTGTCTGTCACAAGATTCGCAATAAAAAGATTTTCTTTTTGATCCTCCGACATACGTATAATGAAATTTTGATATCAAGCCGCAACCGATGATATCCCTCGAGATAGTGCTTTCAGAACAAGTTTGATTTCCACCCGGCATAGTCAAAGAAGCTTACCGAGAAAAAGCGACGAAAGAAAGAAAGAAATAAAAAATGCAGAGAAACACGGAGGTCGGAGTTTTTCCTGTCACCGGGCACAAACAATGCCTCCATTGTAGGAGTGCGGCACGAGCTCCCCGCGCGTTCTGTTCCCACCCCCGCCGCGGTACAGTCGAGGAAACGAGCATCTTTTGTTTCCATCCCTCGTGCCCCGTACGGAAACGAGAGCTTTGAACCCGCGGTCATCTGTTTACATCACGCCGACTAGAAAAAAGAGACAACCAATTATTTGTTCTATGGTTCGTCATCCACAGAACAACAACATAATCGTAGCGTACGCTGCATATACAGCAGAGACCGTTAGAATTCCTACAGTTAACATTATCTCAACCTTATTTTGTTCGGGAATTTTCTATACAAAATATTCAATTTGAATATTACAAAATATAATATTCACTATACATAAAAATCCTGTAGGTTTGTTTTTATAAAAGTATTTATATACATATAACAACTTCTGCTTTTTGTGGCATTAACAAGAGATGTGAAAAAATTACGTTAGAAGTTATAAAATGTACACAATTCAATAATAAATAACACGCGGGTACTGTCGGAGGTACAACTCAGGCTTGATTGGTAACAATTTCAAACAAATAAAGGCCGGTTTCCGGCACGTAATGTACTTACAACTCGCTACGGGACGGCGAATAATAAATTATATTTTTTCCTCAGTCCTCTCATTTAGATATGAAAAAATGACGCGTCGAAACCTGACGACCATTTCAGAGAGCCTTATTTATTCACAAAGCTCTATATTTCGCTGACTACGGGATCAATGTTGTCCTAGCTTTGAACATGATAACGAGAAAAATCCACTTTATTTATGCATGAAGTTCAACGAAGGAAAAGGACATTGTTTAATAAATCGTAAATTTTCGGTAGATTGGCACTGCCGTTAAAAAAATTTTTTTTCAAGTTATTACGTAATGTAATAAATCTCAAGACACTGATTTATTATTACGGCACTACACGCTTTTCAACAAATATATTATTTGTTTAGAACGTTAAATTAACATTCATAAAATTTATAGAAAAGGCTTTATCCTTCTTCTAGTTTAAACAAGATGAAACATGTTTGAATGTTTAAAGTAATAAGTTAACAGAACTGTTTCACATAAACATGTTAACTTCCGTATTGAACAGATGGATTACCGAATAACTCAGGAGAGAAACATACCACTCACCCTCGGTCCCATAAACCTATCGATACCAATAGCCAAAAATAAACATAAACGAATCACGACAGACAGAGAACGATCGAATCGAATTCCCTGAACAAACAGTTTGTTTAAGAAAGTGTCCTCTACTTTACATTTTAGAATACAATTATAACTAACAAAAGCAGAAACAATTTCAGAAACCAAAATTATAAATATAACGTGTATGTACCTTATAATTGGATATATTAAAATACCACAAATTTAAATATCAACGTACATTTAGAAGCTTATTTCCACAACTAAAATATAAAAAAAAAACCAGTAACATGGGTCGCACGTCATTAAAATCAATCTGAAATACGTCACGTTTTGTACCGCTATAGTTTTATTTTTCTTATGCTCGCAAACTAGTTACGGTCCGGCTGATGAATGATTCTTGAAAACAGCTGCAATATCATCAGCAGAAATACAGTACAATACGAGAAATGCCTATCCAAAGCGAAGGGAAATAATGACTATGATGACATAGTTCACCTAAATAATACTAGGCTTAACGAATAACCAAACACTGAAAAATAATTGTTTAAAACTAGTCCTTTTTGTAGGCCACTCATTTCAATAAGCTACATAAGTTTCCATCAGCTTTATATCCTTGGACCAGTTTACATAAGCTCATGTAAAACCACCTGATGGTTACGAAGATCAAATTGTACCTCCAGGAAATGATGCGATGTGCCAGTATAAACGACACGAATTTCCTCTGCAGCTCTTTCTTTTATTGCACACCTAAATTGGATTTTCGCTTCGCCTCCCTTACATATCCCAGCGTCCAAGTGAATTTCATGCTTTACTGAATTTATTAAAATAATGTAACAACGTAATTTTAACACATACATTTTTATTGTTGTTAGGCTTTCATATTCATTTCGTTTAATTACCGCTAGCGCTGTAATAAAGATTTATTTTTATTAAGAGAGATTGAAATTTGATCTTTACGAAATTCATAATTGTTTAATGAATAACTTCATTTAAAAGATATAACAGCACCTTATATTTAAGGCTTAGTGACGATTTGTACACGTATTGAAATTAAAATCAAGCCTCTTTATTACGAAACACGAACTAATACAAGAAATGTTTTAAATAATCATTTATGACGTTATACGGTATATTTCTAAATTAAATTGGTCACGATTTCCACCTCAATTCACATTTCTAGTCTCTGCTTTCCCAGACTAACCTCCTTCCTAAGAAAACAACCTTTTGACCAGTACTACTGATGTGTGACTGGTATTGGGTAACAGCTCCGGCTCAGGGGAGGGACTGAGATTGCCAACGCACTAGGTGCACCTCTGCTATGGCTACTGTTAATAGGCATTGTTATAACACACATAATAATAAACACGGCACATTTTAATCCTTCAAATCTTTATTTTAAGACGTACTTGATCTATCAAAGTGAAAAGTAATATCACAATACATGTCTGATACTTTCTAATGAACAAAATACAAGGGCCTGTCACTAAACAGTTATTATCTTTCCATTAGGGATCCTGCCGACTCGAAGCCGCCCATCAAATTAAATGGAACGGATGAGTGCGCGTAGACCCACGCCAACGTTACGTTTCTATGGAAGGGATTCTGCCGTATTGTGTTTCAATTCGAATTTTGATTGTTGTTTAAAAATAAATATAAATATAGTAACCTATATCTCATAACGGCTATGTAAAAAGGACTGTTACTAACCGTAGTAGATGCTTGATGATGACAGAATCGTAGGTGTATCGATTTTTTATCAATTAATAATCACTGGCAAAGGAAATATTACATAGAAATGTGTATGCATCTCATAATTTGTCCAGCCTGTAGATAATATATGCAAGGACATACATTATCTGCAGGCTGGACCAAAGAGACGAAATAGAACGAACGAAACAGTGACAAAAACCGGAGCTTAATAAGATTATCACCCGTCATAGTCTGGAGTCAAACGCAGTTAGTTTATTACACTAACTTTATGCTGTGGTTATCATTCCAAATATAATTATTAGTGATAGCTTACACATAAGAGCCAAACTTGAATGTAAGCTAACTAATAAATGCAACGGTGAAGATGATACACATTTCAATCTAGCAGCATAATACAACACACATTAGATTCTACGCAAAGAAACTGCCCAGGGAATACCTAGTGAAGAGTACATTGTAACATCTTTTGATTACGCTGGCTCTTTGAATGGAACAAAACATTGGATATCTCCGTTCTTTTGTAAGACTCAATTATTCGAGTTGAGGGAACACGTCGAATATTATTTACTTTTGACCCTTTCCCAGTTCTATCGATACGCGATTAGAGTTATGGCACTGAAAATTGAATAATGTGGAGAAGTTGAGTCAAAACAAGTAATGATTTAATAATTTTTTTACTATTTTTTTATTTTTTTATACCATTCATATGGAAAAGGATCGTAAGAGCTCAATAGTAACATAGTCGGGAAACCTAGCATCCTACGAAATAATTTTTGAGGTAGCATTAGAGGCATATATAAGAGTTTAAATTTCCTGAAAACATCAGAAAACTGAGGGATTTAATATCTGACCAGTTTATAGAACACAATTCTAACTTGATTAAAATTCAAATCACTACTTACAAGACCGTGATCAAAACTGGATATTAAGAACATAACAACATTTTTATCATTTTACTTTATAATTACAGACAACACCTTCAGGTCACCTTCATTTACGTCCAATGTGATATAAAAACAGCTTAGAAAACGGGGTTAGTATGAACTGACTGAAAACTAATAAGAAAATCGAGTCGAAGCTTACCTTAACTTGTTGAATAGGCACACAAATGAGGGGATGCTGAATTTGATTAACACAGGGAAGGCAGAAAAACCATGTCCCAAATGTAATTACAGTTTCTTGAGACGTGGCATAAAAATTACTGCAGGGGTGTAATGTAAAAAATTGCAAATGATGATGGACAAGCTCGTTGTCAAACCGACACTTGTCAACTGATTCTCACAAGGCACATAATACAGCAATTCTACTTGATAGCGTTAGTATGTCTTAGAAAATTAGGACACTTAGCGCCATATCAATATTGTTTCTTTAATTCCTGCATTATTATTAGTTGAGATCCTTGGCTAAAGTCTAATAAACTACCTTTTTTCTATCCATCTTCTTCTTGGGTTTTTAATACGCCTCTGTCTACCCCTCCAGGTATCTACCCATTTTAGACTACTTTGCCTATCTCCAAATTTTAAAACATGTATGTTTCTGGGATTAGTAAAATAACAAAAAAATGCTGCTTAATTCTCAAAACTAATGAAAGTATGGTTGTTTTCTAAAATCACTAAGACTGTAAAATGATTAATGGAAATTGTATTTTTTTACAATGTATAAGTATCATCTCCCACGGATCTACAGAAAACGACAATCAATTTTGTAGGTAGTAACAAAAAGGAAAAGTAACAAAGTACTTAAAAATATTACTCTGGAGGTTCACATTCGTGTATTACTTACGTAACGAACCTTCTTTTTCCTGCTTTTAGCCTTTACCTTGCTGCTTTAGGAATATTACGTCTTTTACTATACGGTTCTACCAATTCTATTTGGAAAACATTTTATTTCCTTTTAAAGCGTGAGCTCTTTAAGAAACCTTTCCGTACTGTGGTCGTATATATAACGTTTTCTGTATTAGTTTAGTCATAGAGGTATGTGTCTTAACTTACTTTATGAGCGGAAAAACACACCCATTCTTAGTAATAATTAATCCGTTTGTACCTTAAGACAAGAAAAGTAAAGTATGAATTAGCAAAGTAAAACCCTACCTTCTCTTTATATCCACAACACTAATTTAAAATTTATAGCAGCTTCAAAGTTAACCTGCAGCTTACTAAAAAAAAGTTATCTACCCGCGAGCATGCTTGATGCTTAAAGACCCAATCAAAAATAATTAACCGCCTCATGAAGAAGTTCATTCCAAAGGTGCCAAGATACTTGGCAAATTGAAGCTTGTAACATAATCTCAGTTGTTAGAAGTATTTTTGGAAACTCGTTACATGACATTTACTATAGGCTCTGTTTTCTAAATCGTTAGCGACTGTAGTTAATTTTTTTTTCTAACGTACCTAATCCCTTTTATTTAAACTTACATAATTCAAAATTAAGTCTATAAAAAATTGTGACCCTGGTTAACTTCAGTACTTCCACTACATTATTTAACTACGTACTAAAAATTAAATGTCGATATATTTTGCGGTACAAGCAAATCACGAATGAATAAAAAAATCACTCGTTTAATGATTAAGAAAAATCTCTTAACAAAATTATGATTATTATATGTATAAGAAAACCTCTGAAGAAATATACAGGGGATAGCTGTCTCTGACTGGAAGTACTGGACAAATGGAAGCTCAGACCTCCGCCCGGCTAATTCTTACGGATTGGCACTAGCCGGCAATCGAAACAGACGGAGGCTCTTCGGAGCTGGGAAGAAGAAGACATCTGTAAATAATCCCCGGCCCTATGGTGGCCGTAGGATAGGCCGATACTCGATTACCTGGTCATTTTATATTATTCTTCATATTACATTTCTTGAATTAATTGAATCAAAATTAGTAGTGATGTTAAGAGTTATTCTTGAATAATGGAATCTACGTTCCTCCGGAAAGGAGGTGATATTATACAGGGCCTACTGCTCTCCCTTTAACTTTCTATTAGCAGAAGTAGAACCATGAACAAACACTTTTCGGCTTTAACACGTTTTGAAGTAACAACTTTTTTTTCGTCTGATACATATATTTACTATTGTAGTTTGGTTACATGACCTCGTGGTAGGGATAAAGTGGTACACCCAGGGTCAGCCGTCGGGAACAACAAATGAACAAATAATGGCGTCGCATTTTTGTTGTGACGTCACCGAGGCTAATTTGTCATCGACCAAGTTGTTTGTTGCTTGTGATCTAATATCGTAACTAATGTGATAAGTGTATTAGAAAAGTTGATGTTATATATTTACGTAATAAACTTAGTATTTTGTGTAAATTATTAAGAACGGATAAAGACAAGAATATTTTATTAATTCTTATTCTTGAGGTAATTCAAAATCAATCTCATGTCATCAATCTCGTTGATAAGCAGATACAAAACAGCGCAGTTCTGTAAGCAAGCAAACTTGTATGTAGATAGTACATCGGACGTAGTATCTCGGAAAACTGGCCTGTTGGTCTAGTGGTTAGTGACCTTGACTGCTGAGCCAGAGGTCGTGGGTTCGATTCCCACCTGAATCTGGGTGTTCTTTGTGTCCGTTGTTTGTATGTTCGTAAAGTCCCCCGCGACACAGGAGTAATTCCTAATGCGTGAGTTGTCTTTTTTTAAATAAATAAAAATAAATATTTCTCGTAGATTTTTGCCCGCTTTTTCCGAAAGAAACCTTTGAAGTTCTAAAAATACTCTTCCATACACCGATTTACGACAAAGTCAACTTCCCAACCGCAAAATATAAGTTTATAATCAGAAAAATAATTCTTTAATAACAACAAATTACCGACTTTGACTGCACGGATGGTGCAATCGTTTAAGAGGTCACCTCGCCACTACCCCGCGCCGAATGTTGTGGGTTCAAATCCCGCACGGGACAAAAATTTGTGTAATCCACAAATAGTCACCCCGAGTCTGGGTGTTCTTTGTGTCCGTTTTTTAAATGTTTGTGAAAACCCCGCGACACAGGAATATTACTAATGCGGGAGCTGCCCTTAAAAAAAATTACTGATTTCGGATTATTTGCTTTTTACAAAATTTTATGATCCTAGGCCAATCGGAAGTACTAAGTAATGAGTTTTGATTTACCTGCGAAATGTTCACGTTTGGTTAAATCTCACGCTTAAATGGCCATACCTATTGATTGCGTTGACTTAGAAGCTTGATTTATTTACAGCTTCAAGAGACTGCAGACATAAATATTTGATGTTAATTTATACTTGATGCCTCCACGGATTCCTGAGGAAAAGGGTCTTGACAGACAGACAGACAGACGGACAACGAAGTGATCCTATAAGGGTGCCTTTTTTCCTTTTTGAGGAACGGAATCCTAAAAACTGGGGGTTTCGAACAATAAGATCTCAAGTATTTAGTCTTTTGAAAAGGTTTTTCTTTCTACTGTCAGGTTGCATATCAAGAAAGCCTTTTTTGATTATGTCAGGATCTTGTTTGTAATTATAGTAACGACTTCTAGAAACTAGAATTTTCTTCTTTATATATTTAGCATTTCACTATTAAGTTGAATGTTATTACTGTCAAGTCATTATTTAGACCAAAAACATCTTCCCAGTACTTATATCACAAATTCTTAGAGCCAATGTAATACATTTTCTAGTAAATACAGAGAGCTCACATGCGCTTGGAATTAATAAAAACTTTTGATGTAGATGGATTGCAAATATGTTCCAGACGGTGTATTTTAATAGGTTTTTCTTTACACACCTGCTGGTAGATAAGCAATTATAATGTAGAACTTAAAGTGTTTTAGTGTGTCATATTTATATATCATGCTTTTTGTAATGTTTGGAGAACGATGAAAGTATAAAAAATGGAACGGGCAGTGGTATTTTCTTGTCAGTTGACTTGACTGGCCTGTTGGTCTAGTGGTTAGTGACCCTGACTGCTAAGCCAGAGGTAGTGGGTTCGATTCCCACCCAGGACAAATAATTGTGTGATGAGCACGATAATTTGTTCTGTGTCTGGGTGTAATTTATCTGTAATAAATACGTATTTAGAAATATATAAGTATGTTTATCAGCAGTCTGGTTACCATAGTATAGGCTCTGCCTAGTTTGGGATCAGACGGCCGTGTGTGAGATGTGTGGAGTTATTATTATTATTAGTTAATTATATCTTTGCGAGAATCCTTACACACCAATCAGTGGTATACTAATATTGCACGTAACCAATCTACGAGGAAAAAATAATTTCGTCTAGTAACTGGCTATTGCAAAAGCAAAACAGTATATTAAACAACAAAAGCATTAGATAATAAAAATTTAAATCTATACCTATTCATGTGATAACAAATAGACTAGGCAAGTTTTAGGAAATAATATCTTAGAACACATAATTAACGCAAATTACGCAAAGACAAGTTGGTCGGTCTACCTAGAGTGTATTCTCGATATAGTCATTTACCATTAGGTGACTCGTCTGTTCATTTGCCCCTTATACCATAAAAAATTCGGTATCTGTCGCTGTCGCTCCCACTCTAACACTGCTCTAGTTGAGGATGTAAACTTTTAAAGTTAAAGTAAAAGTATCCGAGCACTAGGAAGTGGTTGACCCAAGTGGAGTCACGAATTAATTAAATAATTTATAACTTTATGGCAATGTGTTAACACTGCACTTAGGGACAGTTGTGTAGGATAACACCGCTCACAGTCACTTATAAATTCAATCTCAATATTAAAATAACACTGCGGAGGTGAGCAAGTAATCGAAACAATGTGATGCGGCGTTCAGGCGTCTCGAATATTCTGACGTCATCGAGTGTCGAGCGGCCGATTAAATGTTTAATTATCAGTACATAACTTCATAATCAGTTACCTTTTGAGATATCTTGGAAATAGCTTGAAAATTATTTCACATTATTATTTTTTATTTTTTTTTTATTACCCAACGGTACGGTTATAGACGTGCTTTGCAAAGGAAAGATAATATTTTTTTTTCCAAATAAACTTACATGTGGTATAAGACAAGCAATAATTCTATTGTTCTGACCTCTTAATAAAAATGTCTGAAACATTTGCTGTATACAAGGTAATAAAAAAAATCCCACAAACTTCTGTAACAAACCAATGTCTTCAAAGTAAACTCTACAAAAATAAAGTGAAATTGCTTAATTCCCGAGACTAAACAAACGGGGCAATGTTCTTAAAGTAGTTATAGAAGGGTTCAAATAGGTCGATACCCTTGGGGAGTGTAATAAGTGCGGTCGCTTAAGGAAACTACAACATTTTTTACTTCCAATGCGGTCTTTTTTTATTTATTTATTGTATCTCCAACAAATGATATACACAGAAATACACATATTATTCACACATAGTTTATGAACAGTGTACTCCTTCAGTTTCAGGAGACCACAGCATGCACTATAACATCAAAGCTTATACTTAATACAAAAGTTATATTCTTCAATGCAATTGCATGAAGTGTAGTAGTGTCATCGTGTCGTCGTGTCGTGTAATCGTTTCCTCGCAAGCTGGCACACCGGCGAGGGTTAGACAAGTACTTGATCCCCATATGGACAATTTTTTGTGGTTCTCCAGTGGTCCTTTGCTAAACGTATTTTGTGTCCACTAATTGCCTCTCTGTAAAACCTTTGCTAGGTAACGATATTTTGAAAATATTTTATTTGTATCTTCTACAGTTATCATAATAAACATACGTCTTAACACTAGGGTGGTACCGAAGATCAAATAAGGTACCTGCGTCAGCTATTGTCACAGATCGCTCTGCAACCCTGGTATTCTGGCAGGCCCCAATTACAATCAGAACATTTAAACGTCTATATTATTCTATATATCTATATTAGGAATTATTCCTGTGTCGCGGGGGACTTTACAAACATACAAACAACGGACACAAAGAACATCCAGACTCGGGTGGGAATCGAACCCACGACCTCTGGCTTAGCAGTCAGGGTCACTAACCACTAGACCAACCGGCCAGTCAATATAATTATAATATAATTATATTCATATTGGAGTGAAAAAGGGAACTTTATTGCCCTTTTCACTGAGCTATTAACGATGTTTTTACAGCTGACCAAATGCAGCATTTGCTATTCAATGCTATAAAAATGTCAAAACATACCTAACATGTGATAAAGAAGAACACTTTTTATGTGATATGATACTTTTTTTGCCGGGAGTATATATTATATACACATTGTTTTGGAAGACACTTTATGAAATTCCTTCAACATATTAAAGTTAAATCTCCTGTTTTACAACGGCATCATTTTCTTAACCTTTCCAGCGTTGATACATATTTTGTAAAATACGAAAAGATTTATAAAGCCTCTTCAATTTATTTCAACCCATTTTAATATCTTTTGCTTTCAGATTCTCGAAATACTGAGAGAGGACTGAAACAGTGGTACATAATAGAAGTGATAAGTGCTACCATATATTTGACACGTATTTCAAACTATCTTCCTTCTAGGAACAACCATAGAAAGTTTTTGAACAAGCTCTAAGCATTTTCTTTTAATAGCAATTTAAGTAAACATCATATTACTTACTCGCCTTTAGGCTACATTCTAGTCAGTAAAACAATATTTGTTAAACTATAACAGATTGTTGTTGACGATAAGACCGTCATATTTCAAAATGTAATGCTATATTTTTCTCACGTATATGTATAGATTATCTTCAGACCACGCTAGGTGATAAGCGTAGCAAAAAGTTATCTGTTTGCTACATTTACCTAATAATAAAATATTTATTGTAAATGTCAAATAGAATGTTTTTTAAAACATTCCACTGACTTTAATGAGTCTAAATTAGTCTTAAGAGTTCGATTTTTATACTACACTGGAGATATAGCCTACTAGCTGTTGCTCATGACTTCGTTCGCGTGGAAATTCAAATCTATCCCACGGGAACCGTACATTTTTTCGGATAATTAATAAGCCTATGTGTTATTCCAGACTATTATCTATCTCTGTGCCAATTTCATCCAGATCCATTCAGCCGTTCTGGCGTGATTGGGTAACAAACATCCATCCATCCAAACATTAACATTGAAAATAGTAAGATCTAATAAGAAATATTAATATCTGTTTACAATAGGAGAAGATATTGCTTCGTCGCTCTATCGTGTCGTCTCGGTTTACTTTATTTCGAAATTAACTGTGTGCCTAATGAAGTAACCTAACGGTTTATAATAGTAACGTTATTTTAATAACTAACTTTGTACTTGAATATGGTTATTACTTATACAGCGAAACAACTAAAGCTCGTACTATTTCAATATCAACTGTATTACGCGACTTGACGCTTAAAATATGCACACAGCATTCCCACGTGTAGGTCATTATCGCATAGTAAGTAATAACCTTTGTTTGTAAACTGATTGCCAACCTCCAGTGGTAAATAAATGATAAAATGTATTCAAATTGGGTTCAAAGATTACACCTAATATTATTAAAACAATAATGTAAGCACCACGAAAATAAATTACTTCCTAGAAATTTCTTTGGTTCCATTTTCAATAAAAAGCTCAAAGTTAAACCGCCTGAATCACCACATCGATGTCAAGTTTCATTAATATACCGATCATCCTGAGGCGTGAAAAAAATGAAAAATTGACATAAAAACGTTCTCTTAACTATATTGTTTCCTTGTAAAGAAATATGAAACGGCGCGCAGTAGAGAGGCAATTTGTCGTCAGCGATCGTTCGCTCCTAGCCCACTCGAGCAATGGAGGGCCCCCGTATTCCGATTAATCGTTTAATTGCATTATAACGAGACAAAGCTTTTCCATCTAGATTGACGAGCCTGTGACGCGTATTCTCGTAAAATTTTAATATGTATGGCCATTCATCAAAAAATACACACACATATATATGAAGTGCTGATGTATTATATAGCCTGAAAGGTATTGCGGTTAATGGACATAAAGTGTCGTGATTTTAAGAGAAAACGTATTCTAAAGAAGAATCACTCTACATTGTATGTAAAAGAAGTCTAAAGAAGGCTAGAACTATGAATACAACATAAAAAAAATCTGCCGAAGGCCGCTTATTTTAACCTAGAATAGGGCAAAGAAAAATTTAAAATAATATTATTAGATAAAAGTAATGAAATAAAATAAATTAAAGAAGTAAGTCTACGATATGCTAGAAACAACTAAGTCAGTGATAACAATATAATAATATATCACTGAAGAGTAGATTAAAGGTAATGCAAAGCAATGATATTTCCTGGGGGTACAGCTCCGATTCTATCATACATACATACACTCACGCTCGTATCCTTGAAGGGGCAGACAGCGGCGTATTAAAGACCCAACATTTTGCACTATAATTTAATCCCACTCACGTAATAGTGCAAGCCGAGTGCCGCCAAAGGGCTACTTCGGGAATTAAAGATCGGATAATTTGGGAATATATTGAAGGGGAAGGACCTTTGTTAGTTAGTTGGCTACGATAATCTTATTGAAACCATTTTTCGGATTATTTTTGAGAGACTTAAGGAATATAAAATAAAATTCGAATCGAAGTTTCCTTTAATCTTTCACGGTTTTTTATGATATACAACAGCTTAATCATGGAAAATAAAAAGTGTAAAAGATTAAAGGAAAATTCGATTCGTATATTACAAATGTTTTACGTCTGATGTAGCGCAACGGACTGTGAAACGAAATTTCGGCATTCCTCGCACGTTAACAGCAAACAGACTACAGACTTTTCCATATGAATTTCCACAGTTCTCATTTTACTACAAACAACATAACTCCCTATGCTTTTACTGAGCGCATAAAATTATACTAAAACAGCATAAAATTAATTCGGACCACTTTAGACGTAACACGAGCGTTTTCTAATTAAAATTTTGTCATTCGAACATTTGCACCGGTGAAAAGAATTTTCCTTTTGCTGCTTATGTTCATACTGGTCGTTTGTAAAACGCATTATCTGGTGCCTGTGAGAGGTACACAGTCACTGACTGTTTTAAAGTAGGTAGTTAGCATAATTATGGCTCTCCGTTAAAAAGTATACCAATAATATAATATTTGTACATTTTACAATAAAAAAATGGGTGAGGAGTCTTTGGGACACCAGTAAGAAAGAAGTTCCTTTAGCTATAAATTTATATATATAGTGATTGATTGGTTTCACGTGCGTAGCGTTATACGCTAATTTTATTTTGATATTATTAATGTCACTGTTGTTTTTCATAGATTATAATTTTATAAAATTATAAATGTGAGCCTCAGCACGGGTTGGCAGAGAACCATTAACGAAATAAATAATTCTTTAAACTGATAAACATTTTAAAATGTCATATGGTGACGCATTGAAAGACAAACACGAACAGAATTCTCGAGTATTTGCCACGTACGTAGGACGTAATGATTGAAGTGTTCACCCACTCCCTGTTGGGACTGTAGTGAGCTTCTTCCCTTCTTGGGATGACGGCTTGTGTAACTCAGAGAAGAAGAAAAACTTTAAGTGGAAGCCAGTCTATGAAGCAAACAAACGATTAGTTCGCATACGTTCTCAAAATTCTAGCTTTGCTGAAATGACCTACATATCTATTTACATAGATCTAATAGCTCTGTAATTTTATACCAATAAGCATTGCTCGCTTACCTTTAATTGATCTATGTTGTCGCCACATTAAAATATTACACATAAATATTTATACGGTAGCGCTACGCCATTGGTCGACCTCAAAAATGGTGTTATTTAGTGAACTTGAGAGTCTATAGCAATATTGGTGAGGTTGTTGCAAATATGAATCAATCTAAAAATTCGCAACACTGTAAAGTTATTTTGTTTCAATTTCAAATGTTTTTAAGACCACCGCAGCAAGACCAAAATAATGACCTACATAATTATATTTAACGAGATACGAGATTACTACACAGAAAAGCTACCCGCACATTCTTTCAAAACCACTTAATTTTTCTCGGGTCATAAACTACATGTTACAGTAAAATACCGGCAACTTTCTATACATGCACCTACGGATATCGAGTGTAAGTCATTACTGTGAAAAATTGGCACTCTATGGGCCTGCGGTTGGGTGGTTTATACCTCTACGTGACCTCTATACAGCCGTTATTTATCTCACCTTCAGATTATAAACAAGAAACTATCGGAATTCATAGCTCACATTCTGATAGATTTTTGTTACTAACTTAAAGTACCAACTTTGCTATTGATTATGCAACTAATATGGCTGACTATGATACATCTAATTCACATTAGTAACTTGCAATATTGCAAAACTCGTTCAAAAAAGTTTTGTGAACTTTTCATTTGCAAGGAAAAACATTCAAATCCCGCAGTCGCACATATCTAGAGAAAAATAAGGAATAAAAATTTCGACTGCGCCCTTGAAAGATTAACGGAACATTAACATGAGCGAGACCACCACAGAGTTTGTTTGTTTGGTTGAACGCGCTATATACTATAGTATAGTATATTAACTTACAGTTCAAAGGTATATTAATACTTTTACTTCTTTACTACTAAATACTCATACCATTGCGTTAATTTTAGTCAATTTAGTCAAATCCATTTGAATTAGAATGTCCTGCTGCTGCTGCTGAATTCTTTTTTGCAGATACAACTATGTAAGCGTTTGAAATGCTACGGTTTACGGGGGAAAAATACATGCCAGACTAACGCTAAATTTCTTATCGGTTACCGAGTCAAATTAACTGGTTTTCCTGCAGAAAAAAACAGCAAACAAGTTGTCCAGGGCACATAAAATTACATAATGTACCTTTTATCCAAAAAATTGTACTGTTCCCGAGCGATAAGTTCATTCACAAAATCTACATTGACGTGAGCGGAGCCGCAGGCAAAAGCTAGTATTGAATAATCTCTACCTCGAAGAGATATGAGTTATCACACCCCACATTTCAACAGCGATATCTTTGATCCTACCTAATAACGGACGTACTAATTAGCATCGTCTTCCAGACTCCATGTAAGAAACACTCAGAACTGCCGAAAAAAAAAACTCAATGACAATTTTAATGCCTCCTTGGTCGCACGTAAATATAATGAACTTTAATACTTATGTATTTGTATTACCGTTACTTTACTTTTATTTATAATTCTATTTCCAAATGGATTTTTTTTAATACTCACCAATTATCACTAATACCAGTACAGGCATCATCTTCAATGAACCTGAAATGAAAAAAATAATAATACTTATTAAAAGAAATTCGATAAATTTCTCTATTAAATAGGTTGGAATAATGTAACACACCCATAAAATACAAAATGTATCTGAAACACAGTAATAATATTAGATTTTTTATAACATTGGTATAACATATACATAGGTACAATTAAATTTATGTATGTTTAGAGGAACTTTATTATAAAACCAATTAAGTGTTATCTTTCAGTGTTCATGTGTATTATTGACCTTAACATAGAAATTGGAAATGAAATCTCAGTGGATAAGCGAGACATTAGGTCATAGAACCAAGGTAAGACCTAGGTACTATGACCCATCAATTTAGCGCAAGTGCGACTGTCGTTTTGGTAAGCATTGTAGTGCATTCTTAATTTGCGATTCTGCCAATTGACTTCTAATTTAATGGGTTTCGGATTCTGAGGGAACATAAACTACCCTTGTACTACACAGTCACAGGGAAAGTCACTTATAAACACTGAACTGATACATGACCCGTCGGTACTGATGGCCGTGTAGTGAAATACTCCTTGAGACTAGGGGCACCGAACACCGAACCTTCTTTTTAGAAGTATATCTACATACGGCAGAACATAATATACATCTGGAATTATTCACATAAATAACACTTGAGCAGTTGTTTACGGCATTACGTGAAATGAAAGATTTCCAATTACTCACATCAAAATCTTTTAATAGGAAAATAAACTCAAGTATTCTCCTTTATTAATTGAAATGGGTATTGCGCAATAAAGAATCCTTGTTTGGGAACTATGCGAGCCTTCTTGGAAAAAGTATTTTGTATTTTATTGAGTTAAATCCGATATCCGCACGGAAATAGCATTCATTGACTCCAGTTATTATTAATTTCGATTCGAATAATTTATATTATACTCGGTATTATTTACATCGTCAATACAGACGTTGATTCCAAATTATTAGTAAGTATTATGTTTTGAGTTTCGATAACTCCATTGTCAAGTTTATCAGCATCAAGTCATCAAAAGAAGAAATGATGCATAGGTATCGCTAATTCGCTATCCGTTTCGGTTTTTTTTACTTTTCATAGGCAATTACAAGTACTTTGGCCAACTGATGACTTGTATAAACAATTGTAAAATCAAAATTATTTGTTTCAAGTAAACCCATTGTAGGTATTTTTGAATTGTCAAGAGTATAAGTCGGTCATGAAGCTAGTTGCCTGTATATGTTTACATGTGCAACATTTTAAACACTATAAATTATGTCAGTAACTTCATCCCATTCTTTGGCAATAAATGAATAATTTAGGCAATTTAATTGTTTCATATAATTTTTTTTAGGAACATGGCAAAAAAAAAGGTTTTTTATAAATTACGCTAAGTATGATTTTAGGGTTACGTTCCTTAAAAGGACAAAACCGGAGATGTGCGTGTCTGACTCGCGTGCCGAGGGTTCCGTAAGCATTAAAACTTGTATGTAGTACGTCCATCTCAAGATTTTTGCCTTTTTTTTCCGAAAGACAAAGTTAACTTTGCAGTTCTAAAAATACCTTCCCATACATCAATATACGACAAAGTCAACTATCCTACCGCAAAATATAAGTTTGTAATAATTTTTTGATTGATTTTTTTTACAGCTTTAAGGTACCGCTAACATTAGTATTTGATGATAATTTCAACTTGATGCCTCCACGGGTTTCTGAGAAAAAGGGTCTCGACAGACACACAGACAGATGTATATAACGAAAAAATTAACGACTTTTGGATCTTTTTCTTTACATGTGCTGCAAGACTTTGCTTTTTATTAAATTTCGTGATGATATTTTTCTTTGTCAATGGGAAGTACCCTATAAATTTTGATTTACATGCGAAATGATCAAATTTGGTAAAATCTGGCTTAAATGGCGGTATTTGTGGTTGTCTTGACTTTTTACAGCTTCAAGGTAACGCTTCCAAAGGTTCCTGAGAAACAGGATCTTGACAGATGGACAGACGGACAACAAAGTGATCCTTTATGGGTTCTTTTTTTTTGCCAGATTTCAATGGACTATTTCAAAAATATACTATCAACAGCACAGTTTATTTGCCTATTAGAATCTCTACGGCCACCATCCCAGCGAGCATAAAAAGAGATGGTTATATCGGTATGTATTGTACTGAAATAAACGAGGAAAAAAAAACGTGTCCATCGACACCACACATTTTTTTTAGACTCGAAATTTTAGTAGATGTGTGTTTAAATTGTATAAACATAGCTAAATTAAATAATATTAAAGTAAGTTATTTGTAATTACTTCTAAAGAAAATTGGCACACATTTCTAAGTATTCCTTTTAACCTTCTAATGGAACGAAATAATCAGTTTAGGAATGGACTCCCCCACTTTACTTAACTTTAGTGTATTGGGAGGGTTCCGAAAAATTAATAAAATACAAAAACTTCTGATGTTGCACACTTCTGTTGTGGCTTAAAGAAGATACCGGAAGTTTTAGAATAACCATTGCTTACAAATTAAATATACTGAAAAAACTTATCAACTTATTAACTAAATATTTATTCTTACAGTTATTGTAATTCACTTTTTATGTGCCTCCCCAACTCCAGTACTTTGATATCTATGGGAATTTAATACACCTTTTATATACCTACTTTGTGAGTATTTCTCTTACAAAAAAAATTGTGTAGTCTTAGAGGTACAGATCTGCTCTACAGGATGCATCGGCATGCTCATCTGATAACAAAAATGCATTGTAATAGAAATTACAAGAACAACATTTACTTAGCTTCTATAATGTTACAAAATAAAAAAAAATTGTATCAAAATGTTCCGTTACTCTTAGAATATTTAACAGTAATAAATTTCTACATTTAAACTTAATGCGCTTGTATGTAGACGGATTAAGTGTCGACCGCACGACACTGCATTTCAGACGATGCAATCTCGCGAAATTATTACACCTAAATTCAAAAAGTAACACCATCAAATTTTGAATTTTTACTTTTTTTTTATAAAATTTAATAAGTCAACAAGAAACGGCTCGCCTGATGGTAAGCGGTTACCGGTGCTAATGTACACTCAGCACAAAAGCAGTGTCAATTGTTCATTATGAACTAAATAATAATATGATCTTCCACCATGGAGTGGTGACCCACCTCACCATCAGAACAAAATAGTATAATAGTAGTTTTCGTAATATATAATAAAATAAAAAGTTACAACAATAAAAAACAATTAATAGGCAATTCCCGCATTAGGAATATTCCCGTTTCGCAGGGGCTTCACAAACATTCAAACAACGGACACAAAGAACACCCAGACTCGGGACAACTATTTGTGGATCACACAAATTTTTGTCCCACAACTTTCTGTCTGACTGATTTGAAGACATTCCTCTAAGCTTTGACGTTTAAATCGTGTTTATTATTAAGTTGATTGAAACTGAGCTTAGTTGCCAAATTAATGTATGTAGTTTAAGTTTAAAAGATTGTTCCTTGTTCAAAAGATGTTTAATAACTGTAGGTTAAAGCATCACTTGAAGAGGAACATTACGTTAGTTTGCGGAGAGGACTAATTTAACTGTCACTTGTTGTACTGGAGCAAAACAAATGGTTACGATATTTCCCACCGTTTAATATTTGCCTCGACACGACTGATTGTTTCTCCAAAATGTAGGTACTTGACAGTTGTTTTAACCAACCCATAAATTTTACATTTATATTATACGGGTTACTTTTCAATGTTTTAAGCGATTCAATAATGGAATTAATTATAATTTAACCTTTTTTTTTAATCAACTAAACGTCATCTTAGATGACGAAAGAGAGAGAGAGAGAGATAAGATGCGTTTAAATAAGAATATTATGTATATATCACTATCATATACAACCGCCGTGAATTGGACTGGATAGAGTTCTGTCAACAATTACTATTAAATCTTTTAGACCTTTTTTACGGTGCTGTGTCTCAATTTAATCTTCCCTAAGGATCAAAAATATTCGTAAAAAGGAAAAGTAATGTAGAATATATTCTCTAAACTATTTTATCGCCTTTTTTTGATCTCTTTTTTGATTTTTGCTATTTTTATCATAAATATTTACACAACAACTAAGAAATTAACTTAACAAACAACATGGATGGTAACAAATCTCCGAACTACTATAATAATTTAAAAAAAATCTATAATACAAGTCAAACTTCTATCTTAGTATTCATATTTGTCTGTAAAACTTCCCTTAACTTTCATTAACACTTACCAAGTTCTTCAAACTGTGCCCAACCATCCACAAGAAGTATATAAAACTTAAGTCATAACATAAAAACACTGTGTTCCCAACAAATAAGTCATAAAAATACTTAGAACGTAATTAAAACATTGTTTTACATTGTTTATGAACAAAATGTAAATCGCGCCAAAACGAGAAGTGTCCCGACGATGCGGAGATCAATGTGTTCCTAGGCGCGTTCGGCGGCTGCGAGACTCGCGTGAGACTGAGCCGAGCGCTGCCGGCCGCCCGCACTCTTCCATCTATTTTATATAAACGCCTTTATATACCGATTTATATATTTACCCGCACTCATACATATTTAACTTTTTTCCCATTTCACGTCGTTTATTCCTCGTATGTAAGGCTCGCGGGCAGTGTAGGTGCGATGCGCGTGTGTGCGCTCCGTAGCCGAACGAAACGAACGAGCGTTCCTATTTACGTGTTTTTAGAAAGGGTAAAGCTTTTATACCTTTCCTTTCTACTATTTCGTTCTGTAGTTGAGCGCAATGCTCTGAATGCCAACCCACGAAATATTTCGCTTCGATTTATGGATTTCATTTTTGTGAGTTATACTTTTCGGTTGAAATGTTTTATCAATTTCTATCTTCGCAATTTTGTACGTTAGAAGGGAGCAATGGGTTTTGATGATTACCGTGGATACACATATTGAAAGTGTACCTACACTTTAGGAATGGATGGTAGTGTACTGGTTTAAACATCAGACTCTTAATACTGAAGTTTCATCCCTGAACCAACGTACCTGGTGTATCCACTCCAAAAACTTTGTTCACTTGTTGATTGAAACGTAAGACGACAGAAATATGATGAAGCATAAAATAAATCCAAAGCAATTAATAATTGTTTATAACTGTACATTATAAGGGGAAAATGTTTAATCGGTTACAATATAACTAATCAATATTCAATATCAACTGCTACACATTAAAACTAAAATCTAAATAACAAAATTAATAATTATTATTATTCAATATTAAGGATAGTGCTCGTAGAGCTAATCAAACTAATCTCTTCACCCTACAATATATAAATAATATTTCTTACATCAACCCATTAAGCCGGATGGCTTACTTAATGATATGGTAAAAAATAATGAATCGTTAGACATTTTTAATAGTAACTTTAATGCATTTGTTAAAATTGTGAAACACATCCCCCCCCATAGCTGGTTGGCCTTAAAAGGCTCTGCGTAACCCAAGAAGCGTCTAAATGTACTATAGAGCCTGTATTGCTACTCATTATGTAGTGTTGTTATCTGTGTCTTGTTGTATGCACATATTTGTTGCGTTGCAATCCAAATCAAAACATTGTATTTGCTGTATGTGATATTGTTACAGTTGTAATGTATTTTGTGCATTTAAATAAATAAATAAAATATCAAACGATTTAAATTAATCAATAATCTCACTTTCATTTTAACCTTAAAAAGCTTTTGTTTCTTAAGTGTATCAACTCATATAAATCGAAATGTAAATCCTAACGTATTATTGGCAACTACCTTTTGCTTCCGGCTTCGCTCGCCTCGAAGTAATTTTTCCATCCCTCGGGAACAGTACTTCTTTTTGGGTGAAAGGTACCCTTTGTGCTTTCTGTATCCTGACAACGTGTATAGAAAATTTCATGATGATTGGATGAACGTACGTACGGCAGCGCATAAAATACGTACAAGAAATAATAATTTCTAAACAGATTACTGTATCATCTGATGGTAACTGATGATCAGATCTGTCTCGCTGACGTGTGCGTCACGCACACTTCAGCGAGACAACGCTTGGCTAGAAGAATATCAAGAATCAAAATAAGAATATCAACTTTATATGAATCATGTATTGAATACCCGATGGTAAAGGTGGGAGATCAAGGTGAGCAGGACAGTGATCATTCTTCAAAGTTGATAGAGGATAGACGGAATATAGATGGACTACTTCCATCTGTCAGCTCGTCATTGTTGGAGAGCTTCGCGGCTCTTATCTCAATCGACTCAAAGATCTCAAGATAATATTAGGGTGTTTCATGACAGAGGCTTAAAGAATGTTAAAACAAAAAAGCTTAATTTTCGATTGTGTTTGAGATTCTAACATAATTGAGTAACGATTTAAGTACAAGATATGTTTCTATAAACAATGCTATAAACTATCAAATTCACTAAATAACAGTAACTGCTATGTTGTTCGTACCTCACTCAGCACTCAAGTGATTGTTATCAACTTTTAATGCATACCTAGCCTTTTTTATCACCCGATCATTTTCAGGACAACCATAGACGAGGCGCTACCGGTATAACTAGTCATAATAATGTCATCTGTCTGTTTCATCGACAATTACAGTTTGCCTCTTGTTAATAAAATGAATGAAAACGAGTTTCTGATGCGGCGACCACAGATATGTAAAATTGATTATAATATTTTTAAATAGTTAAACATATCTTTCTAGAGAATTGTAAGGTCTACTTGCATGTAAGAATAACATTTAACTAAGTTTTACGGATTCGCGGATAAATGTTCCAATGAACATTCAGAATATTTTCCTATATTGCATTTTACAGAATCAGGGGCGGCTAGAAAATTGAAGAAAACCCCTTATTAAATAAACTTTTTACTACACAGCTTTATGCTTACAGTCTACTGTAATAAGACGAAAAAAAAGTTAACAAAACTATAAACTTTTGAGAAAATGCCGCAGGAGTTAAGCGAACTAAAAAAAGATCCTTGTGTAAAAAAAAATTCAAGCCCATGAAGGCTCAGAACATCGACGACCCGCAATGGATTCGCTCTTTAACGAAAAACTAATGTTGTGCTTTAATGAAACTTTTTTGATTCTGTTAAAATGTGTTTAACATCTGCGGTCTACTAAAGTTAGTCCAAATTTACGACAGTTATGGGGTAATGGGTATGTGCTAGTTGGTCGTAGCTCACAGAGCGCACTGTGGGCGACGCTGCACGTCATCACGCTGGCCAAAGCGCATGATCACTTGTTATTACTCGTTTAATGTCACTTACCAGCATACTCCCAGTAATCAATGTTTGTGCAGGTTTTTAATAATTTTATATTTGTTACGACAAACTCAAATCCTTTAAGTATCTAATCAGTATTTTTTTTCTGCTTTTTTCTATAGAAAGAGGTATTGTACTTGATTTAAAACTGTAAGAGAAATCAGTTATCAAAATGTCTAATGAATAAAATTGTCTCTAAGAATTTCATAGAAGTCTACCTACTGTTTTTTTTAAAGATTTGGATGTCACTTTGGTTCAAAAATAATGTCCCTTTCATAGGATGTAATGTTGAAAAAAATTGCTAGTTTTGTTGAGTTTTGATTTTGTTTCGATTTTGTTATCGGAATATAAATTATTCAGAATGTTGTGTTTTGTAACTAACAACCGCTGCATGCAGCAGTTACAGATACTAATTACGGCAACAGTTACCAATTTACAATAATATTGTAAGTATACTACTATGAGTAAGTTAAAATTTTAAAGCGCCCCCTACCAACAATTCCTTCAACGATTAGAAAAGAGCTGTTGATCTTCGAATGGTTCAATAGATTATCTTTAATTATAGCTAAGAACACTCTTGATCACCTTACAAACAAAACAAAAACTAAATTAAAACCAGTCTATCCGTTAAGAAGCTATGATGCCACATATACACACGTTAACCTTATAACACCTCTTATTTGGGCGTCAGAGGCTAGAAACATACAACAAACAAATATTATTATTATACATGTTTAATACAACTTTTTATTAGAAATATACTGAACCCTCCATATTCCGAGGAGCCAATATTATATAGATAGGAAAATATTCATGCGAACGGAGGTGCGCCAAGAGCACTTGAATGAAATTCACGCTTCCTCAATTTTCTAAGCACATCCCGAAACCATTCAACATAAATTAAGGTCGGAATAATTCTCAGAATATGATACGTGCAGTTTATAAAATAGCAGAAAGGTGTGCGACAAGTTAACAGTGACAAAAGTCACATACACTTATGGTGAAATCTATGCCAATGTTAAAAAACTGACAATTTTGTTGGTTTGTTTAAAACCATGACAAGTTCTATCTGTTGTATTAAAATTAGATCTGCATTAGATGATTCACTTTATTTAAGAAATGTATAGTGTATAAAAGGCTGGTATAACATATTTAATATAACACTAAGGAATTGTTTCATAAACTTGATAATGGGACACATAGAAAGCCTTTAAGCCTGATTTACATTATCCAATTCGCAGAGCGCTAAGTGACGTAGTGATCTAATTTGGTATTGTTTAAACGCATTATGGCAGATAGTGTTCCAATATGGTGTAAATGAATTGGCTCTCTCGGTAGTACAACTAGTAGGTGCGCTAGGACTAGCGCTTTGACTTACCGTTCTGCATATTCGATAATGTAAATCTTGCTTTACTTAATATTATTTTTATTTGTTTGCAGCTTTACCTACGAGATGGAGCGTGGAGCGGAGGAGGAGAGAAAAATATGGAATAAACTATGTAATTATTATGATAGTAGGTACGTAGATACACCTACCCGCTGACCTTTATATATAAATATTTTAACAAACTTTTGCAATATCAGCATGTTTATTTGCGTCAGTTTATTCGATATACTTATTTATGACACATAAAAGTGAGTAAATGTAGTTTTTCAAATTTTATTTAACTTTTGTTTGAAAATATGAAATCCAAATAATTTAATTCAATTGGCTTTTAAGTCGAGTTTAAAAGTTATGCTTTAAAACATTACAGTTTACTAGTTTCTGCTGATGCAGGATCAGCGCTAGAATAGTTCAATTTAAACATTGTGACGGTGTTGAGGTCAGCACTGACAGTCAGCAGCAAAGGGGTGCTGCTGGCTTTCAACGCTGATTTGCAATATTAAAAGCAACTTTTTTTCTCGTTCAAATTAAAAATAGTTTTATTAAAATGACAAGACAATCCACACTAAGTGACTAAAGAATCTTTAAAATTTATGACGCCAGTTAACATCGAGCACTTACAAAACAATGTCGCAATGTTTAATCCCACTAAGACGTCGAGACGTCGGAGCGGGCGTGTCGCGGTTTTGGCAACCGAGCCTAGCAAAGAAACACGCAAAGAATCGTTCTTACTGCGGTCTCTAAAAGCCTTTCCCTTTACTTTTCGTTATTTATAACATGGCTTTACTTAGAAATATGCTATCCGACTCATTTCATACAGTTATAAATGGCCTATTGTAAAGTTATTTCGAATTGACTGCTGTTGTTTTGTGTACTCTATGTTTGAGATTCATCATCATCATCATTAGCCTTTCATTATCTACTGCTGAACATAGACCTCTCCTAATGTACGCCACTGAGCTCGAACATCAGCTCTCGTCTCTGTTTTGCGCAGATCGTTACGCGCTTCCCTTGACGTGGTCTCCACTCCAGAATTCGTCTACTCCAGCGGTTACCGGTTCTGCAGGTAATGTAGCCAGCCCACTGCCACTTCAGCTTGCTAACTCTTTGTTTGAGATTCGCTTGTCTAGAAATTCATTTCTTGCCTTGTTTACGTATTTATTGTTTCTATTGGCTTCTTCTAATGAATCTTTTCTAATAGCTTTTTACCTAAGGCCAACTAAACACATGTATCATAGGAGCTTAGTAAGGCTATATATGTGTAGTTGGTCTTCTTAAGTGACCAGTTGACCCATACGGCCTAGGGATACAATCTGATTTTATAATTTTTTTTTAATACCAATCCTAGATCACTTAACAATTTAAAGTAAAAAGCCACCTACCCCGGACGGCCGCCATTCGGTGGCTCATTCGGTAGTTTTCACTTTGCACGGCACCGTTGTGTACACTTTAAGACAATTAATGATGGCCACTCTAAAAAGTGCTGTAGCGTGTAGTGATAGGAACATATTATATTTCGCGAACATATTATATTTAAATTTTACTTCTAGATGAACACACTGTCTTCGTGTCGTCGCGCAATCGATATTTAACTTTGTTTATTTCGTGGTGTAGTTAATATAATATTTGTTTAAAACTATATATATCCATATATATATATAGTTTTTTTTAAATTCCTACATATCCGTTTGTTGTCTGATCACGTATAAAGTACTGGAGAATTTTCAATGAAACTATTGGCTGACGGTAATAGTGAAACATAGGCTAATTTGCTTCATATCAGTAGCTACTTTTTATATTCAAATAACTCTTATGATATACATATTTAGCCATGTACAAAAGGTACAAAAAAAGTATGTAGGTGTGCGTTCAAACCTTATTGTATAACAATATAGACACAATCGCAGACTTGCTAGTAAGAAAAAAACATAAACCTTAAATCTGCTAACCTTCTTCCACATCAGCAAAAAATAGACCCTTACCTGTCCATTACTGGAAAAATCAGTCTTCTATTTATTTAAGTTGCAAAATATCATTACTGAAGGATGGCCTCTTTCCGCCGACTGATTTTATTCGGGGAGCACTTTAGGTCAAATTGAAACCATTAGGTGAAAACGTGTTACTTGAAAAGGATAAGGAAAGCCTGATCGACTGATAGCTTTTGGAGCATCTACTGGAGACACGTCTGCTTGGGATTTTTTTTCGATAATATTGTGATGGATATTCGTTGCTTTAAAACTTTGATTCCAAACAAGTTGAACTTCGATTACTTCAAAAATACCTTCAACGATTAGAAAATAGCTGATATAGTCTTTAAACGGCTGAAAATATTTTTTTGAACTACAGTTAATAATACTCCTTACAAACAAAAAAAAACTAAAGCAAAATCGTTATCGTTATATCTATTTAGTAGCTACCTTGCCATAGATAGACACACAAATACACAAACACACAGACTCACAGATACACAAACTTTGACTTGAAAAAGGTGACTGAATTAACTTCAAAAAATTTACTGAAACTGTAATCTTTTTTAGCGATAATAGGTATTCTGATATCCTGTTGATGAGCAGGGTCACCGAAGCTATATGAAACAGGAGAGCGGGGGAATTGGGTTATCAAGGCACAAATGACATCATTGGTGTTGCAATCGTTTATAGCAAACGATAACCGCTTACTATCTGGCGGGTGGCCAACTTAGTTGTTTAATAAAAACAAACAGTTTAAAAACGCGCTCCCTTTGCGCTATGCAGTTGTTGTGCGAAAATGTGCAAGTGAGTATAATATGACTTTGATATCGAATTTTCTCGGTATACTATAAGCAGAAGTTCCTCGAAAGCACACAGGCAATATATTTCCAAAGCACCCAATAAAAAAAAACGACCGCGCTAAAAATTGAAACTAGGACCGTGAATTCTGGGAGAGCCATGTTAATCGTGGAAGAGCCATGTTGAGAGCATGTAGGCCGGCTTGACAGGAGTGATACCATGGCCTCACAAGAAACAACAAAACAACAACAATGCTTTCATTGTGTTTTGCCGAGTGAGTGAAGTTATCGGAGGCCCTAACTCCCTCCCTTCCTCGGTTCCCCTCCTCCTGCATTAAAGGCCGGCAACGCACTTGTGAGTCTTGAGTTGCAGGTTATCTATGGACGGCAGTAGTCACCTTCCATCAGATGACCAGTCTGCTCGTTTGCCACCTATACCATAAAAAAGAAATATCACATGCAAAAATAGATGCCAACGTATACCATGGGACTGACGAGGCAGTCAACTAGGGTAACGAGGCAATCAGTTGAACATTTACATCATTATATGAAGAAATTGATATTTTTTTACACGTTTTATATTAACTTCACTTGTATGTTTGTTTGTATGTTTCTTTGTATATTTCATACAATTTTACAACTCACAGAAATGTAGCGTACAATATCAAGTTCACTCATCCGTTGTCATTTTATCGTAACCGCGTAGCACTGCATCGTAGAGGTGCATCCTCTATGCTACGGAAAATACAACATAAGTTAAAATAATAATTGTTTAAGAATGACTATAATTGCACCATTCATTTATATACGTTTGTTTCGTTATTTCCTTTAAATGAAATAAACAATTTAGCACTGAAGAAAAACACTTGTTTGTAGCTAAAGTACAAGTTAACGAAATTTACATAATATAATCGTGGAAAATAAGATTTTGCACAGACTACAACAAACTTCCGCGCAATGTTTGAACTCTTAGGTAACAAATCAGGGGAAAAGTTGCTTCCTTTACCATATTTTTTACATAATTTATGTTTAACAAATATCTTTGAATAAGTCTTTTAATGATTGAAAACTCGTTTAAATCATTTATTGAAGTAAAAACTTCTTTAGGCACGTTTGTGCACTTTTGCTATGGGAAAAAATCACTGAACTCGTGACCATCACGGTCAGAGGGCGCTTATCTAAACATTGAGTTCTGTCAGCTCCTTATTAATTAATGTCACCACCCTGCTAATTTGACGTTTTAAGTTCGTCGTTTCGTTTAAGTTTTCACTTCTGTCGGCAGTCCCATGGCTGCCTGTTTTTTTTTATTTTATATATTTTCAACACCAGCAAAAATTAATTCTATGTTAGTTGAATAGTTAAAAACCCTCCGCTCGAAAATGAATATTAAGATGTTTGATAGGAGATAAATTCAGCATCAAAAGTTATTACAGCTGACTTATAAGTCTTCATACACATTAACTGTATTTTAAAAAGTGGAAATTGTATACGGTGTTTACTTTTAAAAGGTAGATAAATTTGTTTTGAGATGGTTTCTAACAGCCATTTATGCAAATATTATAAATGTGAAAGTTTAGATGGATGTGTGGATGGATGTTTGTTACTCTTTCACGACAAAACTACTGAACCGACTGCAATTAAAAATGATATGTAATGTAGATAGCTGGAGCCGGATATCCCGATATTTCCACGGGATCGGAACATACGCGAGTGAAACCGCGGGGCGCTGCTAGTATATAATAAAACTAAAGATTTTTTTTTGTTTGATTGTTTGTTTGTTTAAACGCGCTAGCTAATCTTTGGAACTATCAGTCAATTTAAATAATTCTTTTGTATTGTGATTTTGTCTTGGATAGAGTATTTATTGTGGAATGTTATTAGGCTATGTAACACCACGCTACCAGTGACCATAAACGCATTTAAACCTGCAAGGAATGTCTAATATTAATAGATTTCTCTTTCAAATCCTCAAGTCATAAAACCGCTCATAACTTACAAACAAAATTAATTCTATTACGTGCAACGAAGCTCGTAAAATCCTTTATTAGGTAAAGTAGCTTATCATAGATTTTCATATGTTTGGAATAGAAATAAAATAAGATTTACCGCCGACCCCGTGCGGTTTTGTGGGTAGATATTTATTAGTCAGGCAAACAAGACCGGGAACTAAAGTTTAACACGCCTGTAAAAAGTGGAGAAAAAGAACTTGGTTTATAGCCACAAAGAGTGGCCACACAAGTTAAGAGCAGCCTAGGAATTATATATCAACGTCGAGGTTTACAAGGAATGCGTAACGAAGGATAAATATGTATGACGTGAGAATGCAGAAAAATGCTCCTCATTTGTGGTAAGATACTGAATATTTGATTTTCTTGTTCGTATAATGCTACCTTTTTATTATGTTTCAAGATTAGTCATTCATCATGACTAAAAACTAACTTTGGCTAAATGAATTAAGGTACAGTCATGTCGAAAATTTATTGGTTATTACACACACACACACACACACACACACATACTCCCCCCCCCCTCCCCTCACACCCTACAGACACATATACTCATATAATGCAACTATTTCATGTTATTTATGTTTGGGAAGTGACTGATTCCCAAAACGCGGCTCACGCTAATTTCGGGATCAGGGCTTCCACAGTTATTTCTTCTTAACATTCCTCTTCTTATGAAATAAATAAATTAATTTTATGCGCTGCCGTACCGTTCATTCGATCATCATTACATTTTGCATACACGTTGCCAGTAAAGGACATAGATTAACTTTCACTCAGGAAAAAAAAGGTCCCAAGTTATGGAAAAATTACTTTTAAGCGACGAAGCGACGGGCAAAGCTAAGTAAAGCAAATATAGTATATTATAAATATAACCATTTACTTGCTGAAGTTAACCTCACCAACATTCCAACAAAGATGAAATTTCTCAAATGTTGCTTAGTGTTAGGTAAAGCTTATTTTAAATGTTAGCTGCCTACTTCACCTTCCAGCCGCAATTGTGTGAACATCATTTCCTTTATGGTTCAATCTACATATTTTCACTAGAAATGGCGTTCGTATGCTTGTGTAAAATATGTGTTTGTATTGGTCTTCGAGCTTTTTTTCTGGCAGGAAAATATGTAATCCCCGAAAAACCCATAACCGGGGAATGAAACCCAGAATCATGATAAAGAAAATGCAAATAGTCCTCTTATTTTTAAGAATTAAGATCATTATCGAAATGAAAAAAAAAACTTTTTATTATTTAAATGTCCGTAATATTATATGTATAGTCTTCGGGTTTACATACAGAAACATTAAACGACATAGGTATGTCCTGTCGTTAAAACTATACATTATTGTAGTTAATGGAGTTGCATTGATCTTTGAATAAAGAAAATTACGTAAAATCTAATTAAATAATTACAAAAATAATACATAAATAAGCTCAAAGTTCTTAATGAAACTAATATACTAATATTGTTTATCATATAAACAATAAAATAAAAATACTTTATAACCTTTTACAAAAACAAAAAAGCAATCTGTCAGTTTGACTAGTACATTATTATGCCAATACATTTATATTATGTAACTTGTTTCTATTAACATTACAGTAAAGTTTTCTGGAAGAAAACGCGTAATGTTTAAAATATATTTAAATGTATAACAATATTTTTAAACTATTTTGAGTCATTCAAATAAATAAAAACCTACACGATCAACAAAGTGAACACATATTCGTATTCATCGTGGTTAGTGGTTGTTCTTCAGCAATCCGCCGTACGCTGGTTTCCAACAGCGATATAAAACAAAAACAAGGTTCTTTTACCAATATAAGATACTAATAAAAGATACTTCAATTTAATATCATTTTTATCCTGCACACAGAAAAATCAATACATTTCTAGCAAACACAAACTGAATGTTGCTTCTACATCTCCGAAAGGCACTAAGCTTGTTGACAATGACTTTACACAGCGACCGAAAAGCAATCACTTGATGGATCTAATCACGACATGACAGAGTAACAAATGTGAACGAAATTAAAAACAAAATTATGCCCCTTATACATAGGTAGTACGAATATATTATGTGTGTTGAGAGAGGTGACGTCCAACCTTTAAAGGGTCAGGATTAAACAGTAATGAAGTGAATAATCCAAACGAAGCGACGCGGAAAATTATACGAAATTTCATTTGTAGCAAAAATGTCGGAATGGAACGAACCGATGATCGCCCTTGTAATTAGTCTTTGTATTTCAGTAAATGTTATACTTTTTCCATTGTTTGAAATGCTGAATAAAATTTTGCGATAGTATTAATAACTTTCATGCAGATTTATCTAAAATATCCTGTGTTGTGTTCTTTAATATGGCTATATCAGAGAGATAATTGTATTGAATTTTACAAATTTGACCATAGTCTAAAGAATTTCTTACTGAAAAAATTCATGTAATACTCTAAATAACTTTCAAATATAAATAAAAGCTCTTAATATTTTATGATGACGTAGACTTATGCAATATTATCGTGTTGTCCTATTACATGCGCACTTCACCCAAGTGGAGAAAAGGATTTCCACTCGTTCGTGGTAGTTCAGCAGTCCAAACATCGTCCAGACTGCATGTTATCATGCCAATGTCATTGATCATTATGAGAACCCACGTAATGTAGGTTTCTTAGGCAAGAAAAATAAGAAAAATGATTGTGGCAATGTTATTAAATTGCAGAATAAAGTTGATGACAATGGAAAATTTTTGATGCGGTGGATGAATGAAGGGGGACACGGCTCCTACTCACGATTGTGAGACTACCTGCTTTGTGGACAGGTCAAGTCTGTCGGAAGTTCAGTGAGTTCCTTCCTAGGTTATACATGAACCCCCGGTCATAGACACCCGTGACGGAACACCGTGTGGTTTTAGTCGGTTCGATTTCGGCATAGCCATTTCGCGAGGGGGTTTCCACACGTAAAAAGACTGTGGATGAAGCTTTCAAACTGAAGAACACAGATATTGCTAAGGAGCTCTCTTTGCCCCTGTCAAGCTGCATTGTTAAATGCTTGCTGACGATGCCATAAAAGTAGCTTTGTCTGTCTTTTGTTCTACACAATTAAGCAACAGGCAGAAGAAAAGCAGTAAAAGATTACGTAGGGAAGTATTTGGAACGGATCTGTAATTTTAGTAGGAGAATGTAAGAAAATGATGAGAAATCTATTAGTATCTATATGTTAGATATAATTGTAGGTACTAGGAAGCTCTAAAATCGAACTTAAGTAGTTTCATATTTCACATTAAATTGTCTGTTTAATGAAGAAATAGTTTTGAACACTAATTATAGTAGATTATATCTGATGAATAGTTGTAGAAATGAAGAAGAAGATAAGAATACTAATTCATATATTTGAATAAATTGTATAGTTATCAGTTATCAATTATTTTGCAGGTGTAGGACAAAGTTGCTGAAATGAACTTAAAGAATAAATAAAGTATTGTATTCACACATAACTGCTTGCTAAGGGAAATACTTAATCATCATATAGGAGTTTCAACCATAAAAATACACAAAAGATAATGGATAAAAATTTGAATTATGAGACACTAGCAACCCGCCCCGGCTTCGCACGGGTACAAATTATACACCAAAACCTTCCTCATGAATCGCTCTGTCTATTAGTAAAAACCGTATGAAATCTGTTCAGTAGTTTTTCAGTTTATCGCGAACAGACAGACGCGGCGGGGTTTTTGTTTTATAATATATAGTGATTTATCATAAATATATTTAAAAAATAATACATAAAAGTGTCATGCACTACAATAGTCTCATAGTTAGGTAGAAATTGATTCGCTTGATAAGGTCTTAAAACAATCAAGCTCATTAAGTTTTGAGAACCGACGAAGTTAAAACTTCAGCGTATACGAAACACAACTTGGTTGTTACCAAGTTGTGTTTCGTATACGCTGAAGCTGAATTCAGTCAAAGCAAGGAAAATTTTATCGCATTATTTGGCATAACAGGATATTTGTCGATACTTAAACCGATTCCATCTCGAACAGAAAGCAGCTCGGCAACTAGCATGACTTGCACCAACATTTCCAATTTGCTAACTCCTGCTTGTTTCATGTTAGCAACTTTGTCTACAGTTCAAAAGAAAATGCTTTTGATTTTATACCCCTTGAACATTTTGTAAATATTTTCTACTAGATTACACATACATTTTCACCTAACATTTTATAAATATACATGTCTATTTCAACTTTAAACTTCCCACTGTTAAAATGTAGCGTAAAATATGTAGTTTGTAATAAAGTATGCAATTTTAAATATTGAACTTAGAGCACTATGATTCTGAAACAATCGCAAACCACAGTTCACTTTTTATATAATATAAAGTACTTTATAGTCTGTTCAAGTGATAGAAGTACTACTGAGTGAGAGCTTTACTAACTTGCTGTCGTTTCAAATTTACTTTTTATATTAAGTATTTTTTACAGACCATTATTTATATAAGGCGCCCACACGAAAACCTCGATTAAATAGTTCTAAAAAACACATGAAGATGGATGCCTACAATATAGAAACGAATTAATATTTAAGAAGGTTAGGTATGATGTTTTAATAAATATGTAAAAGAGATTACAAAAGCAGTTTAACTCTAAAATATTAGGGATACATTTTATCACATTTTTATTCAATTATCTTTTTTATCTCTGTGTAGTGTGCGACTTTAATTTTGACCTAAATAAAATTTAATTTTAGAACATGTCGTAAATGGTGATTAAATTTTGAAATAGTGGAGAAAACTTTTTAAAGAAATGTCGCTATAAATCGGCTGCTAAAGACGTTACAGGCCAACAAAAAAGTTCAAACTAAGTACACCGTGGTCCCGTAAATATTTCAGCGCGTCGTCGTGAGTGAACGTACACCAGCCAGCGCACAAACATGTCCATTAGTTGCAAGTTGTGCGCATTTTTTCGCAATTTCCTGCTGTGTGTGCTCTGTTCGAGACTTGGAGACAAAATGTTTCAATGCGCCCGCACTAATCTCGTATACTCCTGTTTACACTGTCGCTACAACGCGTAGCGATCTCCTCTGTTTCACTTATTGAGTTTGTAGTTCTTACTTACGTATATTACGATAAAAGAACTTCCATAAAATACACTTTTCAATTACGTTCTGTGTTAATATTATACATATATATATATTATGTGGCTGTAATGGAATGTGTGTAAATTTTTTTTTTATATTGTGAATTAACTTATTGTCTACTTGTAACTCTGTTAAAAAATATTCAGAACAGTACTATGCGAATAGAAAATTACATTTTTGATTTTTAAAACTTCCATAAAGACCTTTTTTCATTATAGGTAATGTTTGACTTATAAAACCTTAGCTAGCAATACTAACTTAAGCTTTTTCTTGCAAATAATTTCAAGTTGCTATTTTTTTTAATAACTAATTTCAGCGACCGATGGTTCATTCGTTAATAGAGTACTGGAGAATAGATATTCTCCGCTTATTTTCGCATTTCTATTGAATGTTGCTTTGCCAAATATATCGTCAACTTTACTTAGAGCCGCCCGACTAGGGTAGTATCTCATTCCCCTACAGAAATCCTAAGTTTACTGATTACTACTAAAATATTTGAGAATTTTAGTGACTTAATCTAAATTACTGGCAAACTCCTTGTCTTCTTTCAAATTTCACTGTAAGAACATTCTAAAAAGACTTTAAAAGCAGTAATTCGCTCTATTTTGTTTTTTTTCCCTTTATTTTTATTTGTATTTCTTTTATTTTTTAATGTTTTATCACGTTGTACTGTTAGCACTTTTTTTTAAACGTCACTTAAGAAATAAATATTTTTTCTTTCTTTCTTCTTCTTCTAATTTTGAGAACCAGTAATACGTATAATACCAAGACAAATTATCAAAAGGTGATAAGTTGTCAGCAAGCGGTAAGTAACAGCAAAGCTATAAAAACGTTCTCCGCTGTCATCCACTAGCTATAAAAGTATGTAACAAGTGCCGCTCCACCATAGTGGTGACGGCATAAACTATTAGGCACATACAGCTCTTAAATAAATGTACTATAAACTAAAGCGAATCCCTCGACTTGCCTGTACTTCGATATCTGTAATGTGTTTCGGTAAGTTGATTCTTGCGGCAGATTAGAAATGAGATGTTTCTGGTATTATATTATTGTAACTAAAAATAAAATCCTTATATTTGTACGTATACCCGCACGTAAGATCAATAGTAAGTAAGTACGACTATTCTAAACTGTTGTTGCTGTTTCCTCTGCTTCCATGCAAGCTCTGCACAGTGGGCTGTCCGTAGCACCTATAGCAGAAAGGTGTTTGTTAAACGAACCATGCCCGGTGATAATTCCAGTTCCCACTCGACTGCCCGCAGTCATCATGGCTTGCCGATATGAAATTGTGTTGATCTCTAGTGCCTTACTAGTGCCCGATTTTGACTGAAGGGGAGGGGTACTATGGGTTCCGGGCCCATGACGCATATCTCCGATGCCCTCCTAGCCAATTCGTCCGCCGCATCGTTGCCTCTAGAGCCGCTGTGACCCTTTTTCATTGGAGGGTTACTTTGTTGAGTTCGCATACCTCATAAAGACGCTGGTAGCACTCGTATATATTGGGTAACTAAAAATGTATCGCACCTTATTCATATCATCGCGATTGACTCCCGATTTACTCATTTATGTGTATACAAGTCGCGGCAGTTTAAAAACTAGTACACCTGTACTAAATAGACAGGATACTGTTAGTTTATAACTTTAAAAGAAAGAGTATCACCTTAAAACTTAAACTACATCGCAGTGCCGTATTGGTAAGCTGTATTGAGGGAAATAATGCAGGTTTTAAGTATATTAAATAAATGCCCTTTTGAGAATTTTAAAGCGGCGGTAGCGTAATGGCTTCGAACCCCACCCAGTGCACTACCAAAGAAACTTTGTCACTTTATAGTGATAAAAGACAAAGTTCTCAAAAAGGCACTAATTATAAGCTGTGGCTTCAACAATACTATGAAATGATTATCTTGTTTTTTTTTAATATTAATACTCTTCTCGAACACTCAACTTTTATCACACAGAATATTAAAAAATATATAACAGGACTTATGTTAAATTTTATTATAAGTAATATCATTAGATGTAACAGAGGTTGTGTAGTCGAATACAAAACAGGGAGAGTCCGGACAGCTCTCAGTAAATAAACAAGCGCTTGGTCCCAAAGACGGGAGTACGCCTCGCAATTCTTACTACGTTCTAATATTACTAGGAGCGTACCATCCTTTGGGGGTTGAATTTTATCTACACTTTTCTAGACAATTTATAAATGGAATGTGGTGGTGCAGATGCACTCCATGCCGAATTTTATTGGTTATTTTAGCCACTTCAATTCTTATCATAGTTATGTAAATTTTACTTCACTACCTACTGCTATTAATACCTTTTTAGTAAATCTATATTTTTTTTTGTGATTGAATTCAGGTGACTTCAAAATCTAATCGTTTGTATACACAATTTGGTCAACAATAGTAATCGATGATAATCACATTAAAAGGTGCTTTAGCGGCTTAAAATATTCAAATATAAGACTGCACGTGTGACGGTTTGCAGAATATAATTTAAAATGGCGTGTTGGCGCGCGTTAAGAATGAAATTTATACAATTGTAGTGGCGTCGATTATTTGAAATATTTTGCGAAAGTAACTCCTATTATTCTATATAGTATTCTTATAATACTGCAACTTACATTGTAATACGACAAAATATATATAAAACACTAAAATTAAACCGACAATTTATATCTCACAGTAGTCTAGCTCCAATTTTCTAAACACAGCGTGGATGCGGCCGAGTCATTAACCTAACTGCCTCTCGGATGTAAACGAGACAAGCTAGCATTATAATCTGCCTGGTATCTCTCCGACTTGTTTGCGGTACAAGCATTGTTTAAATTGAACATTAAGCACGTTGTTTGTAAGTTTTCTACGACCATTTAACATTTAATTATCTTACGCAGTTACCTGAAGTTTTTCTTGTAGTTGTAAGTAGGAAGGTCTCTTTATGCTAGCTATTGGTCAGTTTCAGGCAGTATGCTGCACTGATTATAGCTGCTGTACGCCTCAAAGTTAGTAGTTTAGTTCAGCTATATATTGATATTGTTTTTAGGGTTCTGTTCCTCAAAGGAAAACAAAGGAAACCTTATAGGATTACATTCTTGTCCGTCTGTATGTCTGTCTATCATAATCCTTTTTCTCGGAAACGCGTGAACGCATCAAGTTGAATTTAATACCAATTACGTATACGTATTATGTCTGCGGTCCCTTGGAGCGATAAACAATCAAGCTTCTAAGTCAACGCAATCCAAAGATACGTCCATTTAAGCCTTAGATTTGGCCAAAATTAAACAGTGCGCAGGTAAATCAAAACCTATAGGGTCTTTCCTATTGATATAGATTCTAGAATCATGAAATTTGGTAAGAAGCACGGTCTTATAGTACAAGTAATGGAAAAATTCCGAATGCCGTTCATTTGCTGTTATATCACATACAAAAATGTTTTTTCTGATTACAAACATATATTTTGCGTTTTCGAAGTTGACTTTGTCGTAAATCGATGTATGGGAGAGTGTTTATATAAATGCAAAGTTAAGTTTGTCTTTCGGAAGCAAAAATCTTCAAGAATTGATTCCCGAGATGGACGTACTATCTACATACCAGTTTGTTTGCTTACGGAACCCTCGGTGCGCGCGAGCCAGACTCGCACTTGTCCGGTTTATTTTCGATAGGGATGACCTATTAGGTGAAGGGTCGAACATTCAATTGCAACGTCCGGGGTTTAATCCCCGCTCAGTGAGAGTTATTGTATATATGGATATACCTCAGCATTAAAAAAAAAGTATGTGCTCTAGAATCCACGGTACAAACTTTCCTTAGTTTGAGTCTAGATGTTAGTTTTGATGCCTGAAATAAAAAGATAATACCAATGTAATTAGGTTTAGAGGTATACTTTATTAATAGGTATTTAATTAAAAAACCAAGATTTCATGTAAAGTATGCCAATGGCCCCTACGCTCATGTATAGACTACTAGCAGCGCCTCGCAGTTTCACCCGCGTAAGTCCCGATCCCGTTTGAAAGTCGGGATAAAAAGTAGCCTATGCGTTAAACCAGTCTTCAGCTATCAACATACCAAGTTTCGTCGCAATCGTTCAAGTAGTTTTTGTGTAAAAACATTACAAACATACACACAAAAGTTTTCTCTTTATTATATTAGTTTAGATAAATAAGCATAAACGATGATGTCTTGTATATTGCGGGAAAACCTGCATACCTGAGAGTTTTTCGTAATGTTTCATTAAAGTTTGTTACCTCTGCTAAAATGCACAGGCTAGAGTGGTAGGTTAAAGCTCGGAAAACCATCGGCGTTGTTTCAATTTTGAAGAACACAAACACTTAGTCGTAAGCGATATTCCATTAGTAGTAGCCATATGCATAATAACTCGTTGAATGCTTGTTTGATTCTGCTGTAGGAAAAATATCAAATATTGTCTATGTGTATGTATCTACCAGTATTAAGGTATTAACGGTGTATTATTATTACATGTAGGTACTATTATTGTATGTACTAATATTATTTGACTGGCCTGTTGTTTTAGTGGTGGGTTCGATTCCAACCCAGGACAAGTAATTGTGTGATGAGCATGATAATTTTTCATTGTTTTTTTTTTCCATTATTCTACTATCATTTGTACCTGCGTTCTGAATCCTATACCTTCTTCTCTTGGGGCTCAGACGACCTAACTCTAGAGCAGAAAATAAATAGCTAGTACACTGTATGATAGAGATATTAAAACTTGTACACTTAATTGAGATTGAGATATAATTGTTTGCGCTGACCTCAAATAGATATCGCGTTTTATCCCGAATCAGATATTGGTTTACGGGTTCAGCTGTAAATAAACCACGATTTCTGCAGAGTAAGTGATTACAATTTGGTACAAGCGACTGTTGTTGCCAACGGCTCATCTGATAAAATTGTACCTGACAGCTCAACGCTCGCATTTTATCTACTTATTTATTTTGTATCAGCATTATACCTACCTTTACTTGGTTTTAAGGTAGACCATTCCCGTTCAAGGTTGGGATTTATTCCTGGACTTTAAAATCAAACATTTTATTACGTTATAGATAGCACAGGAGTTTATGAAAACTTGTTAAAAGTCAAATGTCATCGCGATGGGTATTGACTTTTGTAAGTTCGATCTCTGTATAGGATAGGTAATTATTAATTGTCTCATAAATTATTTTATACCTTTAGCCAATACGTTAATGAATAATCATGCAAATAAACTTTTATGAACTAAGAGTTGTGCCATTCCATACTAAGACACAAACAAACAAAGAGATTGAAAAGGCTGCTATACAAAACAATACATTTGCCACCTTTTCCTTGTACTTTCCTCTTGATGGTGCTTGTATGAACCCCATTTTTGTTTTGAGTGCGGTTCGATCTAAGAGTCTCCAATAGAAAAGCTCTATACTATAAGCCTACTGATATCTACACTCAAATCTCCCCCTATTCTGAAACCGAAATAAAGGACAATCTCTGAAGAATTCTGGGTTACATTTAGAAGTAACTCGTTCACTGAGTTTATTAGTTAAAGGTTTTAGTATTTAGAGCTTGCATCTGTTCATGTAGCAGGCAAATCTTTGTATCTTAGGAAATAACGTTTTTTTTATCTTTCATAGGTTAGCAACGTGTGAGTGATGCTTCTGGAATGCATGACATTCAAAGCTGAATTTTTAATTTTAACATAACATAATTTAGTCTAAAATAAATATTAAAAAAAAAAATAATAATTATGAAGCATATTTTTCTAGCACGTATACAATTGTCGTCACATTATTGCCTGTGGCCCTAAAATTGTTACGCAGACATGTTACACAGCATTACGCATAATATTTGTTAGTATTAAAATATTCTATTAAAAATATACCTAATATAATATTTTTTTTTAATGGTATAGGGGGCAAACGAGCAGACGGGTCACCTGATGGTAAATGACTACCGCCGCCCATGGGCACCTGTAACTCAAGAGTCACAAGTGCGTTGCCACCCTTTAAGGTGGGAGAAGAGGGGGAGGGGGGAATACTGGAAAGAGGGGGGAGAGGGGAAGGCTGGGTATAGAGGAGAGGGAAGGGTTAGGGCCTCCGGTTACCTAACTCACGCAGCGAAAAGCAATGCAAGCATTGCTTCACTGCCGGTTTTCTGTGAGGCCGTGGTATTGAGCAGAGTCAAGCCGGCCCATACGTGCCGAAGCATGGCTCTCCCACGTCCCTGTTATATTATTAGCTCTGTAGTCGCTTTTGATTTAAATTACTTTATAATATACATTTTTCGCGGTATATACTGTAAGGCTTCGCTTTGAGGCGAGAATTTGAAAGGATCGGGTGTTGATATGGAGAGTAATTGATAGAAGGCTACTTTTAACAAGATCACTTCATAATGGCTTCATTGATGTGGCCCAGCAAGTTGACTCTCTTCTGTTCCTTTTCTAAAGAATTTATACATTTCAAAAATAATAATAGAAAAGATTTAAATATTATGTAACCAGCCAGTTTTACTTAAGAGCAAACCAGGGACCATAACAGCGGGTAAAACTACGGACAACGGCTGGTCATTTAAAAAAATATTGATTTTAATTAAAAACTGCCAGGATGTCGAAGTGTCGCGAATCTCGCTTTGTGTTATGTTTAGGCAGTTATTCTCAGGATACTTGTAGTCCGCTGAGTTGTTTTGCAAAGTACCATGTGGAACAGCCGTACGTGTTTTTGTGTTAGATGTGTAGGTATAAAGAAAACAATAAAAAGTTGCGAAAACTTCAGATTTTCCTTTATTTAATTCATTAAATTTTGAAGTGAACTGTTTCTGAGTGTGAAGTGTGAAGTGAAAATATTTTATTGATAACAAACACTAAAGCTTGTCAAAATCTATTTAACAAACAAAAAATAAAGAAATTTCGTAACAAACATAGGACAAAAGGTACTGAACTAATTTATCGTACTTTTTTTTTACATGCATATCGTAGATAATATTTGTTCATTGACATCTACGGTTTTTATTCTCAATCTTTGTTAAAAATCACTCTGTATGTAAAATAGTTTTGTAGGAAAAATGCAGTGTTCAAAGTACCGTGGGAAATTTGACTCATAATTCCAACGTTACAGAGCACCTTTTGTTCTTTGTTTCAAATCCAGTTTTTGTTCACCGAACAATGATGTTGTTGAAAACATAGTTGAGGTTTTGTTCACGAATATTGTACAGGGAGCAAAACAAAGTCTTCAATTACGAAATGTAGATGCTATCGTAAAGTTTTAAATTCAAGTTTTCTGCATAGCTCATTATTACAAACTTTTTTTTATCTACTTTGCTGGCACCACTTGCGGTAAAATAAGAAGCATAATCTATATAAAAAAAAAAATGAATCGCCAAATGTATTGCTAAGCGCAAAACTCGAGAAAGGCTCGACCAATTCGGCTAATTTCTTTTTTGTATTTTCGTTAAGGGACAGGGAAGGTTGTTATGGAGAGAAAAAACGTAAAAATTGTGGGGAAAATAGTAAAAACAACACTTTTCTTTTCCTATACAAACCACAGAGTAAATAATAATTAAAACACAGGTCCCCAGCTGTCAAACATTTGACGTCGTAAACTTTTGACAGAACGAAGTCTGTCGGAGTAGCTAGCATAAAATAAAAGTAAGAAATTTTAAAACATTTCTGCCGACAAGATTTTTTTAAATGAAAAACATTAATACCACTGAAGTAAGCCTATATCTAGTATGGTTACGATTATTTTTTATTCCTGTTAAAAGTATGTAACTTATTTAATAAAATACAGCTACGTTTTTAAACGTTTAATAAATAATTTACTAAAACATTAAGGCTTCAGTCGTTCAAACGAAATTGCGGTTTCGAATTTCATCCGGTTCTGTGTCGTAAACCAACAAACTTAAGTGGAAGCAAATACCTATGTACCTACAGGTAACATCCTTATATGGCTATTGGGAAGTGCTATTTGAAGAATAATTTTAAATTGTTTACTGAAGTATACATTAGGCTTCTTTTAATTTTAATTAAAGGTAGAAATTTGAAGATTTTGTAGAAAAGAGTACTATGACAATACGATGAAATTTGATTGAAATATCAATTTATGACGACATAAGTTAATATTGTATGACGGTAGCTAAAATAACTGTTGTATTTCACTGATTTTAATCAGGACTTTTTAAAACAAGACGATCCATGATCTAAGTCGTTTTTTTTTCTTAGTATTTAAACCAGATATCAAAACAAAAAATCTAAAGGAAAATAATCAACCACAATTTTCTTGTGGTTAATTATTTTCCTTTAGATTTTTTATAGCTTTGGATCTCTACGAAACGGAGTAAAATTGAATGATAATAAGATACTTTTTATGTACTTGATTCTCTAATTACTAGCACGTTGAGAGAACGAAAAGAACTTTAACGTCCTTGTAATTGTAATCACTAAACTTTTAACAAATTGATTTAGACAATAGTAACGTCACACGTGGTCTTACAATCCATGCACTTTACTTCCTTCGAGGCGTTAAAAGTGATTTGTAAGTTCAGTTCTTGTGTTGACCAAGTATCGATGTTCTCATGCTGTGGTACACCTGGCCCTGCCTGTTCCTGGTCTGCGTAGGTTAAAGACAACTTGTTGCACTGTTGACAGCGACACGCCAAATGTTCTTGCTGTATCACACTGACTCCGACGGTTATCCATCATTGTAAGAATTCTAGGGCATTCTTCAGGTGTACGCAGCATTATAACAGCTTCAATAACGAATATTGAATACTAGGAACGTTGGTTACTTACCTTTTTATATGATAGAATAGAAACAAAAGCAAAAACAGAACAGTTTTTTTATTTTAACATTTTTAATGACATAACTGTACAATATCCAAGAAGTTGTAATACTTTCATTTAAGGAGTATTTAATCATTTATCAAAAACAATTTACTTCACCAAGCCAGCATTAGTAGTATCCGAAATTTTCAGGTATATTTATTTGACCTGGATTCATTGCTCTCGAGTGTATTTACTTGAATGACTCTACTGCAGCAGTACCGAATGTATAGAAAACTAACACTAAAATCTGTGAGTGCTTTGTCGTCCCAGTTTACTCCGTCTATTTCTCTGCGGAGTGTAAAACCTAACCTTAAAATTCTGTGACTAGATTTTACTACTCAAAAAGAACTAACTACCTGCCAGTACTTAGCGTCGACTTAAACTTAAAACTATTCAAATTTATTCTTGAGAGTAGATTGAAGGCTCACGTCAAGGTACTTTACCGTGAGAAATAAAGGTAAGCCCACATGTGTCCCCATAATGGTATGAAATTACTGACGTCAGAAATCATTTAAAGATCTCACATGAACTTATGTTTCTACTATTTTCTAAAAGACAACGTCGTTGAAAAAAATATTCTACAAAAGACATTTTTACATGTTGAATAGACAGAATTTATTTTCACAATGACCCGAAGCTATAGCCTATCACAACATATCCCATTTGTCGCCGCCCACCCTTCGTTAATTTTTACTACACCCTCGACGGTTCGGTGGGGTATTGAGTTATGCTTATATAATAGGTAAATAAATACCTAAATTAAAAACTTGAGGTTCGTATATGGGTGGGTAACATACTATATAAATATGCACTTGTTTATAAAATTTAAGGTTTTTGGTATCCACATAATTACAACAATAAGCCTTAAGAAAATTCTTTGTACCCCTTTTTAGGAAAAAATCACACACGGGGGAATATCATATTTAGAATACTCAAAGCTTATAAATTAGAATAAGTGGAGACAGCCAAAAAATAATACATATTTGTTATAAATGTAAAAATTATACGAAAATTACTACAAAGGTACGAACACTCTATTCAATTAAAGTTCTAGTTATACTGGTCAATGAAATAAAACAATGCATTTAAAACTTAATGGATTATCTTCGAAACTAACCTTTTAAACCACTAGGACTCTCTAGAGTTTATTATTACATGAAAGATAAGCCGCCTAAATGTTTTACTTATACAGTTAAACTTAAAAAAATAATAAATTGAACTTCTTGCTATAGTTTGGAACAGGGAAATCTATAAATAGTTAATGTAGGGAGTTTAGATACCGTACTAGAATATTAGAGATCCTTCGAAAGCCGACGAGCAACCAGTAAAGTAGGCAGCAACTAACAATAGCCTCGATGTGGTGTTCACAATTGGATTTCACTGAATGCGGCATAAGGTTGATTGTTGTGATGCCTGTGTTGTTTATTAATTGAATTGGTTTTTAGAGTACCGTTCCTTAAAAGGAAAAAAGGAACCCTTTTAGGATTACTTTGCTTTCCATCTGTCAGTTTATCAGCCTCCTGCGAAATGTTCAAATTTGTTAAAATCTAAGGCTTAAATGGCCATGTCTTTTGATTGCGTTGACTTAGAAGCTTGTTTTTTACAGTGTGAAGAGACCGCAAGCTTATGCCTCCACGGGTTCTTGAGAAAAAGGTCTTGACAGACAGGCCGTTAATCAAAACCTACAGGATACTTACAATTTTGACTGGCCTGTTGGTCTAGTGGTTAGTGACGCTGACTGCTGTGCCAGGGGTCGTGGGTTCGACTCCCACTCGAGTCTGGGTGTTCTTTGTGTCTGTTGTTTGTATGTTTGTAAAGTCCCCCGCGACACAAGAGTAATTCCTAATGCGGGAGTTAAAAAAAAAATTGACATAGAATCATGAAGTTTGGAAATATGCAAGGTCTCACAGCTCAACAACAAATCCGAATATCGTTAATTTGTTGTATTGCATACACATAATTTTTATTTTTTTTGTGATTACAATCTTATATTATGCAGTTGGAAAGTTGGCTTTGTCGGATATCGATGTATTGGAGAGTATTTTTAGAACACTAAACTAAGATTTATGTTACGCAAAAAATGGACAAAAATCTTTGATCATCGATTCCAGAGATGGACATACTATTTTGGATGGATATACATACACGTTTGTTTGCTTACGGAATCCTCGGTTCGGGGGTGAGACTCGCACTAGTTAGGTTTTTCCTGCTCAAATAGCTTGAGCTTTCGACCCCATATTGCACGACAGACGTAGGCAAAATTGGTAGACATAAATCCGAAGACCCTCCCTTACCTACAATTATTCTCAAAACCAAGCCCCAACAGACTTGCACTTTTTTCAGATCTTGCCATACAAGTCGTTTTTTCAAAAACGAACATGTTTACGTTGTTAAGATAAGTGTTACTTTAATTTTAGTATATTTTACTGTATTTGGTCTTAAAATTAGCGCCGACTCAAAATAAGTTTACATAAAATTTTTATGTAAATAGTTTATGTAAAAAATTAGTTTATGTAAATAAGCTCAATACTCAAGACTTAAGGTTTATTTATTTTTTGCTTTTTAGTTCATTTCGTCGGTTTAATTTTTAAATAAAATCATATTTTTTTAATTATCAGCTCAGCTACATGATGTGATGATTTCTAAACGCAAATACCTGAAAAAGTAATGAAACGTAAACAGAAATACTATTCGTTCCTATAACTTTCGAGGGTTTCTCTCAATTTTATCAGGATCCCATCATCAGATCCCGACTTCTCTGACATTGGACCACTCTTGAGGTATACCCTATCTAACAAAAAAGAATAATCAAAATCGGTTCATAAATAACGGAGAGTAAGCTGATCAGACATAAAAAAAAATATTATACGGTCGAATTGAGTACCTCCTTTTTTTCGTCCTTTAAAAATAAACATAGAGTGCTTGACCTCAAATGTTACAAATAATTAAGATAGCTATTTATTTTGTTTTTCTTAGCTTGCTAGCTATTTATAAAAGTAGAGTTATTATAAAAATATTGTAAAACTTACTTTCCCCACATAATTTATTATTTACGGAAATTCAGTAAACGATTGCTTAAAATATTTACATTTAGGGAGATCGTAAAATCGATCCACATTAATGAAACCTTATGTGTTTTATATTAAGTAGAGATGAAACGGATAATCGGCCACTATTCGGATATAACAGTTACAGGATAGTAAGCAGAGCTGGATAATATTAATAGAACTTGTCATAATAATAGGGCATATTCTATTCGTTACGGAAACAAACGATTTGCTTCTGTTCATAGATAAGGCCAAGTTTGAAGAAATACATCTTCCGATGCATACACTACTGCTACGTTCATCTTTCCTATAAATTCTAAAAAAATTGGTTAACCGAGTATTATGTAGCTTTAGCTAACTAGATTGGTTGACTCAAGGAATGACGTAGATATATGAGAGCAGAGTGGCTTGAACGAAGACGCAGTGGCGAAAACTGAAAAGGGTATGCTGAGATGGTTTGAGAAAGTTAAAAATATGAATGCGGAATTAATAACATGAGATAACACGTATATAAGGCAAATGTTAGTAGGATGGCTGGTAGAGATCGACCACACTGAACATATTGATGACCAAATTAGTAATGTTTTGAAAAAAACAGGCTTATATAAAGGTTTAATGACAGTAAAGTAAGCTTGTGAGTTATGTAAGAACATAAGCAAATGGATAACAGACTCGATTGACACTATGATAATGCGTTTTTTTCTTGTTCGTGAGACTGGTTACTATTGTTTTCATTTACCACCTCATTAAAGCAATCGCAGAACGTGTCGTACGTTTCGTGAGATCAGATACATCTGACTTCGCCTCCTCATCTCTACTTATTTGAGCCCATGCTAAAGACTAATTATTACTAGAGGACTAGTTGCAAGATATTTTCATCAATTCCAATAGAATCGTCTATCAATTTTTTGTTGCCATAAATCTAGTGTCGAGTAATTAAACCGACTTAGAGTCGAAATTACTTTATAATATACCGAAGCCCTCATGCGTGGTAAATCAAAGTCGTGGTAAAAAAAAAGCCACAAATGAAACAGAGCAATGTACTCCTTGCTCTGTTTCATTTGTGGCTTTTTTTAAAGGTATTAAACGGCTGGATATCTGGGTATTCCGGCAAACATCTATCTATTTCATCTCTAATATTAAGATTAAAATAAATACTCCAAATTATGACGGCAAGCTTAAAAAACAAATAGAATTAGGCTCGCTATCCAAATGCTCGTCAGCATTATTAATTTGCAGACTCTAATTAAGCGGGCTCGCCATAAAAGTTATAAGTCTTGAGTTCAGTTTATGTAACCTCGAGTTAAAGAATTAAATAATAATTTGTCGGGACCCGAACGCAGGACTGTACATGCATTTTAGGTTTAGTCCGTGACAGGTAAAAAGTCGCGATATATAGTCTCACGTCTAAACAACTGTATGCCATCGATGATAGATTTACTATATTGATGCTTTTACATAAATATTCAGGTCATACCTTACCATCTTTTTACAAAGAAATAATTTATAAATATTTTTATGACTTGATGAAAATAAAGGTAAATTTAGCTGGAATCGAGTAGTTTGTTAGGATTGAGTCTTTGCTTACTGGTCGGTTCCAACTAAATGAATTCGTTAAATTCGAATACAGAGTTTATTTTGTTTTTCTTATGTATGTGAATGTTTCCTGAGTCGCGGTGGACTTAACAAACATTGAAGCACACAAAGAACACGTAGACTCGAGACAAGTCGACGCAGCGTAGTGGCAAGGCGACACCTTTAATCATTCCGCCATGCGTGCAGCTATATTATTCCGTATCATATTGGTATAAGGTACTATAAATAATCTGTATTTTTTTACTATATTCCTATCTGTATAACTGAATTATTGACATATAATAAAATTATTAGGTGACAAATAAACTAATATCATTGCATGTGCGGTATAAAGCTAAGAATTACTTGTTGTCTTGTTGGAGTGTCTTTAATAAACGGACTTGTTTTCAGAGATATCTATTGTCTTTCTTTTTCGAGATAAGTGATTTATGGTATGTAGTGGTTTGTATTCCACTACGATCTCGGCGCTGTCTCCGCATATACTAAAGACGATGAAATTGTGTCGTGACGCAGTACTAATTTTGGGGAGAATAAAAACGATCACATCGAAATGAACTCTAAGCACAATATTTTGTTTTGATTAGTGGTTTCAATTATAAAGTAAAATTTCATACTAATATACCTACTAAACTAACACTACATACTAATATTATAAATGCGAAAGTAACTCTGTTTGTTTGTTACCTATTCACGAAAAACGGCTGAACGGGTCGTAATGAAATTTGGCAAGGAGATAGATTATATATTGGGGAAGAGCATAGGCTACTTTTTATCCCGAAAAAATGTACGATTCCCGTAACGAACTCGTGGGCAATGGTTTCTTATATAACTTTCTATGGTACAATCGAAGGATATGTTTCCAAATTTTAACAAACACATACACTAACAAGATTGTCTATAACTTAGCCGTTACAATCAGTCGACTCAGTCGCGTCTGGACCAAATATATCTAGTTTGCAAAGCGCCGGTTATAGAAATATCAGGGGAACTCACCCTCTCTTTCACAATTTCAGTATTTTATAATACTGCACTCTTCTAGTTTTAATTAAACTCTCCTTTCTTCAAGTGTATTTTACTGAATCAAAGTATGAATGAATCTATGTAATAAACTTTTTTCTCAGCAGTTCCTTGAGTTATTTTAAAAAGGATCTGTGAAAGCATGTTTCCGTATTAAAAAATGTTGCTTAGCCTGTGTTTCTATTACAGTTCATACAGGCGTGGCGTGACGAGCATGGTGAAGCTTAATTTCTAATTAAAAGAATTATTCTTAAAAGATAGTGAAAGTACTCGTACATGTTACTTACTTATGCTTTGTAATGGTCATTGTTTATTTTTTTTTTGTGTTGTCATCGTAAATGCAATTCATATTTGCACAATATACGTCTTAAGATCGAAAACAGTTCAAAATAACAACTACTTTTAAGTCAAAATACACACATTACATATTTATCATGCGCACTTTTTGCTTAAACTCCAATACTAAACTAATATTTTCTTTGGACATTTTGCGCCATATTTTTTTAAGTCGAAAGATTTTTGTCTTTAAAAGCAACTGGCCAACCGGTGAACATTTAATAAAACATTATCTTTTTAGTGTTGTACAATGTACATTATTGTACATATTTGTGCATATTTATCCTATGTTAAAGCGTTTAATTATAAAACGTGATTTAAAACATCCACACTGTAAAAGCTGATTATTTGTATCAATTAAATATAAATGAAACTAAAATGTTTTAGCCGAAGTTACTACGAAACGATGTCAGACAGGAACGCCTGGGTTTGTACTGTGGTAATGTCGTTCTCTTTGGCTAAAACAAAGTAAGCAGCTTTGTTAAATGCTTTGCTATTGTTCGTTTTAGTACAAAAGCCTAGAATAGGCTCATACAGTTTCACTCTGCGGATTACAATCATCGTGATGAATGCAACAGAGTCCCGCACGCGAGTGTACAAGACAATTGCGTAACGTGAATACTCTTGCTGATAAATGCAACACGCTCCATGAGCTATTGTGAGCAGTAGCTCTAGTTGTCTGATACTCCTGTATGTTCGTGACATTCCAATTTTCCGGAATACGTGTAAGTACTCTTCCTGATTTATTATTGATGTTATCACGAAGTATTCCGATTTGTTAAACCAGTCGTAGTTAAAGATTTTATTCAAATATATAATGTGAGACGACAGACTTGTTGAGCTGTGGTTTAAGTATGCACTTATTTTTGCGTGCAATCTTGACGCCCTGGATTCGATTTCCGGGGTCTGGTAAACTGTTATTTTGCATTTGGCGGACGTCACCAACATTGTAAGTAAAACTAAGGATTGCATTGCAAAACAAATATGAATATTACCTTTTTTAAGATAAGGACGGAGAAACACATTCTATTTATAAATTATACACTTTTACCACGGCACAACGCCATCGTCATGGATTTGCTTTATGACCATAGATGAAGACATATTTTTTTGGTTATAGTCGCATCCATTTTGTTTTAGAACCTTTAACTTGAAGCGACGTTTGATACTTTTTTTTTTTTTTTTTTTTTTTTTTTTTTTATATTTGACCTGCCAAAATGACTCTGCCCCGCCTGATGGAAAGCACAAGCAGAATCCAAGAGTGGTGGTTACCATCCTCACTGCGAACAGGGGCAGTGCAGCATGGTGACCAGCACTATGGCGGCCTAGTGAGATGCTTTTTCACGCCCCGCTTAAAGGACCCGGGATCATAGTGGGACGGAAACACGTGCGCTGGTAGGGAGTTCCAGGTTTTAACTGCTCGGCACAGGAAGGAAGACCCGAATCGATGGGTGCGAGAGCGTATGTCTTCCACTCTGAGGGGGTGACTTCCGAGGCCGGCACGTGTTGTCCTGTAGAGGAAGGGGGAAGGGGGGACCAGTTGGAAGAGCTCTTCAGAACACTCCCCATGATAAAGACGATAGAGGACTGCCATAGAGGCGATATCTCTACGCATCTGCAGAGGCTCAAGGGACTCGGTGGCTTCAGGACTGCCAACAATGCGGATTGCTCGCCGCTGCAACCGGTCGAGAGCGTCAAACAGATACTGCGCGGCTCCGTCGCAAAGGTGAGAACAGTACTCCACGCACGAGCGAACCTGGGTCTTATAAAGAAGACATAGATGCCCAGGCGAGAAGAACCGTCTCACCTTGTTTAGAATACCTAACTTCCGCGAGGCCGCCTTAGTGACGCTCTCGACGTACTCGCGCGGGTTGAGGTCGCGGCAGATATCCATGCCCAGGATATCAAGCCTGCCCTGTAATGGCAGTTGAGTGTTCTGAAAAGTCGGAAGGGGAAGGAATGGAGACTTTTTGGCAGAGAATGCGCACACCTGTGTTTTCTTGGCGTTAAACTCGACCAGATTCTCGCAGCCCCATTGAGAAATGCGGCCCAGAACATGGTCGAGCTGAGCGACAAGCTCCTGTCGTTTTTCCTCCACAACTGCCGGCTTTGCAGCTGGATGTCCAAAATATCGCCCATGAACTGTGCTGTCGTCTGCATAGCAATGTATGTTGCCAAGGGCTAACATGTCATTGATGTGCAGAAGAAACAGCGTGGGCGACAGGACGGAACCCTGCGGTACACCTGCGTTAATCGACTGAAAGTTGGAGGCTGCACCGTCACAAAGGACTCTGATGCGGCGCTGGTGCAGGAATGCGGCAACCCAGTTGCAAAGTTTGGGGGGTAAGCCGAATGCCGGCAGTTTGGAGAGAAGCGAACGGTGCCAAACCCTATCAAAGGCCCTGGCCATGTCTAGGCTGATGGCCACTACTGCAGTCCTTAAATGAATATAATGCTCGTAATGGTGACAGAGTACCGACTGTAAACATAAAGGCCTTCATCATAGGCTTGGTAATGCACAAGTAACACGTCTGAGTTGCGAGATTTTTTATCTAGACTTGCACATAGACTAAAGCTTAAGTCATATAGAATACTAACTCTCGCCCGCAGCTTCGCCCGTGTAAGTTATTAAAGTGAAAACTTCTTTAGGCACGTTTGTGCACTTTTGCTATGAGGAAAAAAGCACTGAACTCGTGAACGTCACGCTAATAATACATATATAGATCCACTAAAGGGCGCTAATCTAAGGATTGAGTTCTGTCAGCTCCTTATTAATTAATGTCAACAACCTCCTAATGTGACGTTTTAAATTCGTCGATTCGTTTAAGTTTTCACTTCTGTCGGCAGTCCCATGATTGCCTATTTTTTTTTCTATCCCTTCTTCTTATCCTTTTCTGTACTCCTGGCTATGCTGCATTATAAACAGTAGTAGCAAAAGGCTACGAGTTCGAAGCTTTAAGCTTAATACAAAAACAAATAAAATCAGTTTATGGTTTTTATTAGGTCATGTTGTATTAATTGCTTTCCAAAAGCTCCTTCCGCGAATTGTAAATCAAACCCTACTGTTAATCGGAAAGTGTAAGCGTTAGTAAGAGTTAGTATGTTTTAAACTTATTTATGCTTAAAAAACATATTTTGGATTATTACGAGTGGAGATAGCTTATAGCCTGAATTAAGAAGCCATTTTTATTCGATCTACTAATTTGACCGTCACGCTAATCCTACTAATATTATTAACGTAAAAGTTTGTGAGGATGTAAGGATGTATGGATGTATGGATGTTTGTTACTCTTTCACGCCAAAACTACTGAACCGATTGCAATGAAACTTGGTATGTAGATAGCTGGAGACCTGGATTAACATGTAGGCTATTTTTTATCCTGATATTCCCATTCCCAGGATCGGGACTTACGGGGGTGAAACCGGCGCTGCTAGTAATCGAATAAATCCGCTCGAGGGCGCTAATCTAAACATTGGGTTTTGTCAGCTCCTTATTAATGATTTTTTAAAAATATAATTAGTTCAATTAAAGTGAAAACAATATACTAATTTGTCTGTGGAAGTGTTATCTTTACTTTAATAAACTTGTGAATTAAATACGTAACGACAAAGATGAGAGATGTGTGCATGGGTATGTTGAGATATACACTGAGAGCGCTGTTCAGTGCTCGTACTGGGGAGAAATTCGTTCCGTTATAGACTGACAGTATACTGCCGCAGTATCGTAGGGAAATATATGACGTCATAAACGTCGCGATTTTTGTACTGCGAGCACTGAAGTTTTGTCTTGTTTTGCTGTCACACTGTCACTTTTATTATGCGATTTGACAATTGACTTGAATTGACAACTGACAGTATACTGGACTGCGTTCCATAATAAACAGTAACCAGTATAGCTAACTACAACAGAACGGCTTCGCAGTATACTGAATTGACGTCATATCTTACAGTGCTCTGTGTATATCGGAACGCACACTATATGTGTTTTCACTTCTGACCAGCAGTCCTACGACTAACAGTATTTTTATTTATTTTATAGATTACACACTGTTGTTGACACCTTTTCCATAAACTTTTATAAATCCGAAGCCGCTAACATGATTTTTGAACAATAGAAAACTTTTCCTTTGTTTTACAGTGACCACCGACCGGTTGATTAAACAGACTTACGTCGATATCACTGGGTTGGAATTTGTGTACATAGAGCTTTAGCGTAATATAAAGCTTTATTCCGACGGAATAAGGGTGAATATACTTCGTTTAAAGCAGTTCGATTTATACTGTTGAACAGTTTGAAAGCTGCATGACTCCCGCTTACTGACAGCTTTGTAATCCTAGTTCGAATAGAGACGTAATGGTGGTTTGCAAATGCAGAACATATTCTGTGTGCATATTCAATGCAAAGTGTGAGTTCATATCAAATGGTGTATTGTTGTATTCTACCAGTTACATTGTTCAGCCGATAATACCTTATGTAATGGATACTCACGATGACTTCTCGTTGCGACTAATGTGTATACTCAATGCAGTTGGCGATATCATACCTTTTATTAAAAACTATACGGTTTTACTCACGTTTGTATTTTGGGGATGCCCGACTGTGTCGTCACACTGCGTCAGTGTGACGCCTGACACCGTCGCGGCAGGACGCTTCACTCCTTGAGAAAGGGCCCCCGTCGGGTCCGAAACTAGTCGGGCATCCCCGAAATACAAACGTGAGTAAAACCGTATAGTTTTTAATAAATATGAATACCACCACTCACGAAAGTTTTTACAGTATCCCTTTTACAGGAATAAAATGTGATAGTCCAAAATTAATTGTGTAACTTACAGAATTTCGTGCACACGTGCAGGCAGTTAAAATGTACACGCTAATCCGAAAACACGACATACTACAGTTATTTTTTTTATAGGATAAGTGGTAAACGAACAGACGGGTACCTGATGGTAAGTGACTACCGCCGCCCATGTAACTCAAGAGTCACAAGTGCGTTGCCGCCCTTTAAGGGGAGTGGGAAGAGGGAAAGGGGGATTAGACGGTAGGAGAGGGGGGAGAATGGAAATCAGCTCCAAGATGCCAAATTATAGTATTATCAACCAAACTACATATACATACAAAGTTTAATTTCAATACGACAATTAGACGTGGGTTAAAATTGACTCCCAAGGTTTGTTAACATGGTTCGTTAGTTACAAGTGAAGCTAACAAAAGGGTCTTAATAATCTAATCATTGTACTACTTTCTTTTTTAAGTGGGAGAGCCATGCTTCGGCATGTATGGGCCGGCTCGACCGGAGTGATACCACGGCCTCACAGAAAACCAGCACTGAAGCAATGTTTGCATTGTATTTCGCCGAGTGAGTGAGGTTACCGGAGGCCCTAACCCTTGACTCTCCCCGTTTCCCCCCTTCTCCTCCACTCCCCTTCTTCCCTTGCTCCCTTAAAAGCCGGCAACGCGCTTGTGACTCTTGAGTTGCACGTGCCCATAGGCGGCGGTAGTCATTTACCATCAGGTGACCCGTCTTCTCGTTTCTCCCCTATCCCCTAAAAAAAAAAGACAGCGCTGATATCATGCTAACACCTTGATTGACGATGTATGAAACTAAAAAAATTTATATCCACACACCTTGTTCAAAATAGTTTACTACTGACCTAGGGCAGCTAAGCACGTATATAAAATAATTAAGCAAAAGCTTTTGCTTTATAGCTTCCATCGAAATTTATCGTAACTTTAATAAGCGTTCCTTACCTTACAAAATTGCATTTAAACACCGATACAGTTCTCCAATTACAAAAAGCGAAGCAGGTTGGCCGTTGCTGGCAGTCGGAAGGCGCGCTGGTGGCGGAAATTACTCAGCCACCAGCCTCGCTTCATTTTGCACTGATGTCAGTCTGTCGGTACGAAGCAATTTGTTACTGTTCTAATTACTCTATTAAACTTGTTTTTGGTTAGGTTTCTGATGTTTAGCATGAAGATATGCAATGCATTTCAATTTTCTTGTTTGTACGGATTCAGAAAAATATTGAAAATGTTTTAATCTGAGTGATGTTCATAAGATCTGATATCTTATGAAAATCACTCAGATTAAAACATTTTAAGAAAGATAACCGGCATAAGAAAAAATACATAAGAAAAGTGTATTTAACCAATATAAGGAAAAGAGCACAGGACGAGCATGTTTAACCGATTTTGAAAGAAAAGAAGGATTCCGGTTTGGAGCGTCAGTTCATATAGATATTTGCAGGCACGGAAAATACCTACCTAACTTTATTTTACAAAAAGTTTTTAAATTGTCAATTCCCTAAGATAACATTTTTTTTTAAAATAACGTTAAAATAGCATCAACAAGAATCTCGCTTTTGTGCTAGACATGAATCAAAACTTTGACACATTTTTCCTCGCAACAAAACACTGGTTAAGACTTAAATAAATAGATGGTTTAAAGTATAAGGTATGAAAAGTTAAAGCAAAATTTTTCTTTGTTTTCCCAAAGAATTCTTACACCTTACAAGCAACAGCAATAAATAGCATTTATCTCAGAACAGAAGAAAAGTAACGTACATAATTCGTACTACCGCAACTTTAACACTGTAATACGTGAAATAGGTACAAAGTTAAGTGCTGAACAAAGTAGGTAAGTTCTCCCCACCTCCTTATATGTCGATTTACAGTCCTTGTTTTTATCGTAAACTTGCACATTTTAGTTTGCCCGAAGAGTTTTATTAGAGCTTGCAGTAACAGTACACATTTTAATGCACTTTGGAGGTATTATGGCCACTCATCAGTCATTTATTTAGTCATCATCGCACGATTTCATCCTTTTCACATCGTTCATTCATTTGTCAACTTACGGCGCGTTACCACTGTGTCGTAACGCTATATAGACATCATATCTAATACGCTGTAGCTTGTATATTTAAATTGAGTTGTTCACATACATTACGACACGAATATCTGTCGTCCACGACTTTTTCACTGTATAGCGACAGATTGTCAAGGTAATGGGAACATCTAAACGACAGTGTCAGACGATAAATAAAATGTCACGACTGAGCGACTGCCCAGTGACTGCGACTGAAGCAGTACTCGTTAATTGTCGTCACGATTCAGTGGTAACAGTATATACAGGACAATCGTTCAACAATAAAATTTCGGCGACATGGACGACAGATAACAGTCGTTCAGCGGTAAAAAAAAGCGTTACGACAAAGTGGGAACGCGCCCTTAAAAAAACGACGAACAACAACCAATCCCGCATGGAGCCCACCTAGAGAACTACAAAACTAAGGTAGTTACTTACTAACTTAAAAAAAATTTAATAATGTCAGCTATGATTTACATGCAGCATATCAGTAAATCATTGTACAAGGAAAACCAAAAATTCCTTTGAAAGCCACCGTTGAAGTCTTTAGATGTTCGATAACATTGTTAATTATGTTCCACTGTCTCCGCGCATTTAGACAAAACGTTGCAAAAAGTACTATTAAGGTAAGCATAAAGTAAGATAAACGTGGTAAAGGCAACTCTGTTAACTTCTATTTTTATCTTTGTGTTAACCGCTCAGGAGAAGAAAAGGTCGGTTTTCAGTACAAAAGATGGAACTATTAAAATGAAACAAAAACTGGTACGCATAAAACCTTATTTTCATATTTATTTTAATCTTTATCTTAATAATATAGTATAAAGTATAGTATAGTCAATGAAATTCAAAAGAAGTGGAGGCCTCGTCTCCTTGCAACTTCGTTTTCATTTCTTGCAAATCTTGCTTTACTCTGAAACTATGAAAAGTAATAATTTAGAATAATAATAATAGTGAATAATTCAAGTTAATCCTCCAAACCGGGTATTACATGTTATTTAATAGGGTCCTGGTGGATTTTTGGTGAAATTGATTTTATTTCAATTAAAAAGATTATTATTTTAGGGTGGCCGAGGACCGAGAGAAGTGGAAGCGTAAAAAAAAAAATTTTAGAACGTTTTTATTGCGTTTCTTAATCATGCCTAGAAAAAAAGGGAGTAGCTTATTATAAAAAGAAACCTTAATACTTCGTTTTCAGTTTCCTTATTAGATACTTCTCTGTCTTCAATAAACTAAAAGGAATTAAATACCACGAGTAAATTCAAAGAAATTCTACTCAAACTGAAATTTAAGACATTAGTAGCTGGAACTCTTTTAACTCAAAACGTTCCCTGGAAGAAATTGCTTTCAACGATAAGGCCGCAATTTGTTCATATTCACCTGAAGTTTAGTTCTATTCTATTCTCACTTTATCTACCTTTTTTCACCTTTATATGGAAAAAAATTCATCCCCACCAAGCAATAATGAAATTTTCTTAGGTAAAGGCATTATATTTTATTATTTCATCCATATTCTTCTTTTGCTTGTTTATGACGCAGTGGCCGTCGTTCATCTTGATTGTAAGTATCTGTTTATTCTTCTAATATAAAGTTAAATACGTGTCAGTTATTTTGTTATAAAAAGCTTTAAGAAAGAACAATATAAATAATTTCAAAAGAAAATCAAGTTTTAAACTGACTTTTAGTATTCCGTGTTTCATGATAACCTTGTTTTTTGAAGTCGGTCAACAAATACATAAATTATGGTCTTATTTCGACCACTAGGCGATCTCTAGTTTACATAAGTTTACCAAGAAGCATTACTAGATACTAAGTTACCCAAGGTCAAATTTAGTAATACTATGTGTATCTATACAAGTTTCCAGACGACTCATATCGTATCTGTATTGTATGTACACAGTACAGAGCTGCGGCTCTCTATTAATTCACTCCTTATTAAATCGATTAAAGAAAATCGTGGTGGCTATATAACACAATTCTCAATAGTTTCCTGAGTTTCTTATTTGACGACCCGTTTGAAGATGACAATTCGAATATGAAAAAAGTCTTTAATAAAAGAACGATTACAATAAAAATAAAATATTTAGGAAATTGATCACAGATAAATAAGCTGTTGCTTACTTAAACTTGATCGTCTTCCCTTTTCAAAATATATGTCTTTCACTCCCCTGTTAAAAAATCAAGGTGAAACTGTTATTAACTGAATTTATATGGTGATTACTTTGCTGTTTGAGAAACTACTTCAATGTATCTTATTTATGAACAGGTTAAGGATGTTCCCAAACGCCTTTTTTTTTAATTTCCGGAACAAATTAAAACTGCACTTTCAATCGTATCATGAAGACACAGAGACGAAACATCTAAACAGGTACTCATATAGTGTAGTCCTAAAAAAACACAGGCACACCTATTAACCTAATTTTGTAATTAGCAAGAACTTCATGTCTGTCAAATGTATGAGGAACATCGTTTCAAATATTATCTTTGTAGAGAGGGAGGCATATAAATTCAACCCTTCGCTTTCGTCGAAATGATAAAACTGTCGAATATCCTCGTCGCGTTAATCCCCGTCAAACGCCAAAAGATCATAAAGAAAATTTGCATAAAATTCAGTCCATTTGAAGAGAATTCGCGGCCGGCGTCGGATTTTTTATGCGCGCACATTAGGGGACATTACGCGATACCGACCTCCCACGCCCACGTTTACTGAAATAATATTTTTCAAGCTGTTGAGTTGCTTTTTATTTTGGGTTTCGCTGGCAAATGAGTTTCTAAGCGTAAATAAATCTTTCACTGCCCTCAGTCGGTAAGCGGAAATTTCGGTCGGTAAGCGGGCAGGCCACGCCACCCCGCTATTGTCACAAACCAGTATAATGCTGGTTAAATTGCAGCTAACCACCGTTAAATATGGAATAGTTTCCCGAGCGCTAGAAGGGCTTATTTTGATCCAGTTGCGGTTGTGGCTGGCAGCGGTACAGAAATCGAATTGATATAAAGGAATTACTTCATTCATGTACTAACTATAGGATAGTATACCGGTTTAAAATTTAAACGGTTCAAAGTTGGCTGAAGGTGTTGCAATAATTGTTTTTAAACTTTCGGAAATAGTACAGACATATTAGATGTGTACATCGGGATTTAATCGCGATAACAGTTACGGGGCACAATACCCTTGTTGGTTACCCGACGTTCGATCGAATTACACCGATCATGATCACGGTTGGTCTACCGTGACCACGATCGTTGCAATTCGTAGTTTAGCGTGTATGTGTGCGTAGCAGTACAATTCAAGTTAATGCTAAAGTTTTTGACACTAGTGCTGATCTTTAATGTGGTGTCATTCAATTGAATTTGTCAAAGATGCAAAGCACAGTCAAATATTTCATAAAAAAATTATTGCATAAAAAAGTAAAATATATTTGTAAAAGTTTTTTTTTAATAAAATTAATAAATATAGATCAGTACAATGTCACCGCAAGAATAGGGTGCTTTGTGAAAAGTAAAACAAATAATATATAAAAATAAATAATAACGCTTTGCAAATATGTAAGATCGCTATCTGCCAATGTCTATCTATAACGGCCCGTTACCAGGTAGTTGAACCTTGTGAGAAGAAATCTGGCAAACAAACTTACAGCCACTCTTCTACATCACCAGATAGTTTAACAATGAATATTTAATGAAATAATATAATTTAATACAACACTGGTTTATCGTGAGCTATTGTTATGTTATGTTATGCTATTATGCACCGAGCGCCTATTTAGAAGGCGCTATACAGTTAACAGACGGATTTATCGTCCTTGCTCTGCCAGCACAATGTCCCCTAACCTAGAAATTAGTTGTCGAGTCTTAATTTTAGTTTAAGTTGGTAATGATTAAGTCGTGTATCAGATGAGTATGTTTCTGTTGGTTACGACTGATTAACCACTGAACCACCTTGTAAGAATACAACAGGCTTTGTTCTCTAGGATTTCTCGTTCATATTGTTGCTGAAGAGAGTGCTGACACTCTCTTAATTTTTTTATGTTCACAAATCAACTTTATATTCCATTCGTACTAAAGTACTCGTTTCTCGTTAAGATTCATGACACTTCTTGTTTCCATTCGTAAATAAATTATTCAATGTATTTTACTGAACCTACAGTTCTGAGTATTATTTTTTACTTTTGCTGTGAGCACTTTCAGATAAATGATAACATTGCGCACCATACCTTAGTATTCAGCACATAAAAGCTGATATAAATATTTATATTGTTACTAGCTAAACCCGGCGACGGGTTAGCTGTAGCTCGGTAAAATGTCACACATGTTGCTATGATAACGGTTGCTATGGCAACCGATGCTTTATCAACAACGACTGGCCTGTTGGTCTAGTGGTTAGTGACCCTGACTGCTGAGCCAGAGGTCGTGGGTTCGATTCCCATCTGAGTCTGGGTGTTCTTTGTGTCCGTTGTTTGTATGTTTGTAAAGTCCCCCGCGACACAGGAGTAATTCCTAATGCGGGAGTTGTCTTTTATAAAAAAAAATAAAAACCAAAATTACCATTCAACGTAACTATGACAAATTATAAGTCAATCTTAAAGGCATAGTATTACCGTTTCAAATAAATCTAAAATGCAATGTTGTGTAAAGATTTCAAGTCAATTTATCAAATACTTTGCCAGAATTGCGGTCACAAACATGGGGAAGTTGAATTTTTATTTATAAGTTTAGACAATACAATAATATTGAGTAACTGAGTGAGCACGAGGACAACTTAAATCAGTCTGGCTTTGAGTTGTCTACTGTTCATCACTCAGGGTAGACTAGTGACTCCGCGATGTTCCGTCACACAATTCTGTACACAAGTTTTCGTCTCCACTAAAACTGATTTGAATAGAACCGTGCAAAGACCACTTTTGTATGTTGTGTATTCTTAGTTTGAGTCTTTACTGTTATTTTAACTTGATACCTCCACGAGTAAAGAAAAGGGTTTGACAGACACACAAACATAAAGATAAACCAACAAATGAACGACTTTCGGATTTTTTCTTTAGTTGTGCTGTGAGACCTTGCTTCTTACTAATTTCATGGGCTACGTACCCGTTGGACCTCCAAGATTAGACCCTATCACAAATGTACCCGTTCGACCCCATATTTAGGTCACTTTGGACCCTCTTCAAAGTATAATAGTCTAAGTGCCCATTGGACCTCATTTTTAGTACCCTTTGGACCTTCAAGATTAAAACTACTAAAAAAGGACCCGTAGGACCTCTTTTTTAGTACCCTTTGGACCTTCAAAAAAATATGTGTTCATTTGGTATTCGTTCGATGATATTTAGTTAGAAAAAGTACAGTTATGTTGAAAATTGTTAAACAGAATTCTAAAAATTTGGTGAAATACCATAAGCAAATACAGGCACACTAGCAACAAATAGTACTCCGTAGTCCTTCATGTACAAAAACATGCATGTTTTATATTTAAAAACTTAAAGATTAGTAAAATTAGAAAAATACGTGATCTTATTGGAATAGGTGATTTTGTTTGTACGAGTAATTAAACGTTGTTGTTTTTATATTTTTAATTAAAAATATTGATTTATTGTATAGTGTTTTATTTTTGATCAAGTGTCTCACTTTTGTGCACGATTGTATTTTGGCTTTTCATACGAAGATGTATAAATGAGGTCCAATGGAACACGTTGTTTCATAGAGGGTCCAATGGGCACTAAAATATAGACAAAATCCAAGTTTGAAGGTCCAAACAGTACAGGGAGGTCCAAAGGGTCATATTTGGAGATGAGGTCCAAATTTTGAGGTCCTACGGGTACGTAGCCATTTCATGATTCTAGGCAATGGGAAGTACTTTCCCTATAGGTTTTGATTTACTTGCGAAATGTTCAAATTTGCTCAAATCTGAGGCGTAAATGCCCGTATCTTTTGATTTCGTTTGATGTTCATTTCAACTTGATGCGTCCACGGGTTCCTGAGAAAAAGAGTCTTGACAGACAGACAGACGGACTGCAAAGTGATTTTATAAGGGTTCCTTTTTTCCTTTTGAGGAGCCCTAAAAAACTAAAACTTGTTCGAATAAACTGTAAAAAAACTCTAAGAGTAGATGCATAGAGATTAACAGTAGATTGCTTCATGTCTACTCTTCGTTGAGCTCGGCGCTGCTCGTCCCCATCTCAATGTAAACGCAGCCTTATTCACAGTTAGTCATCAATTAATATTAACGTGTTATGCTGTTTAATGTATATCAGAATTGAAAAGAGGACCTTAAATTTATTAATTTGAATCCTGAATTAATAAAATGCTATTTTAATTATTTACATACGTCAATAAAACTTATCGATACACTTATATACACGTATATTGATAACGAAATGTAAATTTGTGACACGTGCCGATCAAATTACATAGTAATTTGCAGTAGTCTTTCTTTTAGACATATTTCAATGTATGCGATGACGAGGCTTACTATCTATACAACAATTAATTTGATTAAATAAGTGATGAAGCTGATATCATAAGCTATTTTAACTTTACAAAAAGCATCCGACTATCTGATGCAAATTTTTATGAGATATTTCTAGAGGCAAAAAAGGAGAAATATAATATTTATTTTTAATTTCATCTTAAAGTAATAAACCTTGTATCTATATAATACTTGAGTGACATGGTGCAGACGCTGCTTTTCCGAATTACTAGTTAACAAAATTTTCAAAACTAATACGACCCATTAACGTTACTAGTACAATAAAAAAGCTAATAACTTAACCGAAATAGAAACGCAATTGTGTGCGAGAATTTTCTTTAGGACTACATTATTATTAATCACAAATCACTTCGGGCAGGTCTTTGATAGTTTTTTTGATATATTATAACGTTAATGCAAAACGCGTTTTGTCACAAAATGCGAAGAAAAGGTATACGATGCAGACATTTTACCAGCTTATATTATACTTTAATCCAACTCAGGAAAGAATTGTGGTTTTCGGGAAAATAATTCAAGACCTCAGCTCAAAGGTCATTTATATTACAGTACTACTAGTAATCTTACTAGTACTCGTATTCTTTTGGGTACACCCATAGAAAGAACCTGTATTTCCTACACCATAAAATATTTTGCGTTGGCTAAAAATAAACCATATAAGTAGGTTGTCAGTGGAAACTCTCAGCGGGCGTCAAATCCGTATGTTATTCCCAATATCCCAATATCCGGCGGCGGGGCCGCGTATATCCTTGTGCGGATACATGGTGCACTCATAAAATATACTGAAAACGACTTGGAGGTATATAACACAAGTAGTTTATTTTAGGATTGAAAATATACAGGTTAGTTACAAATGTATAAAAGAAACCGTGTGTCTATTACTTTGAATGATTTTATTGACTTCAGTAATATACCAATCAACTATTGGCCTGTTGGTCTAGTGGTTAGTGACCCTGACTGCTAAGCCAGAGGTCGTGGGTTCGATTCCCACCCAGGACAAATAATTGTGTGATGAGCACGATAATTTGTTCTGTGTCTGGGTGTAATTTATGTATGTATTTAGAAATATATTAGTATGTTTATCAGCAGTCTGGTTGCAATGTACAGGTTCTGCCTTGTTTGGGATCAGACAGCCGTGTGTGAGTTGTGTGAAGTTATATAAGTTATAAGTTATTTTTAATCTAATATGTAAAGAAATAAATGTACATTGATGTGCCTATGCTGAAATTAAGAAATACAGCACAAACTACTTGTGTTATATATAATTTTGTGGTTATCGAACATAGATAATATTGAAATATTTTTAGATCTACGGTCATTTGCATGGTTAATATGCTTTTCCTGTGGCTATTAACATAAAGAAATAGATTCATTGTATATCATTAATCGTACTTTACGGCGTGCTTATCATTAACTCAAGAGTAGAGTAGTTAAATTACAAGTGTGACAAAGTAAAAGACAAGTGTTCAAAAAAGTTTTTATTCTCATCAAATTGTACATTAAGGATTTTATTTTAAAATTTATTTTCTCTAGCACCTACAATTTTACTCAAACTGGTTCGTAGTATAAAACTAGGTTTTAAATAGCGACTGAGTAGTATTATATAAAATTCATGAAGGCGTCCAGGATGTTCCCGCCTGTCGATAGCGGGAATGTTCAGGTGCTAGTATCTTTTCTTGTAGCACGTCTACGCTTTCTTCTTACACGTCAATGAGGTTCTTACAAAATAGATTTATTATTAGCTAGCTGTTTCTCGCGGCTTTGCTTACATTCATGTAGATCTTGTCAATCAAATCAGGCATCTTTCAGGAACAGTTCCTTATTTCTTCTACTTTCTACTTGACTGGGTGTGTACAAAATGATCGGCTGAGTAGGTAGTCAAGGCCTGAAACGAACATACAAACTCACATTCGCATATTTTTTTTATAATATACTACCGAAAAGAAACCTTAAACTCGGAGAGGTGTGTCAATACCTCTTTGAGGTTTAGTTTTATTTGAAAGGCAGAAAATAACTAACCACTACATATGTATATAATATATGTAGATCAATACAGTGGTCATCTTGCCAACTGCCATCGCGTCAAGTGTTGTAGGTGCGATAATTGCATTGGTTAGTCTGAGTATGACACAAAAATATAAACCTAGTGCAAGAGTCTTTAGAAACAATTTGCCGTTTGCTAAATTGGCCCAGGCTTATACGTGTTTCTATTTATCATATAGATTTGTATTTGTGATTTCGCTTAAATATATTATTATGCACTGGGATCCGAACTATAGTGGTTAGCCATCCCGGAGGTCCCGGAATCGTGTGTTACGGCTAACACAACGAGATGACTAACCCCGCCTTTGCCCCGGCCACTTAAACACTACATTCTACTTACCATTGAAAGGTCTGAATATACGAAAAGACTAAATAATTTAATACTTGTGAATATTTTTTTCTAAAGAAAAAATTTATTTATCAAAATATCGACCTTCGTGTTTATTACTTTATGTCCCGAATAAATAAAATACTTTTTCTGCTCGTGATACACAGCTTTTTTTTATCTCTCGTCGTTGGAGTAGATTGAAGATTATTATCAACAGTGATGACTGTGATGAGTCAAACGATAAAAATGTTTATCACAATTAGCTTTTCGTTTACAGCCAGTTTATTTTTACACAGTAGAAATCAGTGCTATTTTCAAGATGAAACCTTTTCTTTAATTTAAATACTAAAATCATGACGAACTGAATTATACTTAGAAATACAGTAAAACACATAATGTATTGTACCGTGTCATCTAGCAAAAACAACTGGAACAACTCTGTGACCAGTAATCCTGCATCGCGGAGTGAGAAATCTTAAGTTATAACTATTCAGCTTCTTTATGTTGAAACTATATACTCAACAAATATCAGTACACAAACACACAAATATAATTTTTTTAGGTTTCATTAACAAGGCAGATAGTTTAGTGCCCAACATGGACCCTTCAGTCACAGTATATGTATAATAATAATTATATAACATTACCGTGCTTTAGTGCCACGAATTCGAGTACTTCGCTAGGGATTCCACCACTCATTTTAAAAACTATTGAAATATTTTAAAGAGGTGCCATAAAGGGACAGGACTACATTTTCTTACCTGGAAGCTCGTTCACATGTTCTCTCAAATGTAGGCCTTGAAGGCGGCACAACCGCGTGTTTATGCAAAGCGGAGGGCACAACGCCACGGTTCTCTAGAGTACGGAGGTGTACTTTATAACTGTTTCCGTGGTGAACCATGTCATCCGTTCAGTTCTGACAAAGCCTCTTAACCATATTCTTTTCTTTATTGTATTTTTCTTACGACCATAATTCATAAAATTTTGAACGTTTTGATTTATATCATTGACCTCTTTTTAACATGAATCAAGCTATGCTTTTTCAGTATAAGTTGAACTATCATTTTACACGCTTTCCGTACCACGTTAGGTCAACATTTATACTGGACATGTGTGGTCTTTTGAAGACGTTTTCAGAGATTTTTTAATTTTATTACAATTTGTTTAATAATTTTAGCTTTCTGAAGGGGTACAAAGACTTCTCTTCAGGTATAATCACTATTTATAGAATTTAGCTTTGCAAAACGTACTTGCACGGTCTTTGTTTCTACAAAGCGTTGGGGTGTTACAGTAATGTAATTATAAACTTGCTCTGCTTTGTTATTTCAACATTCTCCATCTCATTTCATAACAATAACTTTAAACGAGTTCGTTTAACAGGATAGATAGAATGTATTGGGGGTTAGTCTTAGATACATATACATCGGCGTTTAAGTCGAAACTCAAGGCATTTCTTGTAGACGGGTGTTTCTACTCACTTGATGAGTTTTGTAAATGACATTTCAACTTTTTGTAGTAATTTTGAATACTTTCAATATTTATTTATGGCTTAAAAATTAAGTTATAGGTATGTTAAGATGACTTTTATTTAATTTATATGTAATGAATGTTTAAGGGTTTTTATTTAATTTTTTGTTATTGATTAATGTTCTGTGATAGGTATTATTTTTTGTACATTTCAACACAATCATATATTGTTATGAAATAAATGAATTGAATTGAATAGAATATATTTAAACGTTAATGTCACTTTAACTATTTTCAAAGCCTAGGCCTGTTGGTCTCGTGGTTAGTGAACCTGACTGCTGAGCCAGAGGTCGTGGGTTCGATTCCCACCCAGGACAAATAATTGTGTGATGAGAACGATCATTGGTTAAATGGTATATATAATTTCTCACACACGGCTGTCGGAACCCAAACTAGGTAAAGCCTGTACTATGGTAACCAGGTGCTGATAAACATACTTATAAACTTCTAAATACATACGTATTATAGATAAATTACACCCTGCCTGGGTGTAATTTATCTATAATACGTGTGAGATGATACTGTGTGAGATGTGTCAAGTTATTATAAATAAATTATATATACCATTGATTATTGATTGTACGGTTCTTTATAGAATAGGTAAAGAACTTTACAATGTAGATCTCCTTGATAACAAGTTTTAAAGGAATTTTGTGTATGTATCATACTGCTCTCGGACGCTGCTTCGTCCCGAAGACAATTATTGGAATTTATATAAATAAAAAAAATCAAAACTAACCCTTGTCCATGCACACTGCCTTATGTAAAAAGGGAGTTTCTATCAGAATCCAAATGCATCTCTTGCATTGTCACCTAGCCTAAGTAACATAAGCAAACGCAATTTCAACTCAATTAAATTCTTCTTAAAAATGGATTTCAAACATGATACCGGAAAGACGAAGGAAATACAAACGAAGCAAATTAAATAAAAGCTTGTAAAAAGGGGCGATCACTTTAAATTACTGTGTTGAGGTATACCTCAACACAGCGCTTTTAAAAACAATTATATTTTATAAAATAAAATTGCTTTTTAAAGCGCCGAGTGATGAAAGTTGTTTAACTGCGTAAAGTCGGACACTTTATGTATAGCAAATATGTTTTCGTAGCCTGTTTTTTTTTAAATAATGTATGAAAAGTTGTATATTGTCTCTTGTTATAACACTGTCTGTAGCGTAATATTAACAGGAACGTTAAAGTTACAAGATAAATATTTTTTATTAAATGATTTTGGAATTGAAAGGTCACGCACGTCTCAAGAACAAATTTACGAATAATACTTTATACACGCCGCGTTAATTCAATACAGCTGCAATAAAATAAAATACCTAGTTGTAATTTACCATACATTTACTTCTATTTGCAGTATTACACAGAAAAGTAATCTTAAGAACCAAGGGTCGAAAGAAGAACACGTCTCTCAAATTACAATAAAAGTAAACCCCTTTCTGATTAAAGTTCAGATTTGATCAAGTGGACCGTAGCTTCTTTGCCACTTTGTTTGTATAAAAACTATATTTTTATGTACGTTCTGACTTTTTGACTGACGACTAGCGTTTACAATAAGATGTAATAAATTCAAAGAATTTGTTGCGCTGTTGTACAAAATCAAAGATTCTGAGACCAGGAAGGAGTTCTTCAGATAAATTTCACAGAATGCAACCGTACCGTACACAGTGTATACCATAATATACGATATTGTTCTTCTATTCTGCTTGTTTAGTGTTATGCTCCGACTAAAATCGGACGAAAATGTTACAGCACAATACTTGTCCAAATTTTCTACCACTTATCAAGTTTATTCTAAAACGTCATAGTTTATTGTGCGTCCGTCAGACAGGTCCGAAGATTGCCGAGCAGAAATATTAAAGTTGGTAAAGAATAAGGTGTCGCATAAACCGTGTCTGTGCCCTCTCAGGGGAAATGAAATTGCAAAATATGTCCCCGGGATAAAGTGAACGGGTCTCCCTGAGACCGCCTACTTATACAGTGGATTTTGATAATATAACACTGTTGTTCATTTGTCACACAAATCCTTTTTGCGTTTCATTTTGGTGAGAACTTTTATTTGATAATAATAAATAACAAATACTTTTTATTAGATACTAAAAGCAAAGAAAAACAAATATATAGAAACAGACATAAAATGCACAATGGGCGACCACAGAGCAACCTTTGGATGGACAGGAGTGTAATGATTTACGTGGGTAATTTTGGTGTGTCGAATGGTCTAAGATAATCTTTATAGGGTTTATTTTAATATAGTTATACTATTTTTGTAATTTACTTCCAAATTCAAAAACGCTATCTTTTGTACATTTAATCAATGATCATGGTAAGAAAATCCCAGTAAACAGCCAAGTCTAAATACATACATACAAAAAGTTAAGTATCTTTGCTGAATCTATTCAATTATTATTAGACTACTGGATAATCCAATTTCAAATTCTATAGAGAGACACACTGATTTATTAATTAATAGATAACTGAAGTTAACATGATTCCCGAAAACAGTAAAACGAAGAAATAGGTATGTTGGTTGTCTCCTATTAAAATTTAATTCTTTCATTAGTAAAAACAAATTATTTTGTTTAAATCCATCAATACCATACACATACTTCGATAAGTATGTTTCACTTTCTGACAGATCTGATTTATGTGTGCTCAGTCCACGTTATGAATACAAACTCCGAGTATTATTATTATAGGTACTTATCAGCTGCAATTTGTACTCTATTTGCGTTTTCGTTTATTGAGTTAATAAAGGTATATTCTCCATCAGAACGCAAGGTTACAAAGAGAATATTTTTTCACGTGATCCCAGTAGTGATCTATCGCGTCGGCTCACGTACTGAATTTATTGGCCTCTCTAATAAAACAGAACACATTTTCTGCATTCTAGCGTAACGTGCCTTGCTCGAAGCCCCACACCGCACCCCTGTCCCACCCCCGCCCGTAATCACGGATGGCTTAAGGTGTTTACTTTGAGACACAATCATGACTCTTCCAATCACTTATTTTACGTTGAGTATCTCATTTCTGGTTTAGCTTAATGAAATTCACTGGTTTACGTAAATGAAATGTATTATATTATTATAATATATATTTTGAATGTGATCTACAATGTGCGCTACGAATGTATGGAGTAGAGTACAGCGTCATTGAAAACTTTTATTTATTTTTTGTAGAAAGCTCAACAAAAATGAGAAAGTTTTGTGTTTAATATAAAAATCAGAAAACATTGCAGAATGCATGTAGTTTAAAGCGCTAGTTGTTAACTAATTTTAAACTAAAGCTCTCATTTAAAAGAGTAGTTAATATAATGTAAATAACAACAAGTATGAAAAACGGTTGTATTCCTTATTTTAAATTCTTCATTTTTCTGCCTTTTTTTTCTCCCGCGGAAATATAATTCATCGTTGGTAATTGTCCTAAAATACTATACTATTATCTAAATCAAGCACGTGGCATAATGATTAGATTTTTTATATTTCATGTTTATTTTATGAAACTATTATATACACAAAAATCTCCAGAATACACCCGGAAGGAAAAATAACAAAGAATCAACCTGCTACATGATCGAAGTATTTATTTATAAGTAAGTATATTTTCTTTAATAATGGTATTAAAAAAAGAGTCTGACTTGATATTTTTATTCTATTTTTGAGTTATAACCAGAACTGCATTTTAAAGGTACATTATCCCAATTGCGGGCTGCTTGTAGTACATTTAATTCCTTAGATTATTACATTAAACGATAAATGAGAATTGCTTTTAACTTTTGAGCGGCGGTAGCGTAATGGCTAAGGTGTGCAGTGCACTACCGTCGTGAACCCACTTCTAACACAAGCATTTAGCTTAGCTGGAGGGGTTAACAAGAATACTAGTAATGTGTGACCCACGTTACTAGTAGTCTTTTCTATAACTAAAAAAGAAAAAACTAGCAAGCGCACTTTTTTGAAGTCTTTACTATGTTAGAGATAATGTTCTTACCCTTTCCTAACCATCAAAATGAGCAAAACAAATTAAGTATATTTATAACAATTTTTGCAATGTACTACAAACTCTTCTCGACCTCAATACAGGCAGTTTATTTGATTTATCGTCCTCGATAGCCAGTGGTACAAAATGTATGGAAAATATTAACTACCACGATACGGTTAGGTTCGATCTATAAGGCTGCTTTTAAATCAGAGATGTGTGAAGTCGCTTAACAACACCATGTATCAATATCCTCGAAAGATAAATTACCTATGTCCTTTAGCGAGGTGGGTAAGACGTACTGAAGTAAAAATATTATAGGAAAAGGAGTATTAATATGAAATCGAACTGTGATACGTAAAAAGAGTCTGAAAGAGCTTTTGATAAACAGTTTATCTCAATAAGTCATTTCACTTACCTAACCGTCCAATTTGCACCAGACAATACGAAGCTGGATTATCTTTCTGTCTCTTACGGATGTTTCACACATTATTTTTAACCTTAATTCGGTCAACACGTTTGATATGAAAATTTGTAAATATATGTACTTCCAATATGTAAAAGGCTCTTCAAAACTAGGTCAAGTGATACCTTTAACAGACTTTAAAATAAATAATGCTAAGTATATCCATCCGAGCCAATGCTGTAACTGCCTCTGTGGATGTTGGATTCAGTTGCCAGGGCGTGCTATTTTTTTTCAATCAATAGATATTCATATGGGACCTAACATAAGCCCGTCGAAACGTAGTTAGTATACACCTCTATATACTAGTTCGGGAAAAGGCCAAAAATGTAATTTAAAAAGCAATGGTTAATTTATAACCTCGACAATTTGTATTCGAAGCTAATAATTTGATTTTAACTTACATTTCTTTGACATCACATACCTAACTTATGGTAGGTAGTAAAGAGACCAAAATAACTTTCTTAATAATAACACAACCATTTCATGTATACCCACTTTCCATGTAAATAAATAATGTTCTATTCTAAAAAAAACTGCCATCCTGCATCAACTGTATTGGAATGTAATAATTGAAATACTATTTGCTCTTGAGAGTTGTGTGTGAATTGTTCTGAGTCTGGGTATATTTGGTTACGTTAATTATATGTTTACGGAGTGCTCACAACATGAATATGTATTTTTTTTATTTACTGCAAGGCGTCACAAGAATGTCACTGATCTCTTATAACATTTACCGCATCACCCGCTTCGACTTCGACCTTTTTGAACAATCATCAATACAAATAAATAAAATTGTAGTGTCTGTTTGTAATGTCAAAATAATAGATTTTTTTAAGCTCATACAATTATTTGCACAATACCTAGGCCTAAAAATCTGTTTGTGGCGACTTCCACATTCAGCAAAAAGAAACATACTCCAACATCATCTACAACCTACTAATCCAGCATCGCGCTATGAGAGTTCTCGCGCCGATTAGTATAAATACAACTTCCCAACATCAACCGTTGGGCTGCGGCCCGCCAGGCATGATCACCTCGCCTGGTCGGAAGATCCTCCCTTTGTGTTGGAGGGACATAACACCCGTTCCTCCGTGACCCCGACGTGATTGGAAGCAGCCTTCACGGAGCAGATCATCGCCACCATCGTATACACTCCTACAGCAATGAACGGTAATCAAGTCTCAGGCAGCCAGCATCCTCGGCCTCAACAGGGCTACCACACGCCTGCGGCGACCGCTCCAGCCTGGTTACCCCTACGGCTTCATCAGCGTCTAGGCACAGCGCACTGCACCTACGGTCCACGTAAGAAGAGCATCTCCCTCCCGTCTACGCATACAACATAAATATAAGTTATTAAATACAGGATTTTTTAATACAGGTATATGTGACAATGGAACACTTACTTAAATTATAGAAAGGGCATGACTTTAGCATGCAGTTACAAAAATCTGTTTAACATACCCACACACTTTTTTTTATGGAATTGTTCTCTCCGTCATTGAGTATAAACGAAATATGTTCAATTAAAAAATTTTTACTTAACACACTCCACCTGCTTTTGTGACAAACAGAGGTGACAATACCAGTAAATTCAAACGGCCATAAGTTTTAAACGGATCAAAATTCTTTTTGTAACTGTATGCTACAGTCCATACCCTTTTAGTGAGTAAGTATTCTATTGTCAGATACATCCTGTATACTAATATTACTGGTATTATATTTAGGTAATACAAAAAAATACACTATACATACATAACATACACACAATACATTCTGCTAACTTTTTAATTAAACTTCAGAATAACAAACATCTTTCAAAATTGGAATATGGAAACAATAATCATCTCAAAAAACATATCTGCGGTAGGAACATACCTAAAGGAAGTTTTGTTTCAAAGCAAAGAATATTTTGTTGCAATCACGTTAATGGTTTTCTCCTTATCATTCCGTCTCTGTCACCCACGTCTGAAACGTTGAATTATTCAGATAAGAAAGGAGTACCGAGTAATGTAATGGAAATGTCCCGAAGTTTTCCGAAAAATGTAATAAAGCCTGATTTTTTAGGTATGTCGCTGTTAAATATTTGTGATATACGATCTGTGGTGGATGTGCGGAATAGCCAACAGATAGAGCCGTTTGGCATTATTCCAAATAGCATCGCGTATTTATAAAAAGTGACAGCTATTACTGAGGTTTGTTTTTGTTTATTTTAAATACCCCGCTAAAAAAAATACGTTATACGAAAAAAATTGGTTTTATTTAAATTGATTGATGATAAATACGTCGAAGAACTATTTACGCATGTGTGAATGCAGGACTCATTTTTGTCAGCGTACGTGCAATGCCTTCTGAACATTTAGTACCACAGTCAAAAGCACGATAATGTTATGGCAGTTCGTTTGATTCAATCTAAGAACACACCGTTTCAGAATTTCTTTAAGCTTTTAACTTAAATATTTGAATATTTTGCGGTTTCAAAGCTTTTTCATGACAATTTCGATGGTAATTACAAAAGATCTGTATCACATTGAGAGTAATTTTATTTATTACATTAACTTGTAATTCATATGATGCAGAATATAATATTAAATGAATGGAATCACATTACTTTTCCATTCCGGTATTGCTTTATGTTGATGGGTTTAACAAAGAAGGCGGTGAAATACGAATAAATTTATTCAGCGTCGCCAAATTGAAATCTCAGGTGGTCGACTTGCCCGCCTGGTGGTGCATCCAAATTTTGTAGAACTCCCACCCCTTCTCGTCTTCATATAATTTCGAACCCAAGGGGGTATTTTGAAAAGACGCGAGGGATCTTATTCTATTGGTCAGGTATCATCTCGGATTTGTATTCTGCAGACAACCTTCCACCCTGCCGGTGATCCAGCGTGTTTTTGTAAAAACCTGCGTTGTATATCATCAGATTTTATATTTTACCGAAGCTGTTAACTACAGCTTGTGATATCGGGCATACTAAATTAAATTAAATTGCTACTATATACTAAATTTAACTAAATAATTTTGACTAGTAGTGATTTTTATCAGTATCTCGACTATGGTTCGTCATGCTCACTAAAATGTCATTGCTTGCGGCGTCGTCATGGGACGGGTCATTTCTTTCGATCTGATATGGCGAAGGAGATTATGGCTGGTCCATGCGTCATACTCGTGAACGGGTGCTGCTTGGGGTGACTGGTCGGCCTAGTCAGCGATGCTTTAGCCTATACTATTATTTTGGTTCGATCAACTGCAACTCTAGCCTCTTAATCCAGTCACAAATTATTTTTAACAGTAGATGTTGTAACTGAATGAAGGTAGATGTGCACCTTGAATGATTTCTATGTTTAATAAGTTCAAACCTTCAACGGTATCACTGAGTGATTTTTATTTTTTAGTACGTTAGCTTTTGGAACATTTCAATAAAATGAAATTCAGGTGGCATCAGCTTGCATCCTGTTTACCTTTCGTGTAACACTAACACTATTGTACCTGAAGATCTGACTTTTAAAAAGAGTGGCCATGAGTTTCTTTGCCAGTATTCTTCTCATAAGGCTCTACGCATTTTGGAAACTGAAAGTTATAGATCGACACAAGCAGGCAGTAGATTTTGGTGTTTTCACCTAATTTACCCCGACAACCCAGTACATGCTGTGGCGTCTGTTTGCGCCGATCTATGATTTTAACTCTAGCTTCAATTTAACGTTCATAAATGTCACTTAGTGTCTTAATTGAATAAATGATTTTGAATTTGAATATGAATTAAGACTTGTTTCTCAATCTCATCGTCAATTTATTTTACTAAATGTTATAATTAACTCATGGTAAGCTAAATATACACTTAGGTGTAGGTGTTGGAAACTGTACTTACCAGTAGAACGACTTCATTAAGAGGAGACGTCATGACTTAGTATTTCGACCAAGAATGTACCGCACCTTGAATTTTGGAGTCTACTAAAAAGATACTGATTTGACTTGACAGTCATCTAGCCTATTCTGTACGGTGTAAGTGCTTACATAGAACTGTTTCATTACAATAAAACAAGGGTGATGGTATTAGTATTCATTAAAAACTAGCTGACCCGACAGACGTTGTCCTGTCTTAACTATTAACATTGAATTTGAATTGGTATAATTTGCAGTGCGAATTCTGTCCATCGCGCCAACTGTCAAACGACTGACAGTTATGTCAAAAGCGCTGAGGTTACATTAGTAAAGTTAATATGGTCGTTAAGTTTTCTTAAACTTTCTAATTTCGGCAGCAGTCACTTACCATCAGGTGATCCGTCGAGCATCCCTGAAATACACACGTGAGTAAAACCGTATATTGATTTAATAAATAAAACTCTTTGGTTTTATATTGCCTTTAAAATTTGGAATGCCTTTGAAATTTACAAATCCCATCTTCATAGATTTGTATGTATGTAATTTGTGTCTGGCTAGGATACCTGGTATTGAGTATCTAAATATACAGGTACAGGTATCTAGGCAATAAAAGTGGCGATGTTACCACGAGACGAATTTCGTTGGAAACGAGCACAAATGAGATTTGTGAGCGTGTGTAAGTATGGGTCTCGACGAAGCATTAGATTTTCATACATATGTTGTCGCCAAGATTTACGAAATGAAGGATTCTGTTACCAAGCGACGGAGGGTCTAATTCGATTTCACGTTAGATACTTGCGAAGAATTTTGACGAGATAGGAGCTTCATTTTTTTCATATGGATAAATAAGCAAAAGTAGCTACCAATGTTTATGTACGTAGATTGAAATTACGTAATAAAAACTTTATTTTTATTCTGTAAGCCAGCCATCATTATGATTCCAAAAGTACACATAAGGTATTGACTCGAATCAAAACTGCTCTCCAGCCTACATACGACACTTTTAAATAGCACTACGAGCAATAGTGTTAGTCAACACGATTAGAAAAGCCACCAGCGCTCCTTTTTTGCAGATGCAGCCGGTAAAGTCAGTACAGTTGGTAACGCGTAAGTATCAACTGGGTTCTAGGTGTATCAGATTTCCATTGCTTGAAACTTATATAGTCATAGATCTATTTTAAGTAATTCAATACTGAAATTCACAAAGGTAGCTAAGTTCGTAGGTCGTAGCAATTTCGTAGAATCTTCGTAGCGTTCCTGGTGTAATTTACAGTAATAGCTAAAGTAAAGCATACAAAATAAAATATTAAAAAAACTTCGAAAGAAATACCTGTATAGACTGTAAAGTAGGACGTCTATACTAATATTTAAAAAGAAAGTGCGAAATCTTCGGAACCACTACACTACATTGAAAGGTAGGTACAATATTCCAGAACTTATTTCAAGCAATTGCACATTTTAGGCAATATTTGACTCCAGGCTAAGTTGGACTGGGGCGCCAGTCTTTACTAATATTATAAAGCCGAAGAATTTGTTTGTTTGGTTGACCAGGCTAATCTCAGGAAGTACTGGTTCGAATTGAAAAAGTGTTGGATAGCCATCACGCTACGACATGAAAAATGTTGAAAAAACGGGGAAAATTTACAAACGCAGACAAAGTTGCGCGGGTCAGCTAAATTATATAATTTAAAGGTGATTTAGCATTAAAGTATTTATCCATTAAATATTTCTTGACCCTCCTTCAAACCACGCCTCCAAGATATTTATATAAGCAATAATCATTTATTTTTCATTTATAGTCAGACTAGCTTTTGCAAGCGTCTTTATTTGAAAAACTAATTCAAATCAAATCAAAATCGTTTATTTTAATCAAAGCTTCCCATATATGTAAAGAAAAGAACCAAGGACACTCTTTTCAACATGTCGTTTTTCTGGTTACTTTGCTTTCAAATGAATATTAAATATGAGGACAATGAAGTTACATTGTAATGTTTTATTTTCAATAGAAGGCCAAAAAAGACCAGTTCCGACGGCAGTCATTCACGAGCTTGACGTACATGTCAGCCATAGTTCAGGTTAACCATGTTGATAGGAGTCGAACGATCTGACACACGCCACCATCAGCAGGAGTTTTACAAATCTCATCTTCGACCTCATCTTCTTCAATTCCAACTGTAATACAACATAAAATAATTATATTAAACCTACATGGTCAGTAAAGTGTATAAGATAATGTCAATTCATCAGCTGTTGAAAATACGTGCTACTGTAATGCTAGGTAACCGAGGAGTGAATGTACTACCCTAGTCCTCCAGTCCCAATATCTCGTTTAACAAAAGTAAAGTTAACATAACACATAATTGAAAGTAAACAAACTTGATCCGCGCCTTAAAATTTTTGCAGACGAAAAAACTTACGTGACCGGACATTTCAATTTACAAGTCGCATAATTCTCCGTGCTCTGTGCCGTTTGAAAGGAAGAAAAATCGAGCAAACAAAAATACAAGCCGCATTTAAAATTCTCGAAAGTACTTTACATCTATGTATAGGGTAGCTTGCAGTCCAGCCATTAATTCTATCTATAAAGGTGTAAGTCAGTTGCAGCAAGCACTCTTGCCTCCCGACCACCGCGATTTTTGCAAGAGCTCCCATTACATTTAATTAAATCCTCACCGTTTTAATTTGACTTGGTAAAGCAGTGAAATTATTACCGGGTTTCAAATAGAACCTTAAAATGAGTAAAGAGATGAATTAATGGCTCGCGAATTGTCTTTAAAGTGTTTTGGTGCTTCTATCTCCATTGCTCTGGAAGTCTCAATTACGATGTTGTTATGGACTACAATAATCCCATACATGTGCAACGGTAAAACCTAAACCAGTACTGATAAAAACATTTCAAATAGAAATGTTGTTGTCGTCCGTCTGTAAAATCCTTTTTCGCAGGAACGCGTCGCGTCTGCGGATCCTTGAAGCTGTATAAAAAGCAAGCTTCATAGTCAACGCAATCAAAACGCCTATTTAAGCCAATGTATTTTAACATTTCGCAGGTACATAAAACCTATATGGTACTTCCCATTGATCTAGAATCATGAAATTTAGCGGGAAGCAAGGTCTCACAATACAAGTAAATCCGAAAGTCTGTAGTTATATTTCATAAAAAATTACTGGGGAAAATTGACTGGGGCGTATATCTATGTATAGGCGAGGGTTTTTAGAACGGCAAAGTTAAGTTTGTCACTCGGAAAAACCCGGCAAGTGCGAGTCTGACTCGCGCACCGAGGGTTCCGTAAGCAAAAATACTTGTATGTATAGTTCATCAATTCTCGAAGATTTTTGCCCGTTTTCAGAGTTTCATTCCTCAAAAGATAAAAAAGGAACCCTTATAGGATCACTTTGTTGTCCGTCCGTCTGTCTGTCTGTGAAATATTTACTACAACAAGTATTTTACAAATCAGACTGGGATAACCTACCGATAAAGAACTATATAATAATGATATACATATTATATGTAACATTATAAGTAGTTTGTATAGAATCGAGTACTATATCGATTTCACATTGTAATTTCATTATATCAATGGAATTAATTACAAGAAAGAATTACGTTTGTAATCCTCAGTTTTAGTTGGTATTGGTGGAGGGCTCTGTTTCCGCATTTAGACTCATAGGTGGTCCAATTATGCGTTCAGATAACGCTGACTAGTTGAGCCCTGGCTCCTTCCAGAAGCACAGAAGCCTCCTGTTACAATTAATTGTAAATAAATTCTTTATTTGCTGTAGTTAATGTATAGGGTAACCATTTTAGTTTAGAATATATTTTTAAGGTGAGTATTAGTAATTACAGATTTACTTTGCTAGTATACTCGGTTTCCGTGTGTTTATTTCCATTATAGCTCCTTTTATATGCGTATAACAATTTCATTTTAATCCGTTTACTGTTAACCTTCTTTTTGATCGTAAAGATTGTGATCTCATTTAATATGAATATGGTTCTTAATTTCAAAACAGGTATGTCCATTAACGAAGTCGACAGCAAATATGTACACTCCATTTCAAAATTGCAGTGATAAAATTGCGTTTTTATAGGAAATACAAATGCATTTTTAAATAAGGATTGATGCTGTCCACACTCCCACTGCTGTGCACCAAGATAAACCACAGTGATTGGCTACTCTTAAGTAAATTTAAATTGTATTTAACCCGCCACGATGTCAAGTCACAAGTGGAGTGGGGACTTGGAAGTTCTCGCCTTATCAAAGCGGAAAACAAACAAACAAAACAGATAAACACATAATAAAAAGTTAAAATGTTCTGCAGACTCAGAAGTTGTGGGTTGTAAATGACCTTTATTTGTTTCTAATAATACGCTTGGCCAAAACTCCAAATATATAAAAATTCATCCCAGATAATACAAGATTTAGCACAATAGTTTACTGATAACATTTAGTAGAAATAACAACAGGTGTCGCCACATTAAAAAAACTCTTATTTATTTTATTAAAAATAGGGACAAACTATTATAGATGATGACACAGTTCACTATTAAATAAAAATAAGTTAATAGACAGTATTTTGACTAGTTATGCCGTAAAGCAATACTATTGGTCGATTGATAAATATTAACGAATAGTGGGATTATAAAAGGGTAGGAATAAGAGGAGAACTAGTCACTTGAGTGCGAACAACTTGGCAGTTACTGTTAGTGATTTTCATAGTTTATATCAGTAGTTTCGAGACTGTTTCTTACATACCCACTAAAAATATGAAACTATTGGTGTTAAGTAATTTCCAAGACTACTCTCACAGACTATAATATGATAGACAGTTAGTTGATATGTGAAATCGAGTGTTGAGCGCGTGTAACAGAACGTTTTTTTTTTTTTTGTTTTTTTTTATGGTATAGGGGGCAAACGAGCAGACGGGTCACCTGATGGTAAATGACTGCCGCCGCCCACCTGCAACTCAAGAGTCACAAGTGCGTTGCCGCCCTTTGAGGTGGGAGTAGGAGAAGAGGGGGAGGGGGGAAGAGTGAGATGAGGGGAGAGGGGGGAGAAGGAAAGGACGGGAATAGGGAAGAGGGAAGGGTTAGGGCCTCCGGTAACCTCACTCACGCGGCGAAATGCAATGCAAACATTGCTTCACTGCCGGTTTTCTGTGAGGCCGTGGTATCGAGCTGAGTCGAGCCGGCCCATACGTGCCGAAGCATGGCTCTCCCACTTCAAATTCGTCGTATTCGTCTAGTTAAATTATTTCAAGTTTAATTGTTTACTGTGAACTGTAATTTAACTAATCAACTTGTATGTAGATAGTTCGTCCATCTTAAGAATCGCTTCTCGAAGATTTTTGCCCGTTTGTATGCTTAAATGGCTGTATCTTTTGATTACATCCGTACTGGACTTAGAAAACTTGATTTTTATTTGATGTTAATTTCAACTTGATACCTCCTCCATCCGTTCCTGAGAAAATGGGTCTTGACAGACAGATAGACGGATAACTAAGTGATTCTATAACCAGTATACGTAGTAACGACTCAGTACTCTGTGCTATAGGGTTCCTTGCTTCCTTTTGAGGAATAGAACCCTAAATACCTGATATTTAAAGAGGACTGGAGTTGAGAGACCTTAGCCTGGCAGTGAGCTGTTTCGTATAAAGTGTGCATGGTGCACCTTAAAAACTAAAATGTAGCTACAGCTCGTCCGACGCATACTCCCGTTACTTTCGTTTTTTTTCTATGAGATTCTCTCACAGAAACAATATTTCTAAGTGTGTGTATCTAACCTTTTTAATCTCATCTACCTTCATTGATCTTATTTTCTTATACTACATATTTTTAAATCTACGATAATTGCAAACCGTGAAGTGAACCTCATTTTTATTTATCACCTTAGTTGTATCAATAAATATGTAGAATTAAATGCTAAATAATATCGGGAAACCGTTACGAGCTTATTCGTGTGTAAAGGAGGCAAATATCTTTTAGCAATGTCCGCTTTTAAAATATTCTTTGTACAAAGTACATGATAAGTACAGGTACCAATCGTTAAAACGTAATAAAAACAGGTGGATTGCGTGGCAGATGCACATGCTCGTAAATTAAGATGATTGAAGATGCTCGTAATTTTTTTCTGCTTCAGAGCAAATAATAATGTTTTTTCGAATCCATTTACTTACAAAAGAGAACAAAATCTTAAACAACTGGAAAAAACTCTAGTTGTCGTTGCTAGATGTGTGATATTATGACGAAAGATTACAGATATGCCATGACATCATTATATGTATACTAGTATACTATTCGGTTTCAAATTTCATAGCGGGTTATGGGTACGAAAGACCATCTTATATGATTTTTTAATTTTTGCCAAGTACTAACTTTAAAACTGCCGCGTTTCATGATAATAAATTAAGTTAACGGGAATTAACGGGATCACGTATTTAAATTGGTTGAAATACCTTTTAAATACGTTTTTGCCAAGTGTCTCAAAACTCGTTTAGTTTCGTTTCAATACGTAATTTCAATCGCGCTGAAGGATCAAATGACAAATTTTATTTGTAACAATATATTTATATTGATAGTAATTATTATCAATAGTGCAATAATTACTTTTCAATGCAGTAATGTGATAATTGCTCCGTTTTGAAGACTTCTTCTAAATTTTCTAAACTATATAAAAATCTCGTGTCACGGTGTTTGTGGTCAAACTCCTTCGGAACGGCTCAACCGATTTTAATGTTTTTTTTTTTGTATATTGTAAAAAAAGGCATTGCAACGCATGCCGGGTGCAGCTAGTATATATATATATATATATATCGTCGATGTCCCTTCAGTCCTAGTACCATAATCAGCTCAGGATGTATCGGCACGTTAATAATATCGAAACTCATATAGCCATATTATGAACGTTATTTAAATTTTCCTGAAGAGACAAGAGAGAAATGATCCAGGGATGAGAAAAGAAGAAAAAGAGTGGTTAGTTCTGCCGTACCCATAAGTCATCGCACCCGATTATTTAGTTATAAGTACTTATAACCCATAGTTAAGATTTTGTTTTACCTCGTGTTCCTTAGTCAGTACGTCAGCAAGAATCTCCACCGCTATCCCTACGGCGTTGGCGGAATTCAATTTTCCCGCAATCACATGAAGAGGTGTGAGGGATCTCGCCGCTAGAATGTGCTTGTCAATATATATAAAAGCGAAAGAATAATCACTTACTCACTTCCTCACTGACTAATCACGAAATATCGGAAGCTACTCAACCTATGAAGATGAAATTTGGCAAGGAGATAGTTTGAGCAGAAGACGTATTCTGGGTATTCTGGTATTGGTATTATTCAGACCTGTAGTTTATAGGCAGAAGAAGTCACTAAACTAAACGATATTTGCACTAGAGCTGATATAAGGATAATTGAAGGTGGTCGTGCTGTTTTCCTATCTAATAGTTCCATATTCAATAGTGGACTAATTCACAGAAAAACCAACTTTCTAAACTCTGCAAGTTGACTGTCAATTTACGAATGGTTTTAAAACATTTTCCAAAATGAGTCACGTTAGTAAATATTTTATACGTACGAAATCGCGGATAACAGCTAGTGTCATACAAGACTGGTCTTCATTGAGACGGAGGCTCCTTTATTTCATAGACATCATCAGTAGCCGCCCATGGATTTTTACCCCGCTTCGTCCTTGGCCCAGATGAATTTTTTGGAACAAATTTTCGTTGGAAGGTGATTCTTTGACGAACATTACATTCTTTGACGTTGGTTCTTCGTGCTAGCTTTGGCGCTAACCACACCCCATCAGACGAATCCTATATTTGCTTGCTAACTTATTGGTATAAAAAACATACTTATAAAAGACGTAGGTACTGCTTTTTTGCTTGAAATTTTTAAATCATGCAAGCCACTAGAACCGTCCGCTTTTATTCCGAATGTGAATTATTTTATTTGAAGTCTAATTTGGAGTAAGAGCTATCAAAAGGTACATCCGACCATTGAGAGCCATGCAAACGGTCTAAATTCAAAATTGCAATGGGAATTGCAGCTACAAACTTTTCGCCGACGTGGAACTTTTATCATGGTATAAAAACGCAGTGTGTTTGGTACACGCTATACAGCGTGCTATCTAGTCAGTTCGGAAGAATAATTTTTAGGAAGTATATTTTTTGTTGTGGCCAGTGGCCGGTCGACGCTCGCGTTTTATTGCACACTATTCCGGCGAATAAACGCGCCGGGGGGGTTTAATGGACCGGGGTCGGGTAGGGCGGACTGATTCTCCCCAAGCGCCCGACGCCCCCGGCTGTCCAGTGTATTGGCTGCGAATATTGAATATTTTTGCTGTACACGAAGCTAGGCAATACACAGGAGAGGCCACTAATCAGTGGTCTGTGATGTACGACTGTTGATTACCACAAACTTTACATACTTGGCGCGTGTTTATGTTACTGGGATGGTGATTTTAATAATAATTTTAGTAGAAAATGATTGCAATCGAGTCAGTTTATATTAGTGATATTAATACATTTTTAATATTTATAACTATTGTGTTCACTGTAGGTATAGTAGCCGTCACGAATCTTTAGAAAATAGACTTAATAGCTCATGATAAGTTCATCTATGGATGTCATTATGAAACTATTAAATGCTATAAGTTTTAATTAAATAAAATTAAAATTTTGTGTTTAAGATTTTAGTAATTAAAGCTAAAATTATATCTATAATTAGGTGGGTACCAGGTACCAGTCATCATACAACTAAATAATTAAATTAATCTAGGGTATTGATCAGACTAAAATAAAATCGTGGTGCGTAGCATACACCACATAAATATTTACTCAGGTTACGCTATACCCCATGATTTTATTTTAGTCGATGAGATCGATGTACCTGGTACCTATCTAATAATTTTTTTGCTTTAAGTACATTATCTGCATAATTATTATGATTCTTTACAATAAAACTGTTTAACTTGAAACATGTTTTCCTTATTATTTTGCCACTGGTGAGACGTTGTCACAGCAAAATTTTAGGTTAACAACCAACAAGTGCCACCACTGGTGTTTCGAGGTTAAATGCATTCAGGACCGCTGACAATCTAGTCCGTCTGCTTGTTTCTTAACATGGTATAAGTTTACTAAAAAAATTACCTTTAAGAAAAGTTACTACGTAAGTATTTATTAATATTGTAGCAGTAATAGTAAGGGTTTTGTAGCAACTCAAAATTTTTGTCTATGTAACAACATTCTGTAGGAAAGTGAAATATTTAAAAACCATTATTTATGTAGTATTCCAATATTTATAAACCACACAAATTCACAGATTAAAATTATTTGTCGTAGTTCCGGAGTTGAACACAGGGCCGCGGAGTAACTTCAACTTCCATGTAATTTTTCTTTTTTCAAACCTATCGTTTTAAACTCAAAGCCTAACTTTTCTCGAATACGATTTAACTGCCACTCACATGCCCTATGTAAGTGGAAACCGACTACAACTCACCAACGAGGTCAGTTTACCATTATACATATAAAATGTACCTTAGAAACTAAAAGTGTCAAGTTTACTTTTACTTTACTATTATTACTTTGTCTAGCCTCAATAACAGCCTTTCTTCTGAAATACGTGAGGCTAAAGTGTGTGTTATCAATAATATTGCGTGTCGCAACTTAGCGGTTACTGGAGATGCAAAATTTCGGTGCAGTAAGTATTCGGCGCCTTCGTTACTTTTAGTATTTACATTAAAAAATCTATCAATTTATACATTAACTTGCACAAACGTATGCAGTACAAAACTTTTACAATTTTATTTGCTTATATTAATACATAAAAAGAAGAAAACACTTCAACGCTTCCAATACGTGTACATGACAGGGTTTTAGCGATATTTTCTCAAGCAATCCTTAAAGGATGAGTCGACAGGGTTAGGGTTAAGTAAATAGCGCAACATTATGGAGCTGTTCGGCCGAAAAAACCCTTACATTTCTTTTAGTTTAAGTACGTGGAGCTTTGTCATTGTTCAGGGTTAGAAGAAAAATGTATCTCAATCTTTCGCTGCAGTTTTTATAGTGTATCATCATCCGTATCATCATACGGAGTGTATCTACGGCTTATACGGAGTAACGTCCAGATGGTCACAGGAATTCATTCGACACACACTATTATATAAATCGAAACCATGACATAACATTCCCCGTTATAATAGAATCGTAACTTTATTAGGTAAGATTTAAGGTTTGATTTATAATTTAATAAAAAAACCCTAACCATCATGACAAACATTACCTCTGAATAAATTATGTTTCAAATATAGTTTACCAATTTGTAATTGACTGGTAGAACATTCAGGGAGTTATGTAGATAATGTTACACCTATGTGATTTACCATAGTACTGGTGGGTGAGAAGTACATACTGATTTAGTATGAATACATTTTGAATTATATAACTGTCAGAATAGAGATTCGTCCAGAAGAGAGATGACTGATGTGACGACTCCCGTGCGATGTGCACGGAATAATTCAAGAAATATTAATTATAATTAATTTGTTTGAAGTTATTGTTGTTATATGAATAATTTGATCCTGATTTTAGTGCATAGTGCATTCGCCTGTTAGTTTAATTTTCTTCCTCTAGCTAAAACCTAATAGTGACCGGTTGACGTAGAGCCCCCAAGCTTTACAATAAGTCTGGTGTTTTGTTGTTAGTTGTGCCTAATCATTTCACTTGCGACCATACTTGTGCTTACATACGATGGTGTATAAGTATTAGTAATGATTCGCAGGGAGTTTACAAACATTCAAACAACGGACACACAGAACATCCAGACTCGGGACATCACTACCCGTTTAGGAGCCATGACTGGAGCAGTTACAGACTGACATACAGATACACAGACACATGTTGAACTTATAACACTGCTCCATTTTACATCGGAGGTTAAAAAAATTGTGAATTACATTTATTTAAATCAGGTCATACCCTCCATGATTTAAAAAATAAAGTTTGAGTTTACAAGTTCGACGTTAAATCTTAAATTCTACGGATTATCGATGGTTTAATTATCAAACTTCGTTACTCCAAAATTTCGATTTTTTATCTTGATATCATCTACTGTAAAATGCCGAAACGAACACCATGCAATCACTCGTATTTCCTACATGTCTTTAGTTTTTTTTCTATTTACAAAAAATAAAACTACCTACTTCGTAAATCCATTACACATGTTTAACAAGTATTAAATTTATTATTATTGTTTTAAGTGCCTAGTGCTACTTCGACCATTTCAGGTCTTCTGTGGCGCACTTCTACTATACAGTTCACTGCTCAGACTTTCGAGAAACCTCCAGATCCTATCAGTAGCGATTGTTTGTATTTCCTGTCGAGGTTAATACTTCGGTGCCGCATTAGTGGGCCACAAGAGCATAAAATATGCATTGCAGTCTCTTCTGTATCTTGACAGAATCTGCATATTGAAGAAGCATTAAGAAGTATACGTAAGTCCATTTACTTAATCATGTTATTAGATATAAATCATAATTACAACAAACATAAGCACAATTAGTATTTAAATGTAAATAAAGCTGTTTGTCTATGATTTATAGTTGGTTATTTAATAAAATCGTTTTTGCTTCCTCCTGTATAATTTGACCAAATGGAGATACGTAGTTTGATAATTAAGCCCTCGTTATTGGAAATAACTAGAAAGAATTTCTCTCGTATTACGCACTACCATTAGCAGGCCGCGGAGGGTCAAATACATGAATAAATTATGTACGCAGTCCATATTAACCCATGTCACGCTCGTATAGTCATATTAGCAGGCATTTAGTGGTAGCAGATTGGAAACTTCCGTTCCTAAAATAAAAAATAAATATTAAGTAGGTACTACGAAGCTATTCCCTGAAGAAGCGATTACTTACCAACCTTTACTCACCAATGCCGTTAGAATTGAATGGAGACCATAATCAATTTATTCGTAAACCTAATTGCCCGTTTCAATCAATTTGCCATAGCAGGACGTCCAATTAAACCGTAACGAGGTAATATCAATCATTCGAATAATAATATTAATATCGCGGGTTTTGAATCCAACGTTTTCAAAATGCAATTTTGTCCTCATATCATTTATGCAAAATGAATGGTTATTTATTGGAAGGGGTAAGTAAAATATCTGATAATTTAAAAAAAAATGTTTTTTTTATTTAACAAAACAATCTGCATGAACATAATATGAAGAATACGCAGTGACACCCTAAATTTAGTCAGCTATAAAAACTAATAAAACATATAATTTGAATGATAATAACATGTAATCACAAAATAAATAGTTGAATAAATTTTTATTGCTCCATGTTAGAATATACCTTTGAAATATGTTCACGTGGCCTATTTTTATGGTGACGTGAAGCGGACGGTATTGTATTGTATGAAAAGCGGAGTAGCGCCCAAAAGTCACTCATTGAATCATTCCTGAAAATGCGTAATAGTATGTTTAGTACTAGATTCGCGTAGAGACAAAAGAGGTGTCAAAGTGTCACATCTTGGCAGTGGAAGGTTGCTTATTACGGCTTCATTCATTCTTAAATCTTCTCTGGAGCCTTTCGGTTTGCCTTCTGTTTCCATGGCAATTTGTAACAGTTTAGGTATTCTTGGCTGTTTCCATCTTTGTAGTTGCAAGCCGAGAGTAGGTGATGGATTGTTTTATATAATTATTATTTAACTATGGATTTCCGCCATGTAAAGATCAATTCACTTGGCTAATCAAATTGAATCAATGGCATCATCATTGAGGACGAAGGAACAAAGCTTTCGGAAATCGATACTGCAAAAGGGTACGCCTTTTGAGCCAGTAAGCCGAAACCATGTATTACCGGCATTGATTCCTGACTGTACTCTTTGATAGACGATATCCCAAGGGGATATTATTATATATTGTTTTCTAGAGAAAGAAACTACGACTCGTATTTTCAGTTGGTCGGATCAAGATTCACAATATAAAGCATTGAGTACCTTGTATAGATTTGACATAACATAAGCAAAACCTGCTGATGGTTCATCGTTAATGGATTACATGGTTAATGGATACAAGTATAATTGATAGTAACATCCTGTGAACTTTATTGTATTTTTTTATGTAGGTATCTATTTGAAACATATATTTAGGTCCGTACTCTTAAAATTTGCTAGTTTTGCGCCATAAGTAGCCTAATACCTTGACTTACTTGACTTGTGTTCCTGTATCCCCTAGATGGGGCAGAGGGCGTCCACAGTGCGCCGCCATCCCGTTCGGTCTTGAGCTTCGCGCTTCATTTCGCTCCAAGTCTTCCCTATGGTCTTTGCCTCTGCAATGATCGTTCGTCGCCAGGTCTGCTTAGGGCGATCACGTTTATGCTTTCTGCCGAGGTGTATGAAACATCCAAATTTCTCCAACATAATATTAGTCAGAATGCCAAATTACCAGACTCCGCTAGACGCCATTCAAAACGCCTAATAAGGTTATCTTGTAACTGTACCAACTATCTTGTTCAGTTACTACGAAGTGTGACTCCGTCATGTCTCTAGCTCTTTGGTCGACAGAGTCCGAGAGCTCCAATTATGTATTTAGGTGATCCATCCCAAAAGTGTCTGCAGTACTCCATGCAAGGTCGAACTTGTGTAGAGATTAAGCAGCTGTTCAGAGCTGAAGTTGATCCTGTTCTTCGAGATGACTACCAATTTCTTGGAAGCTATCTATGCCATGGACGATTTGTTGACAAAGTTAAGTTTGGATATGACGGCGATGCCCAGAAACCCTAGATGGTCAGTAATCGGTAAGGATACATCTTGAAAAAAGAGTGCTTTCGAACTTAGACCCAGTAAGTTCAAAAGCACTCTTTTTCGCAGAGGCGAGATTGGCGTCACCCCAGTCGGGCAACTATATGCAAAAGCAACCCGTTGTCCTCTCGAGGACTCAATTTCTCGTACATCGGCGTAGCCAATAATGCCAGTGTTAAAAAGTCATTTATATGAAGCAGGAACAAGGTTGCAGAGAGAATAGATCCCTGAGGTACCATGGCATTAATTATTATTAGGTCAGAAGACGATCTAAGACCACTCGAATCGAGCGCTCTCTCAGGAAATCAGACGTATTCATAGTTTTGATAATCCTATCTAAATAATAACATTTTATTTACGCAGAAATATTTTTATTATTAACTCAATCTCTCTCAATTTACAAAGTTTTTATTGTTGTAATTCGAAAGAATGTTTTATTAGCAGTGCTATAAAATTGTATCACATTTCTTGCTAAATTACATAAATATGTAATTCATGATTTCTCATTCTCTTTCATAACTTGTTGTAGTGATTTGGTGTTGGTAGACTATTATCAAGGTACTCAAAAAATAGCGAAAAAGAGTTTGTATATATCTAACAGGTTATATTTTATTTTTGAAGAGAAATCTTTAGCCACGTTGAGCGATTTTTGGTAGGGGCAAAACTTACGCAATCGTTACGGGGCAGTCCTCATGACTGTCTATTTTATTAAGTAAGATCCTTTACATTACACATTTTTTTACAAACTAAATATGTCTTATTGAAAACTGGATCTCACATTGAAAATAATCTCTTATTATATTATTGAAGATTGGTTCGGGAAGCCTTCATGAGATTTTACATGAACATGAGGAGCATAGTTTGGCGCTGGGTACCGCACAACCTCACCGATGCCTAAAAGCAGGCTCACGATCGGCCATATTGTAGTTAGATTGAAAGCCGACACGAACTTAGTTGGGAAAAGGCGCGGAGGATGATTTTTGATTTTGGTAATATTTCAACATTAATTTCTGCTAAACGTTAACAATGGTAGTAGGTAAGTTCAATTCGGTAATGAACTCAGGTTAAACCCACAACCACTTACATTTGCAGAACAGGATCCTTTTCCCGTTCTTGAGAAGCGCGTGGTTGCGCATTCGAGACACAAGGACATGCATGGAGTGACGGCCGTTACCGGTCTTCGTCACAATTTGGGTTTTGAATTGATGTCTATGTTAAACTATATACAAAATATAAACCAATGGTTGCAACTCCCTTCTCCCCTACGCATAAGGTCAATTGCATGGGCCCTAAAAATATAGTTAGCTAAAAGTGCATTGGTAATACACACCTGCCTACCCCTTTTTTAATGTACATTAAAAAAAAAATTTCTAGGACACTGACTCTAAGAACGTCCGTGTGGTTTAGTAGATTCAAGTCAGACATTTGCACCTCTTGACATTATATAAATATTTATTAACAGTTTCAAAGACGCATAATATAATCAAAATATAGTGATATTTTAATCCAAACCTTTAAACCATAACTTTTACGTTGGCACTCTGCAGATTACACAAAATATTTTTATAGTATTTTTATATTATTTTAACGCTATGGCCGTATGTGTGTCGTACAGTCATAAAGTTTGATCCAATATCTGTCGCCGTTGCTCAAATAAAATTACATTGGCCGCCCGACACAGACAGTCTGTGGGATATTTCCATATAAAAAAGATATACCTATACCTACACAATATGTACCTACATATTGTTTTACTGGAACATTTAATGCTTACACAGAAAATGAAGTATTGTTAATGACAAGAGGTATCCTTAAAGTATTCTAATTCTAATTATAACTCGCATGGTATTACATATATTTTTTTAATAAAAATTCAGGCCCCATTACACAATTCATTTTTATTCAAAATAAATAATACCCTTTAGTTTTTTAATTATTACAAGTAATAATATTAAACAATAGTATAAATTATAATAATATTGAAGAAAATAAATAAATTATGCCCTTTAAATATATAATATATATTTAGGATTCAGAAGCAGAAATTTATAAAAAGAAACAATTATTTCACGCCCTTTTAAATAATTTAGTAATAAAACCGAAGCGAAAATACAAATTAATAACCTGACTTAATTTACTTTTACATAACCTTAATATCAAAATAAAGCACCAAACACTTATACACATCAAATATCAAGTACTTAGAGTTTTTATACAGCTTTTACCAACAAAAGTTATAAATGCAAACACTCACAAATCGCGTCGACAACCACCTTACTGTACGAGAGCCAATGAGCAAATGACCGTTGTTCGGGCGTACATAGCCTGTTATAGGCATCGTCATACTATCGAGTTCCCTAAATGGTATAATCAAAGGTCATACAATTCTGCCTTCATTACATTTTTTTTTCGAAATAAATTATGTATTACGAGACGAGGTAAATAGGTAATTACTATTTTAGTATAAAAGATAAAGTCTATATATGTCAAGAACATACATATTATTTTTTCCAAAAATGCACAAACGAAAGCATTAATTAAACGAGAGAACATATAATATGTTAATGAAAGTAAAACAATTTTCACCCTCAAAAAACGCAAATGTTCTTCGGTCATAATTATTTAACGAATAGTGCCATAATTTAGCAATATACTGGCATTTATGACAGGGAACCATAAATAGATATTTTATTAATGTGCCTACCTACAGAAACCAGATGACACAAAGCACTAATTCACTAAAAGAGCACTAACCACCATTCCCATAGCGGGAGTTGTCTTTTAAAAAAGAAAGATAAAAAAGATTTTTTGGAGAATGCTGTTAAAATGTCGGAAATTGGGTGTTATATGTACGACTTCGAAAAATTTGATATTTATTATTTTTTTATTGTAAAACAAAACATTAAAAGTAAATGATTTGACCACAGGGGGTTCGTACATGTTTCTACAGAACGTTTCGTTTTGACATTTAATAGGATGATTTGATTTGTCAGTTTACAACCGTATTTGGACTCAATGTAATTTTCTGCCGGAAAATTCAAAATTTTTTTTTGGTTAAAAGTGATATCACAATGAGTAAACATTTTACCAAAAAAAATTAATAAATACCCCTTACGGTCAAAAACTGCAAACAATATTTATGCAATCAGCTGCTTCGACGGCGCCGTACTTTTAAATTCATTCACCGTACCGCACAAAAAGTATACCTCGTACATTGCGTAGCGCCAAATGAATCTAATGCTTCTTAATCCTTAATCACGCATTTTTCGATGAACTGACTTTTGTATTGTGATAAGTATAAACAGAAGGAGGTTTTTGTAAGTTTTTCGTGTAGCTCAAACTTACACGCTGTATATGTATACGAAGTTTCTATTACGAAATGCAGATCGAGGCTTGGTCGCTCAGATACCTAGTATGAATATGACTTAAAATTTACTATTTTCAAACTTCAAGTAAGTCAAATTAATAATTTATTTAAATTAAATAAGAAAGCAAACGCTAGAAGCCAAAGCTAATAATCATGCGTAGACTTGCATCGACGTCATAGTAGACCCTGGCTCACCGACAACTGCGCTCCATTTTCGTTATTTCTCGTATTCAATGTTCCAGAATGTTCACCGGCTTCCAGTTCACGATTTTGGTTTCAATGCACGGTATCGTGTAGTTTTATGCAACGTTTTTACTAAAGAATACGAAGCATTTTTATGATGGAAATATTTCGATACACCTGTTACAGCGAACTGTTTTGAATTTTCGGAATAGTTTTATACGTACTTGTTTGGTTGAACTGAATTATGTTGGAGCTACTTTCAATCTATTTGCGATTATTGCAAAAAAGCATTACAGTGATTTTAGAATCGAATACGGCGTACCAGAAATCATCACATACCTCAGTAGCAATTTAGTGTTGTTGTTAGTAGCCGTCAATAAGAAAACTAATATAGTGACAGGAATATAATTTATTTCAAGTTCATGCATATTATACAAAGGCGGACTTAATGCCTAAAGCATTATCTGCCAGTCAACCGTAGGGTATTGCAGAAATAATATGTGGTAGGTGCGATAAAATGAGAAGACATAGGTAGAAGAGAGAAGAGAGATAGACGTTTGAAAAAATACCGAAGGTACGAATTTAAAAGTTTTGTATTAATTTCGTTGATCAAGTCATGATTAAATATACACATTATATGGAATACACATTATAATAAATACCTACATAGTTTACTATGCGTCATTGATATATAATTACTAGGTTCAATTGACAGCCTAGCCTCTTTACTATACGGCGCCTTTCAACTAGCGGCCTGAATGATATTCAGCCGTAGCGTCTATTACAATATTTAAGGCATATTGTTTATTCGTCTAATGTAATATAAAGTTGGAGACGATTTAACATTAGTAGGGTTGGTCAATTGAACAGAAATGGCTAGGTTTAGGTTAGGTTAGAACTGTGACCATAGCGCAAGAGCCGAGCGAGTGAAGCAAGCGTGTCGCAACAGCGGCTGGTGAGTGCTAGAACCGATATAGTATCTTTACTATATCGGTTAGGCTAGGCTGTTAATTGAACGGCTAATTAAGCTAGTTGGCTGCGACATATACATATAATAATATAAACATACACTATAAATATCAAGACACAAAGTCGTGTACCTACTAGTTGTGACAATTCTACCAACTCATTGTAGAGGAGATCACGTACCCTCCTCGTAAATATAAAACGGTTTGTGGACTTTTGCACATTCCAGAGAATAACTGATTGGCTAAGAACAAAGATGAAATCGGAGTTATGAGAGGGACTTAAGAGAAGAAGAGTATTTGTAGAACGAAGATTTTTATCATGATTTCAACACAAGAACTAAAGTTATAAAAGCGTGTTAAAACGGTAAGTACATCCATTAACAAGCTCTCATGTAAAACATTATGTAAGTATACAAGAAGAACATTTCACACAGCGGGTGCATGCACAGCAGTTTTAATATCAGGTGTGGGTATAAAGGCCGGACGCGTTCATTGTCTGTGCCTCATCCAAACGAACGCAACATTCATTTTCAGCCACACACGTCTGCCAACAGAACCTCCAAATATTTCCTACAAGTTTGCTGACGAGTAATAATAGTTCGCAAACCTCTGACTGCGGTGGTAAATCAATGTGATTTCCTAATAGAAGAAAAAAGGTTTATGCTTATGTGTAATCATATGGAAGTGTGATGGACATTTCAAAACAAGTAAAAATACTAAAAAATCCCTGAAAAAATTAGAAGCTGATGATTTTCGAACTGCAGAACAGTTTTCTTGAATTACAGCTAAGAAAACTCGATCTAATCACTCTTCAAACAAAAAAAAACTAAATGAAAATCGGTCCATCCGTTTAGGCCACAAACACAGAGATACACACGTTAAAATTATAATCCCTGTACAATGGGGTTGAAAATGTATGTAGTTTTGCACTAGACCTTTTTTACAAAAATAAAATACTCAATCCGATTGAGTATTTTATTTTACAATAAAATACTCAATCCGAAAAAAAGCAGGATACTGTGGTCTTATTTGACTTCTTCGGACAATGTTTGGCAGACAAGTCTACATTATTTTATTTTAAGATATCTATAGCTCATATAGTTCACCAACACAAATTTCTTTAATCGAAATGGATATCGAGTGGCGATTGTTCTTAAGAAACTTCTCCCTGCACCTAGATTCAAAGTAAATCAGCCATTTAAACGTGGCAGCACTGTAAACAGGCCCGGTCCAGTTGTACCGTCCTTTTTGCCATGAACGGTAATGAGCATGAATGGAAAGAGAAATTTTAAACAAGTTGATACCTACCTACGAAGCCTTTGTGTTTGCACAAAGAGAACTATGCATCCTGGAAAAGATTCATCCTGACAAAAGTTCAGTTCGCCATTTGTGAAACAAATTTCAATTATCTATTACTTTTTATCGAATTCGTTATATCTTAAAGCGATTGTTTAGTTGCACATCAGTAACCTTTTCTTATCTTTTTTTAGTTAGGTACCTAATTTAATGTTTTAATGATAAAGGTCAAAGAAAACTTTTTATTTTTTTTAAGTAAATCTCAAATAGTCAAGTAATATATTATTTAAAAATATTCAGAAATACTGTGTAACTATTTAAAAACATAAAACTCTTTGGACATTTATAAAACATTTTGGCTACCATATTTTACATACTACAATATTACATACAAGGGACACGGATGGTAGGTACATACCTATTTGAATCATAGTTCAAACGTGCAATTTTGTGGACTTCCTATTAACTCTAGACTACTGACAAACTGATGCTACCCTAACTAGTTCTAACTAGTAATATTATAATTGCGAAAGTGTGTTCATTTGTTTGTTACTCTTCATGCCTTAATTACCGAACCGATCATCATACAATTTTGCATATCAGGAGTCCGTATCGTATTGTCAGGTGTACAGATAAGGACATAAAAGATCTTTCATCTCTAAAAAAAGCACTGTTCACTGATAGAAACAAACCTTGAACGCGAGCGAATCCGTAGACAAAAGCTTAGAATAAAGGAATACTTAATACTCCACCTGAATTCGCCCTAAGGCTAATTTCTAGATAGGTACACGAAAAACTGCGATAAGTGTTATGTTTACTGTTACCGTACTCTATATTAAATACCTTAATGATTGAGAGCAATAATTTCACAGACTTCATTGTGAAATGACAAATGATACATCTCATATTAAGTTGATATTTTCATAGAGTACGTAACAGTTGAATAAGTATGGTTAAAGGCGATCAATAAGTTTCGCATAATATAAAAAATGCGACATATAACTATATTAACTGCTCTCTTTGATACATCCACTTGCAATTGTTTAATGGTTAATAATATAAGTACGCTAAGGAATTTTTAATTAACGTTTCAATGCGCCAAAATTATTCGTCTAGAAAACTTTTACTGGAGATTTTCCGCCCCAAGGTTAAATTTTTTTACAATGACCCATCCCCTTTCTAACACATAAGGAGTCATTGAAGTGGAACAAAGCGGTAAACAGCAATTATCTTTAAAAAAAAATGACCGACTTCAATGTGTAAATTCAAATAAGCTGTATACTTCCTTTAATCCTTCAGAAGAAATAGCTCTACCTGATTTAGAACATTCTAAATTTTATTGTTAAATAAACCCTACGATGATGGAGAGACGGAGGATGGCGTGAGGTAGCGCGTAACCCTCGTAGATGGGCACCGTGTGCGAGACACCATCACCGGAGTCAAGCACGATACCGGTGGTACGACCAGACGCGTACAGTGAAAGCACGGCCTGGATGGCGACGTACATGGCGGGAGTGTTGAAGGTCTCGAACATGATCTGTGTCATCTTCTCTCTGTAAAACAAACACTAAAGTCACAAAAGGCATTGGGATAAATAGATGCGAAACTCGTGGACTTCAAAATTTTAACTGGCCCCTGCCTGACTTCACGGATGGAAGATATGTATGCGGAAGAGACGTATGTGAATGAACGTACCTGTTGGCTTTGGGGTTGAGAGGGGCTTCTGTGAGTAGCACGGGGTGATCCTCGGGTGCGACACGGAGTTCATTTCTTAATCATCATCATCACATTTCTTAATCGTTGTATTAAGCCGAAATCTTTCTGACGGAGGTTTGGTCTTTAACCTTTAACTCACTATAGGAAAAATTTATTTTTTATTTTTTTTAATTTCCCAGTTTTTAGTGGGATGGTTTGTATCTAATTTGTTTCGCCCTTTACAAGATATTGCTTTCCCCGATGCAGGGACTTAACTGTCGAGTGTCTTGGGACTTTGCCATCATCTCCACATCACCATATGCATCGTGACAATATTAGATACTTAGCAACCATATTAAAGTAATGGAATCGCAACCCATCAAATACTTATTATTGAGCGGGTGGCCATCATCAGTTCCACTTCACCAAATACTACTTTCCGATGGCAGATGCACGAGATACTAATACTATAAAAATACCCAAATTGCTATAGGTGTAAAGAGTTCTCTCGATTTCTCCAGGATCCTATCATCAGGTCTTGACCTGATGACAATGAGACCATTAAGGAAGCATACCATTTCAAGAAAAATCCAAATCGGTCCCACCGTTTTTACGTAATCGTGTAACATACCTACATAAAAAATAGGCAGTCATAGGACTGCCGACAGAAGTGAAAACTTTTACAAAACGACGAACTTAAAACGTCACATAAGCAGGTTGGTGACATTAATTATTAATAAGGAGCTGACAGTACTCAATGTTTAGATTAGCGCCATTAATGTCTAGATGATGGATATATGTATTACTAGCGTGACGGTCACGAGTTCAGTGCTTTTCCCCATAGCAAAAGTGCACAAACGTGCCTAAAGAAGTTTTCACTTCAAAAATAAACGATTTGACGAACCGAGAACCTCCTAATCTAAAGATGTGAGGAATATATTTCCTTAAAGCCGATTAAAAATAGGGCTGATATCACATACATACAATAGTAATTGCGATGCTAATTACTTTCAGGGAGGGACATGTATTACATGATTTTGGTAATATTATAAAACTACAATCTATGTAACACTACGTAAAACGAGTACAAATACCCTAATTAAATTAAGAATGGTCATAGAAACTTACCTGTGACGACTTGTAATAACAAAATATGTAGGTACCTACATGTAAATATAAACAAACAAATAAGGGCATTATGCGAACGGAATGTTGTCGGTTTTTTCGCGAACTGAGGAAAGAAAGCGTTTAATAATGAGACCGCCCATAAACGAGACCGTTTCTTTTTATTTTGCTCCTCGGCCTTTGTCTCGGGTTTTGCATTTAACATGACCCTGCCTACGTAGATGTACAATTGATAGTTATATCGCGGAACTGTTTCGGCGTGGGAAATTTGAAATTTCTTCTTTATCTGACACAGAATTGGCAACATTTACCGCTTACAGTTTAAATGTCATATCGTTTCACGTCGCTTTGGCTCCATGTAGCATTTTAAAGATAAGATGGACTTTATTTGTCATAGCTTTTTTTGGGTTTCCTTTTAGCAGAGGCGGAGTTACGTACATTTCTTAAAACTACATATTGACGTTAGACAAATAATGTTCTCACCATACTATCGTACTAATATTATCCTACTAATATTATAAACGTGAAAGTTTGTGAGGATTTATGGATGTATGGATGTTTGTTACTCTTTCACGCCAAAATTACTGAACCGATTGCGATGAAACTTGGTATGTAGATAGCTGGAAACCTGGATGGATATAGGCTACTTTTTATCCCGATATTCCTACGGGATCGAGACTTACGCGAGTGAAACCGCGGGGCGCTGCTAGTACTAAATATACTTAGTAGTCCTAGTGTAGTCGCAAAAGTGAGTTATCCCATTATCTCTTCCTAAACGACGAACATTGGGTTAGTTTCGTATATCCATCTGTTTGTTAATATAAATGTCCCGTCATTCCGCGCTGTATTGTTAAATGAGCGCCGGTCTTTAACTGAAAACTGCTGTAAGAGGCACCCTACTCTAAGAAACTAAAAATGTATTCATGACCATTGTAGAGGTCATAGATTGTTTTTAACACTCGAGGCAAGAAAAAGAGGCTGTGTTGTAAGTTTATCGTTTGTATTTGTGAATACGTGTCTGTCTGATGCATCATAGTTTCAAAACGGAAGGACAGATTTTGATAGTTTTTAGTTTGAAAGGTGACTAGATCGAGTGTTCTTAGCTATAATTTAAGAAAATCTAAAAAAAAAATGACAACAACAGGTTTGTGTGAACCATCAAAACCTGTTGTTTTTTTTAGCCATTGTAGCTGTCCCCTATTTGAAAGCTAAAGTCCCGATTATATTTACCTTCCATCCCAAAATAGGAACTAAACAAGTGAAACTTCAACTAAACGAACTTTTTTAAGATAAAACAAAATTCAAACATCAGTAATGTTTTGAATAATTAAATCGAATCATAATCATCTTTACCTGAGTTATATAATTTGAAATTATTTGCAAGTATATTTTTAAGTTAGACGGTCGGACCACGGGCAATGAAAGATTTTAATTTGTATCTTAGCGTTAGGTTTTCACTACTTTCAATAGGCCTTTTTTCGTATATGTAGGTATTTATAAAATTCTCCACATGAAAATTTGATTGTCTGTTGATTGCACGATTAATTATTGGTGTTTATTTGTTTCTTTGCTTTGACATGCTAGAGAGATGGTCAGTTTCTTCTCTCACACCTCATTATGGTAGTCTTGCAAAATATTGTTACGGAGGCTTATCCATCTATTGACGAGTAGAGGAAGTCATAGATTACTTAAATTGAGACTCTCGCCCTCTTTTGGCGAATAACAGAACTAAAAGTTTATCAATAATAAAGTTCTACTAAGTTCCAGATATTGGAATATAGCTGTCAAGTTAAATAGATTGTACGAGATGTTTCAGGAAAGTTCACGAACTTTCTATGAGGAGTTTTTAACCATCAAAACCATCATCACTTATTTGCTTCAATTTATTAGCGAGTCTGATTACTAAAAAAATTTAAGCAAATTGAAGTGATCTCCTTGAGTGATCTGATGATTATTAAAAAACAACAATGCAACCATTTGAAGAAATTAAATAGTGTTTACCACTAAGTTTACTTAATAACAACTGATCAGATCAGATCAGCATAAGAATTATTTTAAAATTTTTGTTTGAATGTTGTTGGTTGGGATCTATCACATCCCCATTTATAGGAACATTAAATGTTATTTGCTTCTTTCCTCGCCTTAAAAAATGTTAAAGAAGAACTTCCGTAGGCTTTAATAAAGAAAGTGACTATTTTAATAAACAATTGCATTTTTTGTTTTAAGTATACCTTTGAATATGAAGGGCGATTTCCAAGAAAATTGGAAGAAATATTTGCTACAAGAATAACTAGATAAGTAATTCAATTAAATGTTAATTTAAACCGCAACCTTAAAATAATCGAAAACTAGTTTCTTTTAAACGATATTTTCTTACTAAAATCATTATGTACGTTACGTTATGAAACTTACATTATGAATTAATTAAAATAATCGAAATATGTAATACATACCTGCTTCAAATAAGTACATATTCGATAACTTGTAAGTATGTTACAGAAACTAAGAAAACAAAATCGAAACTCTTGCTGTTACAATAAACGCAGAATAGATAGATTATATATTATGCACTGTGCAGAACGATAAAATTCCGATTGCTGGTGTAGGTAACCATGTATCGAAACGAAATAAACTGTCGACTTTGAAACCTAATCAAGTCTTATTAATTCAATTCGCCAAATTGACTCTTGTCCGGATTTTTAATCAATTATACTCCTACGTGATCGTCACCTGTGTGTACCAAAGCTAAGAGATTAGCATTAATTAATGTATAGCATTTTACTCTGTTTTGCATTTCCAAAATATGCAGTGCTTTTTTGAAACTGTCTCCTTTTTTAAAAAAACCGGTGCAAACTAACGTTATACAGGTTGTTACAGAATTGTGTGGTCATATTTTAGGGCCGTATAGTGAATAACGTAAGCGCTAATAATTTTATAAAACTTTTAATACAGAAATCTTATATTTTAGAAAAATTACACATTTTATTTGACCGATAAAACTAATATTTCGTATGAGAGAGAGCTGACATGCATGAAACTATAGGTATTTAATATCAAGGATGTTGATGGTTTCCAGATTTTGCCGAAAATGTATGCATAAAAAAAATCACTGAAATTGACATGAAAATTCATAATGTGTTGTTTAGAAATGTGCACCGAGGCAAAGCATTCGAAAATTATTTCTTTTTTTCAGTATCTTCTTTTAAGCTAAATCAACTATTTTCGGCTACAGATAACGCTCCTAAAATTTCACTCTTTCTGTAACACCTGTATATTTTAACATCATGAATATTATATGATTCATCAACTAGTCTTGGTTCATTGACATCAACCGGTGTGTCCAGTCCGAAAAGATTTATGAAATAATTTCAGACTTACACCATCTATATTACGACGTCTATCAAAAAATATATTTAATATAATACTTAGCTACAGTCCCAGTATATTGTACAAGAAAACCTCAATTAAAATGACAGGAAACAATTTATTTATTACATTACATTTATAACTTATGATTTATGATACTATTTCCTTCATAATCATATCTAGCTTAACAACTAAATACAATATTCTTACAGAACTATAGTAAACACCAGCTTTAATTCAGCTAATATAGCATAGCAACCATTTAAAACACTGGATAGTTGATCCTAAAAACGCAAATATCATATTTTAAATTTTTATTTTTCACTATCATTTATCTGGATAACTTGAGTTATTACCCAGTTAAAAACATGCACACTGAACGAGACGAAGCCGATTGCAATCTCGCACTTGCTAACGATTCGATGACGTGTCATGGTTTTTTTTAGCTACTTACTCGTAAGTTAAATATCCACTTTATTTAAGTATGGTCCTCCAACTCAATGGAACACACATCAACACACTCATGTGAGTGACAATGCCATTTTTTCAACTTTTGCGCTTTAAAAGTCAAAGTCAATAACCCAAAATATACTTGGAAATAGTTCAATGGACGACAACCCGCGCCATGTTGTTTGATTGTCAATCACTATGTATCTTCATTGGATCCGTGAACTGGGCAGTTAATATGTAGAATAATGCTGGGGCAGGTACCAAAGATAAATACCAGAGTTCTTTAAACCCTGTAAGGGAGATGATTCCGTAGGCATGCACCAGCCAGTGTCCTACTACTATGATAAGGTTCCTTGGACGAGTGACCGTGGACATGAGTAACCGCCAAGCCGACTGCTCGATTTTAATGGAGAAATGAGATGCTGATGTCATCATAGATATTATTAATATTATGTAGGGGAAGGAACAATCTGTAAAATAAAATAACTCATGTTAATTAAACAATTTACACTGATTTGTTTACCTGAAATGTTGTGTGCTGATAGCGCCATCTATATTTCGAGACTAGAAACCAATAACTCATTGTTAATAAATTCATTATTAAAATTTCACAAATTGTAAGGACATCACAACATCTCATATAATATAACACAGAAAAATAACAGAGTGATAAAAACACGAGACACACCGTTTCATGTATCATGTTATGGTATACAATGGCTATTGTGAGAACTCAGTAGTTGAGTACTCAAGGAGAACCATAATTCTGGAAATAGTCCAGAGCGACGGCGCATGGATTTCCGCAGCCACATGGAGTGGGGGAGAAAGGGGAAAGAGGGGATGTGATGAGAAGGGTGGAAGAGGGGGAGTAGGGGAAGAGGGGGGAGAGAGTAGGGTAAGGAAGTGAAAGGTTAGGGTTAGGCCTCCAGTAAGTTCACTCACTCAGAAAATACAATGTTGATTGCAATTGATTCACTGCCAGTTTTCTGTGAGGCCATAGTATCACTCCGCTCGAGCTGACCCATACATGCCGAAGTATAGATCTCCCACTGTACTAGAGTTATGGTAATAAAGCTATTCTATTAGTTTTGTTGGCTGAACACAACATGACAGGACACCTTACCTACCCCTTTACAATTTAGATACTTAAGTACCTAAACATCTTACAGATTTCAATAAATCAGACAGTCAATCAGCCCATTGCATTCCACTGCTGGACATAGGCCTCTCCCAACATGCACCATAGCACCCGGTCCTCTGCCTTTTACATCCAATCTTTAACCGATTTATGGCATGGCTTGTTTTTTATTTTATATACTTACATATCAAGCCAGCAGCAACAGTATGTATGAGGACCAATATAGGGTAGAAATACAGTGCACTGTATATAGCCTTCTTGCCAGGGTTTGATGGGTCCCATGTCAACAGCCAAGGTCTTAAAGTAATTGTCATCAGTAGGCTAAATGCATAGATGAGTAGAACTACTGTGTACCTGAAAAAAAATATGTTGCATGTAAGAAGTTTATAGTCAATTGATGAATAACTACTAACATACTAGTAAATAAAATGCCATTCTGAATATAGCTTTATGCTGTATATGATGATTCTAAGACAAAAATGACACTGATGTATGTGTTGAAATAACACTGCTTTTATGAAAACAATCATAATGAGGAAAACTAGACAGCTGGGTTTTTTTTTTTAATATTAATAATTTATTGATCCAAAAGTGTTACAACAGTGAAACACAACAGACCCAGTAGGTGTTTACAGAATTATACGCTTAAGTTCTAAAGAGTTACATAATATTGTAGCATATTCAAAAAATTTAACATCTTCTCTTAAAGTAGACTATGCCTGTATCTCAAGAGACTGGTTGCGGCTGTAAGGTGTTACAACAATGATTTTCATTGCTTTGCATTTTTGTTCCGCATCTGGGTTGTAATTTATCTATAATATAAATGTATTTAGTAATATATAAGTATGTTTATTAGCAGTCTGGGTACCAAAGTAAGATGAGTTTACATTGATAGTGTCAGGTGGGATTCGAACCTGCAACCATTCAATTGCAAATCTGATGCCTTAGCAATTACACTACCACTATGGTACATATAGTAATATTACATACCACAATAGCTAATCCATTTTAACTATAGTGTTCAAAACAACAACTAGGTACTTCTAATCATACTTACAAAGGATAAACAGCTTCTTGGGTACAATGCAAGATCTCCTTATAATCAGGTTGAGGATTATGTAGTAGTGTATACCAATCTGACAGTGCCTTTGGGGAGCAAACATGGAGGGCTATAGTGCCCATAGGTGGCAGCACTAACAGTGCAGCTAGAGTACCAGATGCTACTTCAACAAATGCACAAAGGTGTTGAATAAGCACCTTTTTCTTACTGTAAACAGAAAACATTTTTTTTAAAAATTACTTCACATTTGTAATGAGCAATTCAAATTTTCTAATACTTTAGAGATTGTATTTTGTTTTGAAACAGGGTTGTAAGTTGAGAATCAATCTATTTTTAACTAATGTTTTATCCTCGATTGTTTTTTATTTATTTGATAAAAAAATTATAAAAAGGTAAATTTTTAATCAAACTATTCAGTAATTCAGTTTAAATAATATATAGGAATCATGGCAAAGATTTGGTCAATTTAAATAATTGATATTATTATTTTGTTTAAATGAAAAGTTAATTATTATTGGTACATAACCTTATTATGTACAAACAACAATTTTATCTGTAATAATATTATACGTAAAAAAAATTGTTGTCCCTTACTTTCAAATTATTCAACGTCTTACTTATGAATATGAAGTGTCTTTCTTGTTGAGGCACAATGAAATCTCAGTGAAATATGAGTCACAAAAAACTTTACAGAAAAGAAATATTTTTAGGGACCCTAGTAGCTGAGTATGTAAGTATGAGATTGAACAAATAATTTTTGGTTTTGAAGTTCCCACTGGTCAGCACTTCTCCAGGGCTAATAGTCAAGTATTTTGTTGTAGGTAGCGTGATTTTAAGTAAATGTTCATTACTATTTCCTAATAATCATGTAAATAAAGTTTACGATACAAACCATTCTCCATAAGCGACCATATCTATAAAGGACCAATGCAGAACCATGGGCAGTAGCACCATAAAACCAAGGTAAAGTCCATCATACAGCGTAGGTTCATCAGTACACGGCATGCAATAACTGGAAGCGTTAGTTCGGAAACCTCTCGGACAGGCTCCGCAGTCACTCCACGAACCATCGTCAAGTTCTGTCCGCCCGCAATATAACCCTGGACACGTTCTTACAGCACTCATTTTTAAACAATTTGCTATGAGTTTCAACAGGGTATTCGTTGGGACTGTTTTCAGCAAAGATTTTAAATCAGAACTTTATATATGTTAAAATTTATTATCTCTGTGTTATTTTCTCAATTTACTTTTTAAGCAAAATAAACACAGAAAACTGTTTTGACGTTTACTATTTGTTTAGTTTTTGACAGAAATTAAACGTCATGTATCTTTGACATTGAAGGATTTCGTCGGTTCGGAAATACGTCGAAAATGATTTGTCCTATTTTCCTCCTTCCTCTAGCGTAATAATAAAAACGTAGTTCTACTCTAAAGACTTGATTCACCAGTAGAACCCCAGTAATAAGCAAGTAAAGCTGTATCAATCGTAGTCCTGTGTTTAATAATAATAATAATAAAGCTGTTTATTCCAAATCTCACTTTCGATATATGTTCCAATGTTTGTTGGTAAGTTGTTGCTTAAATTTAAGAAAGGTTGCTTATAATTAATGTTAGTATAATTTATGAGATTTTGACCCCTGTTTGGGTAAAGGCCTCCTCCATCCTTTTCCATGACTCCCTGTTGTGGCCTAACTTTATCCAGTCATTTCCTGCGACGTGTGTTATGTCATCAGCCCACCGTCTTAATTGTCGACCAACATTCCTTTTCCCCATTGGTCCTTTCCATCGTGTGGCTTCAATGGTCCATCTTATGTCTGGGTATCGTGAGATGTGTCCAGCCCATCTCCACTTAAGTGAGAGTGCGTGCCTGAGAGCATCGGTGAGTTTAGTTTTTTGACGAATGTTTTTGCTCTTAATTTTGTGTATTCTTCTTATTTTCAACATGCTCCTTTCCATTGCTGTTTGACTGGATTTGATTTTTTGTTTTATTTTATTTGTAAATATTCAAGTTTGGCAACCATACAACAAGCAGAGTAATAGGCATGTATCAAATATTGTCCTTTTCATGTGCAAGCTGTAGTTCCTTTTAGGATTTCTTTTATTGCCCAGAATTTCTTCCAAGTTGCGTTGATTCTTATTGTTACTTCTTCTTCGTTACTTGAAGTTTTGAATGAGCTTTGCTTCCCCAAGTAGATGTATTCGCTGACGTATTCTATATTGTTACCTTTTATCACTATCGGGCGTTCGCGATTGTTGGTTTAATATCTTAGTTTTATTTACATTCATTTCTAGGCCGATTTTGGAGCTTTCGCAGTCCAGTGATCTCATCATTTACTCTAAGTCTTTGGCAGTTTCAGCAATTATAACAATATCATCAGCGAACCTCAGATGGTTTAAATAGTGTCCGTTTATGTACACTCCCCTGTTTTTCCAGTCTAGTTTTTGAAAAATATTTTCAAGTACTGCTATAAACAGTTTCGGGGATAGAGGATCTCCTTGTCGTCCTGTGTTTAAACTACCCCATTGTTGTACATAGGCCTCCTATCGGTACGAAAGGGGTTACACTAATGCGTAAGACGCTGACCTAGTGCGTTAGCAGGCTTAATAAACCAGAACGAGAACATTATGAAGAACTTTCAGGTATGTATGAATGACTTCCTCGTGAGGTTTTATTTACTTTTAATTTAAACAGAAATTGTAAAATATATTACTTTTAATAGGTAGGTATAAATTAATACAAAATGTTTACAATAAAATTTATGACGATTACAATGCTTTAAATTTTGTGCCTGGGTTTGCAACCACTTCAGGCCTAGCAAAGAAGCGACTACGTAAACGCTTTATAGTATAACGAATCATAACATAAGAAAGATACAACATGAGAAAAATGCCTGCACACAAATAAAAGAGAACATCTAACATGTAGTATTTAGACAAGGTGAGCCCCACTGTTGACGAACGGAGATGGCGTGCAGTTCCGTGGTGCAGAAGATACTCAGTCCACCATATAGCATCATCTGGACCGGATACAAGAGGGTCAAAGACCCTGTGCTTTAATGTAGAAATGGCTAGCTTGTATCTGAAAAAAAAACAATCGATGCTTTATACCTTTTCTCTTTAAAAAACTAAACAAAAGAATGTTCAAATACATTGTCTAGAAAACTAATCTGTAAAAAGGGTAAAAATATACAGGCACACACAGACAGATTACGTAATGCACCATTTATGCAATTATTTTTTTTATGGTTGAAATGTTGAAAGTCACATGAAGGCCCATTGAGCCATCAATTAAAAAATATGCTCTTGGTAAGTTAAAACTTGAAGACAAATCACACGCTGAAAGCAGATAAATAGATAATAGAAGTTTGAACATTATTAGTTTTAGTTTTTTAATACACTAAATATCTGGGCAATTAAAAAAATATGTAATAACAATTTAACAAATTTGTTAACTATTTATTTAAATAAAAATGAAACGTGTATGTCAGTAAGCTCATCACTGAGAATGGCTGGACCATAAACTTAGTATACTTGCGTAATATACTAAGTTTATGGGCTGGACTGACTTGGTCTGTACGTACTTTCTCTGTTTTTAGACAAAGAAAAATTGTAAGTTGCTTAAATACTTTGGAAAAGAAGAAAGTGTAGTTTTTATTTTATTTTTTATTTTTCAGCTCGTTATCACATAGTCATTGCATCAGGATTTCCTGACAGCTATTGCATACTTACTTCGCATTAGTGGCCACGGCAGTTATCACAGCTTTAAATTTTTCCTTATCCAAGTGGTGCGGGTCCAGAACTTCACCAGCACCATGCTTAGTAACTTCTTTTATAAAAACTTTTCTAGATTCAACATTCGGGAATCCAATAATTGGAACTTCGTAATAAATTGCTTCTTCTAAGGAACGTGCTCCACCATGAGTAATGAAAGCTTTGACGTTTGGATGAGCTACATAAAGAATATAAAATAACTCATTACAATTGTATACCTACATTAATCAACATAGTACGTTTATAACGTTACGTTTATAAGATATAAATATTATTTCTAGTATTTTTTATCCTTTTACTATTCATCAAGGTCTCCAAAACAGGGCCTTGCCAAATGACGCAATTTTCTTAGACCCAGGTCAACCCTTTAAAGTGTCATAATTCATAAGGCTTTAAAGCTGGGCGAGATTTAATAAACTCCCCCAGTTTCCCCCAATCTCGCAGAAGGAGGCGGCGGAACGGGTCCGGGAGGTCGATCTCCACTTGGCCTAATTCGCCGCCGGAGAACCGGGCGGCGGAGGCACGCTTTCCTGGGCCTCATTCCACCCTGAGTGTGGCGGCGGATAGACGGGACGGGTTTTCCCCTCCAGCCGCTATAGTGGCCCCCCGCGAGGATGCGGCGTGCGCGTGTGGCTGGACCTCGCCTAATTGAGAAGTTGTTACCCGAAAGTGGTGTCCGTGCTGTTGCGGGCAGGCGCTAGGAGGGGTCCAGATGTCTTGATAAAAGCTGTTCCCGGATCCCTCCTATTTTAGACGTAGTATGGCAGTCCGTGTGGTTTTAGTCTGTTCGATTTCGAGACTTCACCCCACCAAAAACCCCGGTGCGGTGACCACACGCACAAAAAAAAAGGTATAATAAACTTCATAACTTGACTAGTGGCGATTCAAATCTTCACGATAAAATCTTCTTGCTACACAGGGAGTATTTCCTAAAGTGGAAGATGTGCGTGTTGTGTTTTATTTTGTACTGTACATACTTACCCAAAACTTGTTGTTGCGGGAACCAAGTTTGAGTAATCACATTATCAGGTTTTTGGAACATGGTCGTGTTACCAATCTTCCAGAGCACTGTGAAGGGTAGTTCTTGGAAGGTTTGTACAAGGGTTTGTAAAATATTTGTAGAAAGTTTTTCTACTTCCTGAATTGCTCCCAAACTAAAGTAAACAACACCTTTAGTCGCTGAATCCAGTATAGTCAATAATTCCTAAAAAAAAAGTTAATTAGTTTTTTGTCATATTTAGTCGTATGTAACCTACAAAGTTCAATTTTACCTGTGGCAAGCTCAGTCCCGGTCTAATGTGCATACCATCGACATACACAACAGCTGGCACCGTTGGTCTGTTACCAATCAAAGCTGGATTGCTTGCGATGAATAACAAGTCTATGTCATACTCGACTTCCTGGAGAGATCTCTTCAGACCTAATAACTTTCTTGCCGCTAACTCACAAAGAGGCAGATAGTTATTATAATATTCATTTTTAGTTTGAATATGACGATAAAATTCTTTAACTTTTTCCCAAAGAGTCATATTTCCATGGTTTAGAGCGTTAACATCTGGATACATAATGGGATGTACTGGGTCTCCTTTTGCTTCATGCTGATGTATCTTACCAGTTGAGGCCGTGATAGAAATATGGGGAGCCTGATATTTGTCTGCGATCGCATATAGTAACGGCACATCAGCCTCTGTGATAACTAGATCGAAATTAATATTCGGATTGATAAGCAGTGCCACCATCTGTTTAGATTTCAACTGGGCGATCGCTAATCTGACTGAGAATTCGTTGACAGCCCTTAATCTCTGGTAGTAATCATCAGTGTTCGTCATTAGTTTTTTGTATTCTTCCCAGAATGGTGCAGCCGCTTGACCAACATCTAGTTCAACAATATTTTCAACTTCGGGATACTTAAAGTGTCCAGGGTATGGTGTCATAACTATTAAGGAGTGACCCCTCCGTGCAAGTAATGATATATATCCTCTAAAAACAAGATGGTCAGTGAACGACAACGTTGAGAATACGGCAAGAATGGTTGCACCTGTCACCGCGTGGCAAAAGCACGCCAGTATAAACACTGCACACTTTACTTTCAGTCCCATGGTCGTGAATTACAGAGACAAATTAATATGCGACCGTTCACGCTTCGAATGGCGTAATAAAAGAAAGAGATTTGAAGAAAACACCCACTGTCATAATAATTTATTAACAACTGTACAAACATAACTTGTACGTACAAGCGACATTGTGACAACGACCTAACGATGCTCACCTTAATTGCAGTGAAGATTATTATTCTATTTAAAAAATGCATAAAGCCTCAGATGGATGTTAAGGAACGTAGTGAGAAGGATTTCTTTTTAACGTAACTAGGAGAATGCTTTCTTACCTTCCTATACTTTGATAGATGTAACTCACAAGTACCTAATATCACTCAATTGTATGAAATGACAACAATGGGCGAATGGGCCCACTACTTTCTCGAAAAACTATTAAGTGCGACCTTGACACTGAAGAGGACAAGACTTTGCTGTGTTATTTGTAATTTATTAAAATTTTAGAATACATCTTAATATTTTATTTAACTATCCCTCTGATGGACTACTTCTAAGGAGGTCGTAGACAACTTCTAGAACCTACGTATTTATTTATTGCAATTTTATTATCAAAGGGCGATAAAAATACAGTACTGCCTAACACCTCTAAACAGAAAGCTAGCACTGATAGTGGTCTATTTATTAAATAAATTGTTGATTTGTTATAAGAATTAGCATTCACACCTGTTTTTGCGCAAGAAGTTAAGCAATGTTAAGTAAGAGATGCATGCCAAGTATTGATATATGGAGGAACAAGACACTAAAATTGTGGAGGATCCTCAAACCAGGCTAGTTTTTGGATATTTTATAATAGATACCTACGTATAAATCAGCGTTTTACTGCGCTACTGTATTGCGCGTTACGAAATGGTTCGGCTTACATTCCATAGATATCGCTAGGGTATATTGTATTATGACAACCCCTTATTAGGTACCAGTATTGTACCAGGCGAAAACTGGCGAACATACTGCTGAATATATACTTACTAAACACATTAAAAGGATTCTAACATCAAGTCTGATTACTATAAAGTCTGAGGTTTTGGTTGGGTAAACAAAGTTGAAAGTTAAGAAACTTACGAGGGACTTACTCGGGTGAAACCGCGGGGCGCAGTTAATCTATATAATATATACAAAAATGAATCCCTATTTCCCTTGGTCACGGCATCACGCCTGAACGGCTGGACCGATTTCGCTAATTCTTTTTTTTGTGTTTGTTATTGTCAGGAGAAAGTTCTTATGAAAAAAAAATTAAGAAAGTTGCGCGTTAAAATTAGAAAATTTAAGAAAATTCAGCGAGGGACTTACACGGGTGAAAACGCGGGGCGCAGCTAGTATGCAATAAATAATGCACATCCCTGCTCGAGAGCAAATTGACCAGGCTAAACTTTTAATTACTAATAAAATAAAATATAACAAAAGCCTACAAGATTCTAACACTAGTTTTATGCTATTAACCACCCTAAAGCAGTCTTCAATTAATTATTATCAACTGACACTAGCTCGGTATTAAATGATATAGGTCTATTACTAATTACTGAGGTACTACGCAATAAATAGGTAGGTATATATTGTGCCAAGACGAGTTAATTTGCCACGGTTAGGCAATACATAATACATACATAAGTAGGTATGTACCTACCTACCTATTTACTAGAAACTTATATTAATTCCTAAAGAGAACGTGTTTTACGTATTAAGTGTAAGTTTTTGATTATTAATTTTGCAACTAGCATTTTATACTAAGAACAATGTAAATACGTTTATAATTTTGACACATAAAAAAAATGTTAAATAGATTTAGGTCTCCAATATTAGCTTAAAACCATTCCAGACGAACCAGCATCGACAATCTGATATAAAACCCGCATAAGGCTACTTGAAACTTTCGTACATCATATCATACCACTTGCAAACTTTTTTTGTATATTGCCATTTAAAAGGTGGATTTTATTATTCTTTTATGAGGAACATACCTACATACTAAAAATAAAATTGGAATGAAAACCTCTTTTCAACAATAGTTACTACAAAGGATGTTACCGAAAGAGATTTAATGTTAGTTCTTAGAAGCGAGAACACAAATATATGAGTTACAATGTGTTCCAGTCAAAACTCCACCTTGCACACCAATCTTATGTACTTTTAACTAACAAAATCAGTCAAAAGTACTTTTGACAGCAGGGAAGAAGTACTGTTGAGTGTTGACTGAAATAATAAAGCCAAAAGTACCTAAGTAATTTTACCCAACGAAGGTGGTTAAAAGTATTATTAGGTTAGGTGAGGTTCCTCTGACCGAAGAGGTAGGCATGGGGATAGAACACTTACGAGATGCGATTAGGTACGCAGGTCGGCGATGCGGCCGTGCCTCTTTTTCGACATCGTCTGCCTCCTTCCTTCAATATCTTTAAGTATAAGTCTATAAAAAGAATTAATTTATCAGGTGGTTCAGGCTTAACTTAGTCATATTTTTTTATATGTACCTATTTAAGAAATTTTCAAGAAGTAAGTACCTCAAAGATTCTCTCCTTTTGTTTAGATTCGTAATGGATTCATTAGGTACCTCCTGTTGTAATTTCTTTTAGTACAATATTGATTTTCGTACAATTTGACTGACCGGTTGGTGTAGTGGTTAGTGACCTTGACTGCTAAGCCAGAGGTCGTGGGTTCGATTCCCACCCAGGACATATAATTGTGTGATGAGCATGATAATTTGTTCTGTGTCTAGGTGTAATTTATCTATAATATGTATGTATTTAGAAATATATAAGTATGTTTATCAGCAGTCTCGTTGCCATAGTACAGGCTCTGCCTAGTTTGGGATCAGAGGGCCATGTGTGAAATGTGTGACGTTATTATTATTATTATTACTATTTCTTTTACTTTATTCCTGATCAACTCTAAATGGAAACTGTCCAAATTGATTCTCTTCTTTCCTCCTCTCCTTTTTTAACAGGCTTAGATTCGCTGTACGGTGGTACTGCGAAAAATAATGTGTCCAAAAATAATCCACTGTTTCGAATATGTAGACAATATAATGATATTTGTTCTCATATTGATATATTTGTGGATAGTCACAGCAGATTCATGGAATCCTTGCGCAAATTGAATGCACCTTAACATATTTTTTAATATATATTATGTACTTGTTTTAGCTACATACTTATATTATTTGTATATGTTTTTTTTTTGTTTTTTGTAACCTTCACTTACATCTTTGAAGCTGTATAAATACTGGAAGCTGGGTACGGTAGTATTTGGAGTGCAGAATTAAAAATGTTATCATATAAAATTAATTTTACGCACTACTTGGTCTGTAATCTGTAACTGTACCTTTTATAAATAAATAAACCCCTGTAAAGAAGTAAATATTATATGAGAATGAATAAAAAAACTAAAACTATCAAAATCATCCACTCCAACTTATCGGTCAACTCTTCGTCCACATGACTGGTGACAGTTGAATTTACCATATGAAAATCATCACTTTGTTGTTCGTCTGTCTGTTAAGACCCTTTTTTTCAGGAGTAGGGGATGGGTATCAAGCTGAAATTAACAGCAAGTACTGGTCTGCGGTCAAAAATCAAGCTTCTATAAATCCAAGCAATTAAAATTTATTTTTTATATTTAGGCCTAAGATTTTAACCAATTTGAACATTCCGCAGGTAAATCAAAACCTATAGGATACTTCCCATTGACCTAGAATCATGGAATTTGGCAATAAGCAGTCTCACGGTACAAGTAAAGGAAAAAAATCCGAAAGTCGTTAATTTGTTGTTAAGTATGTTTAACCTCCGGGATCCTAGGGGGTTTAGGGGGATAATAAATCAAAAATAAACAGGATTCCCACATGGAAGAACGCTCCAAGTCTGTTTAATGGACAAAAAACGTTTATTACAATAGCATGGTGATACACTACGTTTTTCCTTGCAGAAAATCTGGACCGTTCAACCATAAGCGAGACTTCAGCAGTTCCGACGGGTAAAGACCGCGTGACGCACAATCAGCAGGATTTTGTTTAGATTGAACGTGATTCCACTGCTGTGGTTCGCTCATGGATAAAATTTCTGAAACCCGGTTTGCGACAAACGTTTTCCACTTACTAGGGTGGTTATTCAACCAAGCTAAAACGATTTCTGAGTCGGTCCAAGCATGTATGTTAGATTTACTGATTCCCATGATTTTAGAAACCTCGAACAATAGTTTGGTCAGTAGAACTGCTCCACACAGTTCTAGCCGCGGAATAGACACGGTTTTAATTGGAGCGACGTTGGTTTTGGCCGAAACTAAAGTGACATGTGTGTAACCTTCAGCATCGATTACACGGATTTATATAACTGCCGAATACGCCGCCTTCGACGCATCACAGAACCCATGCAAATCAATCTGCTTGTCACTGCTTTTCGTACCTACCCACCGAGGTATCGACAGCTCCGTCAAAATTGGCAACTCCTTACGGTAAGTAAACCAATCATGCTTCATTTCTTCAGGTATGGGATCATCCCATCCGATACCGGTAATCCACAATTTTTGTATGAAGATTTTTGCTATGATAACTACGGGGGCAACCCATCCTAGTGGATCGAACAGTCTCGAAACGTCCGATAATAGTTTACGTTTAGTTACAGGATCCTGTATAGGTTGAAGCTGAACAGAATACTGAAAGATGTCTCTGGTTCGGTTCCAGGTAAGTCCTAGTGTTTTTATTACGTTATCTTGTTTAATCCTAATTCCTTTATCTTCGTAGTCGCCTTCCTTCCTTCTTCCATCTATTAATTTCTTTAGTAGTTCATTACTGTTACTTGACCATTTCTGTAGTTCAAACCCTGCTTTATTTAGTAATTGATTCATTTGATTGTAGATTTCTATACCTAATTCTATCGTTTCACAGCCGGTCATGAGATCATCCATGTAATAATCCTTCAGGACTCTTTCAGCAGCTAATGGATAATTCTGGCCTTCATCGTACGCTATGGATCGTACGCTGGTGCATTGACCGAACAGCCAAGAATGGTGCCGAAGCTGTCCCGAAGGTCACGGTAAGTAGTTTAAAATCTTGAATTTCATCTTGCTTGTTGTCTCTCCACAGGATGCGCTGAAAATCAGTATGCTCATTCGTTACGCGTACCTGGCGATACATTTTGATAATGTCCGCTATGAGACAAATAGGATAAACCCTCCAACGAATTGCAAAGTTGCAAAGTGGGTCCAATTAATAAATCATCGTTAAGTGATGACCCGTTACTACCCTTACTGGATGCGTCAAATACCACTCGCACTCGTGTCGTGTCCTTGTCATTCCTTACGACGGCGTGATGCGGTAAGTAAACCGCATGTTTATCTAGCTCCTCCTCTTCTGATATTGGTCTCATATGGCCTAACGACAGATATTCATTAATAACTTCCGAATATTTAGCTTTTAATTCGACATTTAAGTTAAGTTTATTTTCCAATCCCTGAAACCGCTTAATTGCTTGAATCCTTGATCTACCATATTTACAGCTAGGATCATCAGTTCGGAAAGGTAAGTTTACTATATAACGTCCACTTTTGTCTCTTATCGTAGTAGTTTTAAAGATTTCCTCACATCTAGCTTCTTCTTCTGTAAATAGTTTCTTATTTTCATTTGGCTCTTTTTCTAATTCCCAGAACTGTTTCAGTATTTCATCCCCATCTAGATGAACGTGCAACACTGAAACATTAGAAGTGCTACTAGCTGCAGATCTTACCGTACCCGATAAAATCCACCCCAAGCTAGTGCACTGTGCTACAATTAAACCAGGAGCAGTTTTTCTTAACCCACTTTGTATTACCTGAGGGAATACTTGAGCTCCCAACAACATATCCACTGTATCAGGAGTATGATATCTTGGATCGGCCAGTTGAATGTCACTGATGAGTAACTCCTCTACTCATGTGGTTTCTCTAACAGGTAAGATAGAAGTTATAGACTTGAGGACATAAGCCTTTACTACCAACTCAACTGATGCATCAACCCGTGACTGAATCCTAACTTCAACGAAAGAATTTGAAATCAATTTGCTACCTCCACCTACTCCTGATATAATTCCCTTAGCAGATTGTTTCTTGAGGCCCAGACTTTGAACAATGCCTTCAGTAACAAAAGACGCCTGGTCTAACAAGGCTCGTACCGTATACCTCACTCCGTTTTTCGAAACAGCCCTGATTAGAGCCGTGGATAACAATACCTGATTGTTATCTGATCTCTTCGAAAAACAAGTGACGACCTTTGTTTGATCTTCTCCTTGAACAGCATTTGTGGATTCCCTTGTTGGTAAATCTTTTGCCCTAGATGAAATCGTTTCTACGTTCCCTTTAACCGAATCTTGTTCACCCTTAGGATGCAACAAAGAATGATGTTTACGCCTACAAATTCGACAAGTGATTGTACACTTACATAACCTAGCAGAACCTAGGGGGTTTAGGGGGATAAAAAATAAAAAATAAACAGGATTCCCACTTGGGGATGTTAAAAAAAAATCGATTATTAAAAAAAACGATTATTTTTTCTATAAAAATGGATTTTTCGAATCGATTTTAATATTTCCAAAAATCGATTTTTGGATCGCTGTCGATTTATTTTTTCGTCTGCAACCCGCCGCACTGACTGAGTCTGGAGCGTGATGTGAATCACTTATTATAATACATTAAATTTTAACGCCATCTGTGCATCTACGATGGCAGTACTTCCTTCTTTCTATGCTTTGTACAAAGTAAACAGTTTATTGAAGAACATTAATCACTAAGGGTGATTGATCATTAATAATTAGAAAGAAAGAAAGAAGAAAGAAAAAATGTTCATTTTGGCAACACAAAAAATACAGGTAGGTGACAGAAAACAATGGTGCAGCTTCATTGCCAAAAATTATTAATTAATTCAAATAATAAAAAATGTGTGTGTGTACCAGAGTACACAGGTAAGAAGTGAAACTTCTTTACGACATATCATTTTTCTACTATTTGCAACTTCACGAAAATGGGGTAGATAAGGCTTAAGCCTTAAGAAATTATAAAACGAAATATATAATCACTCTCACTTTTCTTGTAAATTCACTTAAATTTAAATAAGTCTTTTTATTTTATCACTTTCAAATTAATATATTGTTATTCTTATTTCAAACCAAACTTCAAAACTAATATATTGTTGTTATTATTATAATATATTACATTATATTCTTTACGTCACTATACTAAACTTTGATAAAAAAAGCAACATGGCGCGTAACCGAAAAACGTGACGATTGCTACAAAAATTTCTCCCATACGTCGATAAAGAAGTTTCACTTCAATAAAAACTTTCAATACTCTAATAAATCAAAGAAGAAACAGATGAAATGTAGTGTTTTTGCTGGTCATTTATATTGATAGTATGGAATGAGTTTTTTAGGTTAGGTTCATTTATTTATGACTAACCAGAATAATTATCATCATAACTTTTTTTGAAGTGAAAACGTCTTTAGGCACGTTGTGCACTTTTGCTATGGGGAAAAAGCACTGAACTCGTAACCGTCACCCTAATAATACATATATAGATCCACTAGAGGGCGCTAATCTAAACATTGAGTTCTATCAGCTCCTTATTAATTAATGTTTAAAAATATAATTAGTTCAATATGACTGGCCTGTTGGTGTAGTGGTTAGTGGCCCTGACTGCTAAGCCAGAAGTCGTGGGTTTGATTCCCACCCAGGACAAGTAATTGAGTGATGAGCACGATAATTTGTTCTGTGTCTGGGTTTAATTTATCTATAATATGTATGTATTTAGAAATATATAAGTACGTATATCAGCAGTCTGGTTACCATAGTACAGGTTCTGCCTAGTTTGGGATCAGACGGCCGTGTGTGAGATGTGTGAAGTTATTATAAAAAAAAAATAAAGTACTTATTGTGTGCACAATTCATATGGTAAAATAAAAAAATTATAGCGCCTACTATAGGCGTTATAAATTTTCTTAATAGCGAAAACCCTTATTCAAAACTTCGTTGACGCGACACGTCGTTTTAAGTTTTCACTTTTGTCGGCAGTCCCATGACTGTCTACTTTTTTAATTTGTCACTTTTTCAGTTTGTTTGGTTGCGATAAAAGTGATTAATTTCTTACTTTTTCCATGACTTACATGCCGATGTTACATACATCGGTAATTTGATTAGGGTCCATAAAAATGGTTAACCTTAGTTTAGTTCGTTTTAATTTAGAAAAATGTCACAAAAGAAGATAGAAGGTATACAAATTTTGTAATTATGGCAGAAATTGACAACATTCTCCCAGCACCAAAAGCACCTCTTACTTATTCGGAGAGAGGTCGTAAAATACTTGCGGTGGCTTCTTACTGTCGATCTTTTGCGGATTATTTTTTTGTTTGAACAAAATTTCAACGTGCAAAAGGTATAAAAAAATATAATATTTACGAAAATATTATGTCCATCATTGAAAAATTCTTGCATCAAATAGTTATCTTTTTAACACGATTCTTTAAAAAAAATTCAATTCATCACACTTACCGTAACATACGCATAAAAAAGAACAGCGGGGCATTCTTACATATGATAAGAAAAAAATCGATTTTTCCACAAAAATCGATTATTTGTAGGAAAAATCGATGTTTCTCTAATCGATTGTTATTGATCAGAGAAAAATCGATTATTTGTTAATCGATTTTTTTCCCTCAATGTCACATCCCTATTCCCACTTGGAGGAACGCTCCAAGTCTGTTTAATGGACAAAAAACGTTTATTACAATAGCATGGTGATATACTCTCCGAGGATCTTAACATCGAGATCTACCAATGATCTATATTCTACAACGCCATCTTTTGTTACATTATGGTACCATAATCCTACCAATCGTGATCTAACAGATCACGCGTAACATGTTCCACATGTTCCATTGATGTTAGTGTTCATAGCTTATATGACAATAATATACTTAACAACAAATTAATGACTTTTAGATTTTTTATGTAGTATAACTACATAAAAAAAGAAATTGTGGTTGGAAATTTGATTGTAACGTACATTAACGTAAAATTTTATGTTTTTTTTTTATAGGTACCTGTAGAATTAAGTTTGTCTTTCGGAAAAAACGTGTAAAAATGTTCGAGGATTATTATTATTGATTCTCGAGATGGACGAACTATCTACTACTACATACAAGTTTATTTGCTTACGGAACACTCGGTGGGCGATTCAGAGTTTTTTAATATTTTTAGAGAGAGATTGTAGATTAGATTTTGACGTGGTAGAACTTGGTTTTAACCATAAACTTAATATACTAACGTAATTTCAACTCTAACGTAGTGTTTTTATAAGTACTCTTTGGTTTTAACGTTTATTTCTGATTTTTGCGTTGCTATGGCAACCGTACCTAAATAACAAATAAAGATTCGGCAAGCGGAGAATAGGCTATTGAAATTTATTAAACTTCTGACATGTTATTAAATAAAATAACCATTAAGGAATTATCACCTATATGAAATATTATTAAAGACAATGGACAACGATGTTTCAAATTATTCAGTTGTTGGACGTATTGGCGAAGGAGCCCATGGGTTGGTGTTCAAAGCAAAGCATGTTCCTACGGGCCGTGAAGTGGCTTTGAAGAAAATTCTTATCAAAAATCTCGAGGACGGAATTCCAGTTAATGTCATGAGGGAGATAAAGGCTTTGCAGCTGTTAAGGTGTAAATATGTAAGTTTCCTAGCACCGTTTTGGTGTAAAGTGCCACATCGTTTTGCAATAGGTACCTTAACGCCTAGTCACACCGTTTCGTATCCTAGAACCCTGAATGGCAACTCTATGAATTTCCAAAGCATGCAGCACCTTGAATCGTTCGGAGGCGGTGGACACAGTCTGACACAGTGCTGTGCTCCATCAAACCAAACTGTAATCCGGCAACTGACCGTAAAGGGGCTGCGAGGGAGGAAATCTATGCAAATAAACGCAAATGTGACCGGACTTGATTATGGCGCATAGGGTTCTCACTCTTCCGGTATGATGGCCAAGTGGACGCCCACTTGGCCATCTTCAGTGACGTTGTAAACCGTTTTTCTCGGTCATCTCGGTAATTTCAGTCTATTCGGCTCCGCTGTATTCAGTTCGTATAGTACCTACTTGTCGGGTTGAACCCAGGGACGTGTAACCTTGAAACGAAAGGAAAAAAGGCCGTAAAAAAACACTGTGCTTATGGTGAAGTTTATACTACTACAATACCTAATATGAACTCAGAAACAGCGAATCATACTCTTTTTTACAGGTTATAAAACTTTATGACATGTTCCCTCGCGGCATGAGTTTAGTCCTCGTCCTCGAATATATGTGTTCTGGACTGTGGGACATCTTACACCACAACCAACAAGAGTTGACGCTGCCCAGAGTGAAGACATATGTTCAAATGCTCCTTAAAGGCACTCGGTACATGCACGCACATTATGTTATGCATAGGGTAAGTCACGCCAGGATTATGTCAATAAGTAAATAGATTCATACTTCTTCAACGCTAGCTCTATAAGCGTTATTGTTTTGACATATAAGCTGCGTGCTAGCTTAATGATATAATTTGATGGTTTTTTTTATATTATACTTAGGCGGCAAACGAGCAGACGGGTCACCTGATGGTAAGTGACTACCTTCGCCAATGAACACCTGCAAGTCAAGAGTCATAAGTGCGTTGCCGGTCTTTGAAATGGGAGTACGCTCTATTTATAGAACGTAGCTTTTTTCTCCTCACGTCACCTATTTTCTATGCGCTATGAAAGAAAAGCGTCGCTTTATCGATACTGTAAACTGTTCAGTCTGAATGCTGGACGCTAGGTTTGGGTTACGATTGTCTAAACTTTTTTACAAAAAAAAAGTGAGGAGACCTTGGCACATGACATGACAACTCAAATAATTTTTCTTTAAGGATTTGAAACCGGCAAACTTACTAGTCAATCATGAAGGTATACTGAAGATAGCTGACTTAGGTCTCGCTCGTCTTTACTGGCCCGATGGCGGTAGACCGTATTCACACCAAGTTGCTACAAGGTACAAAGTAATAGTCAGTTAATAGAGAGATATCTCACATTAAATTAGTTATGTATTTGAATTCAGTAGACAATTTTTAGACATTTCCTTTGAACCCCATTAAAACTCTCCCGCTCTTTACGTCATATTACAAACCGAACGCACGTAAACCGAATTGTTTCGATTGTTTAATGTAGCTTCATCTATTATAATATTTTTGTTAATCATGACAGTACTTATCTAACGTAATTAACCCAAACTTTTTTCAGATGGTATCGAGCTCCTGAGTTGCTATATGGGGCAAGATATTATTCAGAGAAAGTAGATTTGTGGGCAGTAGGGTGTATCATAGCGGAATTGATCACGAAGCAACCTTTATTTTCTGTTAGTATACCTACCTGTATCGTGACTAACTAGGGGCCAAGCAGAAATTACGTCACATGTTAAGGTGGGAATAAACGAAAAACTATTCTAAAAAATGTGACCACCTCAGACAACGACGAGGGAGGAGTAAAAAATCATGAAATTTGTGTGACGTAATTTATGGATGGCCCCCTACCTACTCTCTGTTTGCTAGGAATTTCATCACTATTTATTAATAATAAATTTTTTTAACTAATTTTTATTTTCAGACTTAGGTCCATTTTGTTACTAACTTAACTTTAGAGATTGTTTTCGGTTATAAAGACATTGTTGTTGTGGTATTTGTCCGCTTTTCTTCGCTGCTTTTAACTTGGCCTGAACTAGTTGTAAGCTTGCCCGATCGTTTGGTACCTACGAAGGTTCCAACGCGATATTTCGCTTCACCATTAAAACAAGTTACATTTTTTGTGGGAGAGCCATGCTTGGGCACGTTTGGGCCGGCTCGACCGCAGTGATAGCCCGTCTGCTCGTTTGCCCTATCCCATAAAAAAACGATTAATTTCTATTACACAAACACTTTGAAATATATAAGTATGTTTTTCAGCAGTCTGGTTACGATGTTTCGTCTTTCGACAACGTTTTCGTCTGGTTACGTACGTACGTTGGTACGGGCTCTGCCTAGTTTAGATTTAAAAAAAATGTTTATGATCAAACGGCTTGTGTCAGACGTGTCAAAGGTTATTATTATGACTTCGAAAAGTCGTGCTTGACCGAGGATTGATCTCAAACTATCGGCGTGCATATAATATCATGGTGCTATCTCAATGTATGTTTACAAACTTAATCTGCAATTTGAGGTATTCAATTTATAAAATAGTACCTAGGTGACCGAGCTTTGCTCGGTTCTTTTTTTACGTTTTCTAAAAATGAAACCTAGCTTGATCGATTTATCACCCCCGAAACCCCCTGCATACTAAATTTCATTAAAATCGTTGGAGCCGTTTCCTAGATATATTTATATACACAAGAATTGCTCGTTTAAAGGAATTAGATATGATTATTTAGATAGCAATTATATTATTTTAGGCTTTAATTGATTACTATTTCCCAGGGAGAATCAGACATTGAGCAGCTCGCAATAGTTCTTCAGCACCTAGGCACACCAACGGAAGAAACATGGCCTGGTCACTGTGATTTGCCAGACTTTCATAAAATTACTTTCCCGGTGTCGACGCCGACACCTTGGCCTGAACTGCTGCCAGGCGTGGAATCGGACGCTGTAAATTTAGTCAAGTCCTTCATATTATACGATGCTGGTAGAAGAATATCAGCTAAGGAGGTAATTCCATAACACACATACTACTTAAGTCTCTAAGTATATTAATTTACAGTTTATAATTGCCCAAAGTTCGTAATTAACTGAAGTAGGTACTCCAAAACGCAGCGCACTCAAGTTCGCCTCCCCCGTTCGTGCCCGGGCATCGTGATAAATCAATATACTTAGTCGTAAAATTCGCAATTTCGTAGTCGAGCGTGAAAATTAATAACAATAAATTTATAACTTCTTTATGTCGGGTTGCACATACCTACTGACGTCAATTCACTTACACAAGTATTTTAACTTCGTGTAAAGGGTTAACAAGAGTACCTACTAGTAAAGAACATTCTTTAAGCAATCTGGTACCATGGCAAAACTACGTCTGACTGAAAACTAGAGATGCCTAATGTGAATCGATATTTAAAAAAAGTCGATTTTTGCAATACGATTTTAACCTAGTTCGGATCGTAATCTTTTAAATCAGACGAAAAAGTCGAATGACCAGTTTTAGACGTAAAATAGCCACTAGCAAAACTATTGTTATAGCTATGCTCTTAATTCTATACACTTCGTATAATGATAAGATCTATGATTAAATATAAAAGTCTTTAAAAAATCGATTCACATGAATTCCATTTAAATCGCAAATTGATTGTGATTCATTGATTCACTTCGCTTCAAAAAATCGATTACCCTGATTTTCCCATGGATGGCTTCGGATTTTCGATACCGTTTCAGTTAAAAATCACTGTAGCAAATTATAGTAGATACTTCAATAAGTTACAACCGATTTGGATGCTACCTAGTCTTACATACGACTACTTGAAATACCACTTTCTTACTAGGCATATTAATATTATTATTAGTTTATAAGTAAAAGACGTGTATCCCGTCACACTTTATAATAATAAACATTTAATTTCAGGCTTTGAAACACGAATGGTTTCAAAATCGGCCACCACCAGCTTCCTTGGAAAACATGCCAAAGCCAACGAATAAACTAAAATAATGTTGCAAGGATCAAATAAATTATACAAACGTTTTAAAATGTATTTAATCATTTAATTAAATTATAACTCAGTAATAATTACAATATCAAGTTGTACTTTACATCTTATGTACATTTGAGCCAATTCAGTGAACGCACGGAAATATCTTAAAAATTACTGCTGAATAATATACTAAAGACAGATAGTTAAAATAATTAGTAAAACCACCTTTGTCTGGCCTCACGTACATATTAATGTGAAAGACATTCAGATTGCTTAGATTTTTATTGCGATATTGTCTTTAACCTCTACAAAGCCCTATGACAAATAACATTATCGATTGCTTATTCAACCACAAGGCATGCTTCTGAAGTACATAAGTAAACCACCTTACCAACCCTCTATATTGGAAATATTAACTTTAAAACTATTCATACTTTTTGGAATCATTCGGAGAAACCTAGTTCCATTAATAAATAAACTCTATTTTAAATATTATAAAATGCAGATAAACAATTACATTAGAGAGATCATATTATATATCGTTCCATCCATACTTTTTAAAACAGAAGAGGTTAATAATACCTTTACACTATGTCTTGATAACCTATATTAATGACGAAGACCCAACAGCCTCACTCCACAGTGAAATATAATTTAGTTGAAAAACTTTAAAAACTAGCACAGCCATTGTTACAACTAATAGAAAGTTAAGTAACATTGGACTTCGATGTACATTTAGTAAATCTATAAACCACTTTAGTCTGTATTTTTCTTATTTGACTTAAGCCATGAGCACTATTGCTCCTTCTAGTGAGCTGCAGACACTATTCTAATTCAAGTCGCCCGAATACAAGCAAGGCAGAAACTAACGTGTTTAAGCTAATGTTACTAGAAACTCAAGTCTGAAGCAAGGCATATCCTTGTAGACTATCTACTCAATTATGCAAGACTTAATATGCTCAAATAAGTTCGAAGAGAGAAGTCAAGGCAAGTCGAGGCCTAATCATTTGCTAAGGTCTCGCAACTTACAGAGAACTGAAGTCTTAAAAAAAAAAGACTTAAAGTCAGGTTAATTTCAAAGAACAACATTAGTAGTTTATCGCTATGTGAGCTAAGGTAATTACTATTATATCATATTTATTAAATTTTTCCATGAACCAGAAAACCTCAAATTTACTATGGTATTATAGCTAAAAACTAATTTTGTATTGGCCCGGAAAACTTGAGTCGTTTGTAACAATAGCTGTAACGTATATTTTGCTTAAAATGATGGTTACTACACAAGCATATGTTTTACCCAACGTATTACGTCCTGGATACCAGTCAGTTAAAAGTTGCGGTGTTTACATGAGAAAATAACGGTTGAAAAAGTAATATGCATAGAAGGAGCGCTACAAATTTTACAGTGGTCGTAATATGCCAATACCTACATTTTTATTTATTTGCATACCACGAATGGTAACTAGGTGCACGTCAGTACATTACAGTTCAAACATGATTTGAACATACTTTAGCAGATATTACTTACCCACGGTTATATAAAGTGACTTTATAAAGTCGATCTTAAATTAAATTCAAAGAAATCTAAAACATGGTTTTTAAATTAAAAAATATTTTAAATAGTACAATTTCTACTTAACTCTCCCCCTTTCTGCTAAACTAATTCCATTTATTTTTAGTAAATTATTTATTATAAATCAAAATTTGTGTAGCATAATATTTTTACTAATTCAAAATATTGCTAAAACAATGAAGTCTTGAATTGTGGCTATTATTATACTATATTATAAAAACATTAGGTATGTCTAACCGAAACTTTAAAAAGAAATAAACTACTACCTAATACTACTTTGGTTCAGTGCCATGAGGAACCATCAGGTACTTCGCCTGCGTAGTTTAAATATGGAATACTAATTCGTATTGTGCAGTAAACATAAAAAATTTAGCTACTATAATATATGTAGGATTTATCTAACATCGTACGGAGCCTTCGGATCCCTACACACTTTTAGTTGCTATGGCAACATAAATACACACCGTATACATACTGAGACAAAGATAGACAAACTATCTGCATTAAGACACATACAATCATAAATTACGTACCTTTTAAAGGGTGTGATATCCTCTGCCCTATTTATTTACTAAGCAAAATTAGCAGAAACATTTCTGCAGACATGATTTACTTTCTTATATACAAATGTAAAGATAGTTGACAATCTTTAACACTTGGCTGTTTTCACTACGTTCCATGTAAACTACAAGCAAAAATATCTATAAAACAAATGAAACATATCCTTTACAAGTTTCATGTCTCGATTAAAATTATATATATCATATTGTCTGTGCCTTTTAAAGAGGCTAAGATTAGTCTACATGACCCTATAACGTTCGTAATGGCCCGCGTACCATCCGGGTAACTGGGTCTTGGTGCTAAGGTTGGGTTCTAACTCCACTGCACGCACTCAATGATAAATAGCTACATATACTTTCACTAGCGCTGCATTTTTAAGCGATAAAGCGCAGTGGAATCCAACCCTTAGTGAAATAATTCGAACGGATTGTCAACTACTTACGAAATCTTTGCCTTAATCATTGTGACATTAAATCACTCGAGATTTCCTAATATTCTTTCAGCGTAAGCTTTATTACTGTTTTGATTACACCTAGATTTTGGCTATCAAAATAACTATGTCAGATGCTCAACATACTAATTAGCAAAAAATAAATAAAATGTATGTATTATGTAATATTTTTGGGAGGAAGTTTTGTAAGCACGTTACACTTCAGATGCTTTGCGGATAAGATTGGCGCAAGTTGATTTATTTTATTAACGCCATCTGTGGATTCTGCGCGATACTACTGTAACTTTAATATTGGTTGTACACTAATTAGCCGTATATTAGTTCAGGCAACTTTCACAGATGGCGCAATTTTAATTTACTATATTTTGATACGATTTATTCAATTAATTAAATATTATTATTATTTATATATTATTATAGCGAAAGGAACTTCATTCTAACCGGGTGTCCCAAAGACACCTATGTGTTTTTATTTTTGTAATAAAACCGAACCGACTGATGACCAATCATAATATAGTGTTTTATAACCTTTGTGCGAAAGATAATGAACACAATATACTATGTAAACTTAATACCAACGTATCGGTAAATGACCTCGAAATATATGTCCACAGTGACATATCATACATGTGGCATACCCCTTGGGTATGTACTGCAATGTAATCAAGATTCCTCTGTAGACCTCTATGTAGGATTCCTCTTACAAGTATGTAATCTAGATTAAATGGTATTTTCTCATTATTTTAAAATAAAGACCACAATATTTAGGTTCACCCTTTAGACTACTGAGGTAAAAAAGAGGCTGTTTAAAAATGTGCATTGTGTTTTGGATTAGGTAGAACATATTTCCGTGCGAATTGGAAATCTAGAAAAGCACCTCCACCTGTGCCGATTCTATTGTACACTCGACTAAACTAAAACCTGACTTAATTTCTTCATATGAAATCAACCTAGTGTTCTTCGTAATAAGGTTTATTTGTTACTAGCATCTATTTCTCAGCGCCGCTAACAATAAAAATAAAACTTGTCAACGTATACTCAACTTTATTTCCATGCAGCGAGAGTCTTCATTTATTCAAACGCTGTATAATTGCCGTATTAAAACTTGTTCAAAACGAACAAGGATGACGTGTTTTTCTACACCTACGAAGACGCTTACTAAAAACACAGCAAGAGAGATGGCATTCAACGGATAGCGGCTCTTGCTACGTGGTATTAAAGTTTATTTAAGCGTATCAGACTTTAGTCAACAAATAAATTGCTTATTTCGATAGCGACATATGTTACCTACTTGTTTCAATTTGAATTAAGACCTTGTTTTTAAGTGTACAAGGTTTACTTCTTATATTAAGAAAATTTAGTGAATTTTAATTTAGCGAGTGAAGTAACAGAATTAGGGCCAATGACCACTTTCCTAAAATGACTACCCTTAATTCCGAAAATGACTACTTTCCTGAGATATCCACCTTTACAGCACAAGTTCTTTTCAAGTAAAGTGTTGAAGTTTCTACTGGTAACTAGGATTGCAAGAGCTCCATCGAAATCAGAAGTGACTTTTTTTTACTGGCTGTAAATTTTAATCAAAAAGTTGAATTTGAACTGAAATTCAACATTTTGATTAAAATTTTAGTTCAGTTGCTAACTAACACGTATTGGCATAGAGTCTATGGAAGATAAACAATGTAGGGATTTACTATGTCATGCATCAGTCCAATTAAGTTTACAAATGTGGATCATTGAGTGTCGTCAGAGAAATATCTTCTCCGAAAGCACTCATTAAACTTATTTACAATTGCTTCCACATCAATGCTCTATAAGAGCAATCTTACAAATGAGGTTAACTTCGTGCAAATCATATATTGACTTATATGTCAATAATTTATCTAAGGAAAGATTATTTTAACGAAAACATAGTAAGCACCTAAAGACCTGCATTTACTTGGAATTTTATTTTAATTTAATAAAAACCTTTTGAATACTAATGGCTGGTAAGGGGCCATCCATAAATTGCGTCATACGATTTTCATGATTTTTGTACCTCCCCCCGTCCTTGCCACAGGTGGTCACATTTGTGGGACCCTAAAATGTGAGACTGTGAGACTGTGAGACTCCTCCCTGGTGAGACGTCACATACTTTTCAGTTTTATACCCAGAACTGAAAAGAGCAATTATATATTTTTTTTTTAATAAAAGTCTAGCAACATGTTTAGTCTTTAGTTTACAGGTAATGTTTTGTGTTTAATACTTCAGATTTCGACATGTGACGTCACCTCTTGTCACAAAATGTCACACTTCGTCGACCGCCCCCCCCCCCCCCCCCACCCCTCCTTAATGTGTGACGTAATTTATAGATGGCCCGTAGGGGCAATTTGAAGAAATATGTGGCGGCAATTTTGATCGATGTATTGCAAGATCAGATCCTAATACAAATACGTTAACAAAAATACTAGGACAGTATAACCAACAGTAATAATAGTGTTTCAAAACCACTGACCACGGGGCTGTGACTTAAAGAGTCATTTGTATAGTATTCGCACTATAGTCGGTCTCTCCCCACTGTCACTGCAAACGATGATGAGTCTTTACGGTTTTTAAAAGTGTGATGAATTTAAATCAAAGTGACTATCGTTACAATAATTCTGTATTTTAAACAGTTACTAGCTCACTATTATTCTTCAAATGACCTCGCTATACACCTAGGGGACTTCAATAGACAATAGTTACACCTGAGCAAATAATCATTTTCAGACTATTATTGAAGACATTGGTATTCGAAAGGTTAAATATAATACTTACACAAACTATTAACAAATACTATAAAGATAAAATTTTAAAACAATCATAGTTTTAAATACTATAGAAAACATTTAAGAAGTCCTGTTTCACAACCGTAGGGACAATAGTTATTAAAATTTTATATAATTTATTTGTACCATAAGAGATGTCATACGCAACGCGCTGTCAAATATATTCACTTATTGCATCAATTTACTGGAAACGTAGTGACTGTCACTATAGATGGGTAATCACCCGGATTAAAACCCACGACTGGGTAAAAACCCGGGTGATTACCCATCTCTAACTGTAACCTAATGCCGATGGACTTACGATCTGGAAGTTACGGGTTTCAACCCTCCCAGTACGCTAACATAATGAAATATTGGTTGGGGAACAATACTAGTGAGTTGTGACATTACTAGATTTTTTTTTTATTTAAAAAGAAAATTCCTACTACAGACTAAGAGTCATGTTTCGGCACGTATGGGCCAGCTTGACCGGAGTGATACCATGGCCTTACAGGAAACCGGCAGGGAAATTGTGTTTCGTCAAGTGAGTGAGGTTCTCCTACTCCCACCTTCTTTAGAAACTATATTTTCTATATACAAGTGCAAGCACCACCATCGTGGAGTACACGGGAAGTGTAGGAAATGAAAACAAAAACCAGTTCTCTCCAAAACCAACATCTAAGTATTTCCAGTATTTAATCCCCAACCAAATACCTCCAATACTTAGTGGGCTCAACCATCTCTACCTCCTTTAGCTGCAATAAATAACTAAATGGAAGCTAAAAATCTACAATTCCAGTAGATGAAAGAAATGTATGTGACAGCGCGCCATTGTCCCCGTGAGGCGACGGTTATAAAACAGGGTGGTGTTCTAGTTACGTATCCAGCCGGCGGAGTGCAGGTAGTGGCGCACGGCCACGTCCACGTCGCAGTCCGGGGTCGGCGCGCGCCGCAGCAGCACGCCCTTCATCGTCACGTACTGAGCGGCCGGCAGGGACAGCGCCGCACACAACTGTACAAACAACCTTGTTAATGAATATTCAATAGACTTATCGGGTACAATATTGTGAAATAAAGCAACTGTAAACGAATTGAGCCCCGATGCCCCCCGTGCAAATATTAGTATATTTGTACCTATAGGTCTATTTGCATTGGTCTGAGCGTTTCTATGTAAAACATTGAGACCCCTCCGTGCCTCGGAGAGCCACGTTAACCCGTCGGTCCCGGTTGCCATAGGAACATCTGTAGCAATCGTTACGAGTAGTTGGAGGCCTAAAAGGTCCGACAACCTGGTCTAACTACGGAACTTCGATATCGCCTAGTACTTGGATTGTGGAGGTCTGATGGCAGTCGCTTTACGTAAAATATCGAAGTTTCGGCCGTATCGTAGTTAAGACTGAAAGCCGACTCCAACTTAGTTAGAAAAAGGCTCGGAGGATGATGAAAAGTTAATAACTACCTGTATCTCATTATTGGTCAGTAGATGCCTCGAGCATGCGCCGCTGTTGTTGCATGAGCTCTTTTTGGAGCATCCACATGCGGTATTTCCGTCCCGTGTGCACCTTGGGCTGGTGGAACTTGAGCCGCCGTCGCCTTCTCTGTATAAAATAAATTTACGGTAAATATAATTCAGTAAGATAAGTCCAGGCGGAGAGGGGTGCGGGGCGGCTGATAAAGATATCAGCCCTAACCCTAATCCAGGAAGTCTAAAAAAGATCTTTAGAGTCTGCTGTAACACTTTTCTTTTAAACAGCTCTCAATCGAAGAACCAGATGAACGTATCTACATTTTCTTAATTTTACAGGAGAGCAAAAATACTCCGAGAAGTTGCTTAGCTTCTTCATTATTTTGGAGTTTGTGAGATATTGCATTTACAATTACGTGGTTTTTGCATTTCTTAGAGGAGCACTTTGTGATCCGTATTATAAAAAAAAACATTTTTGACTTTATTGTAGATACATTCATCTGGTTCTTATACCGCGTATTAGCCTGAGAAAATTTCACACATGGCTTAGTTTTATAGAGTTAAGTTAAGACATATTGAAGAGAGGTACAATGCTTGCCATAATGCGAAGCAACTCTACCATACGACAGACCGTGTTCAAAAATAATTAACATTACTAGTTTAGTGTAATATTTCTGTTAGTAAGTATAATCACCAGAGTTCTATTAGGTCGGTAGAGTCTAAATGAACAATTATGTAGCGTTGTGAGTGTTTATAGACCCTATAGATCGCGTACAGTCAGAAGTAATGATGACTTGTTTACAAATTCAATCTTAAAACAAGTATAAATAAAAAATCCCTTCCACAAAAAAAGAAAGGAGCTGATGATCTTCGAACAGTCTTCAAAAGGATTTTTTAATTATAGCTAAGAACAGTCTCAATCAAGTCTCCTATCAAACAAAAGAAATTAAATCCAAATCGATCCATCTATTTAGGAGCCATGATGCCACAGACAGATACACATGTTACACTTATTACACTCCTCCTTTTTGCGTCGGGGGTTAACAAAAGATTTATAAATGCAGAATGATCTATATCTATAGTCTCATAGGAATACCATAAAAGGGAAAATGTTTCATAACTTCAAGAGTTAAACTAATTTTCCACGATTTTTGATGATTACATGAGTACTACACTAGAATGTTTTTTTCTGAAACAGTTTGTCAAATTTGAGATTACCATGCGGTCTACAACAAGTGGGACAACACTAATAGTATTCGGTCACTCTAAGTCTGTAGTATATGATCACAGCACTTTTTATCACATCTGTGTTAAAAACTGATAATACAAAAAAAAAACAAACCTTTTTCTTAGCTGCTGCATGTTGCTCAGCGTTTGTTCTTTTATCTGGTTGGTTTCCAGGCACCCACTGCTGCCCTGGCGAATACAATCGTTATACGGGATCAAACCCAAAACCACACGACGCAGTCATCACAAATTAGTTAGTACGCACACCAATATTACGACACTTAATACATGCAGTATGACTACGTCATATATGATCACAATAATGAGCCAAATCGTACTGTCGATGTTCATCGCTGCTGTTCCGATGGCCCTGCGGTCAGGAGGTGAAAGAAAATCAACATTTACAGAACATAGTTGAATTGGTATAAATCCTGCAAGCCATTGTCTATTAATTTCAAAGGACCCTTGGTAGAATAACTAATTGCTAAAAGAATGTTCATTAACTTAGTAAAAGATGTTATCATTTTCGGTCAATTTTGTTGTCGTCTTGTAGTCACACTAATTATACATTTAAGTTATAAATTAGACTCAAAATAGCACTTTACCTAAATTTATTTTTACTAAAAAAGACGATATAACAGAGCACCATTTAGCAGCTGATCACTTAAATGGATAAAAATGCATGATTCAAATTTACCCAAAATAGTACGATATTATACTAGGTTTGAACATGAGTTGCTGCCAAGATCAGGAAAGCCTAGTGTAGCATTTATAGAAAATTTTAGACCGCTTCTATTTTCTTTTTTACTCTTATTGTTTCTTCAATAGATTGCTTGGGCTCTTGTACACTTTTTAAATGTATGTGTATAAACACTACTGAAACTTTCTTGTATGATGAGCGAGGTCTAAAAAAGTAGACAATATAGATGTAAAATATGACTCATTAATATGATCACAGTAAAAATATCTGTTTGTAAACATCATATTGTCTATTACTTTACTTCGAGAATTATAAGAACAAGTAAAATTACAGATAGTTCCAAACAGATATATATTTATGTAGTGTTACTGCATAGTCATGCAAGCCATGGGTCTACACACTACTCGAAACCACGCTCTAAGCATAAGCATGAATTCATAAAGCATGAACTTTCGATGCCATGCAGGAATTTTCATGAAAGTGAGATTGAAATATATAAATTCTATTAAAATAAATTGAAAAGTTTTTAAGAACGAAAATGGTGCCGATTCTATTATACACTCGACTAAACTAAAACCTGACTTAATTTCTTCATATGAAATCAACCTAGTGTTCTTCGTAATAAGGTCTATTTGTTACTAGCATCTATTTCTCAGCGCCGCTAAATTTCACTAAAACCTGTCAACGTATACTCAACTTTATTTCCATGCAACGAGAGTCTTCATTTATTTAAACGCTGTATAATTGCTGTATAAAAACTTGTTCAAAACGAACAAGGATGACGTGTTTTTAATCTACACCTACGAAGACGCTTACTAAAAACACAGAGCAAAAGAGATGGCATTCAACGGATAGCGGCTCTCGCTACGTGGTATTAAAGTTTATTTAAGCGTATCAGACTTTAGTCGACAAATAAATTGCTTATTTCGATAGCCACATATGTTACCTACTTGTTTCAATTTGAAATAAGACCTTGTTGTAAGTGTACAAGGTTTACTTCTTATATGAAGAATATTTAGTGAATTTTAATTTAGCGAGTGAAGTAACAATTGGTGCCAATAGCCCACCTAACCTCTTAAGATAATAATTATAACGAAAGAAAAATTAAAACCGGCTAGTAATGATTAGTTGCTAGAACAAAAATGTATGTGATTTTGGTAATTTTGATTAATGTAATGAAAAGGCTAATGAAAACATCCCACATAACGCCAAAATATTACCGTCACTTTTTTGAAAGTTAAAATGTTTAGTAACATCTATTTTCTTATTTGAATTTTGTCTGCATTTTCTGTTTATCTGAAAGTACCTAATATATCACAAAGGTTTAAAAAAAACGTACAGTTCTTGAACTTGAATCAAAATTATTCAAATATATGTAAAGAATAGAACAATGTGTTGGCAAAGGGCACCATAACACAACTAGTGTTTTAAATGTTTAGGCACCATGCTAATTGGATAAAAAAAAATATGTCGGTTCTGTTTACACTACGTTAAACTAAGTAAAAAACGAAGAACTAAGTAATTGTTTGTAGCAATATACTGCAATAGCAGTATTGAAATTATGTTATTACATAGTACTAATAATATTATGTTGTCAGTAATTTTTTTTTAATTTCGGATAAATTAAGTATTGTAGTAGTAATGTATTGTAATACTGGAATTCATTACATACACAGATGACTCGGTGTCTCTTAGTTTCTATATATTCGTAGTCGTGTTATAACTTGACAACGATTGACCCGTTTGTTTGTGGGTAACAGAAGTGACGGTACAGGTAGTATATGTTTGGCGTCAGCAGAGAGCGCTGGAGGTGGCGAAGCGGGCAGTACCAGGAGGCGTGTTCTCACGTCGACGTGTGCGGCGGGGTGCCGCCGGAGCGCCGCGTGCTGGTCGTAGTGCGCGCACTCCTCCAGGCGCGTGACGCCCGCCAGCCGGTAGCGGTGCAACTCGGCCAGGCGCACGCGCAGCTCGCGCTCGCGCCACAGCCCCGCCACCACGCCGGCCTGCTCGCTGCGCCCGTAGAACTGAGACGTCCAGCGGAGGCGCTCCGTGAATTCCCTACGAATAAGATTCAAGTTTATAACTGTAATATTACTTAAGTAAATCAATATTTTATAGATAAGATTACATTAGATAACAATCTGAGTGGTAGAGAGGTGACCCCACTGAATAGAGATTTTTTTGTTGTTACCCCTCAATTCACAAATACAATGAATATCTGAAACTGGTTAAATAAGCATTTGTCAGATGACCTAAAACAATACGAATATGGAATACTATTTAGTTTGCATTTTTTATTTCTTTAGTAAGCAATATACAGAGTTTATTGATTTAAATGTGAAATGCAGCAAGCTGCTGTCTGACAACAATGCATACGTACACAACACAGTAAATTTAATATATTGCGAGTTTCTTATTATTATTATTACTATTTTATCACTCGAAGTGTTCCATTGATTTTGAAAATATATTAATTGATATAACTTGTATCTCAGCACCAAAATAAACGGATTTTCTTTCTTTTTCTTTCTTCTTTCTTTCAAAATAGTAAAATAATAAATAGAGTAGAGTAGGTTTGTGAACTAGACATTAAATGTAAATATAAATTGTAACCTACTTATAACATCATGTTTAATTAAGTATAACATACGGATATCCGGCTCATATGCTGTCTGGAGTATCGAAATAACGTGCTCGTATAAGTGCGCCCCGGCCGGTGCGCGACACCCCACTAAATTAGCCCATAACTTCATATCTAAAGTGCGGAGTGGATCTGGGTAGATATTACTTAATTTTTACTTTCATTTATTTTTATTTAGTCACTTTCAATAACAAATCATACAATAAATTCATAACTGTAGTATTGTCAAAATCATTACATACTTCTTCTCTTTGGCAAGTTTTCCTAAGGTCTTCTGTTTGTTTCTTTGATTATTGAAGAACACAGATACAAGTTGGTAATCTCTCACTAGTCTCTTTCTTCTTGTTCTTTCGCGCAATCGTCGCGTGTAAATATCTACTTGTGATAACTTAAGGGCTGAAATAAAAGAGGACAATGTGTTAGAATACCTTAATTTTACATAGCGTTTTACAAGTTGTAATAACAGGACAAGTGTAGGTACTTTTATGCTGTGTCTTTAACACAACTTGTGCTGTGTTATTATAATAGTTTCTGTTTTATTGACAACATAGTTCAATATTTAGAAAATGTGTTTACTTTTCAGGACTGTTACAAAAGGTTTTTAGAATAACATTGTGATGAAGCATATTTAATATAGGACAAATAGATAATTAAAAGACACAGGTTGTGTAGACACACAACATTAACATAATTCATATAACTACTTCTGGATGCCTGCAGCCAAAAAGTAACAATATTGACGCAAAACTCTGTCTCAAGGTAAAGATAATAGAACCATAATTACATATTTTAAAACACAATATCTCACCGTCCGTCCTCACCGAGTTAAATATCTTCACAGATCTAATTTTCATGTCTGTTATTGTATGTGTATACATCCCAGTGACATTTAAGCATATAAAACATTACAGAGTGCAGATATAGCTTCTGACAAATGTTGGTAATAACACAAAAAATTGTTAATATGAGTGATATTTCGTAAATCATGTTATTTCTATTGAATTTGACAGTGACAGTAAATAATACAATTGTTACACTCACCAACATCTAACTCATCATCTTCAGGGTTTATTGATAATGTTGATATTAACTGTTCTGCTTCATGATCATGTTCCTGTTAATGAAAATGACAATTAATAACATAATTATGTTTGTTTATGTACCACATATTCATGGTCAAACAATGTTACTGGCATAGTGATTTGTTTCTGCTGAAGAGTAGGTTTGCTAGACATGGTTTGTAGGGGACACCTCTCGTGTTTCATTCTTACAGCTACTGGGAAACGTATAGTATTATCTGGGTGTAGTAGAAGCTGGCCAATATATAAATAAAAATCAATGTATGATTGTCCTCTATACATTTCTACCATTGATCACAACGAGATGACATTGATGAGAATGCCCACGAGGGTTTCTCTTCTCTAAAGTGGCAGTGTAATGCATGCTGGGTACAGCTACTAGTATATCTAAACTAATATAATAAAGAGGAAACATGTGTTTTTGTGTGTATGTTTGTAATGTTTTCACCCAAAAACTACTGGACCGATTGCGATGAAACTTGGTATGTAGATAGCACGAGACATGGATTAATGCATAGGCTACTATTTATCCCAACATTCTCACGGGATCGGGACTCGCTGCTAGTAATATAAAAAGTACTTGATGTCACTACCAATTATTCAAATTATATAACAGATGATCACTTCTATAACAACAGGATAATTTACCATAAAATTTTATCCCTATTGCATTTGAAAGGAATCCTATTTGTAGCATACTGCTAGTAAATAATATTTTTTTGTAATGGGATAGGGGGCAAACGAGCAGACGGGTCACCTGATGGTAAGCGTCTACTTATTCTAAGATGATATACTCACCCTTTCAAAATCATCTCTATTTGGCATATATCCGAGTTGTGAAGCTTCATCTGATGTGACAGCAAGATGAGGCAGACGAGATACGGCACTGGGTCCTAAAGGGCCTTCATCTCTATCTGCACAATGAAGAGATGGACGACTTGTGCTTTCCACGTTCCCCCATGTTGCTCTACCAATACTGCCTTCTAAATACCTATTAATGTATTCATCTTTGGCTTCTGAAAATCAAAACAGTGTGTGAAGTTGTAATACAGATTAATTTTCCAATAATTGTTTGAGGAACTGGAAAGTCAAGTGACTGAATAAAATTTATGGTTTCTTAAATGCAGTTGTAAGTAGAGCTAAATAAGCCTGATTAATAGCAAAATAACAATGCAGAAATCTTAACTTATTTTATGTTGAGAGAAACAGCAGAGAATCATTTCTACAATAAAGCCTATAATTGTATGAATTCTAACAGTATCTATTGCAATTTCTAAATAACAATAAGACAGATCTAAGCAGTCCATACCATCAGGTGTTCTAGTTTCTATATGTTTGGATATGTCTTCCCAATTTCCGAATCCAAACTGTTCTATGGCATCCAATAATCTTACTTCTTCATTTGCAGACCAACTACTACGGCCCAAAAATATTCCAAATGCTCCAGAGTCCTGGAAAGATTTGGTTTTAATAACAAAATCATTTTAAAATCACGGGACTAAGGAAAGCAATTTGTTTAAGATACTCACCATGTATTGATAGGAGTGGTCATTTTTATGTGATCCAATCTCTGCACCCAAAGAAAAACACTGCAATGATACAATTATGTGAACTACTCATATTGACAATTTAAAAATTTGCGCCAAAACTATAAACAAAAATGGCACCGAAGCTACTTTACCTGCAAACAAATATCAAAGTCTATACATTCCGCGCACTTCACGCGAACACCAGTAATTTCTTCTTGACAATAAGTACAATTATATTTTGCATATAAATCTGAAAATGACATGATGGTATATACTCTATAACAAACATGTATCACGAACGTTGGCAAGGCTCGCTGTGCTCTACTCACCAGCCATTTTTTAATGCCATGAACAATAAACAATGCAAGAGTTGCCACATAGAAAAAAGAAAAACGTTTCATTGTAACGATTATCGTATAAATGACAATGATTATACATTATTAAGCGATTAAGGACCTACCTATTAAGTTGAGTTTATTGAATAGGTATTAAATTTCAAAGTTTATCATTTCCTTTAAAGTATGTCATTAATGGAACACTGATTTGTGCATTTAAATGAAATATTTTAAATTAAATGTCATTAACTGTGTATTATTTACAACAGAGGAAAATTTAAAAATACGTCACTTAACCCGGAATCCCGAGGTTTGATATATATAATTGATATTATAATAATAATATAGCCTTTTATTCCGAACTGGTTGTACATAGTAATTCCACATTTATAAGATAAACTGTTATATAATGTCTCTCAGCTCGATGTGCCTTTTGGCATAGGCCTCCTCCAACTGCTTCCATTGAGATCGGTCATCTGCAACCCTAGTCCAGTATGGTCCCAGAGTCTGGCGGATGTCGTCTTCCCATCTTCTCGCTGGGCGACCACGTATTCTAAGTCCGTCTCTTGGATACCAAAGGGTTACTAACTTGCTCCATTTATTTGCCTTGCAACGTAGCATGTGGCCTGTCCAAGCCCATTTGAGGTGGTCAATCCGAGTAAGTATGTCAGCAATCTTTATTTTCTGTCTTATTTCTGTATTGCTAGTATTATTATAATATAAAATATAATAACTTCACACATAGCTCACATAGCACACAAGGCTGCCTGATCCCAGACTATAAAAAAAACTATAAATTTAAACGTTTTAATTAATTAATTAAGTTTTAATTAATTAATTAATTAAAAAAGAGATATTACATAATGGCAGTGGTATTAAAGGGCAATATTGAGGAACTATCTATTTTGCATAAATTTTAAAAGTCGTTATCGAGTTTGAACATTTTATTACATGCTGAGATATCTACTAGAAATTCTTCTGTATCTCGACCAAAGTTCATTTGTGTTCAAAGTTTGACATTCTTATAGAAGTTTTATTAATTGTAAATGTAAATTCTATGTCGGATACGACCAGATACGACTTCCAAGACCACAATTTCAACTTTTTATGAATAAAAGTACGGTACCAGTGATAATCAGTGTTTATATACTCTTTTGTACCTACTAGACGGCACATATTCGCAAAGAGCATAATTATAATATTTTGCTCAGAAAAGAAATAGCGTAATGGGATGGCAGGTAGACTGGTAGAAAATGCCTACGGCATTAAGTCCGCCATTGTACATTTTTTTTGTGCATAAAGTGTAAATAAATAAAAAAAAAATAGATATGTTACCAAAGAGTATACAAACACTATATTATGTTACTGTTTTTATTTAACCTAGTAACACTATCGTAAACGTCAAACTTACGATTGCTATCTTTCCCTGTTCATTATTTTGATAAAATTTCGTTTGATTTCGTGGTTTTTAGATCCCGAAAATTTATTCTGTGTTTAGAGAATTACGGTCTGTCGTGTTAAAAGCGTTACAGGCAGTTTTTTAGATAAACAGTTCACATGTGACGCGTTATGTGATGTGAACTGTGAACAGCACTTAGGTGTGCAATCTGCTTCCGATTAAAATATGAAATCCAGCAAGCGCAGACTTCAGGCTCTCACGGAAGGGTCCGATGGAATGCCTAACTACCTTAAAATGGAAGATTCTGAAACATCAATCCCACCTGTGTTTAGGTCTCGTTTACACGAGTTATTTTCGCAAATAGAAAAAGAGTTTGACCTTCTGTATACTGAAAATTTAAATCGTAAGTCAACATCACATGTACTTGAGATCCTTATTTACATTATGTGTTCATTAATTAATAAAAACGAAGAGAGAAACAAACACATTTCAACAATCTTATTATGTATATCTATAGAATCTAGGATAGCTTATATTTTGGTACAGTTGTAATTTATAGTATATGTAAAATGTACATAAATAAACTATTTCATGTCTAGTTTCTTGTGTTTACTTTGATAAATATAAATCATATTATTATTTCTCCCATCTGAACTTATATCATATATTTTAGTGCAAGAAAAAGTAGATATCCTGAGTGAGAAATTGGAACGAGAGAGTTATGTGGGAGATAAACAGAACTTAGATTATATTGAATTTGATGTCACTGGCAAGAACTCAAAAGTAAAGTGTAAGTATTCTTTGTTTATAAAATCATCAACAACAATGTATTTTATGTATATTATTTTTATCTTATCTATAGATATGAATTCTAGTGATTTGATTATGAAAGGTGAGTCTTTTGTGTACTTTTTCAATCAGTATGAATTAAATTCAAGTGCTTGATAAAAAATATAATTTTATGAAAAAATATACAGTAGCATTAATGGGCTGTGGTATATCTTGTCAGTTTTGACAAGTGGTTTAAACTCCTAAATAAGTATGCGAAAACTATGTAATCCTTATTTATGTGTGTTACATAATCCCATGTTTGGGTTTTTATCTAAAAGCAACAGATCATATGATATTGTACAATGTAAGTAAAATTTAAATCTCTTCTTTTACTTGCTTACTTACTTACTAGTATACATTTATTATGGTTAGTAAGTCCAAGTCAGTCTCTGTAAGTCCAATCTGTCTTCAGTGAAAATCTAATCTATTTTAGTTTAAATTTAAAATGGCAAAAAAAAAACTAGAGTTACTTCAGATGTTTGTTTGTCCTATTGTGTGTAATTTATTTTCTCAATTCTATACCGTAGTTGAGAAAAAAACAACTATATTGTACATTGATAAACAATTTATACTTGTGAAGTATATTTCTAAAAAAATCCATTTTTGTATCTCACTATAATGATGACATGAGAAATAATTATTATTTAACTGATGAAAATCCTTCAAGGTATTCTAGTTTTACCAGACCCGCATAGGTAGATTTCGTATTTTTTAATTTTTTTGAAAATCTGCCCCCCAGTCTCCCCCTTTGGGGAATATCCCCCATTCACAAACTTAACCTTCATTTTTGCCCTGTTGATTTTTCGTTCGAAAGCAAAAAAGTTTGAAAGCAAAAAATAATTGGGACCTCTATCTTACCAGTAAAATTGAGGTACATACATACATACATACATATATACATATAAACTTTTTAACTGGCAGTTGTTTTGGGGTCTAGGGATCATAACTAGACCTCCTGTGAAGAAATTTTTTGAAAACTCGACAACTGGTACAAAACCAATAGGTAGACTTTTCTTCGAAATCTACCTAAAAACAGTATTGTACTACATTTGAAATTGTCATGCCAACCAGTTTATTGTAATTTTTTTTTTTCTATGGCTGACTAGAATACTAAAATCAACTTGTAAGCCTCCTGTTAGATTCCTGTTTTTTTCAATTGTAATATCTTTTTTCATGTTGTCGCGATAGAAAAACCATAATAATGTTAATTAAAAGTCTTGAAAAGTTTTCTAGTATTAGTCATTTCCTCAAGTGGTAATACAAAGTGAATTTATCCTTGACAGTAACTCAAAGCAACTCACAAAAAGTGAAGGCCAGCCACAAGCTTCGGGTTCAGACCAGCAAGATAGTGTCAAGCTTCAAGGCTCCCACTTACAACTGCCAGCTAGTGAGAGAGTTTACAGGACACAAAGATGGAATATGGGATGTTTCATCTGCCCGACCTGGACAAGCACTCATTGGGACAGCTTCTGCTGGTAATTATATTTACCTGTATTCTTCAGATATGCTTGTGTATATTAAAGAAATTAAAGTTCCTAATCTTCCTTTTTCAAAAGGCTTGAAAAATTAAAAAACAAACATTCTGATGTTTAAAAACTTTGTAAGATTCCCAAGCTGACATAATAAAACCTTCTATCATCAACCATTTCATGTGGGCTGCGTGCTTGTCATACAACATCATAAAAAGGTTTCCGAATTTATCCCGTTTTGCAGGATAAATTAGGTGGTTAAATAAATTACTAATATGGAATCACCTTACAATAGTCTAAATTGAAAAAAATCATAAATTTTGTAAAACTTCAGCTTCTGTAAATTTTCCCTATTTTTGCACCAGTTTTCATTGATGCAAAGCAGGTGGAACATGTAAAGTTATAGGTTTTGAATTGTACTTATTTTTTTATTTTGGATCTATTTACTCGGTTTTTGAGAAAATCCATAAAAACCAACTTAAAAATTTTCGAAGTTAGTTTTATTGGATTTTCTTAGTAACGGAATGAAAAAGTCTAAAGTAAAAATATGTACCATTTAAAATCTTTAACTTTAAACACCCCATTTTTTTTTTCGTGTGAAAACCCCCACAGCTTTTGAAATGAAAAACGAATGGCAAAACTACCTGTAAATTCAAACTGTGATAACTTAAACGGATAGTTTTCTTTCAAAAATTCTTATTGTAACTCCATGCTAGAGTCATGCCCTTTCAGTGATTGAAGTAAGTGTTTTATTTTCAAATACACCCTGTAGCATTTTTTTTTGTAAAGCCATTCATATTAAATATATCACTTATCATACTATACATAGACTTTAGAAAACACATCAGTATACTTACAATTAGACTGTGATTGTCTTAATTAATATTATGCACCTGCGGGAAGACAAGGGCCTAAATGCACTTTCATTAATTTTACAGGAGAACTATTTCATATTATTTTTTATGTTCAATGTTGTATAATTATGCTTATATGGCCTTGATGTGATTATTCTTTGTATAAAATAAGCCCTATACTCTTGTGATTGTATGCTTGTTCTTAACAGGAGTTAAATATCTGTTTTTGAATTTTTGACTAATGCCCTTGTCTTACCGAAGGTACCGAAGTAAAGATGTTTAAAAATTGTTTTTTTTGTAAAATAAGGCAAAATATCATACATACATAATAATTATATTGTTATTCAATAATATAGTGATATGTATTAGCTTTTGCCTGCTGCTTCGCTTGCGGTAACATGGGTTATGGAAATCAGTTCAGGTATGCCTCAGGAACTGTAGGTACTTGATTTTTGTATGAAGCATACCCATACATACCCCTGACAATGTGCGTAATATTATGATGGTTGATTAAGTAGTTATGGCATAAAAGCGTTACAAACAAACTCACATTCGCATTTATAATACTAGCTGTTAGCCACGACTTTGTTCGCGTAGAAATTTTGGTGAATTCTATCTCGAGGGAATCTCAATTTTTTCCGGGATAAAAAGTAACCCATGTGCTATTCCAGACTCCAGACTATAATCTGTCTCTATGCCGAATTTCATCCAGATCCGTGTAGCCGGTATTGTGTGAAAGAGTAAGAAACAAACAACCATCCATACCCACAAACTTTCGCTTTTATAATATTAGTTATGATATTTATATCCAAAATAATAGCATTTTTTTGTAGATTTTAATTTTATTTTTTTCTAGATCACACAGCCTGTGTGTGGAGCGTGGAATGGGGGAAGTGTCTCCTTCAATATACGGGCCACTCAGGCTCTGTTAACTCCATCAGGTTTCATCCTAGCAGGGATATAGCACTCACCAGCAGTGGAGACAACACTGCACATGTTTGGCAGGCTGCCGTCAACTGGGACTTACCCGTTAGTAAATAATTCTTTTTAGACCCATGGCCCTCCTGATTTTAAGCGTCCAACGAAACGAAGGTGTCATATTTTCGGTAAATAGATACGATGCTTATAAGTTACCGACGTAAAAAACAAGTTAACCTTCGTTTTATTAATAGTGATTAAAATTAACATAGTTATTTCGATATATTTTTTCAATTTAAATATAGTCACGGAATCGTTAATCAAGATATGTAAGGCCTGATCACCGTCTAAAAGTTACTTTTCTACAATGGTTTTAATGGAATGAAAGTACCCAAATGCCCTTTTCGGTACTTTAATGAGGATCGGTTAAGTAGTTAAGGCGAGAAACTAATAAACATACATACAAACTCACCCTCGCATTTACAATAATTGGTTTGGAGCCGACGTGAACCCACTCCTAAAACAAGCAATTAGCTTGTTTGGAGGGGTTAACAAGAATACCAGCAATGTGTGACCCACGTTTTTAGTAATATAAAAAAAAAGCATTACCTAACTCTAAACAGTAGTATTGTACTTGTATATTATAAGGATGTCCAAATCATTCTGACAAAACTTGTTCTTTAATCAAAGTGTTTGTATTTTTAGGGTTCCGTACCCAAAGGGTAAAGACGGAACCCTATTACTAAGACTCTACTGTCCGTCTGTCTGTCACCAGGCTGTATCTCATGATCCGTAATAGGTAGACAGTTGAAGTTTTCACAGAATGTGTATGTTTGTTGCCGCTATAACAAAAAATAATAACAATAAATTAAAGGGGGCTCCCCACTAGAGACGTATTTCTAGACGTGTCAATAGTAGAGAGACGTATTTTTTTTGGCTTATAGTATTAAATCTTGTATGATAGTGTGGAACCCTTCATGCGCGGGTCCGATTCGCACTTGACCGGTTTCTTTTATTTAAACCAACATGCAGCACAGACGGGAATGTGAAATTTTGGAATATTTAAAGTTCATATGTCGAAGAAGTGCAGAAAACTAATTTTTTTTCAAAACTATGTGGGTTATAATGTCAAAAATTATGGATTAAGCTATAGGGGTTCAGTATATATTTTGACCTGTCATGGCACAAAAGTCTATACAATAACAGTTCAAGTTATACTGGATAATATGATAGAAATAATTCGAAATAGGAATGTTTCGATTTATAATCAGAAGACAAATTTTATTTCACTATATTTCAAGAAACCATTTATTCTAGAGAGGTCAATCCTCAGAAGAAGAATTGGAAGGCGGAGGTGAAGAAAGCCTCGGAGAAGGCGGTGACAGACCCGAGGTCCTTCGTACTCCTCTCACTGAGCTCTTAGGTCACCAAGGAGTAGTAGTTGCTGCTGATTGGCTTACTGGAGGCGACCACGTGATAACCGCCTCTTGGGATAGAACTGCAAACTTGTATGATGTTGAGACCGGGGACTGCTTGCAAGTTCTAACAGGTATTGTGTATATGCTTTTGTTTGATTTGTGTTAGAATTTGTTTGATGTTCTAATTTGCATATCAACAGTGTAGTAAGTTATGTAGTAATTTAAAAAGTCAATAGCATAGTGTATGCTATCATAATATGAAATGCACATTAGTGAATAAAAACCCTCAATCCTTCCTTACTAACAGATTTTAACGAATCTTACAAGTAATTCTCTTTATCGGAAATCAAACAGAATACATAATAGTACTAATACAGAAGACCGACTCCGCAAAAATTATTTAAAATAATTAGCGGCTCTTGCTCTGACACAATTAAGTGCAATTCATGATTTGATGAAATTCATTAACATAAAATATATACAAGTAATTTCTTAACGACTATCAATACAAAACAAATAAAATTTAAGTGTCTGTTTGTATTGTCAAAATAATAGTTTTTTTTAAGCTCATACAGTTATGTGCACGATATCTATGCCTAAAAATCAGTTTTTAAAATTTTTGTCTGTCTGTTGGTCTATCTGTCTGTTTGCTCCGGGTAATCTCCGGAACGGGTTAATCGACTTTCACTGGCAGATAGCTGATGTAATAAGAAGTAACTTAGGCTACTTTTATTTAAGAAAAATAATTAGGGTTCCGCGCAAAAAATATAAATGTGCATAAGTTGTACATATAATTTTAAGTTTTTTATAGACTAAATAATATGTCTTTATAAAACAGTTCACATAATGTCATAATATCTTAATAATACTGTAAAAAAAGAAACTTGCGCAGTAGCAAATGCGTCATTACCAGTTTAAGTAGTCCTTGTTATTATAAGAGTTGTATGGTTAAAAAAAAATGTTTTCTGCTATAAGGTCATGACCACGAACTGACGCATGCGTCAGCCCACCACGCATCCCGATTGGTGGTGACGGCGTCACGTGACACCACCTTTCGTCTTTGGGACTTTCGCGAGCCGATACACTCCGTCTCCGTGTTCCAGGGGCACACTGAGTGAGTGTTGTATTTCATTAATCAGTATCCAAAGGCCACCTCGATGCTTGTTAATTTTTTGTGTATACTAAAGTTGTGATATTCTTAATTTTTTAGAGAAAGACTCCTATTAGTTAGCCGTTTCCGAGATACAGGAAATATACATATTTTATAAGAATTAGGTACTCGTTTAAAGTTATTATATTATTGTACGTTCAGTTTATGTTCATTCAACATTTGATAAGTTAACCATATAACCAAAAGAGAGATCTTAAGTTTTTTTAGGGTTTCGTACCTCCATAGAAAAAAACGGAACCCTTATAGGATCACTTTGTTGTCCGTCCGTCTGTCTGTCTGTCTGTCTGTCAAGACCCTTTTTCTTAGGAACGCGTGGAGGTATCAAGCTGGAATTTATATCAAACACTCGGGTCTACTGTCCCTTGGAGCTGTGAAAAAATCAAACTTCTAAGCCAACGCAATCAAAAGATACAGCTGCGTTTATGCCGCAAATTTCCGCAAATTTTCGACACTCGCAAGGGAATCAAAACCTACAGGATACTTTACGTGAACTCAGAATCTTGAAATTGGGTAGGAATTGGTCTTATAGAGGAAAAATTGCGTAAACCGTAAATTTTTAGTTACATGACCGGTTTTTTGTGTATATTACGCAATTTCTTTGCTGGTAAATTAAAAATCTCTGTGAAATAGGTAATTGAATATTTCTAATTTCTGTAGGTATTGTGTATGTTCCTGTAAGTTGAGTTGCTTGGCGTGAAACCTCCAGCCGCACCTTAGACAATGCTCTCTTTCTCTACGTGTCTCTTCGATTAGCAGAGATTACAATAAAGTGACCGCCATTTTAGATTTTGTGTAAATTTATTGAAATATGTTGATTATTGTTGAAGATATCTGCTACCCGTGCGAAGCCGGGGCGGGTTGCTAGGCTGAATACAAGTAATTAGCTTTGTCAACTCAAACTTAAATTCAGTAGTGTTTTAAGTAGGATTCGATCCCTCAGTCGTTTTATTGCTGCTGCTACTGTAGGTATTGTTAACATTTATAAAATGCTTTGATATTCTTCTTCAGGAGTGTAACATCAGCAGTGTTCACACGTGAAGATAAGGTTGTGTCCGGATCTGATGACCGTTCTGTAAAGGTAAGTTACCATGCATCACAATTTGATTCACATGCGGTCATATCATAAAAGGTCCTGTACAGTCCTAACTATTACAACGTTATGCGATTTCAAATAAATATAAAAAGTTCAGATTGATACTAATCCCGACATTAATGTCTTTTGCATAAGGCCTATAGGTCTGAATACTTCTACATATAGCTGAAACATACTACGAACTACGCAGTAACTAATAACCCTGCACCGCGCAATAAAGGTTGTCGCGCCGATTATTATAATATATAGAACTTCCCAACATCAACATCCAACATCGTAGGAGGTCCTCCCTTTCTGTGGGAGCGGCCATCTTCGACCTCAAGCTAAAAGGCGGTTAGATGACAACAAGTTAGTTGTATTCATATTAGTTAAGATATACGGTTTTAGTCACGTGTATATTTTGAGGATGCCCTACTAATTTCCGACCCAACGGGGCCCTTTATCAAGGGGGTATCACATGCATCAGTATGTACCACAGTGCCTGAGATAAAAGACTTCGCAACACACAACGCAATGGAAACGCAGGCGTCCACATCCCGGCGGTCGATACGACAAATGATTCTGTGGGACAGACGACAATCCAGTCTGGCACCTGCAACCGACGTGGCAGGACGCCTCACCCCTTGATAAAGGTCGTCGGGTCCGAAACTAGTCGGGCATCCCCGAAATATACACTTGAGTAAAACCGTATAACTTAACTAAGTTAGTTATAGCTTAGCCGCATTTTAGCTTAGTTTTCTATAAATTCATATTTCAAGTTTATTAAATAGGTGTTTGATAAGAAACTCAGTCAGCCATAATTCGGGTTGCTCTTTCAACTAATCTGCAAAAGCCATGAACATCTGATCACTATAACCATCTCTTATTTTAGAATATTCATATTATTTAAAATGATGTGTTTCTAGGTATGGGACGTTCGTAACATGCGTTCGGCACTCGCCACCATTAGATCTGATTCCTCAGTGAACCGTGTAGGAGTCAGCGGTAATGGCCTGATAGCAATCCCTCACGACAACCGGCAGGTCCGTATATTCGATCTGCAGGGGCAACGGCTTGCTCGTCTGCCCAGGTCCAGTCGACAGGTTAGTCCAGATTCGATCGAATTCATTTATTTTGTATGTATAGTAGATTAGTATAAAGTTGGCCCACAAAGAGAACTAATGAGAGGCGCCTGCACAAAGTTATAATGAGAATGTTGAGATAGATGTGAATGTTGAGGTGAGAAATTAGTATATTAGAGGATGCCTGAAGGTAGCACCACTGGATGAAAAGTTGAGGAGCAATAGGTTATCGTGGTATGGAGGGTTGAGCAAAATATGGAGAAGAGTTTTATGTATGGAAGTTGGCGGGTACAAGAGAAGAGCACTACCAAAGAGAAATGGATGGACAGTGTGAAACAAGATAAGGCTAACGAAAAATTTCGTATAAATTAATCCTACTAATATTATAAACGTGAAAGTTCGTGAGGATGTATGGAGGTGTGGATGTATGAATGTTTGTTTCTCTTTCACGCAAAAACTACTGAACGAATTGCGATGAAACTTGGTATCACATAGGCTACTTTTTATTCCGATATTATCTCCTGGCACAGGCATTCTACATGCTTAAAAGGAGTCTCCAACAATAAATGTATGAATGTATAGCTGTGCTTATGAAATAAAATTATCATTATTATTCTCTTTATTTACTTAATATACATATATTATTATTCTCTTTATTCAACATAAAACTTATTAATTACATTTTTAAATACGTACCTATAAAACAAAATATATATTTAAAAATATAAAAAATAATATACCACCGACATCGGGTACAGGGACCAAGACACCGGTGGTTAGGGCTCCAAAGACAGGAACCTCCTCACTATACGGGCCGTGTCGAGAAGAACTGCCTTCTGCATCAGTCCCTTGATCCAGCCGTCTAACGCGAGCCTCTTAAGGTGTTGGTCTAGGCTTTTGGCTATCAATCCATGAGCAGATACGACAATCGGAACAATGATCGCCGAATCGACATTCCACATATCCACAACCTCGTGAGACAAATCCAAATATTTGATTTGTTTTTCTTTTTCAACTTTCACGAGGTTATCGTCATGAGGAACAGCAATATCGATAATCATTGCACGGCGCTCTAATTGATCTATCACCACAATGTCAGGTTTATTGGCAACAATAGTTCTGTCAGTGATGATAGATCGATCCCAATACAATGTGGCACGACCATTTTCGAGAACTGGGTCGGGCACATACCTGTAATATGGCACCTCTGAATGCACAAGATTGTATCTAAGGGCAAGTTGTTGATGCACAATCCTGGCCACTTGGTTGTGTCTGTGCAAATATTCACCGTTGGCAAGACGAGAACAACCAAAAATAATATGCCTGATAGATTCACCGGGACGGTGGCATGCCCGACTGATGTCCACCGTACCATCTTTCACGATATATTTCCGATAGTTATTCGTCATAACAACTTCGTCCATAATTGCAAAGACAAAACCTTCGGTTTCTCCAAAAAGATCACCAAACCGTAGCCAAGATGTAGACGCTTTAAAGTCTATATCAGGACCATTTAGGGCCCGATAAAAACGACCATGAAGTTCTTTGCCCTTCCAATACCTTCCTGCGATCATTAGTACTAGGTACTACAGGCTTGCGCCAGTTCTCTTTAGCCAGAGCGAGCGGAGTGAGTCCGTGGTCCACTGCGACCACACTACGATGCACTCCCACGTCAGTATGAAGAAAATATTCTCTAAGGTTGTATATCTCGCGATTGTGTAGGGTCTTAATGTTTAAGAGTCCACGACCCCCAAACTTTCGCGGGATATACAACCTCATTACCGATGAACGTGGGTGGTGCATTCGGAATGCAGTCAGCAGTGTACGGACTCTTCTATCTAGAGCATCCAATTCGGTTTGAGTCCATCTAAGTATACCAAAGGAATACATCAGAACCGGCATGACCCAACCGTTGCAGGCACGCATTTTGTTACCCCCTGATAAAAGACTTTTAAGTACTTTTTTCAGGCGGCCAAAGAAGCGCTCCTGCAGCGCTTGTTTCATATGAGATTCAGGTATTCCCAATGACTGTGATATACCTAGATACTTGTAGCTTTCAGTGGCAGACAGAGATCTGAGTTTTGTTGAATCTGAAAGTTCGACTCCTTCAGATTCTACTATCACGCATTTCTTTACATGCATGACTGCACATTTGTCATCACCAAATTCCATCTTGATAGAGTTACTAAAGATTTCAGTCACCTTCAGTAACGCTATCAATTGCAAATTAGTGGGGGCAATAAGTTTCAAATCGTCCATGTACTGAAGGTGAGATATAACTCGATCGTCTTTCTGCAACCTATAGCCTAGCCCTGTACCCTCTAACAGCGTACTGAGAGGATTCAAAGCTAGGCAGAACCACAAGGGACTCAAACTATCACCTTGAAATATACCCCGCTCGATCTTTATTAGTACATCGTTTGCCGCAATCTGCCGAAATCCTGGATAGCGAAGTGCCGTTCTCCACTGCCCCATACATGACTTCAAAAAAGTGCAAAGAGTTGTATCAATTTTATACAACTCCAGCACTCTCAGAAGCCATGTATGTGGGACCGAATCAAAGGCCTTCTTATAGTCTATCCAACATGTCGCCAGATTCTTACGGTGACGACGTACCTGTTGGCTAATGGCCATATCCATGATGAGGAGCTCTTTAGTGCCACGGGTCCCGCTTCTACATCCATTCTGAGAAATAGATATATATTATTATTATTCCGGCACTAGGACTTCCGCGGGGCGAAGCTAGTATCGCATGACTTATCAATATTATTTATGCCGTATAATGTGTTTTCAGGGTCACCGGCGCATGGTCACATCAGTCGCGTGGGCTGACGATATATCGTCCAATATTAACTTCTTCAGCTGTGGCTTTGACCGCCGCATCCTGGGCTGGTCTATACAGCCCTCCAAAGAGAACTAACTAAGACTTACAGGTATATCTCCGTCAGTGACGTAACTATACCATCTGAGGCCCGTGGCTAATTCATTAATACATTTTGTAATTAGTGCCTCCTGTGTTCAGGGCCCGGGTGGTATTTTGCCCACTCTGCCACCCTATTGTTACGCCACTGATCTCCGTTCATTCACTAATATTACATTTTATTGATAGAGTATAGAATTATTATCAATACATGACCAATTATAGACCTTAGGTATTAAAACTTAAGGTCGTAATTGTTTGAAATGTGTTGTCATTAGAAAGGTTGAGAATTGTTGTCGTGAAGATTATTTATTCATTACTGTAGTAAGACTTAAAAATATCATTTCAATGTAAGAAATTTATATTAAGTGGTTATGTATCAAAATTTATATCTGCTGTTTATATGTTCAATGTGTATCAGTACGACTGGGAAAATGTTGCTTGCACATTCCTCTGAAACATGAAAAAACTTTTATCTGTATTATTGGCCTCATAAGCTATTCTCTCATGGAGTGATCAATCCTTTACTGCAATCTTAAGGTTTAAAATAGCATGCATTCGTTAATGATCATATAAGTTATTCGGTTGTGGAAAGCATAGATATAATTATAAGGATTAAAGGATGCTCTTAGCCGTTAATGAGAAGAGGAATACATCGTTTTTACTGCCTTAAGATTATATAATTATACTAGCAACCCGCACTGGCTTCGCACGGGTAACAAAGCATATATGGATTTTTTCCGACATCTTCAACAATCATATAATTTCAACCGTTTTACACAAAACCTTAATTAATTTTACACCTAAACCTTCCTCATGAATCACTCCGTATATTGGTGAAAACCGTATGAAAATCCGTTGGGTAGTTATTGAGTTTATCGCGAACAGACAGACAGGCGGCGGGGGACTTTATGTCATAGTAAGTAGTGACAATCGCTACTTCATACACAATGTGTACTTTCCTGTATTATGTGTGTAAGGTAATTGAATTATTTCAATGAGAGAATGGCTTATGAATTATATGAATGCAGAAATAAAAAGTAATTGTGTATTTTTAAGAGAAATTTTGAATTTTTAGAAAAAATGTGAAATGCAATTAAATGAAAACTATATTACTACACCTACTGCCTTCGTTGTATGTCAGGATACGTTGGTATCTAAATGATTAACTTTACGAAAGTAAATGTCCATGTAATTTAATTTGATGGTAACCCATGTTTCCCATGTTGATTCTGAAAATGTATTATACGCTGCTTTATATATACATATTATTTAAAGCACAAATGTGTAGCGATTATTGTATGATATTTCAAGACCTGCGCACATAAGCTACTTTAAATAACAATCCCTACTGATTACAACTAGTTTCTATTGCCATGAGGTATTTCTGACTATGCATTGGTGTCATTTGATATGCAGGAATTCTAGCTTTACTATGGTACCTCTATAGAAACAAACACTCAATACGAACAAATTGAATTTGTGTCGAATCGATTCTTAGCGATAGAGCCTATACCTATATGACGCCTCGTGTAATCGATGCGAGACGATATGCTCCAAAACATAGGCCTATCTGAACTGAACGGCTTGTTATTTTTGTTCGATCTCACTTTGTCATAACTTCGGCAACCCATTAGAATTTCCATAAAGCGTTAAAAAAGCCACAGGAGCTATTTATTCTTATTACTTTTATTTATCTGCCGTCGCGTTAAAAGTAGCTGATGTGCAAAGGTCTTTAATTGTTGTTGTTTTTTTTTGTAATTAGTTTTAATTTTGTCTGTCCAGTGATGGCTTAGTAACAATGGTTGTTGGTAACATGTAACCATATTTTAGCGTATTTAAGTAAAGGGCACTGGATTTAGTTTGTTTGGTTTAATTACATTGGGTATAGGAGATATTTTTTTGATCATTTTAAGTCTCAAGGTATGAGGTTACGTGTAATTTTGGTTTACTTATTTTTTATGAATTTTATTCAATAGCCCACCTCATAGCAGTTTTGTCTTCTTTGCAATCCCGGCAAAAATTAGAACATTCACCCGTGTGTGTATTTTTGTAATATTTCATTTATGATTACATTAATGAGTTCCCCATAGTTACAAAATTAGAAGTGATCTAAAAAAATAGGTTTTGACTTTTCCTTTTGTAGGAGATTGTATAATGTAAGTGTGATAGATACAATTTCATTGGTAACGTAGTGAAAATAATGTAATACCATCTAAAGTAGTTATAATTGTTTCAACTGTTTATTGTTGCGTATGAAAATTGTTATTGAATAATATTTTTAATTGTGTAGTAACCATTCCTTCTATTAATTTGCTAAAAATGAGTATTGTTTTTCAACGTTTCGTTGTACTTTACTGGTATATAACTATTCGCACAAATATTATGTTTAAATTGAAAAAAGTGATTAGTTACTGATTATAACTCTAGAAACTTTGAAGGAAGATATTAAGAAAGTACGTTTTTATTAAATACGGAAATGTCTATAGCAAGTGCATAGCACTTAAAGCCAATTACGTCCTTAAAACATATACCGATGTCGAGCATATACCGAAAGTAAATAGTGTTGCCGAAGGAATAACTAGTCAAAAGCATAGTGGCGATAGACCTCTCGATAGTTTCAATGCTGTCAATAGTATCGATACCACTAATCGATAACTTAGTCTTCGATAATAGACTAGACTTGACGGTATCAATACGTTTAAAAGTGTCGATACTATCGAATCTTCCAACTTTCAATAGTTGAACTGAAACTCGATATTTGGCAACACTATTTTATTTATTTATTTTTATTGCGTAATCAAATTTCGTTTGGGGCTAAATAGGTACGAGGCAGATAGCTGTATTCTGTAAAGCTATCTCGTTGATATACTACTGGTCTAATAACTTGTAAGATTTTGGTATTTCTTACAATAACACAGTACGTTTGTTACTCGCTATCTACTAACGCTATTTAAAGTTATCATAACTATCTATTGTAATACTACATATCTTTAGGTATACCAATGTAATAACTATGGAAAGAACAGCAACATATTAGTGATAACAAAATGAACCAAAGATTGACATACTATGTAACAGAATCTATATTTCAAGGTGTATTTATTGAATCTTTTTAGCTATAGGGGTAGCTGTTAGCTACTACCTACAAATTTGTGGGAAGGTCCTCTCAAGACAACCATTAATAAAAAGTTGACAATGATGACACGGTGGAAGGTTCTCGAATAAAATAAAATGCAAAGTGTAATGTATACATCTTCGCTTGCGTTTATTTTTTTTTCTATTTTTTTTTTGTATAAGTTATAGCGAACGGAGCCGCTGGCAAGTATTAACATCGGACTGACAGAAATTAATAGCAGTCTATGCTACTGAAATCCTATAAATATTTACTTTTAATTACCTGTTTTAATTAACAATAACTGAACAGTTATATAAGAGGCAAAGTAAAATAAATGTAATGCCATCAAGTTTATGTCATATCTGTACCACGATATTACTAGCAGGTAGTAAAGAATTACTTACCCTAAAATGTACTTAAATAAACATATCATGGACCACAATGTTGCAAATATGTTTTACTATTAAATTATCACTAAATGTGTGTCTCTGACACTAAGCCTATAAAAAAGTGTATTTTTTTAAATCTTGCAAATTGATTTTTATTTATTTTGTCTGAATGTTCTTGTTTTACGGAATGACCTTAATTATAGCTGAAAGGTGAGTTTTTAGTCCTGTTTGTCGTTTTATGCTGTGTTACATAATATCTTTTAAATGTTCATTATGATAACTAATGCTGGGTAGAAGAACTTCGATATTTGGAGTTCGTATAAAAAGTCCAAGTCCTGCACATATAGTAATTCTAGTGGATAGTAACAGAATGCTCAGCTCCAAGAGTTGTTCTCCAAAACAGCTTCGATTGCTACATGATCGAGACCATGTTGTGCTTATAACAGCCATAAAAAAATTACAGCACGATGCAGGAGTTTTCATCGAAGTAGATCAGGTGGTTGTTGCTACATGGTATTGTAAATACTAGCCAAACGCTTTGTCAACACTAGCCGATTACCGCACAACGAAATTACTAGAAATATACATAAGATTTTATGTCAGCAACAGGAACAGAACGACCTAAAACTCATCTTTTCAATGGACGAACATTTGACTTGAACAATTAATATTTAATCAAATTAAATTATCAGTAGTGTATAAAGATTAATTGACTTCAGAGTAAAAGTAGTGATTCTTGTGTCATGCTTACATATAGCCTATTAAAAAACATGACAATACCATGTAAATATGTTACATTGCAAAGAGCAAAGACCCTACCCTTTGTAATGGTAAAAACAGACATGAGGATATATTGTGTAATTTTATTGGAATCAGTTTCAAATAAGCGTTTGCTATTTATAGTTCATGATCTTTCGGTGGGGTTGTACTAAAATTATTTTGGCCGGCAATGTACAGTCGTGGAATGGTTATTCTCATTTATGTTACCTTAAACTACTTATGCCCGGTTCCTATAATCAAGAAACGATTTGTTTTACGGACGGTAACATTTCGTTGAAAATTCACTGCACTGTCCCTGTTCGCAGTGAGGATGGTGACCACCACTCTTGGATTCTGCTTGTGCTTTCCATCAGGCGGGGCAGTAATTTTGGCAGCTCAAATATATAAAAAAAAAAAACTAGCTAACTAAAGGCACTATAGTTTCAAAACAACAATAGGTCTTATGTGAGTTTGAAGGTCTCGAACAAGTGTAGATATTTTGATACACTGGCTATCTATAACAAGACGTTGCTAAACTGATTCCAGCGGTTTCACATTTATGGAAGTATTTATAAATATAAGATATTGGTATCATGGAAACGGCCCGAAGTGTAAATAACATGATGTTAATTATGTTTCACTACTATTTTTCACTGTTACTATTGTTTCTATAAATGTTCAATATGCATCTGGTATATATAGTGGTTATGGCAAATTCATTTGTTCACAAAACAAAGAAATTAGAGTTGAAAACAATGAGCATAAACGTAAAGGTGGTATCACAACTTTTCTTCTTCTTTTTTTCAACAACTCAGTCTTGTTCTAACTTCGTATAATGGTATCTTTGGGGAAAGAAATCTTCAATTCCCTAATCCTTACCTCAACATTTTTTGTTACTGAAAGTTCGAATACTATGTTTGGTGTTTACTATAATGTAATTCTTACTAATTATAACTATAAATAATTAACTTTACTTACTAATCCGGGCGCCAGAGCCAAAAATATCGCGAAAAGTGGTGGTCTTTTAAAACGATGCGATATTAGGCTTAAAATTTGAAGAAAAAGACGTTGAATAACATCCTTAAGTGTCTACTTCGACGGAGACACGCGTCATTGTTTATTATTGCAAAATATATATAAAATGTATGTTATTCTACGTATTTTTCTTCAAATTTTAAGCCAAGTATCGTATTGTTATAAAAGACCACCAAACCATCAAACGCTCTGGTGCCCGGACTATACTTAATGATCTACTACTTCGCTTGTTTCGTGTCGCTACTACCATACCACTGCTCAATAGTTACTACATAGTTCAGCTCGTCTCCGCTAGATGATGTTAAAGTATGTTTTTACTGTATGTGGAAGTTGGCACCCAACGTGGGACCAATTTGTAGCTCTCTGACCTTATAAATTTTTCCATAAATAGTGCTTTTAATATTCTGTATGATACTAACGTGAGATTATGAGCGCATTGTGTGATGTGGCTATTTGATGCGGTAGTAGGCCAGTATACACCAGTACATATAGTGACATCAATAGATTGAGCCTTGTACCTAAAAGAGACATAGTAATTGAATATGACATTACATAGTCACAATATGCCTTTTCGTTTATGCTCTGTGGTTTGTGTTTTGTTTATGATGTGTCATATGACACAAAATCAATATGTAATAGTTATACTTTATTCTTACTGTTACGTAAGTTCATTTTAGCTTATTTCTAGTCGACTAGTGCACTTCATATATAATTATTTTTTTTAGTTGCTGAAATTTTTCGTGTTAATATTTGTATTGTGATGTCTAAAGGTACTCAACATTAAATCAAGGAGCATAATATGAGTATTACTAATTTTGTATAATTCTAAAGTTATCAGTTGTTAAAAGTATCGTCTTTAAAAATGATCTGAATATTTTTGTTATGCCAGACATGGTATGAATACATAATATATAATAAAAAAATGTTTTTATTTAATCCCAATATTATGCCTCTTACATTTTTAAAACAATATATCATATTATATTACGGCCTATCAACCCAAATATAGAGCTCGCTTTAATTTAAAAAAAAAATCCCGGAATTAGGTCGAGATATCTATTATTTATAATCATCAATTTCTGCAACGGTACCGAAATTGCAGAGCGAGCCGCGTTCCGCGTTCAGCTGGCTGGCTCTCCCACATAATGGTAAGATAACGTCACCTAATATCGGCCGTTAACAAGTTTGTTTTACATTGATTATAAACACATTCCCTTAGGAGCCTAATTATCCTACGAAATGATACCTTGTTAAAGTACAAAAGAAGATTCTACTAATATTATAAACGTGAAAGTTTGTAAGGATGTATGGATGTTTGTTACTCTTTCACGCAAAACTGTATGGATTTTAATGAAACTACAATAATATAGCTTATATATCAGAATAACACATAGGCTATAATTTATGAAGATATTGTGTATATTGGTCAAAATATAACGATAAGTGTTAAGTAAGTCTGAAAAAAATCTGTCATCTGCGAGTTATTCTGGCGTGTGATGGAAAAACTGTAAGAGTTACACGAATATAATGTACGGTGGGATTGTTTCTACTACATAGTTCTACAAAAAAGTCCGAGACAGTATATATATCTATCTTTTATGTGTAAGCCATTATTGCCAAAATACTGAACTATAAGTACAATAAAATTTGATTTTTATTTCCAATTCACATTTAGCAGTAACAAATTGATTTTTATCAAAATAAATACTTTTATCGCTTCTGATATTCAAAGTAGATAAACTTTGTCTTTTAAAGTACGTAATTTGGTCAAATATTTTAAACGATACGACTATATAAAATTTTGCGGTCTGGCGTGCGCAGGGCAGTTGGGCGCACTGCGGGCGAGGGGGGAATACATCGCATCACCGCGTGGCGTGAGCCACCCGAGTCCCGAACGCGGGCAGACGCGTGAGGGCAGACTTTGTTGACGGTTTGTTAAAAGACTCTGTATAAATACATTTAAATGCTATATATTTAATCCCACTAATATTATAAATGTGAACATTTGGATGGATGGATGTTCGTTACTCTTTCACGCCACAACTACTGAACCGATTGCGATGAAACTTGGTATGTAAATAGCTGGAGAACTTTTTTTTTATGTGTGGAAACCCCCATGGGTCATCACCTCACAGGGGCTAACGGTAAGGTGGTATGTCGGACTCGAACCGACTTAAACCACACGTTGTTCCGTCACGGGGTCCTAATGCCGGGGACTTAGGTGTACCCTAGAAAGGAAGTCCGTGTGAGCCCCGGTAGAAATAGCTGGAGACCTGGATTAACATATAGGCTACTTTTTATCCCGATATTCCCACGGGATTGGGACTTACGTGGGTGAAACCGCGGGGCACTGCTAGTATGCAATATGGTTATTGGTGAACGTCTCTCGGCTGCTCAGTGACAATTTGTTCCTCATCCTGTAAGGAAATGTTGCAGACCATGGGGAAGACCGTTCTACCGTGTTCGCTCTATTATCGTAGAATACCCCTGGACTCGAGAATGGTTCATGTACAAGCCAAATTCTTGTACAATTGCATCAAGAAAGAAGCCAGTGAGTCCTGCTTTTGAAGAGTTACTTACCGGCTTATAAGCAACAAAGCACTCTTGTACTTAGACGTCTTCTTCATTAGTGTCACGTCAATAGTACACTCCAGTATGATGGAGAAGTATTTAGACGACTACGAAAGGAGGTATTTACCATAGACAGCAGATTAATGGCCTGCCCCTTGCTGCCCCTATCGTTGATGCCCAAATTATCGCAGGTTAATGACGATTATAGTAACGAGTTGGTGACCTGTGCCTGGTGATAATGTTTCCACTTATTTCGGCGCCTCCCGCATGACGGCGACCGGCAAAGAGTAGATGTACATGATCTTCGCCTAAAATACCGATATGAATCTAACGTAGTGTTTGTATACTCTTAGGATAAGAAAGCGAGCGGTGACGAGGTTCGGCGAGTGTGCACGAGGCGAGTTTAGCGAGCCCGCTTCACATGCGCGTTTATCGCCCTTACCTTTACTCGCCAACAGTGAAGTGCGAGCATAACGCACAAAAAGTTGTCATTTCAGTATTTCCACCTTGGGGTGTTTATCCCCTGATTAAAGGTTGCTTGACTTTTTCATGAATCCTGTTAAATTTTACTTACCTTAATATTTAACTTATCTAATAAGTACTCTTAGTAGTATTATTATTTGATGTATCTCTACTATCTAAAAATCATTTGAAGTATATAAAAACACAATTCTGAAGTTAAAAACAAGTACTTTGTTGTACTTGTTTATAGCTTCAGAATTGTGAAATTAAACGAATGAATTTAGTAATTGTAATTGAGGGTAAAAGACACTCCCTTGGCAAAGTTGAAAAGTTATTTTAGACCCTTTTACGTCGTTTGATGCCATGATCAAGATTTATAGCAAAAATAAGCCAAAAAGAATATTCGCTTACTTTCATGTAAAACGATGTTCACACATCGTGTCATGTGAACGCAAATATTTGAATTCAAGTTCATTCGGTGATCAGGACCGCCTGACTTATGATCGCGTCACATCAAATCAGTTCGTGTGGATGCTAATTGGCCAATTTGATCATTTAGTCGGCCTGCAGGAGGCAAACTGAGCGGATGTTTTCTGATTTTCAGGGTTTCGTTCCTCAAAAAGAAAAAAGGAATCCTTATAGGATCACTTTGTTGTCCGTCTGTCTATCTGTCTGTCAAGACCTTTTTCTCAGGAACCCGTGGACGCATCAATTTGAAATTAATACCAAATACATAAGCCTGCGATCTCTTGAAGCTGTAAAATAATCAAGCTTGTAAGTCAACGCAGTCATAAGATATGGCCATTTAAGCCTTATATTTGACATGAAATCAAAACCTATAGGGTACTCTCATAGACCTAGAATCACGAAATTTGGTAAGAAGCAAGGTCTCACAGCACAAGTAAAGGAAGCAATCCGAAACTCATTAATTTGTTATATCTGTCTGTCTGTCAAGACCCCTTTCCTCAGAAACCTCCCTGCATTTCTTCAAAAACAAAAATACTACGTATGCGGTAACCTTTCTTACATACGTCCGTCTGGCACAGAAAATAAAATGAAATGAAAATTGCCGATTTAGTTGTTACGTGTGGACGTGAAATCTGTTCGTAAACCAATTCAATCACAAATCTGATCAGGTAGTAAAATGGTATCGTGTGGATCCAGTGGATGGCTTTTAAGAAAATACCACCCTTAATGTTGATCTCCGCTAGGAGTATAAATGTTCTGTGATGTTGATGTTCTTAGTTGTGGGGGACAAATAGTTCAAGACAGCAGGCTCTCACATACCCTTGACTAAGCAAAAAGAATTCAAATCACTTTCGAGGCAGCTAAAGAGATGTCAAAGCGAGAAAAAGGCATATAAAAAGAAGTATATTCTTGCCAAAAAAATGACAAAAACTGCAGCGTTCGACATTTTATCCTCAAATATGTCAGCTACTACAAAGTTGTTTTGCCAAATGCAAGTCTCTCAAAGTGGCAAGATCAAACATGGAAGACGGTTCAGCATTGACGAAAAAGTTTTGGCATTGTCATTGTATAAGCCAGCACCTAAGGCTTATCGCTTGCTTAGCAAAATCTGTGTTTTGCCCAGCAGGAAAACACTGCAAAATTTGCTGCACAAATTTAATTTAAATGTTGGCATTAACAATTTTATATTTGAAAATTTAAAAAGTAGAGTAGCAAAGATGCCAAACAACCAAAAATATTGCTCTTTACTATTCGACGAGATGGCAATTGCACCAGGACTAAATTACGATAAAAGTAATGATCAAGTTCTTGGATTTGTCAACAATGGCGAGACAATTAAACCTGAACTTTGTGATCATGTACTAGTGTTTATGATCAGGGGAATAGTTAAAAAATATAAGCAGCCTATAGCTTATTTTTACTGCAGTTGCAGCACGAAGGCTGTTGAGCTAAAAGCTCAAATTATGAAGGTAATAGAAAAAATACAGGAAACTGGATTAAAAGTAGTTGCAACCATATGTGACCAAGGCACATCCAATGTGGCAGCCATTAATTTGCTTTTGAAGGAGACAAGAGAATCATTTATCCGGAAAAATAGGATATATAAAGAAGGGTTTTTCAAAGACAAAATTTTTCCTCTATATGACCCTCCTCACCTAATGAAAGGTATAAGGAATAACCTTTTAACAAAAGATTTGAAATATGTGATCGAAGGAAAAGAATTTATCGCCAAATGGTCCCACATTGTAGCCTTATATAATAGATGTCCAGTTTATAACGGCGTTAGGTTAGTCAACAAGCTGACAGCTCAACATGTGCTGCCACATCTAATACCAAAAATGAGGGTAAAGCACTGTACGCAAATATTCAGTCAATCAGTTGCTGTAGGACTTGGATGTATGGCAGGTATGTAGACATTATTATTATATAATTTCAATGTAAATTTCGTTTTAATTACCGTCACGCGTCTAGGGCTCTCTTCAAACTTGGGATTCTCTTCGATGATGAACATGCTAACCGTTATTATTAAATTTATTATTCGGGTCGCCATCTTCGATTTCGAACCGACTAAAACCGCACGTTGTTCTGTCACGGATTCTGTTACCAGGGTCTCATGTCTACCCTCGAAAGGAAATCCCTGTGAACTGTGAACCCGGTATATTTGGTCACCTGTTGAACAAGAGACGACTCCACTGTGGTGTGCGGTGGATCTTGCTCTCTGTAATCGAGCGAGGCACGCGCGACAAGATGAGCACTTATGGCGGCCGGAATTCATTTTGTGCGGGATTCTCTCTCGTTCTCTTTCCACCGCCTTCTTGGCAAAATTTTTCCTTCGCGGCGAAAGACACTAACCTAGAAAGTGTCACTGTACTCGTCATTGTTAACAACTGATTTTAAAATAAACCCTAAAGTATTGAAAAAAAGAAAGCATTATACACCGGAAATGCCGTTTACCATTAACTTTTTGTTACGAAGCAGCTGAATTTCTTACTAATTTTTCACTTATTTACTTAATATTTTTCTTTTATTACAGAAATGGGAACTATAGAAAAGGAGAGTTGTGAGACAGCAGACCTCTTAAGCTTTTTTGACCAACTTTTCGACAGTGTGAATGGGAGTTTCAGCGACATGAGAGGCGGGAAAAAGTATCGCACTGCAGTGACTCCAACTTCACCGCATCACAAATTGTGGCAGTATAGTCTCCCAATCCTCAAGAGCATGAGATTTATTTCTCAGAATGGTCAAGGAATAGTGCCTTCTATGTCCAGCTGGATAAAGACCATAGAAAGTTTTAAAAATATTGTGAAGTTTTTATACTCGAAAGGGATCAACTCCTTATTGCTGCGAAATTTTAACCAAGATCCATCTGAAAACTTTTTTGGAGCCATCCGAGCCCATGGCTATAGAAATATAATGCCTACATCTTGTGCATTTGAAGGCGCTTTCAAAACCTTACTAATAAATAACATAACATCTTCACATTCAGTTGGATCGAACTGTGAAAAAGACGATAGTGTTTGTCTCCAGTCACTAAAATGTATTTTAACAAATCCTGAAGACAACAACACAGCAACTGAATGTATAGAATATTTAGAAAGCGCCCATTTGTGCATCGACATTATAAATACGGATTCGTTATTGAATAGTAAAACTCCAATGGATATGGAAAAAAGCGCAGCAATAGGTTATTGCAGTGGCTGGATAGCACAACTTGCTAAAAAAAATATATTTAAAAACTGCATGACATGTAATCGTGAAATGGAAACAGAAGAAATGCAAGATTTTCATAAATATATTAAAATGAAAGAATATGAAAATAAAAAGTGGTTGTGCTATCCCACTAGGGCATTATTCGATTTCTTTGCCCAAATTGAACATATTTCAATGACAATTTTAAAAGATTGCGGCACCAAAAAAATGTTATCGAAATACATTAAATTAATAATCATGGTGAATTTAGAAACGTTTTTAACATGTGCAAAACATAAAAATGACTTACACAATTATTTAATAAATAAAATGACCGTAATTTTTATTAATAATTGGTGCAAAGAGATTAATAATGTCCTCACTGGCAAAATAACCTCTTGGGATGTTAATGACCCTATGAAGGTAATCGCTCACAGGCACTATTCCAAATATAGATTAAGGAAAAGAATGAGACAAACAAATGTCTAAAAATAATTACAACTGTACTGTTAATTTATAGTAGTATTCTATATGAATACTAATAGATAACAGCATTATCATTGTATAAGCCCATTATTATAGCTCCATTATAATAATTATATAGTAACATTAATTTAGTAATACTATTCTCACGTAGTATGAGGTTATTAGAATGGTGATGATAAAATTTTATTAATTTTTTTTTTAATAAATCTAAATGATATTATTTATGTTACTAATATTATAAACGTGAAAGTTTGTGAGGATGTATGGATGTTTGTTACTCTTTCATCCAAAAACCACTGAATGGATTTCAATAAAACTTTACAATAATATAGCTTATATATCAGAATAACACATTGGCTATAATTTATGAAGATATTCTGTATATTGGCCAAAATATAACGATAAGTGTTAAGTAAGTCCTGCTTCGCACGGGTACTAATTATAGACCTAAACCTTCCTCATGAATCCACTCTATATATTAGTGAAAACCGCATGAAAATCCGTTCTGTAGTTTTTGAGTTTATCACGAACAGACAGACGAGGCGGGGGACTGGTTTTATAATATGTTAGTGAAGATATTGAATGTGAAAAAAATTTGAAAGTATGTTAGGATGAATGGATGTTTGTTACTCTTTCGCGCAAAAACTAATGAACCGATTGTGATGATACTTCGTGTGTAGATAGCTAGAGACCTGAATTAACACATAGGTTACTGTTTTATCCCGATATTCCCATGGCATCTGAGATACGCGGGTGAAACCGCGGGGTACAGTTAGTAATATTATAAACGTGAAAGTTTGTGAGTATGTATGGATGTTTGTTACTCTTTACCAAAATTGGTATGCAGATAGCCAGACACCTGGATTAACACATAGGCTACTTATTATCCCGATATTCACACGGCGGAAAGTTTCGATGGATGGATGTTCGTTACTCTTTTACGCCAAAACTCCGAAAATCCGCCGAAACTTGGTATGTAGAGAGCTGGAGACCTAGATTAATACTTTTTATCCCGGTATTCCCACGGGATCGGGACTTACGCGGGTTAAACCGCGAGGCGCTGCTAGTATTGTATAAAACATCCATGTTGAAGGATAGAATGTAAGCACAAAATAGAAGAACTTTATTAGTTTTTCAATATTTATTGATCATCTATTGAATAAAATAGAATCAAAACTATGTTTTAAAATTAAAACATAATTTTTAGTAATTTATTGTTTTACAGGAAATAAACTGCATGAAATGGATGAAATCTAATGTCACCGTACCCATATGCTATGTGAAAAATAATTAAATTAGCTTATAAATTGCATTTAATTAAATCTTTGAGAATACACTGTTTTTTCTTTGCTACCAAGTTGCTTTTCATTTATTTTAATGCTACTGTGAATTGCATTGGCAAAATCAATGTCGAAAGCATAATGTATGCATGTTTTCTTTCTCGGTTTGTAAAACACTGATTTACTAAAAAAAACCTATTTGCCTCATAAATGTCGAAATTTAACTTTTATTAGGTTAAACTATCCGTTACTTGAATATAAAAATCGGAGATTAGTCATAAACATACATTAATTAGCTAAAGTATAAAATTCTCATGTTAGAACCAATAAAACAAGAAACAGGTAACAACAAAACACATACATACACCGTATAGGTAGGTACCTATATATTGTTCAATTGTATATATATACATAGCTATAGATATGTATATTATATTAGTTTTCGGTATCTGACCACTAGACGGAGTTTTGTGTTGTCAATAAAAAGAAGCAGAGTTGCCTGTCTATATCCTATATACTATTGTAGTCTTTGGTTCAAGAGTTGGCAACACTAACAATCAAAATTGTAATTTGTACTTGCTTGTTGTTTGAAAACTATACTTGTCAACTTTGAAATATTTTCTCGAGTTTGACTAGTGGTCTATTTAGAAACATTTAAGTAATTTCGCAGAAAGGTTTTGTATTATAGTAGCAATAAAAATCATGGACGAAGTACGAGCGTTTTTGAACAATCCTTTGCCATCCAAATCCCAAGTAACAAAGCTTCGGGGACCACTTACCGGCGGTGTTCGTATTACTTGTGATGATAAAATTAACGAACTGAATCGAAAAGAGGAGCATCGTCATTCGGATTTGCCTAGTGGGACAGGATATGCACGAGCAGTCAAGTTGAAGGAAACCAATATGTACTTGAGGGTAATCACTTCCAATCAGAATTATTTAAATCTTACTTTTCCTTCGCTCGCGTTAATATAGATTTTGTCAGTTAATTCAGGAAGAGGAGAGTCTAGGAAGAGTACTTTTCGTTCGGATAATGGTACCCTAACTATGTCTTTTTCTGTACAACATGCATTCAAAGTTTCAATATGGTTGGTTCAGTAGAAAGTGTAAGAAACAAACAACGTTCGCACTTATAATATTGGTTAGAATGTTAAGGTTTTCTATCCTTTAATATTAACATCACTTTTATGACAATTTGGTTAAAAAGACATTACATAAAAGCATCATTATAACTTTAAAACCTTTATATAAAGAACCCCTTGACCATCAATGGCTTGTATGAAAATATCTAACAAAATTATTTGTAGAACGAACTAGAAAGAGAGCAGTATGAGAGTATGGCTGGTGGTCTGGAGTCCCTTGAACATCTGTCATCATGGGGAGCATCTACACAGAATATTGGTGAGCTGACAGAAGAGGCTATGACTGAAGTATACAATAAATACTCATTTCAAATGAAAGAAGACACTAACAATTTAGCTATCAATGAATATAAACAACAGGTAAATTGTATTAAATTTTTAGTTTAGAAATACCCCTATTTTTCTCGATCATCACATTTCTATTACCATGGTTCCAATAATTGTAATAAAATTCCCATAATACACTCAGTGTCATAATAAGAAATTATATCATTTTCATAAACTAATTTCATAAAAACATCCCATAAAAAGTACTTAGCTGCAAGTTCCAGGGTAAAGAACTCAAAACAATTATGCCTTACTGATTGTAAGGTTTTGTATATTAGAGTCTGATGGTTATAACATAGTTCGGAAATCTGCAAATGTAGGTTCTTTGATTATGTAGGTAGGGTATATGAGGTACTCATGGACCCTGATAGTGGCTGTAAAGCACCCAGGGGTGCTGGAAACCATACAAACAAAACTTTAACTAAACTTAATACAGTACTTCATTTTCACTCAGCTTTACTAAGCTTTACTTATAGTCAATGATCAAGGTTTCATAATGATTCTCTATTATTTCTACATTGGAGTGAAATTACCACAATGGTTCTAATAGTTTCTATGGTATACTTAATGCCATTAATTGCTTACTGCCACAATGTTTTGCTTCATATGTAAAACTTCTATGCCTCATACTAGTCAAAATATTGATAAGGATTTTAACCCCCCATGCAAAAAGAGGGGTTTTATAAGTTTGATGTCGATGTCTGTGTGTGTGTATCTGTCTGTGGCATCGTAGCTCTCAAACGGATGGACCGATTTTGATGCGGTTTTTTTTATTTGAAAGCCAGCTTCCTTGCGGTGGTTGTTAGCTATGTTTGGTTAATATCAGTGCAGCAGTGTAAGAGTACTTATCAGCTCTTTTCCAAAATGATGTAAAGCATTTTTGTTATTATTTTGTGTCATGGGTTTTTAAAATTTTTAATATATAGTTATTAAACATATAAAAAATACATCCTTTCACTTCCATTCTATTAATGCATTGATTTTTTTGACATTTGATTGTTGTGTTAGTTTTTCCTATACCAACAAAACTAAGAACTGTTATCTAACATAAATAAATAAATTTATAAACTATTTATAAATAATGTTTAAGACCTACTTGAGAAATGTTTGTTTTGCTTGGAATAGCTGATATTATTCCACTCTTAAACAACTTTAGTGGCTGACTGTAGTTGTCTGTGATAATTCAAAGCATGCTTAGCATATTATTTTGCAACCATTCAAAAACTAAGTATTGTTAGTTTGTACTTTTATTAAACTTTAATGTTTTCAATGCACCTATTTCCTGTAATGTAACATTTATGATTCGATTTTTAGCATTATGTTACAATACTGCCTCACTGAGTAACAAGCATTTGCCTGTAATGTAACATTTATGATTCGAGTTGATTACACTATGTCAAATGAAGCGATCGCTATGCTGAGTGCGGCAATATTAATTCAAAATTGTTATTTACATAAACAATGGTGGTTTTAGAAGTTGTCTATTGTAAATATTACAAATTGTATCATTTACAGGTTGCACACTGTAATGCCTGGTTCTCTTCCCTCATTGATCTTATGCTCGGATCTGTAACACATTACAGGCGAATGCTCTGGTGAGGGAGCACGGCAAAGGCTTTTATAAGATAATTAATATTCATTTCAGGATAACATGGATTGTTGGTTGTAATAATTTTTTGTCTATGTTATATTCCAGATTATAAATAGAATTCAAGGCTTCCCAGTTGTAATTGTAGAAGGTCCAACAGGATGTGGTAAAACAACTCAAGTTCCTCAATGGATCTTAGATGACAGCTACCAATCCAGGCGGCCATGTAAGATAGTAGTCACGCAACCAAGGAGAATTGCAGCTATATCTATTGCTAAAAGAGTTGCTCAAGAAAGAGGCTGGGATGTTGGAGGACTTGTTGGTTATCAGGTAAAAAGTCCCTTCATACCTTCTTCCTATCTTTTACTTCTTTTCCTACTTCCTTCATACAATATATAGGAAAGCTATATGTCTATTTTCTAAGATTAACACATAATCAAAAAAATGGAAGGCTTTTTTTTTACCATAAAAAGTACATTGCTATCTAAACTAATATTATAAAGAGGAAACATTTGTGTGTATGTTTGTAACGTTTTCACACAAAAACTACTGGACCGATTGCGATGAAACTTGGTATGTAGATAGCTGGAGACCTGGATGGAACGCATAGGCTACTTTTTATCCTGACATACCAATTGGATCGGGACTTACGCGTGTGAAACCGCGAGGTGCTGCTAGTAAGTAATAAAATAAAAAAAATTATAATGTTACTCTTTGTATCTTGTTACCTAACTACAAAAAAAAAACTTTTCTTAAACTGTATCCTTTTGTGTTCAAATAAAAAGTATTTGGTTTTAAATAAAAGTTAAAGAGAAAAAAGAGTTGATAAGAGTCAGACAAGTAGGACAAAATTGTGATCTTACAATGTTTGATCCTTCAGATTCTACCTCATTAGGTACAGAACCTTAAAAAAGCTCTTGGTCAATGGGTGATGGAAACTAGCTCAAATAGAATAATCTATTTGAGCTAGTTTCGAATTCCAAAAGCATGCGCAAAAATGTGTTTAGGATTATAACCCACTTAGCTCCTTGTTATACCTAACCTAGGAAGGTCTATAGTTAAACAGGATAATAACATTGATCCATAAGCTTTAAGGATATAAGTCTATGTGAGCAAACCTGCAAGCAACAACTAGTTTGTATTATTTATATTACAGTAAATATCAACAATAACATCATGTGTGGTGCATGTCTAATGCCATGTGATGAAGACTGTGTGCTTGTTTGCTAACTTAGTTGTATAAAATTGCAGATTATATAAAAAAAATCTATGAATGCAAAAGTACTATAGTCATAATGTTGATCTTTACCTCAATGAGATTTTAGTATGAAGCTGCTAATATATCTTATAATTTTGCCATATTCATCCATATTTCCTATTTTCTACAGGTTGGACTAGATGCTAAAGTTACAAACGACACACGAATTCATTATGTTACTACAGGTGTATTGTTACAGAAATTAGGTATTTTTTTTCATTCAACAATTATATGAAATGATTTAGTAACCCATTCCTTTAATAATATTTATTCCTTCTACAGTGACATCGAAAACAATGAATGAATATACACATGTGATCCTTGACGAGGTTCACGAAAGAGGTCAAGAGATGGACTTCCTACTTCTCGTAGTGAAAAAATTGCTTTATACTGTGTCTCCTGGTGTCAAAGTTGTGCTAATGTCCGCCACATTCAATATAAACGCGTTCGCAGACTATTTTATGATCCCAACACCAAGAGGATTGCAAATGTCCTCATGTGTTAAAGTTGAGAAAAAAGATTCAATGTTTACAGTGAAAACATTTTACTTGAATCAACTAAATAAGTTTGGTTCGGTGAGTTTTGAACATTTTCTTTTTGAATGAAATATCATAAGATCGAATACATTTTGTTATTCTATTAGACATTGTCCTCCAAAATTGGCAACATATTTTTTAAATTAAATTCAAACACAATATGTTTATTTCATAATATTGATCATCAATATTATTCGAAATCGTCAATTTAAAAAATAAATTGTTATAATTAAAAATTATAGATCAATACACAGTCACCGCAAGAATAGTTTGCTTTGTCATATGTAAAACTATTAAAGAAAAAAAATGGATAACATAATATCATATCTGCCTGTGTCGATCTGTAACCGCCAAATGGTTGAGCCTTGTGAGAAGAAATCGTGCAAGCAAACTTCCAGCTACTCTTTTAAAACACCAGACAGTTTTAACATATTCAGTCAATTTTATTTTACATCATTTTGTTGTGTGCTATTATGTTATTAAAATTATAAGTAAATTAATTAAGAAAAGGAAATGACAATAGGGAAACTGAAAATTAAGGAAAAAATAAAATAGAGGAAAAGAAAAACATAAGAAATAAGAAACATCAATAATCTTTTTCTCTTTCATATATTCCATAAAATGCAATGAGAGCTAATGCTTTAGCATTAGCTCTAATTGCATTTTATTAAGTATATGAAATAGCCTATGAATCAATTCGAATTTTAGTCGAATTCACGATTCACTTCAAGTCATGCCATGGCAAAAGTCATGTCATGGCAAAGTACCTCACTAGTTTTTTTTATCTTCAAAATCATTGATATGTAAACTTAGTAGAAGTACTGACATAAAGCGTTCAAAATTTGAAAAATGGATTAACTATAACTTTTTATTTTTTGTTAAATAAATATCGTACTCGTGATATCTCGCCTTATAGTTTCTAATAGACACTTTTTTTAGATATTGCAACAATCTACACCAAAGGGCGAGGACCCTTTCATTGCTCCAGAAATGCACCACCTTGTAATCAAGCTACTGAATGCTTTTGAACACATTGACAAACAAGAGGACAACTACACAGACAGAGATGAGGCGGACCTGCCTTCAGTACTAATATTTTTGCCTGGTATACACGAGATCGAAGATTTATATGCATGTCTTACAGATCAGGTGTTACGGTAAGTTTGAAGGTTCCCTCTTTCATTTGAATTGTTTCATGGAATTATATTTTGTCTGCTTTGTCTTGCGTCAGTGTTAATATTGATGCAATGTCATACTAAAGTATATGTAGACAAGTTAAATAGCCTCAAGAAATGTTAAAAAAATATATAATAAATCATATAATAGTAATAATAATAAAACTTTATTATCAAAAAGCCAAATACAATTTGTCCATCTCATACAGACTTAAAAGTACAGTTGTATACAAGGGTTTCTTTTTTTTTTTGAGATACACTGGCGCCTTCCTCTTACAATCTATGTCATATTAGTTGGTTTAGCATTGTCAACATCTTCCCCCCCGGGCGGGGCGTAATCTGTTACGCTGACGACACATTGGTTACAGCCCGGGGGGTGAACTTTCAGGAGGCGGCGCGATTGGCCACCAGGGGAGTATCTCTGGTGGTTGATCGCATTGAGGCGCTGGGCTTGCGGGTGGCCCTGGATAAGACGGAGGCCCTTTTATTTCATGGGCCCCGTCGTGGTCCACCCCCTGGCGCCTCTATCGTGGTCAACTCGGTCCTCGTACCGGTTCAGGCCCACATTAAATATCTGGGCCTGATCCTCGACGGGAGGTGGCGCTTCGACGAGCACTTCCGGCAGCTTGCTCCAAGGCTGGTCGGCGCTGCGTCCGCCCTGGGGCGACTTTTGCCCAACTTGGGTGGACCCAGCGTCGCTACGAGACGGCTGTACACGGGGGTTGTCCGGTCAATGGCACTCTACCAGGCTAGGCCCACTCCGGTCAGTAGGTATGAAACTACAGGTACCTAGAAGCGTCGTCGAGTCGGACGAAATTCAGTGGGCTGCCACGCGCCGGCTAGGTAGCACGTTACTTCGCTACTCACTCACGCGCTACGTCGCTTCGTCCGTTCGTCGCTTAGGAATTACGATAATATTATCTTTCGATCAATTACCTATTAGACTATTACACAATATAGTACTAAAAATAACTTAAGTAAAATGAAGGCAAACGCAAATTGCATGGTATTTGGCTGTTATAATAATAACAAGGATCCAAACCTCACGTTTTTCAGACTTCCAAGGGACATCGAAAGGTAAATAAATGCACGTCTACTTATAGGTACTTAGTAGATACTACCAAGTGCTAACTTTTGTTGTCCTAAATTATGTTTTCCGTATTTACGTAGTTAGATTATATTATTAATTATAATCAGTATAGTTAGATACTTACAAGTTCTGTTTACAAGGTCAAGTTTAGCTTTGATAAGTGTATTTATTTATTAGGACCACAACAACAGATAAAATAAATTTGAAGTGTCCGTTTGTAATGTCATAATGAGAGTTTTATATTAAATGCGTATGAATGTTTACACGGTACTTATACAAAATAAATATTTTTACATTTTTGTCTGTCTGTTTGTTCGACTAATCTCCGGAACGGGTGGACCGATTTCCACGGGACTTGCACTGGCAGATAGCTGGTGTTATAAGGAATAACTAAGTCAAGTTTAGCTTTGATAAGTACATTTATTTATTAGGACCACAACAACTGATACACATCTTCTGTAAAAATAAATAAATTTGAAGTGTCCGTTTGTAATGTCATAATGACAGCTTTTTACTAAATGTGTTTTCACGATACTTTACCAAAAAAAATATTTTTCACATTTTTGTCTGTCTGTTCCGGCTAACATCCGGAACGGGTGGACCGATTTCCACGGGACTTTCACTGGCAGATAGCTGGTTTTATAAGGAGTAACTTAGGATAGTTTTATTTTGTAAAAAAAATTAGGAACATAAAGATAACATTAAAAAAGTGAAGTAAAACTACAGACAATTTAAGTTCAAACCTAGTAAGTAGGTACATTTACATATATACATAAGAAACTACCCAAGTTTGGACCCAACATAATCTGTTTTCTTAAATCTATAAAGTATAAATACAATAATAGATAAGTAGCTATTTTACTTGTATTTAAGTGTTTAGGTAGGTATGTAGTAAGATTTTGATGATGTAGACAAGTTTCATATTTTTTATTTGCCGATTTACGTAGGTAAATAATGATAAATAACGGAGACTAAGCATTTTAAAGTATTAAAAATATAATAGACCAAGAGCTGAGGCAATATTTTTGTAAGCTTGTTTATGACCGTACTACATAGGTTTCCCTTTAACATTATTTTGCTACGAAATCAGTAAGTATGGGTAAGTTGAATCAAACGAAAGTATAGACTATTTTGTAGTACTATTATTCAATCTGTGATTATGCCACGTTTAAATTGTATTTTTTTTAAATACGATTATTACGTATTATATCGCATTTTTTTCACTAACCACTTTTCTGCTCATCTGTACGAATAAATAATTGGAAGTAATAGGCACAACTGGTTATTAAATATTTAGATTAATTCTTCTTACAGAAGACAACCTTAACGGCATCAGAACAGATAAGAGTTATGCGATAGAAAGAGAGGCAAGGTTTAGGTTAATATAGCCCGTTTGGAGTTAGCGGTGTGCGATCTGAATTGCACCTTATTTTAGCGGAGCAAGAGTCGCTATTTATTTAAATGGTATTGCGAAGAGGTCCTTCTGTACTAGTACTATTATGTATTCTGTGACTCTACGGTGCACTGGTGTGGGCGGAGGCTCTGACCGCCCAGAACAGGGCGCGCCTCTGGCGCCCTCAGAGGGTTATGGCGGTTAGAGCCATACGCGGATACCGCACCGTGTCGACGGAGGCGGCGTGCGCGTTGGCTGGGACTCCCCCGTGGGATTTGGAGGCGGAAGTGCTCGCCGAAGTTTATCGGCGGGCGGCTGAGTTCCGGGCGGGAAGCGGCAGTCGGCCCCCGCCCGAAGAGATAAATGAATGGCGTGAAGCCGCTCGCCGAGCCACGATGGCTCGTTGGTCGTCCCGACTGGAGGCTCCACGTGCTGGCTTTGCCGCCGTTTAGGCGCTCCAGCCGGTCATCGTCGAGTGGGCAGGGCGGCAGCACGGGACCCTTTCCTTCCGACTGACGCAGGTTCTTTCCGGGCACGGCTGCTTCGGGAAGTACCTGCACTCGGTCGCTAGGAGGGAATTGAGTCCCGCCTGTCACCACTGCGACTACAGTGAGGACTCGGCTCAGCACACGCTGGAGGCTTGCCCCAGTTGGGCGGTGCAGCGTCGGGCCCTCATTGCAGTCATCGGAGAGGATCTGTCGCTACCGGCCGTCATACGCTCCATGGCCGGTAGCGACAGTAGTTTTACCGCAGTCACAACCTTCTATGAGGACGTCATCTCGCAGAAGGAGGCGGCGGAACGGGTCCGGGAGGAAGATCTCCACTCGGACCGAATTCGCCGCCGGCGAACCGGGCGGCGGAGGCGCGCTTTCCAACGCCTCATGCCGCCCTGAGTGTGGCCGCGGGTGGACAAGACGGGTTTTCCCCTTCACCCGCTACAGTGCCCATCAGCGAGGAGGCGTCGTCCTCGTGTGCCTGGACGTCGCCTAAACGAGAGTTTTTAACCAAAAGTGGTGCCCGCGCTTTTGCGGGCAGGCGCTAGGAGGGATCCGGATGTCTCAATAAAGCTGTTCCCGGATTCCTCCTATCTTAGGCGCAGCACGGCACACCGTGTGGTTTTAGTCGGTTCGTTTCCGACACACCACCCCGCCGAAAACCCCGGTGGGGTGACGGCCCGAGGGGGTTTCCACACGTAAAAAAAAAAAAGCATTGTCAACATGAGTTGGTATTACATACTTAATTAGAACATTACGTCACATAATTACACTATATTCAAAACTTACAATGTACATGCTTAATAGTGAGATTGAGGAGTGTGTAAATTTTTAGATACCACACGTATTTGTGTGTGTGTGTGTGTGTGTGTGTGTGTGTGTGTGTGTGTGTGTGTGTGTGTGTGTGTATGTGTGTGTGTGTGTGTGTCTGCGCGCGTGTATCTGTGTGTGTGCTGAGCTGTTGTTGATTTGTAGGTATAACTTAAGAGGGTTTTTTTGAAAATAGTTTGTCAGTCTCATCGTAATTCAACTTTTGAAGGTAACTATTAACCACACGTTTACATTTTACTTTGGGTAAGGGATATACATTACAGATTTTGTTGATAGTATTATATAGATGACAACTGAGACTTGGGTAACTTCGGCTAACTAGAGCTGTTTTAGCAGCTATAGTTGGACAGACAAGATATTTACGTCGTTTATCCTTTAGTAAATTAGGATCGTAGGTTAATGATGAATGTACACGCAAAGTGATGTTAAGTGCACAGAGCTGTCAGACAGTGAGAACAGATATATCATTAAATAGCTGGGTTGTTGGATAGCGATAGGGTTTGTGAAGCATGACCTTTAAGACAGCTCTTTGCGCCCTATATAGTATATATAGTCACTCAGTACCTAATAGTACCGAAAGTCTTCGCGATTTCGACGATTTGAGTAATAGTGTAATATGATTTTCAAAATGAAGAATAAGTATAGATCAATTATTTCTAGATAAAATATTAATTTCTGCATTATATAATAATTTTATAATAGGTACAGTAGGAATGTCTGTCTTGGAAAATCTCTGTGCAACAGAACAGGCAGTCCCTCTTTTCTTTCTGCAGTTAATTACAAATATTTATTATATTATAATTGTAGGTTTTCGTATTTGACTTCGTTTTAATCTGTATAAACTTAAGAGATATATATTTTTTTAGCACAAAAATTGTTGACGCTCAATGTGCTTCATATAAATGGTGGGTCATACCTCTCCATTCTACCATCACGGCCGATGAGCAAGCCCGTGTATTCCAGAGGGCGCCCCCCGGACACAGAAAAGTTATTCTCGCCACTAATATAGCTGAAAGTTCTATTACTGTACCTGATATTAAATATGGTAAGAATATAAAATATATTATATAATATATCTCAAAGGCCGGCAACGCACTTGTGACTCTTGAGTTGCAGGTGTCCATGGGCGACGGTAGTCACCTACCATCAGGTGACCCGTCTGCTCGTTTGCCCCCTATTATATAAAAAAATATATATAAATATATCTATTTTAAACTACCCTCACTTAGCACAGACACATTGTTACATAAACACATACGTGATTTGTGTACGAAAGCCATTTACTCTTCAAATCGAAAAAATAATAAATATTGTAAACAAACATCCGTAAGTAATTACACAGCCATATTTATAAAAAAAATCTTTAGATGGAAGATATGTTTGTTGGAGAGGTCTGATGATTTGTATTTTAAACGAGGTTAAAGTGCAAATTGAACACCAGCAATGCATTTTTAATGTCAGATTATTTTAGGTAGATTTCAAAGAAAAGTATTTAATGTGACTTATATTTTTGGAGATAACAATTAAAAAAAACACGAAATGTACCTCTGCGGGCCTGCTTCGGGCCCGGTTTTTTTTAACTGGCGGTTGTTTTGGGGTCTATGGATTATAACTAGACCTCCTGTGATGATTTTTTTGGAAAACTCGACAACCGGTACAAAACCAATAGGTAGACTTTTCTTCGAAAATCTACTTGTAGTTCCGATTGTAAAAAGGTTTACAGTTTCGGAGCTATGAATTTTTTTCCAACAAATTTTGGTTTTCCCCCTCCCCTCTACAAGTTAAGGAAGGAATCATTTAGGGTTCATATTAAATATAATATGTCAGCAGATATAATAATTGGTGCTATAACTCCTAAACAGTAATCGACTACTGCCTCATGAAGATATTAGTGGCTGATCCGGATACAAACTTCAGCTCATTACGATTGTCCTGGGCGTCGAAGACCAACTGTGAGCAGCGTGCTGGGCGAGCTGGTAGAGTGCGGGACGGACGAGTGTACAGGCTCGTGACTGATAAGTTTTATGTTAGTAATAATTCCTGGTATATCCTATAACGAAACGACGGCCCACAACTTAAGACTTGTCTACAACTTAACAAGAACTCAGAATAGGGTATTACATCCTTTTTTTTATAAATTCATTTAATTTGAACCTAAGGCTATAATAAACAAACATAAAATTTACTAAAACTGTATTCAATCGATAAGTGGCATTAAAATGCATTCCAATTTTAAATTTCTGCCCGTATATTGATGAAAACGCTAGACTGCCATATTGCTTATCCGTCCTGACGTCACGTGGGCAGTAAAAGCGTAAATTATTGCAATTTCGCTAAATTTAAAAAATCATTTATTAATCTTGGTGGTGGAGATAGAAAAATACATTTTATATCAATGTTTACACATTTCGTAGTTTTGCAGAACAAAAGTCGGGAATTTATGGCAAAAAAAATCCTATCATGAAAGAGCTTTTTTTGGGTAGGTTTGTACCATAAACATAGTATGTAATAGACGAACATAGTGTGCGAGTGAGATACTTAGCCTTATACAGAAACCTAGGTGTGAGAAAGAGACAGAATAAATCTGACAGTGAGACCGGTTTTGAAACATTTAGTTTCAAATAGTATCAATGTCAAAAAAAATCCCGTTTTAATTTTGGTGTTTTCGTCGTAATCTTTTATATTTTAACGGGTAAATATAAAAAACAATAATGGTGCCGTATTATCTGTTAGATTGTGGTGTAACATACAAGAAAAATCCAAAGAAAGAAACGTTTGAAAGCTAAATACCAAAAGTTCAATACTACTTTCAAAGTGTTTATTTTCGTAGAATATATGCACAATATTATTTTGTATTACAATTAACATATGCAGTGAATAGTCTATTTTTGAGGTATTGTAATAGTTTAAAAAATTATGTGTTAGATAAAAAAATATTGTATACGTGAATATATGACACAGTGATTGACTAAAAGCAAAACACAATCTATCGATATGTCGATGTATTTTATGTCGCATAAAAGAATAAAAACTATCAAGCTGCGGTCATTTCACAACGTCGTTATTTTAAACCGACTTCAAAAAAAGGGGCAGGTTTTCAGTTCGTCTTCATTTTCTTATATATATATTACCTCATTACTCGAAGATGGCTGCTGCAATATGAAACTGGTGTACCGGGTACCGGAACCAATCAATAGTAAGTATTTCACAAGTGGCGATACGATTACTTTAATGTGGTTGCTAAACAATTTATGCTCATGAGAATGTATTTGGTGAACTTGAGCTGAAAGTGAAGTACCAGGAGATCTTCGCAACAATTAATGTTCCTGCATCGGGGAAAGTTATATTTTGTAAAAAGTGATGAGCAATTGATATTAAGCTATTGCAACAAATAAATTAAAACCGAAGCACTCAAAATCTAAAAATGAAAGATTTTGTTCGTCCATTGTGAACCGATTTCAATCATTATGTTTACATTGAATTGGTGAAAAACAACAAAACATACAAAATACTACCAATCCATAATGCTATAAATATTGCCGATTTTTTATATTGATATTGCGGTGACGTCAATGTGATGTGTGCCGACACTAAAAGTCAGTCACACGTCTGTAAAACTCGCATACAGAAACATTTAAATTTTGGTCTCACGAAAATCACGAGACTGTTCGTCTATTACATACTAAGTTTATGGTTTGTACATTTAGGTAAAATATACGGTAGGATTAAAATATTCGAAAATTTAGAACAAAATTCAATTTTTTTTGTACAACGCGTAAAAACTGAAAACTTTAAAATTAATTATAAAATTATTAACTTACTATTATGGTTTTTGATCATTTATAAAATTATGTAGCTTATATGAGCCATTTTCGAGTTCTATTTCTGCCAACTTGTTTTTTTTTTTTGGGTGATGTGTGATTTTCTTTATTCTGTAACTTAACTGTCTTTACCGAACTATTGAAATCTGGATCTTCCTGTAAACTTAAGGTTTCCATCTAAACACTAATATTCAGCTTTCGCCACGAGAACCCTTCAACACATAAAACTAAGTTACATACAATATTATAATCGCGTGTTCATGCGATGTTCCTAGTCACATACACTAATTAATAAAATGTGTATGTTTGTTGTTTACATCTAAAATATTTGTGATATCCATACTAATATTATAACGATAATTTGTTTGTAACCGATAAATTTTCTTCGAAAATTCTACGGAAATGTTTCTTTTTTCTTTTACTAGTGGTCAAAGAAATAATAAAATCGGTAAATCTACTTTATACAGAAGTAATTTATGCTTCATTGAATTTCAATAACGGGTATAGATAAACGTGTGCGAAGCCGTGGCCACAGCTAGGCAGTTAATAATAACAAGTTGTCAAGTCAAAATAAAGTCATGATAGTAAACTAGTCGGACATCAACATAATATATTATAAACTTTATTAAAGTGTGTATTATTTCTGGTAACACTCCGTCAACGTGGCTTTAACATGACATTGTGTATTTATAGGACAGTTTAAATCCAGAATGCGAGCCAGAGATAACGCGATGCCCCCTCGAGCGACTAGTACTACTCGCCAAGTTGTTGGACATGGGGTCTCCCACTGACATCCTCGCCCTAGCGATGAATCCGCCAGACCTGACTAATATTCATCGCACAGTGCTCGTGTTGAAAGAGGTAATTATGATAGCATTCCTAGATATAAATAGCGTTTGATGTTTTACTTTGCTGGTTTACATCCGCCCATTTCTAAGTGTCTCACCTATAGGGCCGTGTGATCACATACCACCTCTGACCATATAATTGCTTGCCTTTTTAGTGGTATAAAAAACAACATCGAGTACCTATACTTTGTTAGAAGCAATACATGTGCAGAGGCTTAGACTGTGGAAGGAGATAAGGAGATAGTCCTTATTTTGCCAAATACCTTTAAACCTTGGTATCGGTTTGATATTGGGCAGGATTTATTCATTTTTGCAAAACTAATAAGTTTTGGATGCATTGCAGAGTACAAAAAAAACATGGTTCAGTAATAAGTATAGAGATATTAAACAACCACCAATTTAGCATCTAGTATAAATAACAAAAGAAATAAAATTTGCTAGTTACTTAATGTGCACTCTATAACTATAATTTTTGTTGAATCTAACCACCACATAAAAAAGATTCAATGTACGAATTACTAGTACTATTTTGTTCAAAAGTGTTGCAAACGGTATGTTTCTCTTTTTAAATATTTGTGTTAGACGACTTCTTTGAAGTGGTAAAAATGTACGATACAAAATACATTTTCTGTCAGAAGAATGTCCAAATTGAAAACTATCCAATAAAAATTAAACAAAATGTAATAATAAAAAAATCTATAATGTAACACGCTAAGCCACATCAACAGAAAATATAATTTGGTATAAGATACATACTTATGTCTCACCGAAACTGTAGATTTTAAGGACCAAACCGAAAAAACTACCACATGAAAGCACTAAATAATAGTTCAAGAAACTACCAGAATAGCGCTAGTGTAGGCAAAGGGTTTTGTATGAAGTTAGCTGTTGTAGATAGAGTGAAGTGCGCTGAGTTAATATATTAATTTTTTTTTTGCGGCTAGAGTAATCGATAAATAGGAAAAAAACATATAAATTTTACATTTTAATTTGTGTTCTAATTACTTTATGTTATCGTTGTTTTCCCATTTAATGTTTATTTTGATAAGTGCGCCATTACAAAGTGGAAGTCTCTCCTTTGTTTCTACACCCTCTAGCTAGTGGTGCGACTTAAATATACACTTTTGCCGGAGAATTTCGTATATATCATACCCTATAGGTATTTCCTTCTAGAAACCAGTATGAAATAAGAAATTTTAATGTCATACTTAGTTTAATGTTTGGTTTCACCTTTAAAAATAATAATAAATGTGCAAATAATAACGTATACATTTTTTTATAATTCTCTTAATGAAGACTGAAATAATTTATTTTAAACATAATCAACTACCCAATTCAAAGGTGTGGTGGATTCAATAGCTGTTTCAGAGGTGGTAGAAATAACGAAACTTACGGATATTATTACTATTGTATTAGGAATTACTTAATATTGTAAGTAACGTGTATCGCACACGTGACCCGAGACGACAAGATGCGATTGCCGCAACAGGTATGTAATACCTATTACATGTTCGCGTTAATTCTCATACGTATACATAATATTCCATTGATCATTTTCAATTCTCTACATAAGTCGTCCAACCCAATTTTTTTATAACTAAAACTGAGTAACAATATTTGCAAACAATTATATCTAGTTGGGTGCCCTAAAGAAGACAATTGACGACGAATGGGAGAGCACAGACGGTGAGCTGACGTATTTGGGCCGCGTCAGTGCAAAATTGCCAGTTGATGTCAAATTATCCAAACTGATAATGTTGGGACATATTTATGGATGTTTAGAAGAAGCTGTGATCATGGGTAAGTATTCTTTTTATACATATAATGCTACTATTATTACTTCTACTTCTAAAAGGCAGATAAGAGAACCTTATTGAATTCGTTTCATGTTAAATAACAAAAACATGATATGGATTTGTTTCGTTATTATCTAGGTTTGTTCGGCCAGGAGGGTGAAGATACTATAGATTTGGAACTTAGATATATAGTTTATATTCAAATAACTTTGTATCGAATTGATAACAGTAGTAGTTTAGTAATAACTAGAAATCGCCTTATGGTCGAATTTCGACCATGGTTTTTTCATTGGCCAGTATAACTTGAGCTGTCATTGTATAGACTTACTTACCATGAAAGGTAATCACATATACTGGACACGTGTAATTTCATTAAGCCGTTTTCACGTAATTTTTAAAGTTGTAAAAAATATTGTTTAAAAATTTTAGCTTTCTGCACTTCTTCTTACGTATATACTGTAAATGTTCCAAAATTCACGTTACTACGTTCGCGAAATTTTCTAGAAAAGGGGTACAGAGAATTCTATTCACGTATTAATATAATAATGACTTCCATCATCATTCCCTAAGAACAAAATATTTGGAGTCCTAATTTTTAACATGTCTCATTTATTATTTGTAGCGGCAGCAATGTCCGTGAAGAATGTATTCAGCAGTCCTTTCCGCGAGAGGCTGAACGCTTATAACTCGAAATTAACGTGGGCTGACGGTTCAACCAGTGACTGTATTGCCTTCCTTAATGTCTATAAGGTAAGCTATTCAGAAGTATAACCTTTGTCTCATACATCACGTTAAAACTGAAAAAATAGGATGTCAGTATTTAATCACTGGTAAACGGATGGTGGGATGTCCCCCAGCCAGATGGACTGACGACCTGAAGAAGTTAGCTGGGATAGAAACGATGCGGTAGGCGGAGAACCGGGTGCTATGGCGCACATTGGGAGAGGTCTATGTCCAGCAGTGGAATGCATTAGGCCAGTTAATTGATTGATGAAAAAAAAATTATCACGAACGCTTCAATATTTTAAAATATTATTAAAAAGATTACGTCAAAGGACATTCGATACATTTTCTGATAAATATTTAAGATTTGCACTCAAGTAATACTAAAATCGTACTGTAACGTAATTTGAAAATGTTTTCGGTGCATTGCAATTAACTTGAATATTATACTTATCTACATGTAGACCCATTCTTGTATAAATGTATCCCTGCTTAAAAAAAAGGCAAATTATTAAACTTGAGATTTATCTCAATAACTGAACAAAAATATGTAGGTAGGTAAATTATTTTAGTCATAATTAATTATCAGCAAAATTTGCGAATGTGTCCTGTAAATATTTTCTTAGTTTTAGGGTTTTAGAGTCCTAATAAGGAACCGCTATAGTTTCGCCATTTCCGTACGTCTGTCCGTCCGTCCATCCGCGGCTTCTTGGCTTAGAGTCTTTTAGTACGAGAAAGCTGTAATTTTGCATGGGTAGGTATTTATATATAAATCACGTCGACAAACTTATAGAATGTACCTACTTGGAAAATTTGGTCCAAAGACAAAGTCCTTTAAAAAAAAGCTGATTTGAAGGGTATAACAACCTGTTGTACTTACAACACTATTGCCTCTACTCGCGGTGGTACTCTTATAGATATTAAATTTTCTGACTTCCATTGAAGTCGAATTTTATAACTTCTTTGTCAGTTTCCAGCGTCCTATGTAGGTCCGTTTTAAACGTTATTGATCCTGAAACCGTGAACTTATTCATAGTAATAAATATAAAACCCCTTTGTAACTTCGCATGTTGTAACGGGCGACTACGGAACCCTACACTGCACGTGGCCCGAATCGCACTTGAACGGTTTTTTAATACAATTCAATATACAGCGTGAATGCTTATAAGTATGCGTATTTTTGTGATACAGGTGTGGAACCATCTCCGCCAACAACAACATTTTCGCGGCGCCAACCAGCAGGAGAGCGTCTGGGCTCGCCGTTTCTACGTGCAAGCGCGAGCCTTGCGAGAACTAGACGACATGGTGCGCGACCTCAACCGGCGCCTCAGCTCTGTCGGGATAGAGGCGCCCGAGGGCAGGTCCACCTGGAGCAAGAACGAACTACCGCTGTTATACAAGGTACTGTTTTTAATTTGACTCGAAGTATTTATAATGCCGTCGCTCATGTAGTTAAGCATATCAGAAACGTAAAAGGTTATTAAGGCCATCTGTCACCAGCTTCCAAGTCTTCGTCAACCGATGCCTTCGACGGCATCGGCGGACGTTCAAATGAACATCGGTTACGACTTTTCAAGCCACATTATGAAATACTGTAATTTGAATTGAAATAGCCACATTCTTCGAAGGGATCCTGACGTATACCTAAACAGGCAGGCAAAAATTACCTGGGGCACGTGGTCGACCCCTGCCTACCGGTGACGCATTCTGCTTGACAAATCATATTGATAGGAAAAAAGTGGAATAAAATGAAAAGCTCCAGACTGGCCGCGATGGACCCATGTAGACGAAATACAATCTGTACGACTTTATTAAGTCAGCCTTGGATTTATAAGGGGACTGTATTTAAAATATTAAGCCAAAAAATAGGCAGCCGCCATGCACAATAGATAGAAGGGAAGAGGAATCTGGCGGGGTTGCCAATTTTTTTAAATATTTATGAAAATTGCCAGTGGCATTATTAAGTTTTACATTATTTACACTTAACTAAATTTAGAGTAGTTACAATAAGTACAATATTTAAGCTACAATAAGTTTTCAAGACTTTACTTGGCTTATAATCCTCCATTAGGATCAGGAGCCATTTTATTACGATATAGTTGTTGTACGCTGTGGGCAAAGTAGTCAATTAAACTGCTGGTGTAGTGGGGGTGGCGCAGTGGTTAAATTGGTCCCTCCGCCAACCGCGTTACGGTCGTAGCCGTTGATATCGTAGGTGTAGTTGTGTAACAATTTTTTATATGAAGAAAGCTAGTATTGTATATCTTGTATGAGGTTGTGAACATATTCAACATTCTAAGAATACTTCTGTTGCAGATACTATTAGCGGGCGCGTTCTACCCGCAGTACTTCGTGCAGGTGTCTGAAGATGAGTGTCGGGAACGTGACGCTGTGCGCACTCTTGGCGGGCTCGACCCTAGGAACACAGTACGTAATTGTTTTTACATATTAAGAAATATGAAAGAAAGAAAGAAAATACGTTTATTAAAAACTTTCACACACTACCACGTTATATATATTACACATAATTTATTAGTGTGTCGTGATGCGCGCCACAATACCTGTTCACGGCAATTCGGCTCAATATGGATGCCTCTTGTTCAGTTTCGTAGCTATCAGATAAACATGTCTATGTTCGGCTATATGTATGTTCACCGATATATCCGTCATCTATGGATCTAAAATAGTTTTGTTTGAAAGGGTGTGCTCCCCAGGTGGTCCCATTGTAACCAAGTCCGGATCTGATGATGGTATCTGAGCAAAAACAAGAGAAACACTCACAAATTAAGGACAGATGTAGTGCGTTTGTTGACTTTTCTTGAAATTAAGCAACATTGACGTGATTTAAAGTGATGAACGTTATTGTTATTAACTGACTTAAAAAAAGAAAGAGCTTCTACGTTCGGCTGTTTGTATTTTTTCTTTATAACTTATTCAATCAAGTGTAGCAAGTTGCTAGACAAATTAAAAAGCTTACCCCCTTATCTCAATAAAGTACCGGGCTTATTAAACTAAAGTTCGTTAATATAAAGTGTTTTTGTCTATTCAAATGTTGCCTGTAAGAATTTGCCTATTTGTGTGTTCTAGGTATACCTGAAAAATTTCCCTGACAACCAACCAGGTGAAATTTATTCAGCAGCTATCAAGAGAGCTGTCTTCAAACAAATATCCGATGAGCCGCGTGTCACTTTTGACAAAAACAGCCGGTAAGTATTCCATCATTTGTTTTCAATTCAATTTCTGTTGAAAAATGTAAGGAAGCTTGCCGAAAGCAGTTATTAAGAGCCTTGGTTATGCCATAAAATGTTAACTATGGTTTTAAGTATATTTATTCAACTTATCCTACTAATATTATAAATGTGGAAGTTTAGATGGATGGATTTTTGTTACTCTTTCACGCAAAAAACACTGAACCGATTGCGATGAAACTTGATATGTAGATAACTGAAGACCTGGATTAACGCATAGGCTACTTTTTATCCCGATATTCCCACGGGATAGGGACTTGCGCGGTTGAAACCACGACACGCTGCTAGTTTCATATAATTAATGTATTTCACTAGCCTATGTTTCATCAAAATCAATTTTCGAACAATTTAATGTTCGTTCTTAATTATTTGTCCAGTTTTGTTTGTATAAAAACTTGTTAAGTGCTGTTCAGAACAAAAGGTATTTTTGTTAAAAATCTGTTATTATTATACACATTTTACTCCTAATTCCTTTCGTTTTGATCATGTGAATATTTTATAATACAATATTATAATTTCAGAGAGAAATAAAAACATATTAAGTACACGTGTTTAAAATTTCTGTATTTACATATCGTCCTTAATTATATGACCACCACTGTATATATACAGTAGACCCGCGGTACTAGAACAAACATATTGCAGTACCGTGTCGGATTGTCGAATTTATCAGACCATAGAGTATTGCTACCGACCACTTACCGACCGACCGTAGCCCGGAACTTTTTGAAAAGAAGTACTTTGTAATCCGACAACTGTATAAATCAAAATAATTTATTTCAATTAAACCATTATGGGTATTTTTGAATTGTCAAGAGTAGTAGTCAGTCAGACTAACTCAGTCGTGAAGCTAGTTGCCTGTTCCAATTCGTAGATCCAGTTTAGAAGAACAGGCAATGTATAAACAATAATTGCTCGTTTAAAGTTATTAGATATAGAAAACTATCTTACTAATATTATAAACGTGAAAGTTTTTGAGGATGTATGGATGTTTGTTACAAGAGTAGCGTGATAGGAACCGATTGCGATGAAATTTGGAATATAGAAACCTGGATAACACATAGGCTACTTTTTATCCCGATATTCCCCCGGTATCGGGATTTACGTGAAACCGCGGAGCGCAGCTAGTATTTAAATAAAATGACATTTGTGTAAAAAAAAATCGTGATAACTAGTATACATATGTACCCAGAACTAGTCGACTCAACTTCAACATGACACAAGTGTTAATAAAGGTTTTTTTTCTAGCAAAATATATTTAACATTCAAAGACGGCATGGATTCAAAGCCAGGACAACAGAATAGTGGAGTAAGTACTGTTTATAGTAACTAAATTATACAGTTCAATATTTTGAAGAGTCTTGACTAGGGCTTGAGAAACCGTTTAGGTTTAGAAGAAGGAAATCAGCAGGAGAAGGAACAGTATAATGGATACTGATTAACATAATATCTACTATAATATGTTGAACTTCATTAGTTCTCTTAACTGTGTATTTTGTAAATATCTACACAATCGGTTATTGATGGCTATTTCTATTGAATCGTGTTTTCACCTACTTTTTTAACCCCCGACGCAAAAAGAGGGGTGTTATAAGTTTGACGTGTCTGTATGTCTGTGCCATCGCAGCTCCAAAACGGATGAACCGAGTTAAGTGCGTTTTTTTTGTTTGAAAGGTAACTTGATCGAGAGTGTTCTTAGATATAATTCAAGAAAATCTGTTTAGCTGTTCGAAGATTATCGGCTTTTGTAATCGTTGAAGGGATTTGATTATTACAGTAATGTTCCGATACATTTTCAGGACCCAACTATCCCTGGCCAAGTAGTTCTTCCAGTATACAAAGCGGTAAAAGCGCGCCAACTGCGTATCGACATACGGATACCTATATTGCCGTAAGTAATTACAATTAAAACCAACTTTCAAGACAAATCAAACCTTTTGCTCGAGCTGTGTGCGTATATATTTTCAGTAATATTAGAGATAGCCTGGTGGTCGAACAATTCACTAACTCGGTTTATTTAATTGGCCAGTATAATTTGAACTGTAATTGTATAGACTTACGTAATATCACAGGTCTGGACTCGTATAGCTTTCGCAACAGTGTTGTTTAAAATTTTAGCTTTCTGCACTTCTGCTGTATATATAATTTTCTTAAAATGCGTACAAAGAATTCTCTTAGCGCATTAATATACCTATAAGTATATAAATTTCCAAGTATTTGCATTAGAGTTCAGGTATAAAATTCCTAGCTGGTTAAATTTGTTACACGCTACAGATTAACTGATCTAGGCTTTTAAGATCATTAAATGTTAAATGTGTAAATCGAGCCTTTAATCGCGATAATATTTAAAAGTACATTCAGAATACCTTTCTAGTTACCCGAAGCTTAAATTGATCGTATTGCCCGATTGTGGTCACAAGTGAACTTAAAATAAATTAAGAACATAAAAATTTTTAAAGCTTATTTTACAGACTCCTACCTAGATTAAGATGTACAGATAACCGTAACAATTTCAATAGTTAGTGATTTTCTCAAAATATATATGACATTCATTTTAAAAGATGTTGCTTTGTGTTGTGTCGCTTAATGTAAGTGTTAAATGTACAGAGGCGCTAGCATCACGGTTTTATTACAGAGAGTGTGTATTTTTTTTTTAATAAATAAAGGTTTTATCATTCTTTGTTTAGTGTAGAGAAAGCCAACACATTAGCAGCGGCTTTAGAAATGGACAAAATGTGTTTGGATCTCGAAAGAATGGTGCCTCGACTACCCGAAATCGATGACACACATTTTCCACTCACTATTTCACAGGTAAATTCTTATTACTACAACAAGTCATACATCTATACAAATAAATAAAATTGAAGTGTCTGTTTGTAATGTCATAATAAGAGCATTTTACTAACTGCATCCGAATGTTTACACGGTACATATATTAAAACATCCATTTTAAAAATATTTTGTTTGTCTGTCTGTTTGTTCTGGCTAATCTCCGGAACGGGTGGGCCGCTTTCCACGGGACTTTCACTGGCAGCTGGTGTTATAAGAAGTAACTTGGCTACTTTTTGGAAAAATAATTATAGTTTTGCGCAAATATATAAATATGTACACGCGAGTGAAGCCACGAACAGTTAGTTAATAGCATAATAGTTAAAACATTGCTCAACAAATGTAACATTATACAGTTGTTGCTTCACAATCTTGATTGGGCTTAAAATTGGATACATACAAGTTAAATTGTAGTAATTAGATATTTAACACAAGCTTGTCAATTTCAACTGTTTATCTTCCGACTTCTTTTATCAGGACATCACTAATTTCAGTCTCATCCTCAACATTGAAGTAATCCGAGATCGAAATCGAAAGACAACTTCACATAACATATTTACTATTACCTGCATGCTTTACTTTGGTCCATCAACACAACTCGTGGTCATTAATTGAATTTTTAATAAAGATTAATCCTTGTAATTCAATTAATGACCTTAATCACATGAAGATTATTAAAGTTAGAACGACTATAATTCTTATTCTGTGAGCAAAATGTGGTGAAGAGAGTTTTATGTATGGAAGTTGACGGCAACAAGAGTAGAAGACGACCAAAGAATAGACGGATAAACTGCTGCGAGGATATGGATAGAAAGGGACTAAGTAAATAAATTTGGGATAAGGGTAAGAGGATAAGGATGACTGTAATTTTAATGTAAATCTATTTGATGTGATGCGAGTGCTTCCCTAGGTGATGTGATGCGAGTGCTTCCCTAGGCGATTTGAAGGTGATTTCTACACCGCTTTATCTGTCTAACTAAATGTCTTAATGTTACGTAATAACAATGGATTCCTGATATTTTTATTATTAATAGTTAACAATATGACAGCTGTCTGTCACTAGGCTGGCGTCACTCGTCATATCGGCGCGGGAGCACAGATAATGATTTGAGTAGTATTACTTTGCTCTCTGGATTTATAATTTAAGCCGAAGAACCAGAGAGAATATAAACACTAATATATACGTTAAAACCGTATAGTATCCAATTTTCTACTTTTTATTTTTTAAAGTGATAACTTCTTATGGCAGGGTAAACCGCTTCATTACGTAACGCATTACGGCGCCAGTTTGTCTGGTGTTTAAGTTATCACTTCTGTCGGGCGTCCCGATACGCACAAATTTTATTGTCGCCGTTATTTTATACCCAACTGGGATATTGTATAAATAAATAGGAATATAATTATTATATATGTATGTGTGTAAAGATGTATATATGCGATAGTGGCTATTTATGTATATATATGTATATGTGTGTGTGTGTGTATGTGTATATGTGTACATGCATGTTTGTATGCGTGTGTATGTATATGTATGTATATATATATATATATATATATATTTTTTTTTTTAAATGTGACAAAATGTGTAATGTTTTTTTTTTTTTTTTTTTTAATTATGTATAAACGCCCGTGACGTCCCTTTTAAGAGGCACCATCTGAAAACCAGCGCTGCACCCGTTGTTAGGTGCAGCATTATGCTGAGATGGTGACCTTTTCAGGCCCGCACTAATTGGCGTAAATCCTTTTAAATGTATAAATTTATAGTTTTATTTTTTTTATTATCTTCTTTCTTTGTTATTTATGTATGAATGTTGCGGGTTATGAATAAATATATTTTTCTTTCTTACTAATATATTTTGTTCTCAGCTGGTAAATATAAGCAAATTTTGGGTGCAATATGCAGACGAGAGCACGGCTCTAGAACTCAACAACATTCAACGTATGCTGAACACAAACCCTCTCGTCGCGTATACGGGTGAAATTACAAAGGGCTTATTGGTCGCTGCGCCCTATACCGATGCGAACTCTACCGCTATATACCGCATACGAGTACTAAATACTCTGCCGAAAGATATGCTCGATGTAAGTATATATTGATTAGGGTATTTATACATTAAAACTTATGTCCATAAATATGAAAGGGTCGCTAAACTTGCGGACCCGACATATGATGTTCGAACGTTATTATATATCAATCAATTAAGGACACGATACGCGAGTGACAATAAAGCAAATTCGCTGAAATCAAAATATTAAAATCTTAAGAAAACAATAAAACTTTCGGAAAAAGCAAAATAATTTCTAGAACCCTTTCATACAAATTTAGAAATTACGAACACAACAAAAAAGAAATAGCCAAATATCAAATAGGTGAAGACAATTTGAAGTGAATACTGACGTACATACATTTGAAAAACGATTTTTATTTATATAGGTAAAGCTGAAGTTTTTTTTATTTGACCGCGCAGCTCTGCAACTAAAAGATGCATTTGAAAAAAAAAAATCATTTGATAGCGTAATTCTTACGGAGGGTTATTTAACACCACGCTACTACGTGACGTGAAGTGACGCTAAACGCGGCTGTAACTGCGGAAAACGGCTAATCAATACAAATAAATAAAATTGAAGTGTCTGTTGTAATATCAAAGAATAGTTTTTTAATCTCATACAGTTATTTGCTATATTACGATACTTATGCCTAAAAATCAGTCTTTTTAATTTCTGTCTGTCTGTCTTTTTGTTTTGGAAAATCTCCAGAACGGGCGAACCAATTTCTACGGGACTTTCACTGGCACATAGCTGGTGTTACAACAAGTACCTTTGGCTACATTTATTTTGGAAAAAGAATTAGGGTTCTGCGCAAAATATATAAATAGTATACGCAAGCGAAGCCGTGCGGGAACTGGTAGTTTATCATAAAAGTTGAATTAATGCATCAATACTTAAATAATTATTTAAAAGTTTTTGTTGAATTTGTAGGTGATGTACATAGACTACGGAAGCGTGGGTCGCGTGCACATTTGCAATATCCGCGAACTGCCCGGAGGGTTGTGTCAGACATCTCCCCCGTTGGCGATGCGTTGTCGACTTGCAGAGATAGCTCCTTCGGCCTTGTTGGACCCACACTCACATTGGTCACCTGCCGCCACGCATTGCTTCCAGACCCTCGCCGGGAGAGGACGACTGCTGGCAAAGGTAAATTGTTGCTGGTTTTTTGTCTTTTATAGTAATTTATTTTCCTTCAATTATGTTTTTTACATTATTTATTATTCCAGAGTATTATTAGCGAACTTATCTATGTTAGTACTTAATATCTTAATCTAATGCATAAATGTTGAATTATAATTCATACTCTTAAACCAATTTACATTTAAAAAAAAAAAAAATATATATATTGTGTTTCTGATTTTGTGGTGCCTAGGTGGATTCTAGAAATAGAATGTTATTATTTTCGGTTATCTTTGTTATTTTTTAATAGTCACACGTTTTAATAATAGTCACATATTCTTGTAAAAAGTAAACTAATGATAAGTATGAGTTGATCCATGCCTTTCTATAGAATGAGCTGATAAGTGAATTACACGGGTAGATTACAAGCTTCATAAGTTAATCAATATAATCAATTTTGTATGCACTATATTTATGAACACATCGTTACTATATTTTACATACATACTGACGCTGAAGGGGTAGGTAGAGATATAGATCAAATACTCTGATTTATTTTATTAAAAATCGGGGAAAACTATAATAGATGATAAAACAGTTACTATTTAATCGAAATCAGTTAATAGACATTATTATGGCTAGTTATTCTGGTAACGCAACGCTATTGGCTGGTTGACAATAGTGGGGTTATAAAATGCTAGGCATGCATTATAAGTTGATAACAATCACTTGAGTGCGGATGGAGGTACGAACAATATAGCAGTTACTGTAATTTAGCGATTTTCATAGTTTATATTGAAAAGTGGTAAGAGTGTTGCTAACATATTAAATACCCATATATCGCGAACTATAACTTGGTTCCGCTCGCGTTATAGAGGCAAGGCTATTGCCATCAATCTGGCACTATAAGGAATTAAAAAACGGAAAATTGGGAGTATACCAGCCTAGTCAATAGTTTATTTTTCCACAACCTCTCTAACCTTTGCTATTTTGGACTCTAAGCACTCTAGACCTCATCAAAGATGTGTTGCGGTGGATGCTGTAGAGGTCGTTGTGGCGGATGTTGTTGCTCATGTGTAACCATCTACACCTGTTGCACCAAGATTTTTTAATGTCAAGTTTGCTCTGACCGCGGGCTCACCGTCTTTTGCTAGCTGTAAGCTTCAAGTGTTTGAAGATACGATATTTTCTGACAATAAATATTGTGTCAGGTGTACTCAGTGATGCAAGGAGTGGTGTCGATAGAACTACTAGCGGATAACGGTCAGCTGAGCATCAACCAGGAGTTGATAAAACGGGGATACGCTGTAGCCTGTGAAGAGAGCTACGAGTCCAAGGTTAGCATTTAATTTGGAATTAAGTAAGTAAAGTAAAGAATACTCTTTATTATACACTAAATACATGTATATACAAAAAAAAAACAACTTAAACATAAAACGCACAATGGGCGACCTTATCACAACAAGCGATATCTTCCAGGCAACCTTTGGATGGACAGGTCTGTAATGATTTAGTATGGGTGGTTATGGTGTCAAATATATAATATATACTAATATGTATCTACTACTAGTATATCCCCACATACATATTTACACGAACATTATATACATATAAATACAACTACACACACACACACACACACACGCACACACACACACAAATACATACATATAAACATACACCTAAATACATACATTATAATGATGTATAGTATTAGATTATATATATAGATTATCTTTGCAAATAGTATTATTTTAACATTTTTTAAAAGATCCTAATGATTGTGCTTGCCCGAGTTAATTTCTAGCTTAATATTCTTGACCCTGGCTATTAACTTACCTTTCCTTTTGCGTTCGTGTGACAGGTAACTTGTATAGCCCTAAAGCTAGAGTTCTACAGACGCTGTCTTTTTTAATACACCTTTATTAGCTCGACTTATATTACATTGTATGTATGTATGTAACATAATCTTTTAACATTGTTTTCACCAACTTAAAGGCAAGGTTTGTCCTGGATCATCTGAATAAAAAAATACTTTTTAGTTCGATTTGTGTGATGCCGAATGTTATGAAAGGTTGTTTTTTTTAGTTTTTTAAACTATAATTTAATACTAGTGATGTGTAGTGTATTCCTTAGAAATTTATGTATTCTTGGTGTTGGGATCTATAGTCTAAAAAAACAAAAAATAAATTAATCTAACTATATGGGCTATATACTTAGATTAAATTGATTAATTTATTTTTAGAATATAAATTTCTCATCTATTTTAAGAATAAAAAATTCTCATGCTTTCTAGCATATTTATTGAGTTTTTTCTTCACGTCTTTTGTTTATAGTTAAATCACGACGTGAGAGAGACAGCAACGGAACTAAACTTGGCCCAGAAGCGAGCACACAATAAAGAACAATTGGAACTAGCATACTATCAACTACAGGAGATTGAACCCCCCAACGCTCGGGAGTGCACATCTGATGTGTGCCTCAAAGGACCCTACAGGTGAGACGAGAAAATTTAAAATGTTTTAATGAATCTTTTTGGATCCCAAAGCCTATAAATAAGAGTTTTTATAAAATGGCCAGACGCGCACTCAAATATTTACGCCACACGCCAAAAAACGCTGCGGCATAATGTCGCTCGTTGGGTATAGGCCTGTCTGTTTATGTCGTTTTAAGTGGTCTCAGCGTAGTTGGCCCATCACACATTATCCCATCTTACTCTTCATACACATCACATTACATCTTGTTAATCCATAGGCCATATAATACAACGACAATCTTTTACCATTAAACGAGTCAAAAGCTGTTTAACAGTTTGTTTTTCTTTGCAGTCCCCTGGAAACTAATGTACATAATCTAATGTACTCAAGTCGTCACAAGTCAGTGCAAATAGAATGGAACTCTGTCAATTCTGTGTTACTTGACACACAGCCACAGGAGAAATATGAGCGGTAAGCACAAAGAAAAAGAAGAAATAGTTTCATGAGAATAGAACAGATTTATACCTAAAATACTATTTTAAAATAGTAATATTTAGGTACGGTGTTCTTGTTGGACGAAATTCTCAATTTTAAATTAGTTAAAAATTATAGAACTGTTCCCTACATGTTCCCTAATTGGAACATTTTTTTTTTTTTTATTAATATTATAATGTTTAAAATAGGGATTATACGCCTTTAGTTGTCTTCCATCAGCGCAATAACTTAAATTTACACTAAAAATGGTATCTATGGTAACCAGAAAACTGTTAAACATACTTATATATTTCTAAATAAATACATATTATAGATAAATTACACACAGACAGAACAAATGATCATGCTCAACAGACAATTATTTCTCCTGGGTGGGAATCGAACCCACGACCTTTGGCTCAGCAGTCAGGGTCACTAACCACTAGACCAACAGGCCATTTATGTAGCTAATGAAAAGTTTATGTAAATCTTTTGGGTCTAAAGAACACTACATATGCAAGGGTTTAATATTTCATAAGTTCGATTGTACTTACTTTTTATCCCGATATTCCCATGGCATCGGGACTTACGCGGGTGAAACCGCGGGGCGCAGCACTCGTACAAATAACCTATTTTGAATTGAATGGTAAACACAAGTAGCTAAAACACTTTAGTCTAATGCTACTCTGAAGAATGAATAACGACGGTTGGTACTACGGTTCGAAGGTTGCTGGTTGCGGCATATGTGGGGTGCAACGAAGGTAACACGAAATTAACTCTACGTCACACGACTATGATGCCCAACATCCCTGGACTGCCTGCTATCATCGCACTGCTCTTCTGTCCTTTGTGAGTACAAAACTTTAGCTCTATATTGTTGGGGTACAGTAGATTTTGTAGTACATATGACGTTCTGATGCAGTACATTATTTATTACAGTAGACAAATTCATTTCTGATATTACATTTCATTCTGTTTTTCTTACGCGGTAAGGTGTTACGCTTAATATCAGAGGTAACTTATCTTAATATATATATATGATCTCTTTCGAGAAGAGAATAGTACGGCCGTGCCGCTTCTTTGCTCGACTAGGCGGGGGCACTGCCGTGCCCCCAGATATCTTCTGTACGTGTGTATGCCACTGAACTCCTAAACGGCTGGACCGATTTTAATGAAATTTTTTGTGTGGCTTCAATTAGATGGCCCGGTAGATGGCGTTGCGAAAGGGTTACAGGAACAATATTTTTTACGTTTCGGCAGGACAACGTCTGTCGGGTCCGCTGGTTTTATATAATATATTACAATGGTGTATCTCCAGTGATGAGCCATCAAATTTGAATAGGAAGTATCGTTTAGCCCCACTCGCGCTAAACTCATTTTTCTGAAAGTAATGTAAGAAACAGTCTCGAAACCACTGATATAAAGTATGAAAATCACTAACTAACAGTAACTGCCAAGTTGTTCGTACCTCTGTTCGCACTCAAGTGAAGTTCTCATCTTATTTCTTTCCTTTTATAATCCCACTATTCGTTAATATTTGTCAATCGACCAATAGTATTGCGTTACCGGCATAACCAGTCAAAATAATGTCTATTAACTTATTTTTATTAAATAGTGAACTGTGCTATCACCTGTTATAGTTTGTCCCTATTTTTAATAAAATAAAAAAGAGTTTTTAATGTGGCGACAATAGTAATTTGCTTTACATAGTTTAGAGAGTCAACCAGAAATCTAAACAGATATCGAATCTGAATGATATAATGAAAAGTTAGACATATCCTTGAATATAATCCCTGGTCTAAAGTTATGCTCGGAACAGGTTTCTTTCTTAATATCAACCAAATTGAATGTTTATTATTATACAGCGCTGAGTTACGTCGCAATTCCACTGGGTCACGTTACGTGAGCGCGCTGTGTGGACTCGGCAGTACTGAGTCTGGCATGCCGTACTTCCCCGAGCACGATGTTCTCGTTGACATCGATGCGGACCTCAATGTCGACGATATTGGTCTTGTAAGTAAAACAAAACATACCACTATGATTTTCAACACCGACTACTGTGTGACAAACACACTAATGTTACCTAATTAAAGATACACGGTTTTAATAATTTGTTGTCAGGTGTGGCGTCTGGCAATAATGCCACACAGGCTGTTTTAACGCTTGATAAGGGGTTCCGTCAGACCCGAAACTAGAAATCCTGTATCTTTCATTAATATGAAATTTAAGAATGTTTTTTATTCTAATTATACTGGCTAATTTTACTATAGACTTAATGTAATGCATGAGTATAGGTAAAACATTTTTAAAAGCCGTGTTGCAATAAAATCTATTTTTTCTTTGTTATTTTTTAATAGAAAATGTACACTTGATCAAATGAAACCAAGATCACCTGACCTCGAATATTATAATCTGATTCTAAATCTAGTTCTAATTGATGACAGTCGACTATCGCTTGACCATCCATTTTCTTTGTGTCCTATAGTGTCTATAGTCCTATGTGTCCGCAAGGGTCGTAGTGTGATTTTACATAGCCTATAACTTTCCACAACAATCGGGCTATGGAATGTTTAAAAGATTTTTTAAATCCCTCTGGTAGTTTCAGACATTTGTGCGTTACCCAACTTGATTAAATTATATCTAGAGATATTAATTGATACAAGAGATCGCCTGGCTATATAGCAGTATAGCTTAAACTGTTATTTTATAGAGTTTGTACCATGACAAATCAAAATATATACTGGACGCTTATTGCTTGAAGTAGCCGTAATTACATATTTTTTTATCTTTATAGCCAACGTTTATAGCGAAGGTTTCACCTTCTGCACTTCAAAACTGAACTTCAACTCAAATTAATAAATAATAATAATAATTTATTGTGGCAAATTCTTGATGTACATAGTGATTTATAGTACTTGAAGCCTCCTTTTAAGCCTGGTATGCCTGTATCAGGAGACTCCGGTCTTCCATATCGCACTTATTTAGACTAGGCTAGTATCAGCGAATTACGAACTATTTCATATTTCATGATATGTATATACCTAAAGTTTTTATTTAACATATACAATTATCATTAACTTAGTACTAGTAGTAATAAATATAGATTTCTTGTCAAATATCTCAACAAAGTTGTAAATACAATATATTTAAGTAAACTAGTCTTGCCTACATAATACAACGATAACGCGAATAATTGCGTCATTGCGATCTGTGTGGTCTAGTTATTACCGACAATGAAATTTTCATAGATAATTTTACAGCAGGAAAATGATGTTTTTACCACACATTTTCAGCTTTTACTGAGTGAATGGTTGTAATAGCCATATATTTCATAGTATCCATTTGCCCTGCTTCCTTTTTCCATGCTTTTATAAACTACTGTGACTTGCTTCGCTCTTTTGAGTACAATGCCTTGACAACTTGGTTTCATTATCGTAGTGACGTCATTCGATGTCCAAACTTTACTTCAATTTGCCCATAGTTTTAAGAAGTGTTTTGAAATTGAGGGGTTTCTCTAATAGATGAACCAAACAACTTCTGTCTATGGGAGAATACTAATTGAAGTGCAATTTAAATCTATTTTGGATAAAAAATTTTTGCTGATCTCCTTCTTAATATTATAAAATGATTTAATAAGTGTCTCCTGCATTACTACCGTCTATAAAATAAAGAGGGATTCAGAGGGATGTAACTGATACGGCACATTTTTATGTTATTGCATTTTCCAGAATCTCGAATTTCTCATTTTATATAATCCTATTACAGCGACTGCTATTTTTTGTCACCTTCTGAAATCTCTGTCTCCTGTGCAATAAGGTTACAGTTTTGGGTTCCGCCTTTTTGTAACATTTAACCAATTTTAAAGTCACAACAACACAAATTAACCTTATATTTCCTTTCAAGATTAATCACATCCGACACCTGATGGACTACACGATGTTCTGTGGTGATGGGCAAGATCTGCCGACTACAGACGATGAATTACGTCCGCAAATACCAAAGCTCATTCGCAAGGATCTGATGGAGTATGTATACTGTACCAAGTGTTTTAATTAAATTGCATCTAACCAAGTTGTATTTTGTAGTAAGCGAACAGAAAAAGTGTTACTAAGTAATGCCGCTATAAAATATATAGTATATGTAGGTATATTTAATTTGAAGAAGAACGAACAAACGTTTGTATTTGTACGATAATATTGAACTACGTAAGAATCTATGAAGTCGTATAATTATTGAGGTGACACTTGAGGGCAACACTTTACCAGGGCTGCCAGTAGTCAAATTTGTTAAATGCGTATTCTCTGAAATTATACAAAACTAGTGTTGCATGTATTTGATATGACATCGTAATAATAAACCAGACCTCACTATTAATGTTCCCGTGAATATATGTTGTAATAGTTTGATATGAAAACTGCAATGTATTATGTCTGTAGTTTATTACTTACACAACGGAGCGTGTTCCACACATATGCTCGCAAGAGTGAAAAGGACTGGTGCGCAAGCTACATATTTAAAAAATAAAAAAACTTTTTAAATTATCGTTTGTTACAGTGCCATTATTCTACTTAAAAAAATTAAAACTATCATACAAATACTGTACTTATCGAAAGTAAGGCATTTCATGCCTTCTTTGCATTTTTACAGCATAGTTTTAGCATTTTTGGCCAAACCTAAGAGAGCGTCTGATAGCTCAACTGTGCCTTAAATGTAGTTAAGCATAGTTTAGTTGGTGCCATTTTTGGAACGCCGCTGATCATGTGGTATGCGGATCATATTATTATGGTATATATGATCGATCGAAGCATTCAAGTATATTTGTAGATAGTATATTGACTTCACTGTTTTTCTTATAAATATTTGTCACACCCAGACATGTTTTCTCTTGAATTATGTCGATGTCTATTAGCGCCTGTAAATACTACTTAGGTATAGCCATTGTATCCAATTATACTAGATTATAATCCATCATACAAACAGGATACCTAAATAATAATGTATTTGTACAAATTTTGATTTAAATTTGGCAGCCCTGCATTTGTCTACCATATAATTTTGACGCTCAAAGTAGATGTTATGTAATTTTTCGTACATAACTAAATCTACAAAGACTGTTTAATTTAGAAAAACAACAAGATCGTTCTTTTAAATTGTATATTACATGTTCATTTGCTAAAACTACGTGACTTGAAATAAACCACCAATGTTATTTTTATGCGATTGTATTGGCTCTTTTTTATAGGGTTTTTTTTAAGACTTTCTCATGCCTGTGTACTTAGAGTATTTTTTTTCTTAACTATATGAACAAGTGAAGACTATGACAATACAACAGCTACCTCTTCCCTGAATTACACTAAAGCACTGCTTTTTTATGTTTAATATAATATGATTAACGTTACATGATAACATTTTATGGTTTTAAGATAGCCAATTCATCTTGATGTTGCCTTGAAGTTTATCTGAATGTTATCGCTTCTTATTTATGTTATATAAACCCATGTAACGTAAAAAACCGATATGTATTCGGTATAACGATTCTACTTGTTTTTTTTTGTTTTTACGTAAAATAGGCTCTCTATCATTTTACTCTAAAGATTACTGATACTAAAGTAGTTAAAAATCCTTTCTGAGAGTAAACAAATAGAATATTAGTTATTCGTTATGAATTTTTTATATACATATTAATAATAATGTTATATTATTAAATCAATCAATCAGCCTATTGCAGTCCACTGTTGGGCTTTAGGGCTGGGCCTACATAGGCCTCTCCTAACGTGCGCCATAGTACCCGGTCCCCTGCCTTCCGCATCCCTTTTCAGCTACGTCATTCTATCCGAGCTACATTCTTCAGGTCGTCAGTCCATCTGGCTGGGTGTCATCTTACCTTCCGTTTACTGATTTGCGTTCTTCACTATAGGATAATATCAGTATTTAATTTTTGTTTTTTTTTATATGAATTTTGTATATAAATAATAATAATGTTATATTATTATTAATATTTAAATTTTGATCTTTTCTTTTTATGATTTTTTATATAAATAAGAATAATGATAATGTTATGTTATTATCAGTATTTAATTTTGTATTTTGATTTTTATCTTACAGCTTATTATTAAAACGGCGTAAGCACCGCGAAACAGAATGCGTACCTAATGCGTGGGAGTGGCGCTCAGTTCCCGAGCACGAGTTATTGGAGATTTCCGTCCCAGAGATGATAGAGCGATCTGTCGTGTACTCGCTGCACGTGCCCCAAGAGCTATATCCGCTGTCAAGAGACGCCTTGCTCGAGTTGAAGAGGGAGAACGATCAGCTCAAGTTACTTGTTAGCAGGTGCGGACGTTTTTTTTTATTTTTCAGTTACTAACTTATGCCCGTTGCTTCACTTGGTACCATGTGTACCCCTGATAACCTGTATGCAAAATTTTATTGTGACCGGATTCGAGATTATAATATTAGTTAGGATAGTCTAGAACACTAATTACGAGCCCTCTATGTCTTCAGCAAATTTCGTCAAGTTATAGAAAGCGAGGTCAGGTAAAGGTAAAGGGAGGGAGAGGCTCGACCGGAGTGATACCACGGCCTCACAGAAAACCGTCAGTGAGGTGAGTGAGGTTCCTCTCCCTCCTCTACCCTATTCCCGCATTTCCCCTCTCTCCCCTCTCCTCCCCTCTCCTCCCCTCTCCTCCCTCTTCCCCTACTCCCACCTTAAAGGGCGGCAACGGACTTGTGACTCTTCAGTTGCAGGTGCGCATGGGCGGCGGTAGTTATTTACCATCGAGTGACTATCGTTTGCCCCTTATACCAAAAAAATAGGTGAGGTGAGTGTAGATTTATTTGCAATAATAATATGCATATTGATTATCCATATTATTTACTTGCAATTGGACTTTATTATGTGTGTAGTATATTGCATAATCTAGATACCAATTATAGCAATCCCCAAACTTATTTGCCGGGCTGAAGTTAGCCGCGAACCGGTGCGCAGAATGCAAAATTAAGGTATCAGTTGGGATAGGAATAAAATTAAAATCTATTTAGGATCTTTGATCTAATACTATATTACCATCGAAGCCATATTAATTTAAAATTTGACCAAAGTTCAAAAAGTATTGTGTGAGTCAAAGTGTGATTCAAACTATGAGCGTCATAAGAGTTCAATGTAAACATTTATGAACCAAAAAGATATGAATTGAGTAATTGCGCTATTTGCCTTGTGGTTAAAGATAACCCTGGGAACATAGGAGAACGAATCGACCACCATTACTCGAAAACAACGGATTTAAAACTTGTGAAACTTCCCTTGGAAAATTATTTGACTAGATTAGCTTTTTTAGCATTTCATATGCTTTTTCAAGGCCTCTACAGTGTTCGGTGGAGTACTAAGTACAGGAGCGTGGAAACCTCGCTGCTCTAAAGCTGGGTACCATAATTTTGACCATTTAGTTGTTTTGAGAGAGAAATACAAAGGCACATGTAAACGAACGGGCCAAAACTATTGTAAAATTATGTTGTGACTGCAGACTAGGAGATAAATCATCGAAGCAGGATAACAGTGGTGTTTTTTTTTCCGCTAACCGCGGGGTAATAATTAGTATGATTTCTGACTGTACATTCTCTTTCCGTAGAAGACGCACCAGGTACTGGAGAGCGCAAAATGATCTTCGGTCTCAATGAGTGGTCGCTACCCGTCGTCCTAGAAAAGGGGAAGTACCTCCACCGTAAAAACACTGCAGCAAAATGGGATGACAGTTTTTTGGAAGTGAAAACTTCTTTAGCCACGTTGTGCACGTTTGCTATGGAGAAAAAGCATTAAACTCGTACCGTCACGCTAATAATACATATATAGATCCACTAGAGAGCGCTAATCTAAACATTGAGTTCTGTCGGCTCCTTATTAATTAATCTTTGAAAATATAATTAGTTCATTTATATTTACATATAAAGTACTTATTGTGTGCGCAATTCATTTGGTAAAATATACAAAAACATAATTGTAAATCAGGTATATAAGTAAAATATCGAAAACCTTTATTCAAAATTTCGTTAGAACGTATGTCAGTTTGATGAATGGCACTAGTAGATGGCATCACTTTCTTCAAAAATAACCACTTCTGATCGGCAACTCACAATTACTTAATAACAATTTTTTAAGTGAAAACTTCTTAAGGCATGTTGGGCCCTTTTGGTATAGGGAAAAAGCAATGAACTCGCGTGACTGTCACGATCAGATGACAGAGGTGTCAGTTAAGTTTTTACTTCTGACGTGCAGTCCTACGACTGAGAGTTTTTTTTTTTGTATTCCTACTTTTATGACGTCATAACTCAGTTGGAGGGAGAGCACTTATCGTTGAGCGAGTGTTTATATGTGTCGTTAACCACTTACAATTATGTGGGTCGTGTGCTAGACTCCCATCTTCTCTATATATAAAAGGCAGATTCTCCTATTTTTGTCAACCGACGTTTTGTTTTGTAGCTATTGCAAAGTTTTAATAAGAAAAGAGCGTACTCCCATCTCAACAACCGGCAACACACTTGTAACTCTTCAGTTGCCAGGTGTCCATGGGCGACGGAGGTCACTTGCTATCAGGTGACCCGTCTGCTCGTCTATTTTTTATCCCGATATTCCCACGGCACCGGGACTTACGCGGGTGAAACCGCGGGGCGCAGCTAGTGACTTAATATGTATGTCTAGTCCTTTCCAATAAACTGCGCCCATTGAGCCCCTAGAAACTTGATTTTAATTAAAATTGTAATAAAAAACACATTTGGTTTTGTTTACAAGTATGAAAATCTAAGATAACGTAGGTAGGCCCTACTTTTCCGTTCAAGGTTTAAAATTCAAAAACACTGCAATTACAGAAATTAGGCCAATTACCATTCTCTGGGTTATTATGATAATAACCTATTATGGTATGACATTGTATGAAAACAACATCAAAATGTTGTAGAACACGCAGTGATGAAATCGCAATAATTTAATGAGTAAATCACTTTAATTTTTTTATACGTGTGTTATATACCTTTTAACCGAATAAAAAACGTAGGAGGTTCCTAAATATATATTATTGTATTTTTGTCTCATTACGATATCTTTTTAAACTGTTAAGAGATTTTATATTCAAAATATTTAATTTGAAAAGATGGGATACAATAATTAAAATTTCAAGTAACATGATTTATTAGATGTGTAAGTCGGGCTTAAACATTTATAAGGCACAATACTATTTTGGTTACTGGACGTTTTGTACTTTTCTTAGTAGATAACCATTTAAGGATAATTTAGACCTATGGAATTATTTCTGTGGTATGGAACTTTTAAACGAATATTTTCAATACACACAAAGTAGTTCTGCTATCAGTGTATCACGTTGATAGTGGTGCCATGTAGGGATCAGACCAACAACATTCTAAGCAAACAATTGCGTTATCATCAAAATCATAATAAAAACTAAAAAAAACTCGATGTTAGGCATCAAGCTATTCTCGCTAGTCTCATAATAGATATTAGATTTTTTTTACAATTTATATCTTGTCCCCAGAACGCCAATATCATCAAGCGCTGAGATGACGTGCAAGCTCTGCAACACAAAGCCTATGGCCCTACCTGCGATGCGCATACATCTCTACTCTAACGCGCACAGAGAGAAGGAGGAAGACTTCCGCGCGTTCCAGAGTTAAATGCCCCAAATAATTGACATTGTTTTAGCTGTCAATGGGCGATAGAGACAGGAAAGTCATTTAACACTAGTAAGTAGTTATACTATATTGATTTTTGACATTATTTTGGGTGCTATTTGTACTACTTACAATGGTTATCACCATAAGAATTGTCCTCTAGAATTAAACGTAAACTGAAATATTATTTAGAATTATTTTGGTTGTTGTCGACTTTTCCATGTTCACTTAGAACTATATAGAATATAAGTGTTTGTATGCGTTAGTAGGAAGTTGCTTGATTTTTTAAATATTGTTGATTTAAAGACGTAAGTAATTAAGGATATTTTTGTTTGTTACTACTTGAATGTTACTACTTGAATATAGCAGAATAGGTAGAACAGAAGTTTTGGTTTGTATTGTACAAGTTTGTGTAACCATCCTAATTTTTTTTTACTATTAAAGTATAGAATCTTTTTTATTTTAAGGTAGAGCTGAATTAAAAAAAGATGTGACGGAAGTTGAAGGACTCGAATACTTTTTTGTACCTGCTAATATTTTTTGTGTACAGTATCGTTTAGATGTTGATAATATAGTTGTGTGGTGATTTGTCAAACAAACGACTGCGTAATAAAGTAAATATAAACATAGTTAACTATTTTTTTAACCCTGACCCTGATAATTCATAACAGATAAAAATATACACATTGGTGGAGAATACATAGGATTCATCAAATCGTCTACCTGTATATATCTACATAACTTACTGATACAGGCGTTATAGTAAAATGGCTTCTGATTGAGGTTAATAAAGGCTCATTAATGCCGCTTTCCAATAAAAAAAGAAAAGATTCGTTTTGCTTACGGACGGTAAAATTTCGTTGAATTTTCAACAGAAAAAAAATTTTGTTTATTGGAACGCGGCATAAGTGAGTTAAGCTAGAGAGCTTGGATTTCCCAGCAATAGCCAGTTCGAGTTACACTCCCCAAACCACCCGTAAGCAATATCCTTTATCTTCCATTCCTATCCTTGCCTTCAGTTCGTGCCTTCTTTTCCTTTTCAATATTCTCCCAATAACCTTTCTTTAATTCCCAAAGTGCTAAAGAGTCTACTCGGCCCTTTGTGCATGATCTGATTACATAATGCAGCGCGAATTTCAAGGAGCACAAGTTGGAGTTCGTAGTACAAACAATCATAAATCCAAATAAAACCAATAAATCCGAATAAAGAAGAAGCCAACTATATGAACTTTAAATAATGCTAGTAGCGCCCCGCAGTTTCCCCGGTTCACATGATACCCTAGAATTGGTTATGGGTGGAATAATCGTGTCATCAGAGTATAAGGTGCCATAATTATATGATACAACTATAAGTAATCCCATCAAAAACATCAATGTAAAAATGGGAGTATATATGTGATTATTGACACCGTCGATAAAAAGAATTGAGATTTAAATGGGTGGGCTTAATATATGAACCAAAGTTTATGTTTATGTAAAATAGATTTTGAGTTTTTAAGATGTCAAACGTCGACAGTTTCTTTTTTCTTTTGCTTGAACTGGGCTTGACACGCTGCCTCGTGTCTAGATCCTACTAATATTATAAACGTGAAAGTCTGTGAGGATGTATGGATGTATGGATGTGTGGATGTATGGATGTTTGTTATTCTTTCACGCCAAAACTACTGAACCGATTGCGATGAAACTTGGTATGTAGATAGCTGCAGACCTGGATTGACATATAGGCTACTTTTTTATCCCGATATTCCCACGGGATCGGGACTTACTCGGGTGAAACCGCGGGGCGCTGTTAGTAATTGCATAATTGTGTTTAGATAATGGCAGAAAGGTATAGTATGCCGAAATCCGTGGATTACAACAAACAAATAAAACGGATTTTGGCCAAAATTAATATAGTATTTTTATTTTTTTTAATCTCTTAATCGTTCCCCCATTGCTGAAGATCGTGACTCCTTCTGAGAAGATCAATAGCCTGCCTCCAATTTATTCGGTCCGATTTATTTAATACCAAAACAAAACAAATTTAATTAGGGTTCTGTTCTTTAAAAGAAAAAAAGGAACCCTTTTTGTTGTCCGTCAGTCTGTCTGTCAAGACGCTTTTTCTCAAGAACACGTGGAGGTATTAAGTTGAACTAAAAACCAAATACTTATGTCTACGGTGAAACTGTAAAAAAATCAAGCTTCCAAGGTGATTGAGTTGCCTTGGATTTGACCAAATTTCAACATTTCGCAAGGTCTCACAGCACAAGTAAATGAAAAACTCCGAAAGTCGTTAATTTGTTGTTATATCACATAAAAAATTGTTTTTGTGATTACAAACTTATATTTTGCGGTTGCAAAGTTGACTTTGTCGTAAATCGATGTATGGAAGAGTATTTTTAGAACCGCAAAGTTAAGTTTGTCTTTCGAAAAAGACGTGCAGGTCTTTGAAAATTGATTCCTGAGATGAACGTACATGCACATCCGGTTTATGCGTAACAGAAAAAATTACGATTTTACTCTCATTTCTTTCGTAGATCTAATAAACATTTAACGAAAACCATAAAAACGGGCATCAGCACCACCACTTTTAAATAAATGTATAAAAACACTTGCTCGTATTACATAATAGCTTTTTGCTCATTTTATTACAAAATAAAAAAAATGTTGTTTGCTTACAGTCAAATAAATATACTGAACATACTTCGGTACATACTAAAAGGTAGTTTTTATATTATAAGACGACAACAGCCGCTCACGTTAATCACGTGAATGAATACACATAATACCTACCTCAAGGCTACATACCATAAATGTATTCAATTGAATATAAGTGATTTAGAGTACGCTCTTTTTGTAATAACTAAATATACTTTTTTTCCTACGTTACTTAACAATAGTGCACAATGGTAAATGGTCATAATACTTGTAGAACAGGTTTATGTCACCAGCACGTTGTACCTCCATAATTATTGCAAGGTATAAATTCGTGGACCGTCTTTCGACCCGGTCGTCGGTACATCGGTGCGTCTGCGCAGTTTGTGTTGTGTTTGTTTTTTAAAATAACTTATCTGCCAATGTGGAAGCCTCAGGGAAGCTTGGATCCTGAAATGGAGTAAGTAAAAAAACGGTTTTTAATATAATTCTTAGTGACAATAGATATTAGATATTACTTACTTTACCTGGTATTTAGTTAAATCAGCTGTTTTCATTGATTCGAGGGTTTTTATTACTGTGCGTTAAAGAAACACGCTGTAGTTGATAAATTCCAAACTAAAAATACCACGTGAATCATTTAATGTTATTTAACACTTCGCGTCATTTATTTTGCCCTTAAACGTAACACAAATGGAATACTCTGCAAATCAGGATCTTCTAATTCCTCTTCCTTGTAGATTATTTTTTTTAATGCAAAATAGAACACCAGTAAATAAAATACGATTAAGGCAAATACGTAGATATTTACTTTATTAATACCGTTCGTGAAAGTTAATTTGTATCGAGAATCAGATAACAATCCTGGCTCGATAAGATTTAACGATGTAACTTACTTAGAAATAACAACTATATAACGTACTTAGAAATAACAACTATATAATAATAGGTAATAGCTTACAGACTAATTATTGCAGTTTTTATGATGATAAAATGATCGCTGCCAGACCGGACTGCCCCTTCCAGAAGCACTGGGTGAGGACAGTCTTAGGTACAAATAAATAAATAAATTACAATAAAATAAAATAATGTAATAACTAAAAATACTAACCTATTAACTTAACCACTATTGTCACTAACACAAAAATACTAACAAAAATATGGACATAAGTCTGAAATAAAAAGTTATTATTATTATTTATCAGAGTATCAAATTAATGGTCTACGTGTATGATTGTCTGACAGTAAAACTACCGAGTACCGAAATTTGTAATTATTGGGTCGTCGTGGTTGACTTAGGCGGATATGCAAAATTTATATTGTCTGAAATCAACTTTTAACCATAATCCAACAAGGGATGTACCGACTAACGGCCGGATCAATAACAAATCCGTATTTCAATCTAGGTACTATCTATAATTTTGCACTTGCTTTTCAATACCATACTGGGGGATAGCTCTTTTACAGAAATCTATATATCGACTGGAGTACAGGTAGCTTACAGAGATAGGACAAACACACAAATCGTTCTTACTTACATTTCAATATGAGTTTCACGTTAGTAACGTCATGTCAGCGTTATTAAGATTGCCATCTATCGTTAACTTTAGTTAGGTTCAGTGGCCTTTTCGCTAAGTATATTAAACGAGGAGCCTACTAGCCATTTGTTACTCTGAACATGGTCAGAAACAAAGGGTCCTGTATAACAAAAAATAAAACTCATTGGACAAATCTGATATAGGTACACCAACGGAGCTGGTCGTTTGAATATGATTGACAAGAACTTAATGCAGATACTGGTCAGGCGTGTAAATAGCCCGACCAGGGTGTGATTGCTCAACAGTTAGCGTACGAGGTGTAGGGAAGTAAACCACTTCTATCGATCAAACCAATCATGCCAGCACTAACCTGCAACACCGACCAAGTCCCGATCCTCCAGAAGGCAGCGAGCAGCGGCGAGGTTTCTACGGTCTCTTGCAAGGTATTGACCGGCCGGTCACGATCGAAGACTAGAGCACTCCACATACACCTTGTAAAGGTTACAAGCGAGTCCAAACACTACACGGCTATAGGACTAACGGAAAATCAGCTTCTTTTCACGAGGAATATAACTGATGTCCGTGGCGGAACAAAATTTTTATATTAAAGGCGTCTTCTTAGCGAAAAGCGATGAGAGCAGGGTATGTCCGTTTTTTCTTGCACCAATCAGGTGCAGCGCGTTTACATAATTTGAAGACTGCTAACGCCATCTCTTGAGATCGTCGAGTACATTGGCAATATTACAGCAGTACCAGCACTAATTGCATTCGACAAACAGAATGTGGTTTACATAAAGACTATGAAATTAATAATATAACGAAATATATTATGGTGCGATTATGTATGCATTTTATAAATATATTGGCGCTCCACCATGCACCCCGCCTTGGAACATCACAAGATGTTTCAAAACACGCGAATTTTCTAACTGACCGAGAGTAACACATGCATTATGCGATTAAATAATAAATATGATAAATATAGCGGCTTAAACTAAGAATAAGGTTTAAACTAAGTTGAATTTATTGTGTAGGAATAGGATATAATTTAGTTACAGCGCGTTTGTAAATTCCAGTTTGCGTTTTAACTATCGCCACGCGTACAACGTTATCAGAGCCTCTGAACACATCCGTAATTACTCCTAACGGCCAATGCAACGGTGGAGAATTCTCCTGCTCAAGAAGAACAACAGTTCCGATTTCTACCGGTTTGTCGGGAGTAGCCCATTTTTGCCTAACTTGCAACGTGTGCAAATACTCTAAGTGCCATTTCTTCCAAAAGGATTGGACCATACTATCTAACAACTTTTTACGTTTTAACAGACTCAATCGTTGATCTGACAAATCAGCAGCGGGTAAATATTGCAACGGAGTAGACATCAAAAAATGCGCGGGAGTTAACACCTCAGGATAAGGGTCTGACGATAATACGCTCAATGGACGAGAGTTAAGAATACACTCTATCTGAGTAAGAACAGTTTGCAGTTCTTCGTATGTAAGTAACTGACTTCCTATTACTCTATATAAATGCGTTTTCATGCTCTTTATATTCCCTTCCCACATCCCACCAAAATTTGGTGATCTTGGGGGAATCATCTTCCACTCTATGCGTCGAGAGAGCAACTCATTCGACAGCGCGTTTTTGAAGCTAGAGTTCAATAAAAAACTATACAGCTCATCTAAATGTGCCTTCGCACCGATGAAAGTAGATCCATTATCAGAATAGAGACATGAAACTGGTCCTCGACGGGAAATAAAGCGTTTAAAAGCGGCTAGAAAGTTTTCAGTAGTTAAATCACTGGTCACTTCAATATGTAGACTACGTGTGACCATGCAAACAAAAAGAACGATGTACGCCTTTTGCGCATGTTGACCTCTGCGGCGAGAAAGGATTGTCCTTATCGGACCAGCGTAATCTACACCAGTGTGACAAAATGCCTTGGCCTCTGAAACACGGTAATCAGGAAGATCAGCCATTATAGGCGTTGGATGCGTTGGGTTGCATTTAAAGCAAGTGTTGCACTTTCGCAACTTGGACCTGATAACAGTCCTAGCATCCAAGATCCAGTAGCGTTGTCGTATAATAGACATAAGAAGTCCAGGTCCGGTGTGACAATTGACAACATGAAAATGCTGTATTATTAAGTCAACGACATGATCGCGTTTAGGGAGAAGAACCGGATGTTTAGCTTCGAAAGGAAGCATTGATCCAGAAAGTCTTCCTCCAATGCGTAAAATCCCTTGTTTGTCTAAGAAGACGAAGAGGCTTTGCAGCTTTTTTGAAGGTAATTTATCAGCCTTGATCAATTTGATATCTTCACAGAAGTGTACAGATTGAACGGCGAGAATTAACGCATTCTCAGCACTTGTCAACCCTGCTATAGAACGAGGTTCGACCTTAACTTTAGGTCTTGCGAATTTTAATACATATGCGGTGATACGTAGCAACTTTTCCCAAGAAGAAACACGTTGTGCTAACGGCGGCTCTGTGTGAGTAATGGCAGCCAACACGTTTGCCTTGAGTTCAGGCAAGACAGAGCAATTATTAAGCGAGAATGGCTTAATCGGCCACTTCTCAGATGAGCTGCGAATCCACGGAGGACCTTTCCACCACAAATCGTGGGTCAAAAGTTGCGATGGCAGCATACCACGCGAAAGACAATCACTTGGATTACTAGCTCCGGCAATATGATAAAAATGTTTAGAGTCCAAGTTTTCTTGGCACTGAGCGACGCGATTACCGACGAAAACTGACCAACGATGTGGTGAAGAATGAACCCATGATAAAGCAATAGTGGAATCAGAAAATGCGTATATCCCGGCAATGGTCATACGTGTTGCATATGTGTCTCGCACAGTTTTTATTAATTTTGACATAAGTAAAATAGCGCATAATTCTAAGCGAGCGAGCGTAGTGATTTTTGTTGGCGAAACCTTTGATTTAGCGCAAAGAATGCGAGTTTGAATGCCAGACGGGTAGGTACAATGGGCATAAATGACACATCCCAGACCATTCATGCTAGCATCACAAAAAGCAACAAGACGTAATTCACAACCAACTTCGACGCCTACATGACGTGGAATCCTTAAAGTGTCAAGCATTTGAAGTTCTTGCGCAAGAGCGAAAAAACGGGTGCGTATGTGCTCCGGTGCACGATCGTCCCAATCACACTTGCTGAGCCACAGTTCCTTAATTAACAACTTGGCATAGAGAATCACAGGCGCGACCAATCCGAGCACGTCAAATAGTCGTGCAACCATCGAGAGTATGTTTCTCTTGGTGCACTTTTCATTAATTGCGGCGCATGTGAAATGAAAATTATCTTCACATGGTTCCCATGAGAGACCTAAGACCTTAGAGACATTATTGTCAACATCAAAATCAAGCGACTTGCGGTGCGTGTCGGGAAGCGAGTCAAGTAGCACTGGTGAATTGCTAGACCACTTCACTAAGTCAAAGTCACCCGATTTGAAGAACTTAATCAAGTTGTGAGCTAATTGCGTGGCAGTATCCTCATTTGCAATAGAAAGAACCAAATCGTCCATATACAGACAGGTCTCTGCCACTTTCGCGGCATCAGGATAGAGCGGACTCATGTCAGTAGCCAGCTGTCGCACAGTGCGCATAGCTATGTAAGGGCTTGACTTGAGACCGAAAGGTTGCCTATTAAAGGCATAAGTGCGAATTTTTTCCGATTCGTTGAATCTAAATAAAATGCGTAGGTATTTATGTTGGTCTACTGGTACACCAATCCGTAAATAATATTGTTTTATATCAGCGTTCATTGCAATAGGAAATAATCTAAAACCTAACAATAATAAAAACAGATCGGCCTGTAAATTGGGTCCAATATGTAATATATCGTTAAGCGAAAGTCCTGTATGCGTTTTAGCACTCGCGTCCAATACGATGCGCGGCATCGGTTTATCAGGTCGGACTACTGCGTGATGCGGTATATAATAACCATCAGAGGACAGCTCAGATTCTTTAACAGGACTGAGGTAATTGTTATCAATATAATCCTGAATAACCTTGTTATAATTTTCGCGCACTATCGGTGCCTGACGGAGCTTAAGCTCGAGTGAAACGAAACGGCGATAAGCGGTAGCGTGCGAATTACCTAATTCCGAAGGGTCCCTACAGAACGGTAATGCAACTGTATAACGACCTACGTCGTCACGGGTCACGGTAGCCGTGAAAATATTTTCGCAATCTGTCTCCTCTGGTGACAACAAGCGTTTCATGGGTACTTCTTCAAGTTCCCAGAACTTTTGCACTATATCATTAAGCGCTAACGCAGAAAAAGACGCGGCAGTAGGTAAAATATGTTTACGCGGGTAATCTCCCATAAGTACGTAACCAAATGTTGTAGATAAAGCACACGGTGCGCGCGGCCCACACTCGACCATATTTCCTAAGTATATAAATGGGAATAGCTGGGCACCTAACAATAAATCAATCTTGCCCGGAATATTCCAGCTTAAGTCAGCGAGCGGAAGGTTACGAAAATCTAGGTCGCGATCACAATCGATAAATTTCGAAGGCAATTGATCCGTAATGCATTCTACAACAAGCGCATGTATAGTGTATTTCTGATCCGGATAAATACGGGATTCAATGTCTAAATGAACATAACCGATTATCGGACTTGAAGCGGAACCAACACCTTTAACATAGGAATTATTCAACGGTATTATCGGTAAATTTAATAAACTAGAACAAGCAGATGTTATTAGATTATTCTGCGAGCCATTATCTATCAAACACCTAACTACAGATTTGATACCAGCGCTACCCTTAGAGCGCGCGTATACCTGAGCGGTTGACAAAAGTATATCACCCTTATGACAAGAAGTGTAAGACTGTGTATGTGTAACTGGTTCTGTAGCAAGCGGGGGCGCTCGAATGCATGACGAAGTCGTGTGAGCGCGATGAGAAGGCGCGGGCGAAGTAACGGTCGCTCGATGAGCGGGCGGCGGCGAGTACGCGACGGCGGTATTTACCATAGCCGCATGCGATTGCGAATTATTACTATCAAAATGCAATAACCTATGGTGTCTTTTATTACAGAAACAGACTGACGTACTCTTACAATCCGGAAGTTTATGTAAAGTGCTTAAACAATTAACGCAACCGTACTTCGATTTAATAAACTCATATCTAGCCCTTGCGTCTCGCATATTTTTAAACTGAGCGCAATCATATAAATGTCGATGGTTACCACTACACAAACAACAATTCGCGGTAACTGCTGCGGGCGCCGAATATGTGAGAGTATTTGCATTATTAGCGGACTCACTGGCGACAAAAGATTTGGAGGTGTGATGAACGCGCCGGTCGCGTGAGGGCGACGTAACAACAGCAGCGGGTTTCGTATATGACGAATTTCGCGGGTTTGAGCGCTCCAAAATCTTAGCCTGATCTTGTATAAAAGCGATAAGCTGTTGTGTCGTAGGCACTTCCACATCCCGAATCGAAAGTTCAAAGGCTTGGATGGTTTGAGGATCCATCCTTCTCAAAGCGCATTGAAGAAAAATAAAATCAGTTAGATCTGTTATGCCTAATACTTTTAGAGCTGAAATCGAAGCGGAGTATTTACTAACAAAGGTATCAAGAGCGTTCGCAGTGTGCGAGCAAGTTTTTAAGTCCAGTATATTATTGAGATAATATGTACCTAATGAGCGTTTGTCGTGGTATTTCTTAACCAAACTATCCCACAGTATTTTATATGTTTCACCTGACGGAATAATACCGGAAGTGAATTTTAGTGCGTCGTGGGTGAGTTTAGAAATTAGATACTGTACACGTTGCGAGTCAGAAAGCTGTTGATTCAAATGAATATTAGCTTTAAAAGACTGATAAAAGGTATTCCAGTTTTCAGGGCGTCCGTCAAAACTCGGAATTACTAAAGGTTCTAATTTCACTACGGACTTGATCGAGCTACTGGTCTCGAGTGAACGCACCTTAGAAGTGGTTAATATTTTATTTCTAACGCGTTTAACTCTCGAGTATAAATCATCAAATGAATCGAGGCAAGAATACTCGGGATTGACCGTAATCTTTGATAACAAATTTATATTATTTATTTTATCAACAATGGACTCAAATTTATCGCGTAACTCATCTATTATCTCCGTTTCAGCCAGAAAATTCTCGTTAGCTCGCGTTGATGAATCGAAAGAAATTATACCTTTCGACGATGTGTACATACGATTAATACGTTGAAATAATAATTCTTTCTTTTGATTCAACATAACCAACATGACTTCGCGGCTTGATTCGCTTTCCGTCATGTTTATAAAATAATATCACAATACAACTACAAAGTGATAGGTATATCTACCTAGTTAGTGTAAAAACACAAGTTAAATTTAAATCCTAAAATTACTTAGCGTAAAGTACAGTGGTGGAGCGGTTAATAAGTGGGTAGGTATAAATAAGTTCAACTAAATTGAGTATAATGGATATTATTACCAATTAATACGTAATTCACCAAATCTAACAATTAATTATATTTAAATACGAGTCTACCAATAATTACGTAGTTCTCGTGCGTTTTAAACACAGAATTTACCAATTTTACGTAAATCTGTGAGCGAGGAAAAATGGCGGCAAGAATTCACTAGAATTACGTGAATCTTTTTTATGATATGAATAGAAAGTAAATTCACCAATATTTACGTGAATCACTGGCCTATCCGTACTCGTAAGGACCAAATTATATGGTCAGGCGTGTAAATAGCCCGACCAGGGTGTGATTGCTCAACAGTTAGCGTACGAGGTGTAGGGAAGTAAACCACTTCTATCGATCAAACCAATCATGCCAGCACTAACCTGCAACACCGACCAAGTCCCGATCCTCCAGAAGGCAGCGAGCAGCGGCGAGGTTTCTACGGTCTCTTGCAAGGTATTGACCGGCCGGTCACGATCGAAGACTAGAGCACTCCACATACACCTTGTAAAGGTTACAAGCGAGTCCAAACACTACACGGCTATAGGACTAACGGAAAATCAGCTTCTTTTCACGAGGAATATAACTGATGTCCGTGGCGGAACAAAATTTTTATATTAAAGGCGTCTTCTTAGCGAAAAGCGATGAGAGCAGGGTATGTCCGTTTTTTCTTGCACCAATCAGGTGCAGCGCGTTTACATAATTTGAAGACTGCTAACGCCATCTCTTGAGATCGTCGAGTACATTGGCAATATTACAGCAGTACCAGCACTAATTGCATTCGACAAACAGAATGTGGTTTACATAAAGACTATGAAATTAATAATATAACGAAATATATTATGGTGCGATTATGTATGCATTTTATAAATATATTGGCGCTCCACCAGATACTCTAGTTAGGTAGGGGTCCTATTTCGCTCGGATGGCGTACCGGCTCCTTCTGATATTATCGGAGAGGAGCCCTCGCTACCTGCCAACACAACACACACACGTTTAAAGAAAACACGGCTACAGCACCAAGCAAATGATTAGACTTGCAACGAATAGTGTATTCGGCCACATGTCGAATACCGAATATTTTAGCAGGCTATGTGGCCGAACAGCCAATTGTGGCAGGAAATTTTTATCGACATTTTTCTTCCTCGTTTCACCCAAGCGCATGTATCTTCTTCTATGGATTGCTACGAGGAGTATCCTGCAGAGACAACATAACCCATATCGAGACATCGAAAGATAAAACTCAGTTGCACAATTGCTGGCAAATTCAGAAATATTAGTTCTCTTTATATTTTTATAACGATTGCCAAATTTTTATTACTATTCAAATGTATGGACAGATGTTGTTTTTTCAACATTATGTGCGAGTATTTTATGGGGAGAATAAAAAAAGATGAGTACGTACAAAAAAATTAAATTAACCGTTTTCTTTTAACAACATTATCAGACTACAATAAATAAATCATCTGGCGATCTGGTACAGTATACGTCATTCAAAGCAGTGGCGTGACAATAGGGTGGCAGAGCGGAGAAAATGCCTGCTTTACGTTCCCAATCAAAATGCCTACCTATTCGCCAGCGCCGTAATCTGCGAGCACTGACTTCTCTTTTTTCTTTTCTCAACTCTCCATCTTCGCCTTCCTATCTAGCTCCCTATTTCCGCATCTTGTCCTCTAATCATAACAGAAATCTTCGTTCAGAAAATAATCTGCTTCTCTTATGTCCCTCCCACAACTCCGACTTCTTAAACTCGTCTTTCTACGTTCAATCAGTTCTCCTCTGGAATGCTCTCTTGAAATCAGAATGGCCACAAACCGTCTTATATTTAAAAAGAAAGTTCGTGATCTCCTTCACAATGAGATGACTGAATGAGTTGGACGCTAGTTACTCGACTCTGTATTTCGGTATTCATAGTGTATGAATATAATGTAAGTATTTATATGGATATGTGTATATATGATTTAAATATATATTATTATTTTGTTATATTTTTTTTATGTAAGTAATAGTGTGTACTTCTGTTTATGTACTGTGTGTAACTTGTATTGATTTTATAGATAGAATGGATGTGATTTCTGTGCACCTACCTTATAAGATTTCTCCACCACCCCAAGGTTGGCTGGTAGAGAATGCCATCGGCATTAAGTCCGCCTTTGTACATATTGTGCATAAAGATTTAAATAAATAAATAAATAAAATGCCACGTGCCCATAGCCGTAGTGAGCCCCCGGCCCCGACCTAAAAGCCGTAAGCACACGAGGCACCAAGAGTGAATTTATGCCCCATCCGATGAATTAGTCACGGGATTCAGATGGTATAGTTACGCCACTGATTCAAAGCCTACCTTCACCGACTCACCCACTCACAGGAGCCACTGAGAAAAAAACCGTAGTATTCGGCATAGTATCCCGAATAGTGTGAAAGTAGCCGAATAAAGAATATTCGTTGCAAGCCTACAAAAAATCTATAGAGATTACGGGTTCTACTCCCGTCAGTAGGCACTTCACTGATACGTGAACCTACTTGTAACATTCGTGTTTGTAATTTTTTTGTTCATTCAGTAATGAGTGTAATGACATGATCATGGATCATATTCATTCATTTTTTATGGGTTAGTTAACTTTGTCACCGCAATAGGGAATATATTTGTTACTTAAATCCAAGCTTATCTTTGTATGTAGATGATCATCAGACAATTAACTTTGATTTTAAAAGTCACGGTGTCCAAATTATATGCCAGGCTTTTTTAATCGGTAATCATATTCAGGCATATCATCTTCAGTGACATGATGTATGTATCTTAGGGAACTACTTTTCCCTTAGCGCTGTTAGTTGTGCCCAAGGGAATACTTTCATGCCAGTGACACAACGACATATCTAAAGCTGCAGTGTGTGGGTGAACTTATATCTCTTGCAGCGCTACCAGCTAAGCTAAAGAGAAATGTCACCAGAAAACTAAATTATAAATAAAACGTAAAACACCTGAAGATGTAATATCACAAAGTATGAGATTATATAAACGTTATTTACAAGTAAAGTAATAAGTATTGCAAAGTTCCTCTGGAAGTTTATCAAACCTAACGTAACGTTATACTAACTTTTAAACTTTCGCGTTCCATGATATAATATTATCTACGTATGAACGGGAATTAACGCGATCACGAAAAGGCAATTCAGAGGTATGTAATACCTAACGTAACGTTTCTTATCTTTGTACTTGTTCGTCACTGTGAACGTCTTATTGACTTGTTTGGACATCAAAACAAAAACAATGTTTGTTCAAACATCTCAACAATAACTGTAATACATATTATAGTTATTAACAGTTTTTATTTAACTTGTGTGAATAATCGCTCGTGGTTGAACATCTAACTCTTTTAATTATCATTATGAACTTTTTCAGGCAATCGAAGCATTTTTGTCAAACTTGTTTAAGGTAGGAACATAATACGTGACTAAAACAATAATATCTCTCAAAGTAATGCATGTTCTTTTCTAACATATTGAAATTTTACCCAATGCTGCTGCAGGTATTTATACGATGTTGTTGTCCCATTCTGTCTCTACCAATCACCTTAAAAATTATGTTGACAGTATGACGCTCACTCAACGAGGTCTTTTAGTTTAATAATGTTTTTTGTTAATGTTTAGTTTCAGTGTTAGGCCTTAGGACAGCGTAATTTGAAGCTTTTTTAACAATTGTAATAACTATTTTAAACGTAATTTAAATTAAACGTACCTAGTGTGTGTTTTTGATTGTGCAAAGCGCAAGTTGCACCTCTGTACCATGAAAATGTCGGTGTCGCCGTCTAAAATCACATTCTGACTCCAAAGACTCCGAAATCACCGTCCATTGCGGGTATTGGCGTAACACGTAGGGAAAATGCGTAACTTTTTTTCTTTGAAGTAATTAAATTCCCCAACTTTATTAATGTTTTAAACTTAAAGTTACAATTTAGCTGTGCCCTAGGTAGTTGCTAAAAGGAAGACTTGTTATTAATCACTTTAAACATTAACACGCATACACATGTCTGGCATAATATTGACTAATCCACACATCGATACATAAAGTTTATTATAAGACTGTCAAATATATTGGGTTCACTTCCCAAGCTACACATAAAAATTATTAAAAGTTTGCCTTTCCGAAAATATCCTTGAAGTTAGTTAGCAGGTATACTCGTACAATCTAAATGTATTTGACATTTAGCATACTTATATGGAAATATATTAATATCAGTAGGTACTACTCAAATACTAACTAATATCAAATCTAAATAACCGAACACGAAAAAGACCTTTTACTTGTTGTAAGTAATGTCTTGTAATAGATGGGAAGAGGTACACAAGACAATCAATTGCATACCGATACCTGCTGCTGCAGCTGCGTTTCCACCAGAGATGTGCGAGGATGCGTAGCGAGGGATGTGTTTGTTAAGAACCAATAGAATCGCTTCATTTACCTAGCCTCGCTCAGCGCAGCTTTTGTGGAAACGGCTTATCGGAACGAAGATGCTGTCAGTCAGTCAGACCATGTGGGGGATTAACTCGGATTTTAGCAAATAAAACGGCAGAGATGTGAACTGAACTTGTAATGTCCTAGCAAAGCTCAAAGTCCATACACTGTGACAATTATAAAATAAAACTTAAAGCTACCGACGATATACCGATGACGATGAAGACATGCAACATTCAACGTATCGTTTGCATTGCAATATTTAAAGCGTCAGGAGCCTGAACATGCCCCCGGACGTTGAAAGGTGCGCCTTCAACCACCAATTGAAGTACACACGGGCAACGGGCAAATCCGATTAAACGCGCTTCGTACGACTCCTACAGACGTCCGGATGTCAGCAACGCGAACAACTTTATCAGCTCCAGCATGTACAGCGACAATTCTTCCTAAACGCCACTTGAGAGGAGGCAAATTATTCTCCTTGATGACCACCAAAGTACCCAACTTCAATTCGTCCTTGCAGGAACGCCACTTAGTTCTCTGCTGCAACTCAGTGACATACTCCTTACTCCACCGAGTCCAAAAATGTTGGCGGAGCTGCTCGATCCGTTGAAAACGAGTTAAGTGGTTGACGGAGTGGTTCTGATAGTCCGGTTGAGGTACAGATGTTAACGGACGACCAACAATAAAATGTACCGGAGTAAGTGGTGTAAAATCTGCAGGATCGGAGAACAACGGCGTCGATGGGCGAGAATTTAATATCGCCTCAATTTGGGTTAACGTGGTGTTAAGTTCTTCGTAGGTTAAGTGACAATTTCCCAACACTCGCTGTAAATGATACTTTGTCGACTTAACCCCCGCTTCCCAGAGTCCGCCAAAATGTGGCGCATATGCGGGAATGAAGTGGAAATTAATCCCATCATTAGCTACCTTTTCCGATAAGGTATCGCAATTTAATTTTAAAAACTTCGAAAGGTCGTTGTACGCACCCACAAATGCAGTACCGTTATCGGAATAAATTCTGACTGAGATGATGAAGAAGCGAGAGATGTGTGGTAGACCGGGTTTTGTTAGAGGTCGATGTGTATTGTACACATACTCGCTCAGCGGCCTAGCACATCTCTGGTAGAAACGCTCACATCGTTTCACAGATTCGTTACGCATCCTCGCACCGCTCAGCTACCTCGCACATCTCTGGTGGGAACGCAGCCTTATTGGCAAACCAGCCAAATCCACTTTTTGTATAATAACTAATGACAAACAGGTAACTCCAAAAATCGCTGTAGTATTGTAAATTATCTAAAATAATACCTAAAAATCAGTAAAAAAAATATTTCAAGAAACTGCAAAAAAAGTTTGTATTCTATCTCAATATACAAAATTAGCATCCTGTGTTTGGTATTGTACCTACTTGAAGGACTTAATGATTAACAAATATTGATAAAAATGTGTTATTTAATTTTATATTAGTTAAAGAAAAACATTATGTTCTTTGTCTAAGACCAAAATGTACCTTAGTGTAGTAGTTGGTAAGACCATATAACATTTATAATATATTAACTAGCCGGCCACGCGTTGCTGTTGCTAGGTAATTTGCATTAAAAAACACTATCCTACCTCTCTAGTTGGACTTAACTGCACTTATTGTGCAAATTTCATTAAAATCGGTTCATTCGTTTAGGAGTTCATCGCAAACAATGAACGTGACACGTATTTTTTTTATAAATATATAGATAGTTTTTGGTTTTGGTTCGCAAGTTTATCTAAGTAATAATTCTACTGAATAGTTTTCATTTTTTAAGGGAATTGGCACTACTTATTCAATTTTAAAGCCTCCATATCTCATCAGGGTTAGATTCTCCTATTTCGGGCAACGAACCCGGGGCTGTACGATCACAGAGATTGCACCTACACTTCCAGATGAAGAAATATCATAATAGTACCTATTAAACTTATGTTATATCTCCAAGGTTATCTGTAGGGGTCAGCAGCATCTTGCGATGTTTGTCATCCAACTAGCTGACAGTCTTTGCCGGACCGACCCACAAGATGGTCGCTATACCGATTTCGGGAACAAATGTAGCTGGGTAGGTAGCTTTTCTTTTTTTCTTTGCATTAAATAAGATGATCTCCAAAGAGTATCTTATTTAAAATTGTTGAAATGCGAACTATTTCTTCATTCACACGCAAAACATTTGTTTAAGGCTGTCTAGAGAAGAGACTAATATGGCACTCTACCGTGGTACATAAACGAAAATAAAATTAAACTATGTAGAAGATGTAACGTGGAGGGTGACGACAAAGATAAATGCGCACCCAACTTACTTGTTTAAATTTCTGCACTTGGTTTTATAGACACTAAAGATTTGGTTCTTCAGATCGAGGTTACGGTATTTATCATTTGGTAAAGGTTAATTATTTAAGATGGTAGTAGCTTCTTATAAGTAGGTGTCATCAAGATCACAGATCGTCCAATGTCTAACAGACGCTTTCTAAGTTTGCGAGGTATCTGCTATATGTACAAGTATATCTATGTTCTATTTGAATAACTGCTGATGTCTCATTTACTACAAAAAAATATGAGTGGTGGTTAATATTGATCCATTAATGTACTTCCTTGTTCTTCAGATCCATCCAGAATGAGCTCCGTCAGCAGGTTGCGGAGGCTCGCTCGCGGTCAGCTGCTTTCTTACCCAAACTTGCCATAGTGCAGGTGGGCGGTCGCGAGGACTCCAACGTCTATATCAGGATGAAGCTGAAGGCTGCTCAGAACATTGGTGTTGAGGCCGAACATATCCAGCTGCCTAGAGATATCACTGAAACCGAAGTGAGTCTAGAAAAAGTATTTATGTTAATGTTTACTTATTCGAATGTGTATTTTAATCAGATCAAAGGTTATCCCAATCTAGAACCCATTTTCCCAATTATTTTTCCGAAAAAACGCATCAAATTTCTAAATTAAAAAGACAATTAAGAAACTATTCGATTTTCTACTTTTTTCTGTGAAAACCTTTGAGTTCCACTCCGCCGGGCGCACGATGGGGGAGAAACAGCGAAAAGACAACCAAGCTCCAAGTATTCTGGGGACCCTATCCACTTGGGAGAGCAAATCCTCTTTCCTCCTTTACAATCATGCTCAAGATACGAGCGCACCTTCCTTGATCTTTGGCTCTGATCTTTTCTTGAGGTTTTCTGTCTTCTTTTCTCCAAAATAATGTACAGATAGAGAAATCGTTGGTTCCACTGGTTTATTTTTCCGAAGTACATATTGAATATTTATTTTTTCGACCAGAAGATTTTTAGGCAACCCAGAGACACAGTCGAAAATTAGAAAGGTAGGTGTTGTATTTTACTTATGTCGATTGCTAGTCCACGGCTAATGTTTCTAAAGGAATCCATAGACCATAAATTCCCCCGTCCCCACTGGGTAATTTTTCCAGAGGTTTTCTTCGGTGCAGCCACCGTTCCAGTCCTACTTTTTAGGTACTGTCTCCCGTACATTTTGGGAGGCTTTGCTTTACCGCGTATACCTCTGATTAACTGAGGGTTCAGGAGAGAAACTGCGGGTGGATTGGTTCGCCGCCTTTGATCCATATGCAATAAATAATATTCATATAAGTTTAACGGACTTATCATTAAAATGTACCACAATTTGAAAAATGCTGCAGAACATTTCCTGCTTATCAAGATCAAGTCAAGTTATTCCTAGAATAGACTATTCCTCATTTGATGACGTTTTAATTTCTCTCAACTGAATGCCTTTTCTCTTTACTCCTATCTTACACCAAAACTATCCGTTATTTATCTATTATCGATTTTGTCCATCCAAAGATTGCCTGAAAGAGATCGCTCTTAGCGAAAAGACCGCCTATGGTACATATCCACATTTGTGTATTTATTTTAAGCAATAATATTATTCTATTCATTCTATTCCTTTCTCTACATGTCTCAAAATGTGTTTCTTGTTATTAAAAAAAAGACATCTTTATAGCAATAGAATCAATGACATATTTCTTTACTTAAATCAACGAAATAAGTGTTTGTTTGGTTTTCAAATAGGTACATATGATATTTGAAGTGTAAACACTATTTAGGTGTACATAACTTGACTGCCAATCGTTAAACAATAGCGCACTCATAGTTATTTCGAGAAAATGTTCTATAACACGCTAATTTACCATAAAAGTGCTGAAATCTATACTTTTATTTATGATATTCAATGCTATTGCTGAACTTGAACTCCTGACATCTGATAAGATAATTCTGTTGTGTACGAGTTGACTGTTTTATTGCCTGATGTAATCATATTGTAATAAGTTAATACCATAACATTTGGTTTATTAGTTTGTTTTGTCTAATTAATGCTTTTTGATACCTATTATGAATATAGTATGTTTTAAATGAAACATAAATATAATGTACCTACCAGCAGTCCATAGTAACCAGACTGCTGATGTACATACTTCTATATTTCCAAATACATATTGTAGATAAATTACACCCAAACAGAACAAATGATCATGCTCACACAATTATTTGTGCTCTTTGGGAATCGAACCCACCTCGATCTCTGGGTCAGCGGTCAGGATCACTAACTAACTAGACCAACAGGCCAGTATTATCTTACCTGTGCTTATATTAAGCAAGTGTTAATATAAATGTTTAAGATAACAGTACGCTAAGGACACAGTTTCTAATTAATAGTATTGCTGCACTGAAATCCTGGAATTGTGTCCCGAGTCCTTCGATAGGTTTTTGTTAAAGTACAAAACAAAAGAATAACCAGCGAGATACTCGGTTAGGTAGATAGGTTTGAGGAGCGTTTGTTTGTTTATAGAAAACGCATATTACATGTCGCGAAAACTCTGGTAGATATTTTATAAATTAGCCTTCAAGCACGTATAAGGTACAAACCTATTTGGCCACTTATAAACATAGCAGGCTCCTGAGATCATCAGAGAATCTGCAGCTGAAAATGCCCAGACATCCCAATCAGTTTACCGACAAGTCGTTCTCAGTGTCAGTTAGCAATTAACTCAATTTGCTATGTTATGGTTTTGGGGTCCACGTACTGTGACTTATATGTTATCTTAAATTGATAATATGCAGAAACTTAATTTAGCCGGTTTATACTTTAAATAAGAATAACTACTGTTTTTTTAGTTATTTTTTTTATTTATGGTACCTACACCATTACAGTATTCAGTAGTACCTACCTACAGACATGATTACATTCATTTTTTCTTATTTATTTAACAACTGGGGGTTGACACTGTTTCTCCTGAATACAGACTACTCCCCAGTCTAGCCAGGAGAACAGCGGCGCAACCGCAACTTTGGATGCTTGTAACATGTGTTATGTTCTTCCTACTCAAATTGTAAAAGGTTGAAAGACAATGTAAACATTTTGGCAATAAATTATTATAAAATATAAATTATTTAGGTATATTATATAAATGTATATACAATTGGTGGTCTTATGACACGGCGATTTCTTCCAGACAACCTTTGTACGGATATTATTATTATTACGGATGTGGTTTAGGCTAACCTATGGTGTACTATTATAGGTATTTAAGAATTAGAAACCTAACACTACATAAATATTTAAGTTAACTATATACATACTACTTGTATAATAAACATAATAATTAGTAAAACGTACCAAATAAGAGCATCAATATTCATAATGTCAAATAATAGTTTTTGACTTGCTTAAATATATGCAAGGATTTGGCTTGTGTAACTGCCACAGGTACCTAAGTCATTCCACAGGCTAACTGACACTGAGAACGACTTGTCGGTAAACTGATTGGGATGTCTGGGCATTTTCAGCTGCAGATTCTCTGATGATCTCAGGAGCCTGCTATGTTTATAAGTGGCCAAATAGGTTTGTACCTTATACGTGCTTGAAGGCTAATTTATAAAATATCTACCAGAGTTTTCGCGACATGTAATATGCGTTTTCTATAAGGAGCTTTTAGTATTTACTTCTTTGACGAACATGACGAACTAAGCGTTCTTTTTTACAGTAATACCTAACCGTTTGGTTTCATTTTAGACTAACTGTTTCCCGCGACTTGTGCGTGTGGAAATTTTGATGTGTATGAGTCAATCCCACGGAAACCGTACATTTTTCCGAGATAAAAAGCCTACATTCATATACTTATATACATATACACACACATCTGTGTATGTATATGTCATCAGAGCGTGACGGTCACGCGAGTTCAGTGCTTTTTCCCCATACCAAAGTGCCCAACGTGCCTAAAGAAGTTTTCTCTTCAAAAATTTGACTCATGATTACCTTGTACGTAAGTATACAGAAGCCATCTGAACCCTGAATGGGTTCAGATGGTTTTGATCGATTCATCCAATCTAAAGCAATGAATGTCAAATTCTAGTTGCTGGCGAAGATCACGAGCTTGAACGAGTCTCCGTCGGTGCATGGGATCATTGTCCAAATGCCACTGGATACTGTACATCCAATAGACTCTCACATCATCACTGATGCTGTGAGCCCAGACAAAGATGTGGATGGGTAAGTATTTCAATATTTTTACCTCTGAAGTTTAATTTAATCTTTAACCCATTTCATTAAATTTTAATAGGTATATATAATATTTTTTAAATTGTATCTATAAAATACGCGTTGTTTAATGTGTTAAATGACATGCAACATATAAAGAATATGTGTCACATTTACAGATTTAGTAATTTTGTGACTGTTTGAGAGACCGTCTTAATGTCACATACAATATGATGTTTCATTAGTGTGTCTCATAAGTCATAACATACGCAAATGTCTCTGAATTGTTTTAATGTTAGCATTGTGTCTGAGTCGGTTGAAGATAATAGTTAAATTACGGGGCACTAATAATAATATTCTGAAACATAGGTATATAATACACTACTACATAACACTCACTTAAACCAATGCTAATAGACAATCCTGCACGCTTGTTTTATTTCACACACTGTCGCGAACTGCCATTCATATATTTCGCTTTGCATTTTAATCGACTGCTGCTCTTGCGCAGGACGAACAAATGAGATGACGTTACACTTCTTGACTCTAAGAACTAGATTTATTCTGTTCTACAGCTACTCTCACATTAAGTAAGCGTTGCAAAAGTTATGTGTGAGTGGTCGAGTCGTGCCCATTTGATATAGTAAAATCAAAGTCAAATATCTTTATTTCATATAACTCTATAAAATTCGTACGAAAACGTATGTTATTTTTTAAACTAAAAATTATAAATCATCACTATGTCACCGCCACAATAATACTACACTTTGCTTTGTCGAAAGTAAAACAAATAATATAAAAATGACTAATACCGTGTTGCAAATAGGTAAGATTGCTATATGTTAGTGTAAAATCGGGCAAACAAACTCATATCATACCTACACATCTTAAGGGGTATGCTCCATTACACTATACTAAGTCCCCAGTTGCCTAAAAAATGCCAAAAGGCCAGTTTCCTAAAAAGTTTCTAAAAAGGATAATGGTAAATGGCGTTCTATCGTCTCTGCCTATCTCGAACGGGACTATGTATGTATGTAAAAGTTTAAAATGTTATACAGGTTAAACACAGTGAATGAGGGTCGTGTTGCTGTTGGCGACTTCTCCGGTTTTATTCCCTGTACCCCTGCTGGCTGCGTCGAGCTGATCAAGCGCACTGGCGTCAGCATCGCGGGCAAGAATGTTGTGGTTCTTGGTCGCAGTCGTATTGTGGGGACTCCTGTCGCCGAGTTGCTGAAGTGGGAGCACGCTACTGTCACCGTCTGCCACTCCAAGACTAAGAACTTGAGTGATATTGTGAGTTTAACATAGTCTATTATGAGGTACTAAAATATGCGACTAGTAATAACGAAATTTTTTATTCAAAGTAAAAGCTAATTTAAATCCTGCACTATAGCCGGCAGCTTCCAAGGAGGTAGGGGAGCAGATTTCTGGTAGAGTCGGTAGAAAATAAATACAATTTTTCCCCTCTTTAAACTCCTTTTTCTGTTATTGGGTGGTTTGGCCAGAGTTCTACTGGAATAAGAATTGCTTTGGCAAGCACGAATGACGCCGCTGGTGTAACTATTGTTTATAAGAACCGTGCGGTAACCCAATTAGTCGGGGCGTGTATTTCATAGCCACCTCGGTGGTATGAAAAAAAAATTGCAGCCTAAGTATTTATAATTATGTATTTACGGGAATTAACGCGATCACGAAAAGGTACTACATACCTCTGAATTGCCTGACGTTTCGACCAGGTTGCACTGGCCGTGGTTACAGGCTGACTCACAACAACACAACAGGAAGTCAGCCTGTGACCACGGCCAGTGCAACGCAAAAATTTAAAAGTTTGTATAGCCTAAGTATTTGTTTAATGTTTTTACTTGTGAGAAGGTCAAAGCTCATTGGTAGACCAATAAGACGGCAGTGAGACCTTAGGTGCCATCTCTTAGGACAACTCACTTTTTTACCCCTAACGCAAAGAGGAGGGGTGTTATAAGTTTACCGTGTGTATCTGTGTGTCTGTCTGTGGCATTGTAGCTCCTTAGCTTAGACTTGATCGGGATTGTTCTTAGCTACAATTCAAGAAAATCTGTTCAAACGCTCGAAGATCATCAGCTCTTTTCTAATAATATCGAAGGGATTTGTAAGTCACCCAGGACTTAAAAATCCCTTCAATACTATCAGGAAAGAGTATTTGCAGCACCATTTTATATTTTTAATTTATACTAGTTTTATAACGGTCTTTAATGTTTAAAAGACCCGGTTCCCATTTATCACGAGGTGGGTCTTGTGTGTATATGGCGTCGTTTATAGTTTTTTTATTTATATTGCCAGACTAAGACAGCTGACATCCTGGTGGTAGCCATCGGTAGACCCGAGATGGTTCGTGGATCTTGGATTAAACCTGGGGCGGTCGTCATTGACTGCGGCATAAATGCGATTGACGGTACGTAATTAACATTTCTTATTACTATTTTCTTTGTCGACTGTACAATGAATATTAGGTTATAGGGAAACTGTATACTTCCTTAATATAAAATTAAAATCGAAGAATTTTAAGAAAGCATTTTTTTTTAATCATCATTTTATTACTCTTTATTAAAGTATGTTTATTATCTTGTGCCCTATAAACAGGACAGTCACATGCTGCCTTATTTACCCATAAACATAGGTATAATCGGAGTTTAAATGCCTTCTAAACCTACAAGCTAATGGCGTCATCCTTGCTTGCTTACTTACTTACTAATAATTTGAGATAATTATCTCCTGTATCTACCAACAATATCGTGACATCGAGTTACTTCAAACAATATGGCTTACTTATGAATAATCCGACAAAATAATAGTAATGTGACGTTGCTGTGCTAGTTTGGTAGGAATTGTGTAATATTTCGTATACAGTCTTATCGCAGAGTTTATAACAATTCAATTACAATAAAAATGACGTCACGATTAGTTAAAGAACAATGGTAGCAGTATCAAACATTTATTCACACCAAAAGGATGTTAAAATATTGATGTTTCTGGTAAAAGTATATGATGTGGTCGACAATAGACGGAAGGCAGTCGAAACAAAACATCTTACGCTTATCCGTCTCAATATCGCCACAGTAATCGGTAGTAGTCATTCGCTGTAGTAAGGAACGGTGTAAACAAATTAACTTTTTACCAAAATGATTCGTGTGAAATGTCGGTTTTCTACTTAATTTTAATGTTAGAAAATTCAGATCTGATTCTAAAGTTACTAATGTGTTAATGTATCAGAATACTCCTAACAGAAAAAAAAACTGCGGTTTACACTTTTAATTGGTAGGTATTTTGGTTGGTTTTTGGTTGCAATAATCGTGTCATTGTGCCGTTTCGTTGTATAAAACTGCCACTGCATGCAAAACGAAAAGATTTGGCGAATACTTCTCACGTGAGCTCTACACATTTTATAAAATTGTCATTGACTAGACAAATAATATTAAATTATTTTTACAGAAATCAAACAATTTCAGTTTGATGATATGATATGATATGATTTAATTTAGTGCCAGTTTAGATTTAGTGTGCCTTTTTTGTATTTTTGTGTCTGTCAGTCCATGTTTTTAATGCGTGTCGTATATTTTCCATACCTCAATGTAAGTGCTCTGGCGATGTGTTGGCACGAGGGGACACAAATTCTTAAACACTTGTTCCTTCTGTTTCTTACTCTATGTGATTTCTAACCTGTCACCTGTTTTTTAAATTATTTTAGAAGTCATGTTTGGAAATTTATTTATTTTCGGCGTACGTTAGTCCACGTACGTGATGTCAATAAATTTCACACCCTTCGTACAGAAAGACTGAGTTAAATAGTTTTTTGAAATTGCCGACATAATTAGTCTTCGAATTGATTTCGACTTTTTTACCAGGTATTTACGTTTTAATTTTCAAAGCCGCAGAAATACTAAAAGAATCCTCCAAACTACGAGTTTATCTTTGAACCTCGTTTAAAACTGGTTAGGACGATAGGCCCATGAAATTGACAAGCACTTCAATAGATATATTTTAACAAAAAAAAAACTTGTACCCAAACTAGGGGAATTGGGCGATAGGGGCGATAGCCCCTCCCAAAGTAAAAATCCAAAATATTAAACATAAGAATTTAATAACTCAACAAATCTTGTGACCTAAACTTTTAATAAGTATATTTATTCTATATACAAATAAACGGGAAATAATTTATAATTAATTATAATTATTTTTCAATTTGGACTTTCTTGGAATATATCAATGGAATGGTATAGGTAAATTTTTATTTAAAGTATATTTACTTTTGGGACCTTTTTTTGGTAAGCGACTAATCTTGTCCGAATCTTGTCCCCCCCCCCCCTCCGAGTTTGCTGTCTGGATCCACCCCTGCTTGTACCTACCTACCTACTATAGGGTAACTCAGGAATTAATACCGAAAACCAAAATATATATTAAATCAATTAATCAAGGCTATTCTTTTAGATGCACTTTTATAATTTGAAATATCAGAGACGGGAATCGATGAACTATTTTTTAAAGCGTTTTCACCGTATCAAAGTACTTATATATTTTTTTCCCTTTTTAATGACATTCAAATTCCGAAAACTTGTAGTAAATAATTTGGAGCGATATCGCGTGATTATGGTACGAGAATTTGACGAACAGTTTCCAGTCGCGACTCTTTTACAGGAGTCGTTGGAAACTGCATACCGCACAATAGACCATCTCAAAATTACTTTTCTCTCTCCTCCTCTGCAGTAATTGATGTATCATACACATACCATTTTGAATCAATTTGCTTTATGGACATGAAGTCATGTCCGACGTTTGTAGAGACTTTCTGAAGTTCGACGTAAAGAATTATATATTTTATATCTTACAACATACGTTAAGGGGTTTTGCTAATGCTGACATGGTTGTGTAGACAAAAGAAAACACAATTAGTAGAGAAAAGGACATTAAGGAAAGGCATTAGCAGTTCGCGAAACGAGCCCCATTATTTCATCACCCACATTACTTATTTCTTTGTTAATTATAAAGTAATTATGTAATTATATGTAAACAGATCTAAGTAAGAGAAGCGGCAAGAGTCTAGTGGGCGACGTAGCGTATGAGGAGGCGGCGCTTGTGGCGTCGCACGTGACGCCGGTGCCAGGCGGCGTGGGCCCCATGACTGTGGCGATGCTCATGCGCAACACCGTGCTGGCCGCGCGCCGCCAGCTCAACCGCCTGCTCGCGCCCACCTGGCCGCTCAAACCGCTCAGAATCACACCGTTATCGCCGCCACCCAGGTATGGGAGTGTATTTCAAAAAGGAACACTTAAATCACTGAAAGAGCATGACTCTAGTATGTAGTTACAATAAGAATTTTTGAAAAAAAAACTATCCGTTTACATCCTAGAATCGTTTGAATTTCCAAGGATTTTTCCCTCTTTGTTTGTCATTAAAGTAGGTGGAATGTGTAAAGTTAAAGATGTTAAATCGTACATATTTTTTTATTTTACAATTTTTCATTACGATACTAAGAAAATCTATAAAAAATAACTTCGAAAACAATGTTCAAATTTGTCAGTATTTTTCGTAAATAAAACGATGAATGAATGAATGAATAAATATTTTATTCACATATGAAAGGCATGTGAAATAATTACATCAAAATCAAAATATTACGTAACAAACAAATATTCAAATTATTTCTTGATAATTGCAGCGACATAGTAATAGCCCGCTCTCAGAAGCCGAAGAACATCAGCGAGTTGGCTCACGAGATTGGTCTGTTCCCGAACGAGGTGTCGCAATACGGACGTACCAAGGCAAAGATTTCGCTCTCTGTCCTCGACCGGCTCAAGAACACACGCGGTGGGAAGTACATCGTGGTTGCTGGGTCAGTTTATTTTATTTTCATTGTCTTATGCCGTCCAATAAACAAGAAACGATTCGTTTTGCTTATGGACGGTAAAATTTCGTTGAATTTTCAACGAAAATTATACCGTCCGTAAGCAAAACGAATCGTTTTTTGTTTATGGGAACGCGGCATTAGTAACCTAGTGGGTTATCATCATATTCATCTAACGACAAATACAAGGCTTTCTAGTTGATGCCACGGCGTAATACTTGCTTAAACCGGGAAATTGTAAATCAAAGAGTTTTCTGTTTCTAAGAATAACTGCTGACGCTTCCTTAAAAAAGTTAATGTATTTTTAGTTTTAGCGGCACCATCTTGTCCTAGGAGTTGTAGAGTACGCAGTAGGAGGTATTGTGACGTTATTTTTCCAATTCACCTATCTAGATACATCCCCTATTTCGACAGGGGTGTGTTTTTGGGTATCTTGGCCTAATGCATCTGAAAATTACAAATTAGCTACAAAATATCCAGTCAATTTCATTTACCTCTGTGCGCGGTTTTCCAGGAACATGTGCTAGATTAATATTATGGTAGCACATCTATGCGTAATTACCGATGTATGGGCTCTACAAAATTATTAAGTTAACTACAAATTTACTATAAAATAGCTACAAATTCCCCATGTGATTTGGTTACGGGGTTCGCAAGTGGATGTGCTGGCTTAATATAATATGTCTATTGATTTAAATTACCTTGCGGAATTACTCTCCTGTAAACTGTATTATGTATTCTGTTTTACAATTCTAAGTCTCGCCTTGACACCATGAGGTGAAACTTATAATTGTTAAACTTTCTACTATAATGATATCTTTACCTCTACAGCATAACACCCACTCCTCTGGGAGAAGGCAAGAGCACAACCTTGCTGGGTCTCGTGCAGGCTCTCTCCGCCCACCGCGGTCGCAACTCGTTCGCGGTCATGCGACAGCCCAGCCAAGGACCTACCTTCGGAGTCAAAGGTGGTGCTGCTGGAGGTGGCTACTCGCAGGTAACTTAATTCTTTCAGAAAACTATAGGTAGAAAAAAACAAGATCTCTTAAAAAGTAAAATAATAAAAAAAAATTACTTCTATTTCTGTTTAAGCGGACAATAAATATAAATATATTAAAGATTATAGGATTTTAATTTTAATTACATTTTAATCCACCACTCTTGGATTCTGCTTGTGCTTTCCATCGGGCGGGGCAGAGTCATTTTGGCAGCTCAAATATAAAAAAAAAAAAAAATCACGTGTGTATTTCGGGGATGCCCAAATAGTTTCGAGCCTGACGGGGACTTTTTGTCAGTAAAATTTAATATATTTATACTTACATAAAAAAAAATGCTATGTTTGTTGGTAAGTACATACGTAACATCAGAACGGCTGAACGCATTTGGCTTAAAATGTTAGTAATAATCCAAATAAGGTTTTAGGGTAAAAAAAATTGGCTAAAAAATAAAAAAAAACCGAGAAAACTGGAAATACTTTTTCCAATGCAATCAAACAAAGTTGTTAAAATTGTGACACAACAACGTCTGTCGGGTCAGCTAGTCTTTAGTAAATATGAATACCACTCACGAAAGCTTTTACTCTTATAAATTATGTATTGTTTTTTTTCCAGGTTATTCCCATGGAAGAATTCAACTTGCACTTAACGGGTGACATCCACGCAGTGACCGCAGCGAACAACCTGCTGGCTGCACAGATGGACGCCCGTATCTTCCACGAACTGACACAGAAGGATGGGCCTCTTTTCGATAGATTGGTGCCCAAGATCAAAGGAATTAGGAAGTTCTCGCCTATCCAGTTGAGAAGGCTCAAGCGCTTGGGCATCAACAAGACCGACCCTGATACTTTGACAGATGAGGAGAAGGTCAAGTTTGCAAGGCTGAATATTGACACGAACAAGATTATGTGGAACAGAGGTAAATTATATACTGGGTATAACAGACGGCGTCCCGAATACTGAAATATCATCATTCGGAGTCGAAAATCATTGGAATTTTTTACTGGAAAATTCATAATTTTATTATAATTATACATTTTTTGTAAAAAAATACCACATTCGGCCAAAAACTGCAATGTAATCAATCACAAAACATTTTATGCAATCAGCTATCTTGGCGGCGCCGAACGTTTAAGGTCATTCACGTTTACGTTGCGTAAAATCAATCTAATTACTGAAAATCCTTAATCTCGCAATTTATGATGAACTGACTTTTGCTTTGTGATAGGATAAGCATCCACGGAAAGATGTTTTTGTAAGTTTTTTTGCGAAACCGCTTACACGGTATATATACAGCGCGATTTCAAAATATTATGTTCTAAATTAGACTTTGTTTTGTTTGAAGTATTTTTTCTCTAACATTGATATTTATTATAAGTTTGATATTATATCTTTTATACACAAAAAAAAAAATTATAAACCGGACTGTAAGCAACGTAGTGGGGAAAAGTAGAACTATCGTATAAAGTTTCCTAACGGTGCGCTAATTGATATTTATTATAAACATTCCATAAAAAGTATTTGTTTAATAGTTAAAAAGTTTCATATTGTTCGTTTAAAATTAAGTATTCTATCCATTTATCTAGTATTTACAAATGTACATACATAAGCAAAATAATATTTAACTACCTCAAAAATTTATTTTAAATTTGTATTAAAATATGTATCTTTGTAGTAGTAGTTGTAGGAAAACAAAGAAAAGCAAAACCAGATAATTTTATTATTCAGTAGTCTAAATAATTTTATTTTGAACTAGCACCGCCCCCGGTTTCACCCGCGTAAGTCTCGATCCCGTGGGAATATCGGGATAAAAAATAGCGTATGCGTTAATCCAGGTCTCCAGCTATTTGCATACCAAATTTCATCGCAATCGGTTCAGTGGTTATTGCGTTAAAGAGTAACAAACATCCATGTATCCAAACTTTCACATTTATAATGTTAGTAGGATATTAGGGAGATTTATAATATTAGTGGGATTGCTACTTCAAAGTAGTTTTTTTTTAACCGACGAATATTTTTTAAGTATATCCACGATTTCGATAGTTATTATTTTATTGGATATTGCTTATAATTCGAAATTGGTCCCATTTAAATAAAAAAAAAAATTAAACCCTAAGGGTGGAAAATAGGAGACGAATGATGGTTCACCCATTGAATTTTCACCTGTGAACTGATTTTGTTGAAACTTAGCACCTCGCATGTAGATCTAATGATACTACAACATGACGGAGACCTGTAGTTGATTATTTTAGCCACAAAAACTATAAAATAAAAACTTTTTAACAACAAATTACCGACGAAAGAAGAAAAAAACTGAAAAGCGAAAAATAAACTAGTTTGCCTAGTTTTGGCGTCGACTCAAAGTTACTTAGGTATTTACATAACTGTAGAAGTTTAGTTAGGCTAAGTGTTGTCCGTGAATTTACATATTTACTGTTTTTTTAGTTGTGGACCTGAACGACAGATATTTACGGAAGATCACGGTTGGTCAGTCACCGACTGAGAAGGGCTTCTCTCGTCAAACAGCGTTTGATATTTCTGTAGCCTCTGAGATAATGGCAATTCTCGCACTTGGCAATGACGTTGATGACATCAAGGAACGCCTCGCCAATATGGTAGTAGCTCTGGATAAGAGTGGCAACCCTGTTACTGCTGACGATTTGGTAAGTTACTTAATCAGGAGTGCGAATGATATAAAAAAGTGAAATTAGGATAGTACTTTTGTTCAGCTATAATGTCTAAGCAATGCCCAGAAACCGGTAAAACATCTAAGTCAATTATGTAATAATTAGATCGTGCAAATTGCATCTCAGTATTTGGAACTGTCGGTAATCTTTGTACGAGTGGGTATTGCTCACATAGCTACGATCTTCCAGATTTAGATACTCATACAATCTAAAAGGGAACATCCTTTATACATACACTAACTTATCACATTATTATTTTATTGCAATTTTAAAACAAAATTTTTGTGCGATTCAGCTGGCACAGCGCCATCTATCCACTCTATTGTAAAACTTTGATTGTTACACCCACTCTTTCCATGTTTTTAAAGAAATCAAGTTTTATTCCATTGTCCTTTCCTTCTTTTGTATAATTTATTTAGTTGTAAGTGCATATGTAACGGTGGCAGGGCATGACGGGCGCGTTGCTGGTGCTGCTGCGCGACGCGTTCGAGCCGACGCTGATGCAGTCGCTGGAGGGCTCGCCCGTGCTCGTGCACACGGGGCCCTTCGCCAACATTGCGCACGGCTGCTCGTCCATCCTCGCCGACAAGTTAGCCATGAAGCTGGCCGGCGAGAACGGATACGTCGCCACTGAGGCTGGCTTCGGCTCTGACATAGGTTATCATCTTTTCTGTCTTAATTCTTTTTTTTTTACGCTTCTATTGATTCATATATTTTTATGGTTATCATTTGAATGATTCTTTTAAGCATCAATAACATGTATATACCCATTCCGCTTCCGTAACCTTTTTTTGTCCCCCTCAAGATTTTTTCCTAGTAATGCATGATGTACGTATGTAGGTACGTGATGTATGTATGTGAACTCTAAGACTGAGACAGAATTTAACAAATTCTCGAACACTAATGAGTGTAACAGATGGTCTGCACGTGTATACCAGTTAGATAGCTGTTGATTGACAGGTTTTTTGTGAGTTTGATATTAATTACACTCAAACTGACAACTAACTGCGCATTCTGTTAAATATATAACAAAAAAAAACAATAAAAAGTGGTAAGGAGCCATCCATAAATTACGTCATACGTTCAGGGAGGGGAAGGGGGTCAACTAAGTGTGACATTATGTGACAAGGGGTGGGTCATAACGTTCGTTACGTCACATGTCAAAATCTAAAGTATTAAAAATTACCTGTAGACCAAAAACTATCGCTACTACACTGAAAAAAATAATTTTAGAACTCCTCTTATTAGCTTTGGGTGTAAAATTGCAAAATAGGTGACGTCACACCAGGGAGGAGGGGTTTCCACAAATGTGACCACATGTGACAAGGACAGGGAGGTCCAAAAATCATGAAATTTGTGTGACGTACGTTATTGATGGCCCCTAATGTCTTCAAGTTGCCATTTTTCAATGATGTTGTTTTAACTCTAGTATAACCGTTCACCATCAAGTGTAGACAAGCGTATGTTCTATTCACTGGTTTGCCACCGACGTGTATAAAAAAAAAACTGTCTCATAGGTATGGAGAAGTTCTTCGACATCAAGTGTCGCGCGAGTGGCGACCGGCCGCACTGCGCAGTGATCGTGTCGACGGTGAGGGCGCTCAAGATGCACGGCGGGGGGCCCCCGGTCACGGCCGGACAGCCTCTCAACGATGTATACGTACAGGTCGGTTTTGTACCCCTTACTTCTTAAATATAGTACATTTTGTTCGTGGGAGAGCCATGCTTCGGCACGTATGGGCCGGCAGGACCGGAGTGATACCACGGCCTCATAGAAAACCGACAGTGAAGCAAGTCAGTGTGGTTACCGGAGGCCCTAGCTCTTCCCTCTAACCCCTCTCCCCTATTCCCGACCTTCCCCTCTCTCGCTTGTTTGTCTTGACACGCCAAGTATGTCATACCACATAATAGAAAATATTAATTTTGGTCATACACGATCTTAAGAGTTAGTTTGCACTGCGTTGGTTACTTCACGAGAGTCGCTATTGATTCAACTGTAGTCCTGAACTACGCCGTATTTTTTTTAATTTTATTTAACCGATATTTTATGAAAGTAGACCGGGATAGGTGGCGCTCCTTGGGGGAGACCTTCGTCCTTGGTCCCGATGTTATAATAAAAGCTGTTCCCGGATCCCTCCTACTTAAGGCGCAGTACGGCACACCGTGTGGTTTTAGTCGGTTCGATTCCGACACACCGCGCACTGAAAACCCCGATGGGGTGACGGCAGGAGGGGGTATCCACACGCACAAAAAAAAAAACTTTCGTCCAACAGTGAACGGCGAGAGGCTGATGATGATATTTTGTTAAAGGAAAAATTGAGGAAGTTTTCCTTAAAATGAAAAGTAAAACTAAATGTGACTTAAACACAACGTGTATTTTTAGTTAACGATCAGACTCATTCGCTTGAATCATATGATTTGTGTTGTAAAATCTAACGCAGTTTGCATCCACAAAATATTTACACCATCTACCCATCAACAAAAATAAATTTTATCCGATACCAGGCTATCATGAAAATAGAAACATTTTAGTATTTACGACGTTTTAACTGTAGGTGAATGCCGTTTTACGATCAACTTTTCCTTACTCCAGTTGCCTAATCAAATTTCTGAGAACATTTAAAGCAAAATGCGTTCGATATTAATGTTGTAATCAAAATTTTATGTTTCCAGGAAAATCTGGAGTTGTTGAGCAAAGGATTGTGCAATTTGGGAAAACACATAAGCAACGGCAATAAGTTTAGAGTACCTGTCGTTATCGCCATCAATAAACATGGGTATGTTTGAACAAGTATAAATAAGAAAAAATACCTACCGTTTATAAAATAGCTGATGTTCTTCGACCGTCTGAACTCGATCAAGTCACTTTTCAAACAAAAAAAAAACAATTTCAAAATCGATTCATTGGTTCCATCGATCCATTAGGAGCTTGGATGCCACAGACAGACACATAGTTACACACGCTAACTTATAACACCCCTCATTTTTATCGTCAAAATACGTCTGTGGGTCATAAAAAGACAAAACTGTATGTTTTCTTACAATGGTTGGGAATCAAGCACTGATATCGCCTGATGGTAAGCAGACATCAGCACCTATAAACTCTCACAACTTTATAGGGGACACTCGAGCTTTCCTGACTCTATCCTTTATAACTATGGCAAAAATGCATGAGTAAATTGTGATTATTACTGGCTCTGCGAGTGTTGATAGGCATCCTGCTGGACGTGTGTCTGTTTGCCAACTTGTATATAGAAATGATTGATATTGCAATTTATTGCAAATAAAACAATATAAGTTTACAGTACACCATGTCGCTTATATGTAAGTTGACGCTATAAGTACAATAAAAATTTAAAATAATACATTTAATTAACACATACTTAGATTAATACCTACAGTTAGATTACATTAAATTAAAGATTACTATTATTATTTATAAATTACAATTATTCAGATAAATCATTACATTCCCTGTCATCACACCAAGCTTATTGAAAAATATGTCGGCATTTTGATTTTCTTGCAAAAATTTGTTTAACATTTGGAAAGCTCTGGCTGTAGGACTATTAGTAGTTGAACTTAACTTAAGATATATATATCTGATATGTGGATTTTGGGTAGCTATTATACATTACTATATGCAGATGGTAACATAAAAAATACATTTCTTTTACAGAAACGACACTCTCGCAGAGCTTAACATGGTGAAAGAATACGCATTGAAGAACGGCGCGTTCAGGGCTCTGTTATGTGACCACTGGGCCAAGGGTGGGCTTGGGGCCGTGGAACTGGCAGACGCCGTCATCGAGGCTTGCGACTCTGCTTCTAACTTCCAATTTCTGTACCCGCTCGACTTATCTATTCAAGACAAGATCAAGAAGATTGCCACTGAGATGTATGGTGCTGGAAAGATTGAATATACTGATGAGGTGATTGACAAGATCAAGCAGTTCACTGACATGGTTAGTAGTATTTTTGACATAACATTTGACACTCTTCAAAGTAGCAAGGTGAGATGCCGATAATAGTAACTCAAAAGAAATGCAAGAAATTGTTTGAAATTGAATTATATTTCTAAACTAGCAACCCACGCTTTACTTCGCGCGGGTAGCAGAGACATCTTCAACAATCATCATCATATTTCAACCAAATTATACAAAAGACACGTCAAACTTATAACACCCCTCTTTTGGCGTCGGGGGTTCAAAATAGAAGTTCATTGAGATCATGAGTTGCCCAATTTTGACTAAGCCAACCACGGCTCCGGACCAAACAATCATCCTATTTCCATCACGAATAGCACGCCCCTCTTAAGAAAAGTAAGTAATGTACTTTAAAGTACATACTTGCTAGTTATGTATATATAACACTGTTATGGAACCTAACAACGTACTTTTTTATTTTTGGGTTATAGGACATGGCCGCTGGCCGAATCAAAGTAACATGGAATTTCGTATATTTTTCTAAAAATAGCCAAACTTACGTCAAAGTCGGTCCAGCCTTTTCGGAGATTAGTTGTGCACCAAACCGACCAAAGTAAATAAAAAAAAAAAATATAAATGTGTTCTTGGTATAAATACCGTTTAAACAGTGATACTGATTCAGGTAAAAGTTATTATGACATTACAAACAGACACTTCAGTTTTGTTCATTTGTGTGGATTACTTAACATTCGTCAACGTCATACTTCTGCCATCTTCAGCAATGAAAACAAACCATAAGTACATATATATACTTTACTCGTATCAGTAACAGATGACTCGACCTTCATTGCCTATTACTCCATTTTGGGCAATCATAATCAGAGTAAAAAATGTTGAGCGTATTCTCCTATCGGAATCGGAAATACCCACGTCATACCATGACTACAGAGCCATTTATTAGCATTGGCCAAGGCCAGAATAGATATTCGGGTTTAATAATTCAATACAGGAAAAACCTGAACGTTATCTTGTTATATATTACATTTATTTTTATGTTAGGGTTGAGATACACACGTTAATTTAGTAGACTTGAACCAAGACTTGGTTACAAGTCTTGGTTCAAGTGAATCCTACGAAGAACTCACCGAGTAGACTAGACTACTAGACGGGCCTGTTGGTCTGGTGGTTAGCGATCCCGACTGCTGAGGCAGAGTTCGTGGGTTCGAGTCCCACCCAGGACAAATAATTGTGTGATGAGCACGATCATAAGTTCTGTGTCTAGGTGTAATGCATCTATAATATGTATGTATTTAGAAATATATAAGTATGTTTATAAGCAGTCTGGTTACCTTAGTACAGGCTCTGTCTAGTCAGTTCTCACACAATCACACAAGTCTAGTATTAATAGTTACAAATATATTAAATTGCGTGCATTCTATAGCGCCTATAAATTATGTGGCTAACGGTCAAACGTTCGGATGCCCTAAATAATAAATATATATTTAAAGATTTGATTTTGTAAAAGTTCAAACCTTATAATTAAGTATATTCAAACTAATTAAATAAAAAAAAACACATGTGTCATAAAGTTCATCCGCATCGTCGCCTACGGGCAGTGTTCCCACGTTTCTTTATTGGAACAAAAACAGTTAGATGTTAAAGTCTAAACTATATTACATTAAATATACGAAGTAGTAAAAACATAACCCATACCATAGTTCGCAAATTACCAAAAACAAATGGATTAAAATAATTACTTACTCTCTGTGCAAGAAAAATGCCCGCCTTCTTTTAACGAGAAGTGTCGATCAGTCGCCTTAGTTCCTTATAAACTTTTGTAAAAGAAGTTTATCAAATTTTCATTTAACTTAAATTTCTCATAACCTTATTTTTGTGCCAAGGCGTAAAAAGTACAAAGGAGTTGTTGATGTACTATCAAAAATGTATTTCCATAGCAAATGCATTTTAGGTAGATAAATATTACCCTATCAAAATGGGGTTTTTTGGTTAAACGTAACACAGTCCATAAACGTGCCCGATAATCTACAAATGGGCATGCCTTATCACCAAAAATACAGTAAGCGCCTTTATGTAATACATCTCAATCTGTGTATAAAAATAACAGTAGGTACACGTCTAGATCTACTCCCGTCGATGTCGTGAATGTTCAGTTTTAAATCTTGTACGATTCTGAAAATATGTTATGCTCACGGAATGTTACGTCTAGGAATATTTAGTTTTTCTATTTAAATACGTGCATGTTTGCGTTATTAATTTCATGTTTTCGTAGGAAAAGCTAAAAAAAGAACTTAAATAATTGGAAAGGCCAATAGTTCTGTAATACACAGGTCAGTCTAAGCCTCTGTGGGAGCAGGGCCGTAGCTAGAATTGAATTTAAGATAGGGCAGCTGTGGGTAGAGGTAGGGGATAAGTGTAAATATGTACGAAGGTAGTACTTCAAAAAAGGAGGAGGGTTCCCTCTACGACTGTTTGTTTAGTGTGTATGTTATGCGATAACATAATTCAAAATCAATAAAATAATTTTATCGCTTTCATAAGAAATCACTACATACATAGATATTATAAAACAAAGTCCCCCGCCGCGTCTGTCTGTCTGTTTGCTATAAACTGAAAAACTACTTAACGGATTTTCATGCGGTTTTCACTAATATACATAGTGATACATGAGGAAGGTTTAGGTGTAGGTATAATTTGTTAAGATTTAGTGTAAATTGATTGAAATATGTTAATGATTGTTGAAGATGTCTCTGCTACCCGCGCGAAGCCGGGGCGGGTTGCTAGTATATTATAAATGAACAATAGCTGCTAACTTTTTTTTTATTAAGATTCAGCGTCTGAAATACTACATAGGTACCTACATAATGTTCCTACATTTTCATGTAACGGGCAATGTTGTTGGTAATCCGTGTAATAAAGTCTTGAAACAGCTGAATTCTTCGATTCGCTATGTTATTAACAATGTGAAGCAATTTATTTAGATCAACTGACTTGTTCCTTTTCGAAGGCCAGAAATACCAAGTTTGTCATTCTTTCGTGACCCGTTCACCTACTGTTGATTGCAGTCAAAGTTGAAAATGTAAATTTTCACACAACAGCGCTGTTTTCTTAGCAGTCGATGGTATTTTTAAGGGGCGCGCGCATATACAAAAGCGTTCTATAAAGTGAAGCATTGGTTAGGAAGTTGTGTGCGTGACATTCTGTAACATACATACGTGTGTGCTGAGCTTAAAATGTGGGCACCATCAAACTATTTACCCCATATCAGTATATTAAATAATTGTACTTAAGGAATATAGAAAAATACATTTTTGACACATTTTTATTAAAAATGCCTTGCTTTAACCGTTCGATCCATTTTTGTTTCCAATAAGCATCTCAACAATAAAGCAAGTTTGTTTTCATAGATCTTAAAGAATTCAACAAAGTTAGGTAGGTATATCAATACAAATTACTGTTAGTAAAAAAACGTGACACTAAAAGAGCAGTTTAACATTAGTATTAATTAAAATAAATAACTTGATCAACAAAGTTATATTATTCCAAATTTATAATCTGTTAAATTAAAATTTAATTTAATTTAAACAACACCTACATTTCGGGAATTTCGCTCACAACTTCAGTTGTACACACTGAAGACAGCTGGAGCTCTGTCTATCTTTTTTTATTGGTCTGAGGTGGGGCATTGCCCATAATACCCTCTCTCTACGGCCCTGTATGGGAGGGGTCCTATCAAGGTCTGATGATTCACCAGCAAAAAGTCAAAACTGTTCTAGAAGTGTTGTTCAACCGTGCGCGTGGGTGGGAATTCTTCTTAGAGAAATCCTACTACCTTCTTTCTAGAAGACTTAATTATATGCATCATTATTTTTTCGTTACAGGGCTACGACAAGTTCCCGATCTGCATGGCTAAGACTTCCAACTCACTAACCGGCGACCCAGCAATTAAGGGAGCTCCCACAGATTTTACGATGCGTATCAACGGCATATTTGTGTCAGTAGGAGCTGGCTTCGTGGTGCCCATGGTTGGGGAAGTCTCCCGCATGCCTGGCCTCCCTACAAGACCCAGCATTTATGACATAGATCTTAACACCAAGACCGGGGAAATTGAAGGACTGTTTTAAACAGTTTTTTTATGAAGTCTGAGGTTTTCTGGGTCAATTTTGCAATGTAACCTATGTTAATAAAAATATGTTATTTTATTATGTGTGTTATTTAGTTCACATTCATATATACTTCGTATTACCTTTAGATAGCGAGATTTTCCCATATAAAAATGGTGACGATCTCGTGATAAAGTTCATAGATAAATAAGGGCACATAGGGACATATTGCATATTGGTAGGTGGCACTTTCGGAAATAACTTAACCAGCAAAAAGGTCAGGTTGATAACAGGCTTAAATTAAGGGTGAAAAATGGAACTCCCTATCCGATAGTATTAAATTTTTTATGATGTAGCAAAATATTAGGTACAAAACAATATAACTATAGTCTTGGCAGGCGAATATAGAAGATTTCAATTTTACAAGTTAATAAATAGAAATTATTTATTATAAGTATGATGTTTCTAGATACTCGTGAGCTCAGGATCTTCACTGACGGCACCATAACAAGGTATGGCACTGGCTCTGGGGTCTTCTCAGTTTACCTAAATATAAAATTGACAACAACAGCCACTCTAGGTACCCATAACACAGTATTCCAGGCCGAGTGTTTCGGTATCTCCGTGGCTGCAGCAGCTGTCATTGCAAGGAAGGTAAAGGATCAATCGATACGTATACTATCCGACAGCATGGCAGTGTTACAAGCCCTCGACGACAATGTCATCAGTTCGGGCCTGATCTACGAGTGCTACCAGCGTCTTAATGAGGTATGCGAACTCAACAAAGCAACCTTCCAATGAATAAAGGGTCACAGCGGCTCTAGAGGCAACGATGCAGCAGATGAATTGGCTAGGAGGGCATCGGAGATGTGCGTCATGAGTCCGGAACCCATAGTTCGGTCCAATTCGGACATTGGTAAGGATGCGTACGAGAGACCAACACAATTTCATATGGGCAAGCCATGAAGATTGCGGGCAGACGAGGGCGGCACTTCCCGCCATCAACAGCCGGCTGTCGAAGATGCTACTCCGGCTGAACAAGCGTCAGCTGCGAATATGTGAGATGTATTGTGTTCGATGTAAGATAGACGTATGTACCTATATAGTACGTAATTCAATTCTTATAAGGAAAAAGAAAGAAGAAAGAAAGACAGCCTTTAACGAAATGGAACCGAACTATTTCCAGAACTCCCAACAACTGAGAGTCGTAACGAGAAAGAAGATAATCTTTCTACATGCCATCCACAGTGCTCTGTACTTTGTTATAAAGTAATGATGACTCTGGCAGCCAGTGATGAGGCAGTGCGTCAAGACCTAAATCTGAAATATAGCCAGATATGCAAGATCATCTACCGTAGTACCCGTAGGACATACCAGTGCATGCGGAAGTACGACAGGGGTGTCTTCTCTCACCTCTTCTCTTCCTTGTTGTTCTGGCATAGCATGGCTTGTGATGGCATCATGAGCAATATGGTAAAAAACAAGCGCCGCGGCATAGAGTGGGGACCATCCAGTGTCTGGGAAGATCTTGATTACGCGTTGACCTATGTCTGCTAAGCCACACACATGCCAACACGACCTACGATGAGAGGCAAAGGAGACGGGACTGAAAGTCAACACCCTTAAGACCCAGGAAATGAGATGCGGGGCGACAAGCTTATTGCCGTTGCTCATGAAACTAGAGGTAGCGAAGAGGACATCGCTTCTAGGATCGCCAAGGCAAGAGAAACCTTCGGCTCGCTACGTCCCGGGAAATCGCGGAAACTAACTAGAAGCTCAAGTTATTCCGGTCCGGTGAAGACCGTGTTGCTGTACAGGTGTGTGACGTGGAAGATCACAAAGGATATCTCCAATCAACTCGAGGTCGTTATCAACCGCTGTCTTCGCCATATTCTCGGTGTTTACTAGTCCGAGAAAATCTCCATTCTAAATCTGTGGGAACGCTGCGGTGAAACCCCGATCGACCAACAGATCAAACGCCGCAAGTGGAACTGGATCGGTCACATACTCCGAAGGGACCCTGAACATATACCAAGGCAAGCCCTAGACTGGAATCCCCAAGGAAAGTGTAAGACTTGACGACGAACAATCATCGCAGAGGCGAAGAACATAGGGAAGACTTGGAGCGAAACGAAGCGCGAAGCTCAAGACCGAACGGGATGGCGGCGCACTGTGGATGCCCTCTGCCCCATCTGGGGGATACAGGAACATAAGTCAAGTAAGCCAATGATGACTCTTAAAAGAAAGAAAACCGACTGTGTAGTTTGCTCCAACTTAAGCCACAAGCCAAGTCAAGTCTCAATATTTTTTATTGCAAATACTTTTCGGCAGAAAATTCCAACGAAATCAACTTAGAATAATGATCTGAATCTACTATCAGTTTTTTGTATACTGTCTACATCCTGTAGGTAAGTTGAGTGTGTAAAATCTAGATTCTTATCACCATTTCGTCTGCACGAACCCATGTGTGTATATGTAAAGTGGATCGCATGTGTTCGGCGTTAACTGCGCTTGAGATTCGCAAAAATAATATTGATTAAGCCCACAACAAAGTTTTCAATTGTCGTTGTACAAGTGAATAAATTAATATTTGTACATATACCTACATGATGGGCCACACTAAGTATTATTCTTTGACTCGGCATTAATAAAAACGCGTGAGCGGTTTTTGGGACACCCGTTCTTTTCGCTATATATAAATATATTTAATAGATTGAATAAATTGTATTAAGAAATAGAAAATATTAAAATTGCGCTATCTGTGAAAGTTGCCCGAACTAATATATGGATAGTTTAGTATACAACCAACCATCAAATTACATTGGCGTAAATAAAAAAAATCAACTCGCGGTCAGCATTTTTCGTTGCGCTAACACTTTTTTTCACCTAGCCCCGATCCGCCGAGCGTCTGAAGTGGCCGGCAACGCACTTGTGACTCTTGAGTTGCAGGTGTCCATGGGCGACGGTAGTCACTTACCATCAGGTGAGCCGTCTGCTCGTTTGCCCCTATAATATATAAAAAAAAAAATAACGAACTTCGTTCCAATAACTCCAGAATTATTATTCCTGAATCTTAAATAATCACTGAGTTGTTGCGGTATTCTGACACTTGTCACAAACCTCTATAGATCACTAACTGCAAAACTCTTTCCTCAGATAGTTTTTCCCTCAAAATCCATCTAGTTAGGCGGCAGTAGCACAAAGGTTAAGGATTTGGACTTGAGATCAAGGGGTTTCGAGTTCGAAGCACATCCTATGCTATTGATATCACCGATGTGGACTCACAGCTTAGACAAACATGCTTAGCTTACTTGGAAGGGATTATCAAGAACAGTAAAGTATGACTCGCTTCAATTCCACCTGGGGGTTAGTCACAAGTATTACGGAAAAACACCGAAGACCGGATGCTGACGCGGTAGATACAGTTATGAAAAGTGGGAAAATAGTTTACTTGAGACATTCGAAACTTTTTGTCTTAATTTTTTAAGAAAATCGGTCTTTTCTACCTTCTTACGCATTTACGTACGTAATCTTCGTTCATTAATGAAGTAATTGTTAAGGAAGTATGTGAGATATTAGAGTTTGATTTTAAATTTATGTATCAAAATTTTCAATTTACTTACGTACTATCTTATTCATACATCTGCCAGATGCCAGCCTGCGTACATTCGTCATACGATCCTTCTGTTTATTAAGAACTGTATTCGTCATTGCTAAAAATATTATGCTCAACATTTAGGTTGGAAGAAAATTGGTAATCTTTTGTGAGTTGATAAATAAAAAAATTGCAATGGATCACCATTGCTCCCCAATCATAGGCAAGAACAGGAACACGGGGTGGTTTTTAGTCGGTAAGAGCCCGACAGATCCCTTCATCCCCTTAAAGGCGAAGGATATCAATGAGGATCTTCTAGATAGATAGAGTATACTTTATTGTATACCAAAAATAGGATACATACGAAACATACAATATTAAGTAGATCAAGAGATCGCAGACTGCGATACAGACAACCTTTGATGGACTATATTGTAGAGTAATAGGTAACTTGTGGTGCAAATTATTCTTACTTACTAAAACAATAACATATATATGTATATAATATATGTATATGTGTATGTACACATATACATACATATTTATATAAACACGTTAATACAGAGAAATATATACATAGGTATAGGTTATTACCAATAAAGGTAGTGGAAAATAGTCAGTGACTTAGCCCGTCTGATAGCTTCTGGCAAGGCATTCCATAGACGTGCAGCTTGCACTGTAAAAGATTTGTCGGAAAAAGTTGTGGAGTGGGTTGGAATTTCTAGCGTCAGGTTTTCCGATGATCTTAAGTATCTATTATGTGTGTCGTGACTGAATGCGAAACGTTTCTTAAGGTAGACAGGGGTAGAAGGTTTAAATAAGATATGATACAGTAAAGAGGGGATATACTACCCTGTCACCAAACAAAAAACAAGTTTGATAAATAACTTTCTATTTTTGGCATAGCTTGAAAGAGCACTACTATTATAAAAAGCTACACGTACCGTCCCGATCCTTATGAAAAAGACATTATAAGTGGATTTTGTTTTGAGTTCCCAGCTTTCCTCCAGTTAGCATCTTCACTAAAGGCTACAGTGAGGTATGCTTCGAAAAGAGCATAAAAAAGTGCGAGCAAGTACTAGACCCTAACGTCTCCCTTTCTTTTTTTTTTTTTTGTGCGTGTGGAAACCCCCTCGGGCCATCACCCCACCGGGGTTTTCGGTAGGGCGGTGTGTCGGAATCGAACCGACTAAAACCACACGGTGTGCCGTACTGCGCCTTAAGTAGGAGGGATCCGGGAACAGCTTTTATTAAGACATCCGGAACCCTCCTAGCGCCTGCCCGCAAAAGCGCGGGCACCACCTTCGGGTAAAAACCTCTCAATTAGGCGATGTCCAGGCACACTCGGACGCCGCCTCCTCGCGGGGGACCACTATAGCGGGTGGAGGGGAAAACCCGTCCCGTCCACCCGCGGCCACACTCAGGGTGGTATGAGGCGCTGGTAAGCGCGCCTCCGCGTCCTGACGTCCTCACAGAAGGTCGCGACCGCGGTAAAATTCCTGTCGCTACCGGCCATGGAGCGTATGACGGCCGGTAGCGAGAGATCCCCTCCGATGACTGCAGTGAGGGCCCGACGATGCGTCGCCCAGGCGGAGCAAACCGCCAGCGTGTGCTGAGCCGAGTCCTTACTGCAGTCGCAGTGGTGACAGGTGGGACTCAATTCCCTCCTAGCGACCGAGAGAGGTACTTCCCGAAGCAGCCGTGCCCGGAAAGAACCTGCGTCAGTCGGAAGGAAAGGGTCCCGTGCTGCCGCCCTGCCCACTCGACGATGACCGGCTGGAGCGCCTCCACGGCGGCAAAGCCAGCACGTGGAGCCTCCAGCCGGGACGACCAACGAGTCATGGTGGCTCGTCGAGCGGCTTCACGCCACTCGCGTACCTCTTCGGGCGGGGGCCGACTGCCGCTTCCCGCCCGGAATTCAGCCGTTCGCCGATATACTTCGGCGAGCACTTCCGCCACCAAATCCCACGGGGGTGTCCCGGCCAACGCGCACGCCGCCTCCGTTGACACGGTGCCGTATCCGCGTATGGCTCTAACCGCCATGACCCTCTGAGGGTCAGAGGCGTGCCCTATTCTGGGCGGTCAGAGCTCCCGCCCACACCGGTGCACCGTACAGTGCCATTGACCGGACAACCCCCGTGTATAGCCGTCTTGTAGCGACGCTGGGTCCACCCAAATTGGGCAAGAGTCGCCCAAGGGCGGACGCAGCGCCGACCAGCTTCGGAGCAAGCTGCCGGAAGTGCTCGTCGAAGAGCCACCTGCCGTCGAGGATCAGGCCCAGATACCTTATGTGGGCCTGAACCGGTACGAGGACCGAGTTGACCTCGATAGAGGCGCCAGGGGGTGGACCACGACGGGGCCCATGGAATAAAAGGGCCTCCGTCTTATCCAGGGCCACCTGCAAGCCCATCGCCTCGATGCGCCCGACCACCAGAGAGACTCACCTGGTGGCCAGGCGCACGGCCTCCTGAAAGTTCACCCCCCGGGCTGTGACCAACGTGTCATCGGCGTAACAGATTACGCCGAGCCCGGGGGGGAAGTCGCCTCGAAGGGCCCAGTCGTACCCCATGTTCCACAGGAGTGGTCCAAGGACAGACCCCTGCGGAACACCGCACGACATGGGCCGATGACTCAAAGCTCCATCTCGGTTCTCGTACATGACGGTACGCTCCTCTAAATAGTCTGCCACTAGCCGCCTCAGGGACCCTGGCACTTCGTGATAGTGGAGTGCTTCCCTGATGCAGCTGAATGGCAGACTATTGAACGCGTTGGCGATGTCCAACGACACCGCCAACAGCACGCCGCCACAGCTCACTACCTCTTCGGTCACAGCCCTCAAGCGCAAAATGGCACCGACCGTCGAACGCCCCGCTCGAAAACCGAATTGGGCATCCGACAAATCGGGGCCAACCCCGCACAGGTGCCGGACGATGCGGGCAGAGAGGACCCTCTCAAACAATTTACCCGCCTCGTCCAGCAACACGATGGGCCTGTAGGCCGCGACCGAGTCGGTAGGCCGTCCCGGCTTCCTTAAAAGGACCAGCTTCCCGCTCTTCCAGCAGTCAGGGAAGCGTCCGGACGCCAAGCTAGCGTCGAACACCTCCCTGAGGCGGTCGGACATATGGTCGAGGGCCAGGGCCAGCACTCGGGCAGGGATCCCGTCTGGCCCAGGGGCGGTGTTCTTGGAACGGATCCGTAGAACAGCTGCCCCTACCTCCGCCTCCGTGACGGGCGGAACACCATCCTCCTCATTCTCCCCGTCGTCTCCGGCCAAGGGGGCCATCGACGGGGGTACGTGCTCCACCCGACCCTAACGTCTCCTACTCGAACCTTTTTGTAGTACTTTATGTAACTTGGATTGTCATGCATTGTCATCTAAGATCTACACTGTAAGCTACGATAACCGCCTTCCATCCGGGAGACCATGCCATGGACCACTTTTCAGTTCAACCACGTAAGGCTCTTGAAAGAAGACTTCTTCAAGATTGGCTACTGCCTACTACGGATATGCCTTGTGAGGACGCTAAAAACTCCAGAGCCTTTGAGTTTAATTTTTTTACTGTCTTGAGTTTTAAAGGTCCTTCAACTCTACATTACATACACTGTAAGATTACTAGTTCTTCATGGTGTAAACTTATTTACTTTATACTCTATACACTTCATGGAATTGCTCATTGCTTCACATTATTTATGTTAAAGATAAAAGTTTTTTTAAACTTATATACCTACTAATTAAAGAATTAGTTTATAAGTATAAAGTAGGTGTCAAAAGAAACCGTTTAGTCTTTAGTCTAGATGTTAATCTTAATGACGCATACAATGAGTTCATTATGTACTTACCGTGATCTAAAAGGCATTGTGTTTTTTTTTTTCAAGAACCAAATATGGTATCAAGGTTAAATTCCTAACAGTCATATTCATTATTTATTGTTACGGACTTACTTTGTGTGAGAATCATATTCGTAGAGAGAGGTGTTATAATATAAATGAACAACCAATCAATAGAACCGAAAGAAAAATAATAAAGTTCTCAAGGAGAAGAAAAATATATAATAAGCATTGGCTACGTTAAAGAATAAAGCACAGCCGTTTTTATTATCTGCTCATAAATAAAAGTACTCATACCGCTGAAATGACCACTGACAAAATCAAGCACTAAATACGAGGTAGTGATGTGCCGGATCGTTAAGAATGTGAATATCCGCGGATACGGATACGAATACGGACTTATAAAGTCTAGACCCGCGAATACGGACACGGACCTCCGGACCTCAATTATTTTAGTCAGTTGGTGTAATCTTGAAACGACATTTCACGTTAAGGACCACGAACACGACCTTTTTCGACTTGCACGGCGCTAGTTTTTTATGTTCATGATTTAAATATACATATCACAAAGCTTTGCGGTATGATTACATTATAATTTATAAAAATAGTTTAATTAACAATCTAAACTTCCTTGTGCTATCAATAAGATTGATAACTCACTATAATCAATTTATAAATTTATAGTAATGCTACAGGGTAACATTGAACCACTAATGCGACAACTTGCTATGTTTGACAATAATTCGTATGAAATAACTATACAGTGATTGATTTAAGTGGTCTTTAGAAGTTCTTAATAAAAAATAGATTGAAACATTTATAAATTATGTGCGAATCCTGAGATATAAACATAAACAGAAAGTGTTATGGTCCAAAGTTATACTAATTTTGATTGGACCATCATTTTTTAACACTAAGGAAAGCAATAGATTATCTATTGCTTCCTCAACTTTTCTACCATTGGCACTACCTGAAAGTAATCGGCTTCATGTAATGTACTAATACCTCACCGTGACCATTACACTCACACTACACATCCATCTCAACATTCGCACGTCACTCCCCAATCCATCAGTATAGGCAAGCAGTATTAATTTCCTTCCATTATTTCACCTCTTACCTATCTGCCTTCCCCTTCAGGGATACAGGCGTAAGAATCAAGATCAAGAAGAAAACGTCTTTGTTCTTAATAGTGAGACTGATTATTGATGTGTTCATTTGGTACCCCATTAAATCAATGGCAGAACGTGTTGTAAGCTTCGCAAGTAACTATTATCTTACCTGTGTCTTCGCGAGATACATCCGACTCTGTCTCCTTATCACTACTTTATTTGCCGGTCTTGAAGATTAACTGCTACTGGAGGACTCGTCGCAAGAAATGTTTATAAATTCCAATAGGATCGTCTTTCGAGCGTTTTTAGTTTTAACAACGTCGATTTGGTTAGACTGACATGAGGAGTTGCAACTATTTTCTAATTTAGCTTTTGAGGAGGCCCTCGTAATTTTTTTTTGCTCAGTTTTATTATTATCTGGTTTTTTCAAAGCAGAAAGGTAATATATGAATTGTTCAGCCGGCTTCAAGGTTTCATCTATAAATATGGCACCACGTCTGGGGCCCGTTATAAGCACTAATAAAACTCCAGTCCTAATAATAATCTCAAAGAACGCTCAATAAATAAACCTAATAAAAATGAAATGAAATTAAAAAAAACTATTCAAAGATATTATCATGCTACAATTTTGGTCCGACCATTATTTTTATCCTGTAAATACCACTGTATGCGGGAGGCATAGTGCTAGAGAAAGTCTTTCGATACATTCTTTATGTACATAAAGAATGTATCGAAACAGTTGCTCTAAATGGAAAAATATCAAGCAAACCGGTCTTGCCCAAGCTGGTATGTTTGCGCCCCTTATATGGTTGCGCTTGTTGAAATTGGGCTCGACAACCATAAATAATGTTCTTTTTTTCGTATCGATGGTAAGTTTACTGGATGACTGATTATAAAAGTAAGTCCTCTTCGCGATCATGCTAGCCTGAAATCGCCTTTATTATCTACGATTGTGCGAAGATTCTATAAAACGGCAATACACAATACAATTTTACTACCTGATTAAATTTGTGATGGAACTGGTTCACGAACAGATTTCGCGTCCTCACGTAACAACTAAATCGCCAATTGTCATTTGATTTTATTTTCTGTGCTAGGCGGACGTTTTTAGGAAAGGATAGGTATACATACGTTATATTTTTTCTTTTTGAAGAAATGTATTGGTACATGTATTGGTCTAATCTAATAATATAAATTATCTTATAAATATAACCACCGACCTGAAAAAACACCCTAATAAAGCGTAAATACCCAAATCCTTCAAATAAATTCAGAACACATCCGCTTAGTATGCCGCCTGCAGTGCAGGCAGACTAAATTATTAAATTGGCCGATTAGCATCCACACGAACCGATTTGATGTGACACGATCAGGTCAGGCGGTCCTGACCACCCAATGACCTTAAATTCAGCAATTTGCATCCACACGAAACGATTCCATAGAAAATCTAGTCAAATTGTGTGTAAAATCGTTCCGTGTGGATGCCGTTTAACACTTACCTAGTGGACAAATCTACTTTTTGCCTTACTCACGCCAGTCCGCTCTCAGTTCTTAGTTGGGCGGCAGGCATGACGCATTACAGTTCTTGTCGTTTGTGTTAATATATATTAAAAAAAAAGTGATGTGAATAACCAGTGTTTGTTTGGATTTCAGTTTTATATTAGTTATAATACAGCAATACAAGTTAGATAAAACAGAAATAAACTAACTTAAAAGTAACTGTTTTCTGACAAATTCAACGATGAATTTTATTCAGCCAGTTAATTTATTTTGTTTGTTATTATGTATTTATCACATTATGGCCGACAATAAAACAATTGATCATTGCTGTCCTTCGGGGCAAGCTCTATTACTAAATATTAGTAATGTATGCTGGGACCCAAAAACTAATTTAACTGGCCCAATAAATATGCGTTGTACAGAGTACGTTCGCTTTAAAAACTTTTCTTTCACTGAAGATAAACGATTGATTGTGCAAATAACACCAAATGATATTGAAACATTAGAAACGTGAGTATCAAAAGCTAGAAATATAGTATTACAATACATAGTTAAACAACATAAAATATAGGTACTATTGACTAACACTATACCTACTTAAAATAATTTTTTTTTCGACAATTTGTTTCTAATTAAATATGAACACATGGCGAACATGTTTTTATAGAAAGGTCTTAGGAAAATTTCTACCATTGGATTGTATCTATCCTAAAATAAATTATAAGTACCTACTTAGATTATGAAATTAACATAGGAAAGTAATCATATCATCCGATATTCTTTCTCCTTCTTTTCAAAGAAAATCGGTACCTACGTTTATATGTGATGTTTTTTTAATCCGTGATTTTTATATTATGTAATAAATAGATCTACTTTATAACTGCCTTACATTGACTTAGTCAAATATTTTCCTTATTTACAATACACTATCGATATTGGGCGACTAAAATACAAAATAAAAAGTTCGATTCTTTAAGTTCAGTCAACTGTTAAGTTCAGTCGAATTTTATTGTACCTTAGGCGGTTTATTTGTTTCAACACAAGACCGTTGCTTGTTTGATTTCTTGTTGTTCACGATTGTCAGTGGCAAGCTTTTTTAGCACACTTCACATAAAACAAATTTTAAATATACCTTTCTGTAGAATTGGCGATTTTATCAGACGTGTTTTTTATTTTTCCCTTGATTAGATTCTTCTCTCTCTTCTCTTGAAAAATTAAAGAAAAGCAAAAGGTCTATGGAATTGCTATTCCGTGGTATACATCGGTAGTTAGGAACTCACTAAAATATTTAGCATCTAATGCCGTGGTATTTTAAAAACGTAATTTTACCTTGATTTGTGAAAAAAATTACACAAAAGTTAAGTGTAACAAATGTAACAAACCTAAACAAAATCATAGGTACACATTACAAATATAACAACTAAAATACTATTAGAATATCTTGCAGACGGTCCAAAATGTAACTATCAACTTCTCGTTCGAATTAGTTACCAGTGCAAAGCTAATCGATTATTTAAAACAATATCACAGAATACATAATAATAGTACCAACAATACACTAATTATAGGACTCTTTTGTTTATTAATAGACGAAAAAACGGAGGACGTAGGTATATATATTTATTTTATGGATGACGCATAACTTTTTACAAGGTACCTAGTCCGATTTCAATAATTATTAGTTTAAATAAATAAACTTTAGGGCTTACTTCGAAGTTGGTCCCATTTAAATTTCAAACCAATATTTCAACCCTAAGGGTGAAAAAATGAAAAACTAATGATTTTTCACCGATTGATTATGCACCTGTGAACCGATTTTGTTGAAACTTAGCACACACATGTAGTTCTAATGATACTACAACTTGACGGAGACCTAGTTGATTATTTTAGCCACAAAATATACAAAAAAATAAATCTTTTTAACAAAAAATGAAACCGACGAAAGAAGAAAGGAACTGAAAACATTAATGTAGGAGTTTTGTTAAGCTAACAAGTTTAGTTTAGTTAAGGTAACAAGTTTAGTTTAGTTAAGCTAACAAGTTTAGTTTAGTTAACCTAACAAGTTTATTTTTCAGTTTTCAGTTCCTTTCTTCTTTCGTCGGTTTAATTTTTTGTTAAAATTGTTGTATAAACGAACAGATAAATCAATAATAAAGTAAGGTATCTTCTTGCAGCTAAAAAGAGCTTGTAATTTGCTGGAAACGCTGTTTTTTTTAAATTACGTGGTATTTAGAACAACAGCGTTTCGATTAAGGCGCCAATATTTTTTTTTATTGGTGAAATCATTTTAAAAAAAATATTACTTCTGCCAAACTGTAAAACAGTTTGTTGGCAGATGTAGCTCCCATATACACTTTTAAATTTAAATACTCAACTACTTTTATCCATAAAGCGTACCTACATTAAACATTACCTATAATTAAACACTTCTTTAATATTTTACCTTAACACAAAGTCTGGCTATTGCATAATACTAATATTTTTTTTATTTGCGAAGTAACATTACAACTCTTTTAGAACCCTTCGTAATTAACTGCCTTTATCTTATGGCAGTGGTGGATTAAGCAGGCGCGGGACCCGTAAATTAAGTAAAGGGGCCCTTGATTTGCTGTGAGTTCTTAGTTAGTTGATAGGTTAAAAAAAACTCAATACTCAACATGTTTATTTGCCATCCATAAGTTAAAAGTAGTGGGTTTTTAATAGTACAGTACTTATTTGTTGTATACATGATATGTGATGCGATGTGTGGAAATTTAGTTGCAAATGTACAAACGAGCATATTGCGTTACGAGTCCATTAGACGGTCGTGCAAGCGTTTATCGATTCGTCGTGACTTTTAAGTCATAATTGCCGAATTATTGTTGGTGATTGATGAAATTATCGACATTAGACGCTCAATCTGATTGACCGTCAATCATACCAGAGATTTTGCAGAGAATACACGTGTTCACTCAAGATTATATTGGGTATTATAAAGGGATAACCGTAGCCATATTTTAGATGACATAATTTTTTTCAGCGGTCTCCGGTAATCTGATCGAATGGTATATATTTTTTTTTGACGTTACAACGTCTTATAATTCGATGGAGCCTGCACGCACGAAAAAACATGACTCATGCCTCGCTCTGAGGCGTTCCTATGACGTTGTCACGTTCAACTATCGTCAGTAAACCGACTTTACAGACAACCGATTTTTTAAGATCCTCTAATGAAACATTAGATAGCTAGATTGGTGGTCTTCTTTAAATTGGTAACAATTTTGGTAAATTTTAATTCCTGAAATCAAATAAATAACATGAAAAGAACATGCAATGTCTAATAAAAAAGTATATTTTAGTATTATAACTTTTAAATTAAAAACAAACACTATTAGTTGAGTGTCGTATGAAAACTAGTGTTTTAGCCTAGTATAAGTATTTATTTTTATTTATTTTTAATGTTTAAAGTTGTATGCCGTGTTTACGAAATAAACTTATTTTCTTTCTTTCTTATTTTTCTTTCGTCAAGTCGTCAAAGTAATTTAAACACTATTAGTGAGTTTATAATGGAAATTAAAATTCTAACTAATATTATAAATATAAAAGTGAGTTTGTTTGTTACGCTTTCACGCCCTAACTACTCATATCGATCATCGCAAAATTTTGTAAACACGTCATCAACTGAAAAAGACAGAGGATACCTTTCACTCCATAAAAAGTGCTGTCCGCGAGGGATAGAATATAACTTTAACGCGAGCGGATACGTCATAAGCTAGTAAATTATAAAAATCAAACACTTTTTGTATTTATTCTTACATTGAGGATTCCTAGTATCTTACAACTCAGAGAGTCTCTAATGTTAATATAAATTCTTTCTCTGACTTTAAAACATTAGATGAAAATTGCGGTGTTAGGCTGCGCGAATGCGCTAGCGTTACTTCAATGTGATCTTTGGCCGCCTCGATCGCTTTCCGTGGGCCGACTGATGGATGATTGACGTTCAATCAGTATCAGTAGTCATGATGAATATCCAGATTTTGGGCAATCAATATAATGTAACCATCAATCACTGCATTAGACGATAGGTTATTCGTCAATCACCGTCTTGATTGTGGCACAGAATAGATAATAGTACAACTAATTTATCGGATGTGTATGAGTCTGACTCGCACTCGTCATTATTTTTTGTTTTTTTCTTTTTATGGTACAGAGGGCAAACGAGCAGACTCGTCACCTGATGGTAAATGGGTACCTGCAACTCAAGAGTCATAAGTGCGTTGCCGGCCTTAAGATGGGAGAAGGTGAAGAGCCGGAAGAGGGAATAGGAGGGAGAGGGATGGGTTAGGGTCTCCGGAAACCTGACTCACTCGACGAAAAGCAATGCAATCATTGCTTCACTGCCGGTTTTCTGTGAGGTATCACTCCGGTCGAGCCGGCCCATAAGTGCTGAAGCATGGCTCTCCAACTCTTAACTCAACTCAACTACTCGTGCAGTTTATTGAAATAGATCATCTATATTAATTAAATACAAAATTAATATTTTTAATACAATTAGTAATTAGTGCTTCCTATGTTCAGGGCCATTGGTGCCCGGGGACCCCCTCGGGCCTGGGGCCCGTGGCATTTTTCCCGCTCTGCCACCCTATTTCTACGCCACTGCATAAACCAACTCACTTTTGCATTTATAATATTAGTAAGGATTATTAGAAAAATCGAATAAAATTTCACGATTAGTAGTATAAAATGCGAATAAATATAACGTGAAAAGTTTATATTTATCTTCTGAGAAAAGTTGTCAGTTATTATCATCCTTGAGAATACCGAACCTATAAAGTACGCAAGTTTGATTCGTAATTAGGGTAGTTAAAGGGCAACTTGGTACGTCATTATTTCGGACTTGCTCGGCTAAGGCCTCAGGTTCCCTTGAGAAAAACCAAGTTTGGACACTTGTAAGGATGTTTGTCAGAACTAAAAATTTTCAGATTTAAATAATCAGAATATACTTTTTTGCAGATTTTGTATAGCGAATTTAACCCACAGGAAAGATGTATTTTTCAAAATTAGAACTTTGAGAGCTGTCGTATGTGCGGATGAACCAGAAGAAGTTCTCGACGACAGAGTGCTGGGATATTGTTTGATAGTTTCGTTACTATTTCTGGTTCCAACTGCTATTGTGTACTCTGCGTTACCGGAACTCAGGTATTATTTGATTACATAAAAGTTAATTTCTCAAACTCCATCGGTTGGGATAAGCTATCAATTTATGTTTAAATGTGGAACACGTGGCACTGCTTTTATTTTTATTTTTAACTAGCTGACCCGACAGTCATTGTCTCGAGGATTGTCAATAAAGTTGTTGTAGTGTTTGTTTTCATTTTACAGAATTTTTGAAGTGAAAACTTCTTTAGGCACGTTGGACACTTTTGATACGGGGAAAAGCACTTTACTCGCGTGACCGTCACGCTAAGATGATGAGAGATGTGACAGTAATTTTTTTACACACAGTTTTTTTTTTAGTTTTCCTAACTTTTCACATTTTACGGCGAACCCATCTATTTCTTTTGTATAAAGACCTATTTTGTGCTATTAAGATTATTTTGAATCCAAATTTAGCCCAATCACTTCGGTCATTCTCAAGTGAAGCGCTTATCAGCATTTAATTTTTGTATATATATACATATAGGTACATATTGTACACAGGTAAAATGATAAACTTTGTGTGTCTGTCACTATATATCTACTACTATTTTATCCTTTTGTGTATCATAACGAGAAGGGAATGGATGCAGAACAACTGTCCGTTGGGTCTATATAGCGTGATAAATAATTAGCTTTCAAAGAGTCGTGTAGCATATACTTCTGCTTATCTTATAGACCGTTATAAATCTCCTGGTCAATATAAAATCTCCAGTTTCTCACTGTATTATTTAAACCAATGCTACTACTTTAATGTATCTTGTTCATATTGTATTATGATTTTTTCATGCAAACCTTTCCTCTTGCCTAAATTGCGTCTTCATTTTCATAACATTCGTTTTTAATTGGCTTAATAAGAAGATTGGTTTGACAAGAAATTTTTTAAATTGCTGTAGCCCCGAAAAAGTTAGCTCTGCCAGGAGCAATTCGTTCATTGGGTATGTTGTCATGTCATAATTAATACAGTTCCTTTAAACAACATAACATGCCTTGTTATGGGGTCAATCAGTTTGTATACATTTTTCAGTTTTAACTTATAACTTCAACAATACTCGTATAGGTACTAGATTACTGGACAAAGTAATTAGATTAACTTTAACTCTATTAAGGTCTTATACCATCTTTAAATAAATGTAAAAACAACTATATAAATAATTATAGTAGGTATCTACATATTTTCCTACGGGATGTTAGATTACTGGATGAAAGAGGTCAAAGAGGCATACATACCTATACCCAATAATCCATCAGTAAATCCATCAATCAATCATTAATTCAAAAAGAGAAGAATAAAGACATAGACATATATCTCAGATAGAAGTAACTAAAATATATTTAAAATTAAAACTAGCCCCGCCACATCTGTACAAAGCGTCGCGGCGTCGCGTCGGCGTCGTACATAAAATATTGCTTGCGCTGCAAATATTTTCATTTTTTACAGAGATGTTCAAGGCAAGAGTATTATAAACTCCTGCATAAGTTTGGCTATTGGTCAGGGCATACTCGCCATTATGAAGATAATGAATTACTCCAATATGTCTCTGTGTGCCACACGAGGTAAGTACATAACATAAACATGTGCCTATACACATATCATTATGTATTCTGTGCTATAACAATCTATCTATTCATCGGTATACCTACCTATTCACACTTAATCATAATTATTAGCTCAACTACATAAGGATGAGTATATTGAAAACAATCTTATCTGAAATATAACGTTTTAAATCCGGAAAAATAATCTCATTTATTTAAAGGTTTAAAACATATTTATTCAAACTAAAATCATTGCTTATAAAATGTTAATGTTTTGCTACTAATAACACATTTGTGTTAGGATAGATAGGTTAACGCGACTTGATCAGTAATTTTTTTAAAGACTAATACTGACCTGAGTCACACATTTCTAGTATTATTGTTGACCCTTCTAGTGGTGAAACTGAGCGGCGCGGCGGCGTTCGAACCTGCAATCACTTGATGTCAAGTCCGTTAAGCCACAGATTACTAAGGTTATGCTACTGTCGCTTAATATACCTATAGGTACGCTCAGGACCGAGCCGACTCTCGGCGGCGCCTATGTGCGAATCCTATGAAGCGCCTCTTTTTTTTGTCATCATGTTTCGCCATTAATTTTTTGTTTAATTTTCGTCGGAAATGTGTTCTCGTTTTATATTATTTGAGTTACTAGATTAAAAGATAAAACGCGAGTTTAATTATTCACATACATATTTTGATTCATTCATCCGGCGCCCCTATTGCCCTGACGCCTGTGTGCGCCGCACACTTCGCACATAATTATATGGGCGGCTCGGCCCTGGGTACGCTTAGAATCATTTATCTTCATATTTTGTCTTTAAAACTTGTACTAATGTCGGCTATCTTACATAATTCACCGTAACGACAATACTTAAATTACGTTATTTAAAAGTATATAAAACCAAAAATAAACAAGGTTGCGTGACGTGTGGGTGCGTCAGTCGTCACCGTCACTGCTTCAACTAGTACAATGTCTGCACGTGTCAATATTTAGCCATTTATTATTTGTACAATTTTGTATTGATATATTTTTTATCATCTGTATGAAGATGTGGACCACATCACATGGCGTTGTAAATGATCGGTCGGTATACCGGATTATCTTCACTTAAAACGTGTCATAATTTAAATCTTAAGGCGTTAGATTGGGGATACATTTCAGTTTTAGTTTTTTACCCTCTCTCTCTAAACTCTAGAGCAAAAAGCCTATACTAAAGGTTTTCGTAGTACCTTACTTGACTTAACCGGTAACGGACCGGAACAGTTTTTTTCAAGGTCGTTAAGAAAAAAACCTTCTAGTCGGCCGGATGGTTTCTATGCAAGGTGGAGTATTTTTAGCACAGGTGCTTAGATAGAGATGCCAGTCCCTGGCCACACCAAAAAACAGGCGTAGGTACTAGATACATGTTAAGAAGGGTTTCTTTTCTTTGCAGTCATAGTAGTAACAAGGCTGTGGGTCAGTCCATTCATTGTTCATTAAAATATACCATCATACATGTAAATTCCCTATGTGCTCATAAAGGCTGTTAACACTGATAAAAAAAACATTAAATAATCACATTTTCACTTATACCTACTTGTCTACATTATTTGTCTTGATTGATTTTTGAATTACGAATATGTTGAATAGGTACTTCAGTGTCGAACAATAAATACATGTGCTTTCATGTCAGTTTCATGAAATAACACATAACTAGAACACAGATATTGAGGTTCGTGATTCCAACGATGTTCTGACAACCCATTATTTAGAGATTACCGCAAATTAACTGTACCTAAACGTAAATGTGGCAGGTTTAAGATGATCCTAGATTTATATTTAATTTCGTTAAACTTAGTTAATGCAAAAATAATGTACCTACACAGGCGAATTAAATGACTTACCTAATGCTTTTACCAACCTACTTGAGTGGCCTGTTGGCCCAGTGGTTAGTGACCCTGGGTTCGATTCCCACCCGAGTCTGGGTGTTCTTTGTGTCCGTTGTTTGTATGTTTGTAAAGTCCCCCGCGACACAGGAGTAATTCCTAATGCAGGAGTTGTCTTCTTTAAAAAGAGAGCAAGAGAAAAGACAGCCAACACTATGTAAGGGATGAGATTATTGTGAAGTAGGTGCTGAATGATTAAAGATGTAAATGACAAAAAAATATATAACGATACACAACACACAACAACGTGAGTTTCATACTTTAGAAACTTATAATACTAACATAACATAATAATGACATACCTACCTACAACCTAAGATGTTTTTTTGTTGTATGTTTTTATACAAAATGTCATTACCTAACATAATATATTTTTTATTAAATAGAGATAGGTTTGTGTTCACAGTTTCAAGGCTGATTCTGTCAAAAACTGCTGTAAATATTTTAAAGTATTATGGTCTGTCAGTCTTGGTGTCGAGTGTGTGTAATCGCGGCTTTCAAATAAGTATATTGAAAGGTAAAAGAGGAAAGAACATAACTTGTAGGTAGAGAAAAGAAGAAGAATTATCAATTTGTTACAGGCCCTCATACTCTATCATGACTTTAAAAAGAAATTATAAATGAGGTAATGATTTAATAGTTTTAGAATAGTTCAATAGTTTAGAACATGCTTCAAAACTTTAGATTTAGGTACCTTTAAAGATCTTGGATTTGTAAACATTATATATGTTAGTGACCAAGTGATTAAACATTGCATTATTTATAATGCCCAGGGCCATATGAATAATGACAATTGAAATTAGTCTCTGTGATTAATACTCATATAAACTGCGTTATTTATTACATTGTCTGACCATTATGAATATTGCTACGCAACTGTTGGGCAAGTTGATAATTAAGGCAGGGCGCTAGGACCAACTACTTCGTTTGTCAAATTTGTGATTTCACTAAATCGGACAGATCATTTATAGGAAAGAACCTAATAATTTCATAAAAATATACTAATTTGTCAAATGAGTTATTTACAGAAATGATAGTTTGTAAAGTGATAACTTTATCAAGTAGGTATAAATATACCTAACGTTATTTTAAAAATAAAAATTTGTGATTAGTTTTTTTGTCAAATGACAGGACACCACATTATAAATATGTATATCAGTCTCATCTTTCTATACCAATAAAGACTATACCTAAATAACAATATTTAGGCTATTTTGACGTCAAATTTTTTTTTATGGTATGGGGGCAAACGAGCAGACGGGTTACCTGATGGTAAATGACTACTGCCGCCCATGGGCACCTGCAACTCAAAAGTCACATGTGCGTTGCCGGCCTTTAAGGTAGGCGTAGGGGAAGGGGGGAAGAAGGGAGAGGTGAGGACGGGGAGAGGAAAGAGTTAGGGCCTCCGGTAACATCACTCACTCAGCGAAAAGCAATAGAAACGATGCTTCACTGCCGGTTTTCTGTGAGGCCGTGGTATCACTTGGGTCGAGCCGGCCCATACGTTCCGAAGCATGGCCCTCCCACTTGAAAATGCATATTCCCTATTAAATAAAACACTTATTTTTATTACTGTGCCCAATAGGTGGGAAACATAATTCATCTAGCCTGTTCAATTTGCCTACTTTAATAGTTTTAATTATATTGACTACTCATATTGGGCATTTTTAAACGGTCTGGACAGTATGAATAATGCTATATTAATCACTTAGTCCATGACATATATATATTGCCCGTAAGTATATTGAACTTGAAATATCAAAATCTAGGGGGTTTAGTTATTAATTTCAGCCCCGAAAACTACCCTCATTTTAAATTGATGGTTTCGATTTTCAGGATTTTTGGCATACTTCTTCCTAATAGTCGCTTTCTTCTGGACGAACGCCATTTCGATACAGGTCCTGTTAAATACGAGGTAGGTACAGGTTTTCACAATGCCTTTATATAAATTATTGAATATCCATAGATATTTATATAAAGATTAATAGAAAATGATTAGATAAATAAATATTTCAGACGACCGGCGACTTTGGACTACAGCTGGCATGAATTTAAATGGTATTTGCTATACGCTTGGGGGACTCCTACTCTTCTTACCGTGTGTATGGCCATCGTGAACTTCCACCCTGGTGATCACCAGAAACCTGGCATTGGATTGAATCACTGCTGGTTCTTTAGTAAGTTCTGTACCGAACGTCCTGATTTGTGTAAAATATATAGCTTTTGTGTTAATTTCACAGGACTTTTTTTTTTAATGGTTTATGGGGCAAATGAGCAGATGGGTCTCCTGGTGGTAAATGACAACCGCCGCCCAGGGGCACCTGCAACTCAAGAGTCACAAGTGCGATGCCGGCCTTTAAGATGGCCATAGAGGAAGGGTCGAAGAGGGGGAGCGGGAAGGGTTAGGGCCTTTGGTAACCTCACTCACTCGGCGAAAAGCAATGCAAGCTTTGCTTAACGGTCAGTTTTCTGTGAGGCCGTGGTACCACTATGGTCGAGCCAGCCCATACGTGCCGAAGCATGGCTCTCCCACGATAACCGGTTTATTATTTCCAACCATGTGCAAATTAGGTCAGTGCTAGAACTGGTTTAACGTCGGCATTATACTGGAATGGAATGGGTGGAGTCAGTATTCTGAATGTATGTTTTGCAACAGTTTTATTTTTAATTCTCAGATACACATCAGCAATGGTTGTATATGTACAGCGTGATGTCTTTGTTGATGGTTGTCAACATCGGCATATTCGTCTACATATCCATAATAATATGCCGTCTCAACTTCTCTTCAAACCACCTGAAAGTGCTAAAATACAAGTGAGTATGTCAGTCTCATTAATTAACCGATCTACATTAATTATATATTTATACAGGATTTTAAAGATGGAAAAGATGGAGTTCAAGAATATATAAAGAAAATGAAAAATGTGAAATTTAGTATAAAGGATATAGAAGCGGCGATAGCGTTGCGACTGAATGGTTACAGGTGCGAACCTCATCCAGTACTATACTCACTACACTCCGTACAAGTTAAATAGCTTAGTTGGATGGATTCACAACACAGAACTGAGAATATTTAGGTATTCAGAAATGCCATTACTGTATTCTGTTCGAAATCATGTGTTGTTGCACACGCTTAGACAATTATCGTTATTTTACACACATACAGAACTCGACGCTGATTCGTCACAGAGAATTTATTAAATACTAGCAGCGCCCCGCGGTTTCACCTGCGTAAGTGCCGATCTCGTGGGAATATCGGGATAAAAAGTAGCCTATATGTTAATCCAGGTGTCCAGCTATCTACATACCAAGTTTCATCGCAATCGGTTCAGTAGTTTTGGTGTGAAAGAGTAACAACCATCCAAACATCCATACATCCATACATCCATACATCCACACATCCATACATCCATACATCCTCACAAACTTTCACGTTTATAATATTAGTAGGATGAAATCTAAACGCCATTTATAATTGTAAATACACACTTAAGCTGAACAGTATAAGGTAGCATTTCGTATACATATGAATTGCGTGAATTTGTGTTAATATTACTTAAAACAAAAGTTTTTGTACTCACCGACGAAATGATGTCCTTACTTTTGACACACTGCAGTCCTTATGTCTTTTTCGACAATTAGATATCTAATTGTCGAAAAAGGTATTAGGTATGTCGAGTTGCGCGGTAATTATTACCGCGCAACTCGACATAGGTACCTAATTACTTATTGCTTTTTCCAGCTACGTCCCCGGCCAAAGTATAATACGCGAGTGCCTTTTAATATTATTTTTTTTTGAGTTGTTTGTGTTGCCCATATTGTACTTCTTACTTATTCTCAGTTCTGTGGTGAGAATACGGGTAATGGACGACCAACTTTACTAGTATTCTTTACCTTCAAAATATATCCACAGAAGCACTGCTGGCATCTGAACTGCTGCACTCTCGAATCCTCGAAACATATACTTATACATACTTATGAAGTCAGAGCGAGTTGGCAGTACACATTAGTGAGTTCAAGGTTCAAGCGGCTTGCCCCCTTAAATGTGTGAAGCCACCATCCTACTGTATAGGGGGTAAGGGCTTCTTATATCTCTGATTAAATAAATACCAATTGACTATTGACAAGAATCGAAGCCACTTGCGTCCATTTGTACTTATGTATCATTTGAAAGTTCATCATCAATAATTATTGTTTATCTTCAACATGTCAAAACCTATTGTTTTCTTCTTATTAGGTTGATCATGAGCACGCGCCTTATTTTCCTGATGGGTCTGCCATGGGTGTTTGAAATGATCGGGTCTTTGACTAGCGGGCACATAATTTGGTTTGTAATTTTATTCTTACTAATTATATGTAAACAGTTTAATTTGAGGCTTAATCAGAGGCTGTCGAAAGGACACGGTGCTGCATATAGGTACTCGTGAAGCGGCTGGCTAACGTAGTATGGCCGTTATAAGAGTTGGAACTCTCTATAGAGTTTGTAGTATATTTTAAAATTATTAACAACATGGAACATGTACCTATTTGAAGGAATGGCCCATGAGTTATTATACGAGCCTTACACCTAGGAATTTGTAAATAAAGTAAAGGAACGGAAGAGGGTCAGCTTTCTCCCTACACCGGTAAACGCTGCTGTTCAATGTGAGTTGCGGCTAGTGATCAAAAAGGCTCGAACCTTTTAGGCCTAAATTTAAAGCTTTCGAGCCTTTTTTAGAGGCGGACTCATAAAATATGAGTACCTACTAAAAGTTGCTCACTAAAAAAGGGCTTACGCCTTTTTTTAGGCTTAGGCTTTCTTTAAAGCTCGAGTCTTTTTTTAAACAGGGGCCTTTTTTAAAGCTCGAGCCTTTTTTAAAGCACGAGTCTTTTTTGGAGGCTGGCATCGTAACTAGAGTTCTAGCTAGTCTTGGGTTAAATTTAAAAAAAGCCTAAGTCACTTTTGAGAATCAGGTTAATGGAACGCAATTAATTATAAATTAAAGTTCTATGTTCTGCTATTTTCATCTATTATATACATGATTGAATCAAATAAAAAAGAAGCATAGATAAAACTTTGTTATGCGAAAATTAATCACCAAAAATGTTTAACCAGGATGAAAGGCACATTGATGATTGTATGCTTTTATTGCTCAAACGATTCTCCAGTTACAACACTAATTGATGAGCGAGTATTTATTTTCGATAATAACCACAATGTACTAACTTACATATATTTAACGTAACACAAACACATTTTAGTATTTTATTTCCTGGTAATGATAGGAACGACGATTCGAATAGAACGATATCAAAATGAATCAATGGGGTAAACTAAAACTGAGAACAGACAACGCATAAGAATAAATAAACCTACCCTCATATTAAAATAATAAACACCAACGAATGCCTTGCCTTTCTCGCTCATTCCAAGATAATAAAATATTGATGTGTTATTGAAGATTTAGGCTTAACATGTATCGATATATTATGTTATTGAAGATTGTATAAAATTCATAAATTCATGTATAACATTCTATAAAATAAAATAAGGTCTTAAAAAATTTACATTTGGATAAAATAGTAGGTTCTTATACGTTATATATACACAAAATACTGAAGTGGAACTCACATTGCATCGATGTCTTTCCTACCAAATTAAGAACTATTTATATTTTAGTAGGGGAGCCCGTTAAAAACTTGTAGAAGCTCCCCCCACCAGTGAAACGGATACATCGTTTAAACTCTTTTTCTTTCTACCAATAGGTAAAAAATCCAATAGGTCCCAACGACGCTCGAGTAAGTACACATACGAGTAAAGCATCGTCGGCTCCCCTTCTATTTGTAACATCATAAATGATGACTTCTGTATTTATTATATTTTAGCTTGAATTAATTTATTATAAAATCAAACCCTGTATTTATTGTTAATACTAGCGTTGAAGTAGTGTTTTTGTGATCGCAAATACGGTACGAGCACTTGAATTGAAGTTCAATAAACCTTTTTTAGAGCTGTAGTCCTTAAAAAGCTTTAGGCTTAAGTAATTCAAAAACATAACACAGTCTCAAAAGAAGCTATAAATCTTGTTAGAAAAGATGCAAATTTTTAGGCTTCAAGCTTCGCGAGCCAAAAACCATAAATAGAACTAGCCTCGAGGGCTTAAAACCTATTTAGCCCTACCTTCTAGCCATCGCAATAAAGTCTCGAGTCTTAAAAAAGATCTAAAAGGCTCAAGCCTTTTCGATCACTAGTTGCGGCCTATAGCAAGTGGATAGATAGTAATTGGTTCGGTCTCAACATACCTATCTTGAAGTGCCATTTTTCAATCTACACATACACAAAACCTTACCAAATTTGTAGGCTTTTAATAATACTAGAGATCGCGTGGTGGTCGAATTTCGACCATGGTTTTTTCATTGGCGAGTATAACTTGAGCTGTCATTGTATAGACTTACTTACGTTATGACAGGTGAACGCATATACTGGACTCGTGTAATTTCATTAAGCCGTTTTTACGTAACTTTTAAAATTGTAAGACGTATTGTTAAAATTTTTAGCTTTCTGCACTTGTTCTATATATAAACTGTAAATATTCCAAAATTTACGTTAATACGTTTGACAATTTTTCTTAAAAAGGGGTACAAAGAATTCTCTTCACGTATTAACATAAGGATTAATGCAAATATACATAATTTTGTATTAAAAACACATTCAAGAAACTCGTCTACGTGAGTATTGAGTATCAACATAGTTATTACTAGCTTCTGCCCGCGGCTTCGCTCGAGTAGCATTTATTTTTTCCATCCCTCGGGAATAGATTTTCTAACCCTTGACAACGTGTAAGCAAAATTGAATGACGTTCGGTTGAGAAGCTAAAGCATGAAAGCGTAATTAACAAAGTCACTTTCGCATTTATAATACTAGCTGTTGTCCGCGACTTTTAGTATAATCCAAGCCACGGGAACCGTGCATTTTTCCGAAATAAAATAGCCTATGTGCTATTCCAGACTATAATTTACCTTTGTGCCAAATTCCATGTAGTTTCAGCCATTTTTGTGTCTCAGAGTAACAAACACCATTCCATCCATCCATCACAAACTTTCACCTTTGTAATATTAGTTAGGATTCTAGGATTATTTATCATTATTTTTTTTCAGGTAGAATAATGAATGATTAAGACATAAAACAAAGGAAATTTAAATGTAACAAACTGTTTTAATACAATCGTCCGCGTTTGTCAATCTAATAAGTTGTAGATCAAAGTTTTAGTTACCTGAAATCCGTTGCATTTACAATGTTTTTTTTTCTAGATCACTTGCGACAATGCTTAGTAGCACCTTCTGACAAGCTGTTAAATTTTATTAATAATTTTGGCAGACATTACGGTCTTCTGTTATAATCTGCTTTTCAGAAAACCAGCGGAAACTGTTTATCAGCATCCGATAAACAGCAAACGTGCCACATGATCTGTTTGATGCAACGAATCATGCGGTCCGACAGGAATATAAGAAAATCCACTAACGCGAACCATGTACATATTTGTAAAAGTAAACAAAAATACTCTTGTTTCACTTTCAAAGCAAACTAAATCGTTGTTTTAATTGCAATTAATGCTTGTCTAAGGAACCCCGCAACCCGACCTAGTCACTCCCGCGTCTTGCAGTACACCTTACGATATGTGTATAACCTTAGAGGCTTAGATCAAATATGGTATACAAGATGTAGGCGACAGCTTGCCGAATATTGAAATATTGGATTCAGATCATCACTTGAGTCGAACATTTTTGAAATTTCTTGTCGTTTTTTTTTTTATTGAAAGTGTTTTGTTGTTGTTTATTGAAAGTATTACTAATAAAATGGCCAAAAACTGCAACGTAATCAATCAAACAACATTCATGCATTAAGGGTATTACCTTGCTCGATGACCTTGAAGATTTGATCTCTGTACTAGTATTTGTTACTTTGGCGTCACCTAACCACGTGTTTTGCCGGCGCCCAACGTTTAAGGTCATTCACCGTATCGCACAAAACCTTAAGTATAAACAGAAAGACGTTTTTGTAAGTTTTTCGCGAAGCCGAACTTGGATATCTATCTGCGCTTCGCTTCGCTCGCGCGTTTGCCGTAATGTATAAAAGATAGATAATCTGACAAATATACTTTAAAATTTTGATGCACACAATCATACATCTAAAAAAACTATAAAATTGCATCCGATTATACAATATGGAAGCTCCTAAGATTAACTTAAATATTTGCAGATGCTGTTGCTGAATATAATTGGTGGATGTACCTACCGATTATACTCAGCATCAGGACTTGAAAAAAAATGTGTTTCGACGTTAATGTGATTTTTAAGTCCCTTGGGAACATCAAATTTTTTCTGAATGAAAGATACCTACCCTATGACCTAGTCTGCCTATTCCTGGCAACGTGTTTGTACAATTTCATGATAATTGGTTGAGTAGTTAAGACGTGAAAGCGTCACAAACAGACAGTCTCTGTCGCATTTACTTACCTATAATATTAGATGGTAATTTATCTATGGAAATCTTAATGTTGCCGAACTAGTTGCCACTCCTCTCCGTCGTCCTTCCTCCGACGACCTAAAACCATACCGACTAAGGACACAGATTACGTCATGGTCATACGTGAGTAGCTTCGACAGATAGTAAAAAACGTCTTTTAAGGAATTCGGAGACATAATGATTCTTTTGTTTGTGTCTTTGAAATAATTTTTCGCAGATAATAATAAAAATAACGAGGGGCTCCTGGCTAACTGGTAACCGAGTAGGTGAGCACATTACAAAGTTCCGTAATAGCGAGGTCATTCTAGAATGGGTGACCATTCTTAACACATTAAGACCCCTCCGTACCTCGGAGAGCACGTTAAACCGTCGGTCCTGGGAGCCGGGGGTATAATATTTTTTTAAGTAGTCTCCACTGGCAGTAATACAGGTCTTCATACGTATAAACCAGGTGCTGAACACATTGGTCTAGTATTCCCCTAGAACACAGCCGCACATCTCTTCAAAAGCTCCTATAAGCTCCTCATTGCCCAAAAAACTTACGTCCCTTCAGGTGCTTTTTTACATTCTGGAATAGTGCAAAGTCGCATGGCGCTAAATCCGGACTATAAGGAGGGAGTGCCAGCAATTTTATTCCAGCTTGGTGTAAATAGTCCGTAGTATTGTCGGCACGATGTGCAGGAGCGTTACCTTGATGCAAAAGTCAAGTATCGAGTATTGAGTTTGGTTGTTTATTTTTTAAGGCTTCCAATACTTAAGGTAAAACATTCCTCTGTATACCACGCAGCAGTAAGTCTTCCATTTATCAAGCACCATCGTAGCAAATATTCCTCTCTTAGTAAAAATACAGGTACCCTTCTTTTCTTTGCGGATCGGGACATTTTCCCAGACGTCGGCGGTGGTTCATCTTCAAACACCCGCACTTTACTCCTCTGGGATTTAGCAGGAACGTCGAAATAATACAGTCAGGTTTCATCACATGTAACAATCGAGATCACGTAATTGGATCGGCAGTCTTCAATTTTTTTTATCACATTACGAGACCAAGTCATACGCTGTTCCCTCAGCCTATCAGTAATCAAGTGCGGTACCCAGAATGAACAAAGTTTCCGTACTTTCAAATGGTCTAAACTTGAGGGTTTCCTCGATCTGTCGACATATCACACGTCGGGCTTTCTCGAATAATTTTCTTACAGTCTTAATGTTCTTATCGGTAGTCACTTCTATCGGCCTGCCGGACTCTCCATCATCCTCCAAACTGAAATTGCTGCGATTGAATTGAATATACTACCGTTCTATGATCCATAGAAATGATAGATAGATCAAAATATTCTTTATTGTACACAAAGCCATAGGTTCTCCCAGGGAACCATTGGATGAATAGAGAAAACATAGGTGAAAAGAGGGGCTGCAGTGTAGGTACAATATACGAAGCCTATGTAAAAAGAAAATAACATATTGTTATTTTCTTTCTCTATTTATTATAAGTGCTATTTGGAGATAGGTACTTAGCATACATTTTGCAAATAAATATTAAGATGCTAGGTAAATAAGTACATAGGTACACAAATACACATATACATACACACATACATATACAGTACATAATTAATATCTTTGGAGATACTTCATAGTACCTAGTATATCACCGATAAAAAAAAAACACGAAGAAATATAATGTTCTTTCACTACTTTTTAAAATGTGTCAATCAATGTCATATTTCTGCACGTCTTATCAATCTCAATGTCAATTCATTCCACAGACGGACAGCCTTAACTGTGAAAGATCCATAAATTTCGTGGAATGTGTCGACATTTTTAACCTAAGATTCTCAGATGAAGGGCTGCCAGATTGTATCATTGGATACAACATTCGTATAATTCGGATATCTTATGTATACTGTTTGTATAGTAGATTGCATTATATAATTGGATACAATGTCATTACACATGTTATAGCGGAATAAGTAGGTACATACATAAACATACTTAAAACAAATCATGCCGGTGGTACACTGTTAAACCCTTATACGTCAAAGTTAAATCACCTTTTATTGAAATCCCCAAAGAGTGAGGTACTATAGTTGTACAACACTGATTTTGTATAAAAGTACATGATTCTGTATAATTTCTGAAAGTCAGCTGTATAAAATAAGTTGTCCTTACTGGCAGCCCTGCGCAGATGAACAAGTATCCCTCAGTGCACTACTCATTCCATCTAAACATTTATGTTTAGTTACGCTTAAAGTTATACAAAATATTAATTACACGAATGTCATAACGAGAGAATCCCGTCATTTTCATTTAGAAAATCAATTTAATAATCGAACAAACGATTCTCTGCCTTGATTTTTTTGTTTTCTTTTTTTTTTTACGAATTTAAAACACATTTAATGTTAAGTATCCATCGGGTCTGACTCTTGATCTCCACGCTAAGAACCTCTATCCAAGGGTCCATTCACATTGGCGCACATTTTAAGTGCATCAAAGCCAATGACAAATCCATGTGCACGGGAATGCGCTATAATACTATATTTACACGAACCATTTGCACAACAAGTTTTTAAATATTACTTAGAGTTTAAAGATATGACTTCACAATATTATGATACCTATCTAGTTTGCATACGACAAAAATGATGTAGCGCCCTACTTTTATTAGGTACTAGGTAAGTACCTATACTTCATGAGATTTTGCTTTTACTTTGACGACCGTAAACTATTGTTTTTTATGATGCTAACAAAGACATGTTTTAAGCCAAATTAAATTAAATGTTACCTGGAGCTAGGCTGGAACACACTAAACATTTTTTTTATGAATTTCCGCAACCAACACGATAATCTAACGATAACAGAACAACTACAATATAACAGCGACGTTAATGGTTACGTTAATTAAGTACCTACCTAGCATTTCAAACATGAAATTCAAACGATAACGCGTCAATATGACTTTTGCAACATTGTGTACCTACTAAACTAATTGTTTGACCTAGTTCAATCGAACGAAGGGTATGATAAAGACTTTACAGAAGCAGATACATACGTACATAGGTACCATAAATTATTCAAATATTTGCAGAAAATTGATGACAAGAAAAATAGAGCGAGACTTTTACCGTTTCAATACACAAATTAGCTACGCAGTGGTCCCAATTCTGTTACTTCACTCGCTAAATTAAAATTCACAAATTTTTCTTCATATAAGATGTAAACCTTGCAATCTTCGAAACAAGGTCTTATTTCAAATTGAAACAAGTAGGTAACATATGTCGCTATCGAAATAAGCAATTTATTTGTCGACTAAAGTCTTGAATGCCATCTCTTTTGCTCCGTGTTTTTAGTAAGCGTCTTCGTAGGTGTCGATTAAAATAATGTCATCTTAGTTCGTTTTGAACAAGTTTTTATACGGCATTTGAATATTTTTGAACTATCGCTGCGTGGCAATTATACGGCATTTGAATAACGATCGACTGGCCTGTTGGTCTAGTGGTTAGTAACCCTGACTGCTAAGCCAGAGGTCCTGGGTTCGATTCCCACCCAGGACAAATAATTGTGTGATGAGCACGATAATTTGTTCTGTGTCTGGGTGTAATTTATCTATAATATGTGTGTATTTAGAAATATATACGTATGTTTATCAGCAGTCTGGTTACTATAGTACAGGCTCTGCCTAGTTTGGGATCAGACGGCCGCCGTGTATGAGATGTGTGGAGTTATTATAAATAGGGACTCTCGCAGAGTGGAAATAAAGTTGCGTATACGTTAACAGGTTTTAGTGAAATTTAGTGGCGCTGAGATATACTTAGATGCCAGTAACAAATAGACGTTATGACTAAGAATACAAGGTTGATTTCATTTGAAGAAATTAAGTCAGGTTTTAGTTTAGTCGAGTGTACAATAGAATCGGCACAATATCTACGTAATATGTAGGTTATAATGCCACGAGTAGATAAGGAGGTCCTTTTCTTCTTCTTTGTACACAATATTTTTTTAATTTGAATAACTTACTTAGTACCTACCCAATAAGTTTTTTACTTTAAGAAAATCGAAATAACTGTTATTCCTGGTTATTACTAAGTCAACGTTCACGATGTTTGTAGGTGCCTATCATGATGTCTGAAGTAAATCAAATCTACTGACGATGCAGCGATGTTCAGCTGATATAGGCTACAATTGCTAAAATTTAACCTCCTAAATGGGTATCTATAGAGGTTGGAGGTTGCTTCGTCGTAGGTCCTTGTAGGCAATACACAAGTTACACCCCAAATACGTTATGTTCAAAGGGCCGTGTTATAAAAAACTATTATTATATGTGTCGGTAGCGTTGCCTCAGACAGCGATACGAATAAAGGTCATCACACACGGTATAGCCGTCACGGTAACAACGGCACGGCTGCAACCCAGCAATTAAGTTGTCATTCAAATCTGAGCTTTAAATCGTAACGTATAGTGTGTGATGACTGTGATGAGCTTAACGCTACATTTGTAACGAAAATAATTATTATTGGTCTCGGTCCGCAGTCTGTAGATAGGTACCTAATATCCGGTATATTCGTCTGTTATGTAAATAGTAGTATGATGGTGACACATATGTAACTAAACACTTGATGCTTTATGTTTGTTTACAGGTCAATTATAGACGTGTTCAACTGCTTGCAAGGTATATTAATATTTTTACTACTGGTGGTTTTCCGTCGACGGGTGATAAAAGCAATGTACAAACATGGCTGGCTGAAGTGCATTTCAGGAGCAGTAGAGAAACATCTCGCTTTCGAGGACGATGAAGAAAATGTCGTGCAACACACTGAGGTGGCCATGTCAATGGGCGATAGGACTACGAGTTAGTAAGATGAACTCGGTCAAAGAAATACTTATTTGTTGGTTTTGAAACAAAGTTAGCTTACCTTAGCTTAGACCCGCTAATCGTCAAGGAATCTCATAGCACTGTTCATGGAAATAACAGAAGCAGCTGGAGTGGTATACAATGAATTGGAAGAACGCTGACACGATTTAGATATACCCAGTAGGTTTTATGTTGTGTGTTTAGACAGGACATGCAGACTTTGTATGGAAAAGATATTGTGTATACACAATATTCTTACCACACTTACCTACATTTTATAAGAAAATATGAAAACTATTTTTAACTTCTGAATGTATGAAATATTTATATATTAATAACTAGAAATGACACTAGTAAATACAACTGTAGTTTTAAGAATAATGCTTGAAAATTACTATAATGCATGTCATTATAGTAATTTTCAATCAAAAAAGAATCTAGTTATGTGTCATTATGTAATTACGTAATTATGTCTTAAGAAATAAGTGAGTGAATGAGTAATAAACATCGTCGCTTTCACAGAAAAGGATCCTTGCACTTTATATTGAATTTTCCAAAAAAAAAAAAAATACTAAGCTTTACAAACTATTACAAATATCTAAGTAAGTAGGTGTTTAAATAAAGAATAGTTTTCAAGTGATAGGTACTAACCTTTAAATAGTAGGCATATACTAAAAGGAGACTTCTGCAGAAGTCTCCATAATTTAGTCTGTAGACTTTGACACGATCGTTGGTACTTACCTAACCTACCTATGTTACAAGCGGGCAGTCGCGTAAGTAACAAAAAACCAAAACCTTTAAAAAATTAACTAAACTCTCTAAATAAACCCAGTATTATTAAATCCTTATCGTAGGAGAATAATGACGCAGAAATCGCAGAATTATTAAGGATTAAAAACAACGAATATTCACCCATTTGACGTTGAACAACATATTTGTTCAGTGTTTCGTTGTATTAGGTAATATGTGTTAGTATGCGTAATGGCTTCAAAATTGAACTGGTCATGATCATTACATTTGTACACAAAAAAAAAAAATTGTAAGGTTAATTGGGATATAATATTATAATATAGAAATCGTTATAATAACACCGGTACTTAAGATAGTAATTTTAATATTGTATTAGGTACATTTGTGTATATTTTTTGATTGTGCTAGTACTTAAACAGGCTGTATTAAAAAAAGGAACACTTACTTAAACCACTGAAAGGGCATTACTCTAGCATGCGGTTACAATAAAAAAATTTAGAAAAAAAAAACTATAAGCTCTTTTAAAGTCTTTAACTTTACATGTTCCACCTGCTTTTATGAGAAACGGAGTTAGAAATACCTGGAAATTCAAACGGTCATCATAACTTGTAAACGGATAATTTTTTTTCAAAAATTCTTAATGTAACTGCATATAGAATACCTTCTTTAATGAACATCATGCAATAATGAAAACAATGGCTACCTAAAAAATCGCCGAAGTTTCTTTGGTACCGCAAAAGCGCGCCTTCCACCTTCCACCACGTGTGACATATAATATTATATGTCAAATGAAAGGGCTTGTTGAGAGGCTTGCAGCACGTTTATGGTCTTAAATCGCTCAATATTGTGCGTACAAACTTATATTTGCAGTTGGAATGTATAGGAGAACATGCTCTACAACTAAAATGGTAACTTTGTTTTTGGGATAAAAAGGAAACGCTGCACGCGCTAAGCCGATTTTTTTACTATCTGGATTGCAAAGGTCTTCTTGAAGATACTATTATTTTGATTATAAATTCAGAACTACAAAGTACCTACGAACCATGCTTACCTTTTGTTCTTAAAGAGCACCTTCTTGTCTTGTTATTACATAAAAATGGTCAGTATTATTAACTATTATGATGTACTTACTTACCTCCTCTTATCAGTGTTATATTATCTACTTGAATAGATATATTCTTTTAGTATATCTAATTTAAGCCAACTTCTTTAACTTCTTGAACTGTACTTTTAAATAATAATTTTTGATGTTCCTGTCACACAAGTACAATTAGTAAAAGAAAATACGGGTTATTTTGAGACCTTAATCCGTTTTTTTTTTATTAATATAGAGTCTAGTCTCAATACGGTGCCTTAAAACTAGTGTAGAATCTAAGACCCATGTTGTATACCTAAATAAATGTTATTATTAAATAGTGCTTTTATTTCATCCTTAAAGTCTTATGTTTCTGCTTTTTTATAATGACCGCTATGTGGTAACTCACTATGAGCTTGATAAGCAAGCTCAGAGTCGCGAGAGCAATAGAAAGGCCTATTTTGCAGGGTAGTCCAATAAGAGATTTTGGGATTTACTCAAGCGCGGTAGATTAACATAATGCGGATACCTTGCACTCTAGTAGGTACCTTTCCAAATATAAGCCCTCTATGTAGGGCCGGGCGTTTAGGCCGATCAGAATAGTAAAAAAAAATAAATCGATTAGGAACACTTGAGCGCGTCAGATCAAAGTAACTTGGATTACTTACATGCTGAAAAATGTGCATTTTAATAATCTGACCATTTGAACGTAACGTAAGGGAGTGGGTGGTTTACAAACTTGAAACAAAAAAAAAACGTCGCCTTGACATTTCGAGCGTGGTTCTTTTATTTTTATTTTGAAGTCAATAATTGAAGGATAGCGACAAAAATAAAATCTGCCAATTTCCAAAAGCCAAAGTCGCAAAAATCTAAATAAAGTTGCGTGCGGGCAGCTGCTGCGAAGCATGTATTCGCTCATCTCTGCGCCTCTCTTTGCCTTTCACTTTCTATATCTCACTCTCTCGCACCCTCCCGACACTTAACTCTGTCCATTAGTTTATTTTCTTTTTTGACAGTTATGTTGCGTTGAGAACGTAAGGGCCCTTGTCGACCGCCGCCAACACCGAGACGCGTATATGGAACACTACACAGTACGACGACCCCGCGGGCTGAGACGAACTGAATTAGTACTTATTTCCAGACGAAAGCATACATTCCATACGGCCATCCCCACCATACAAACCGGCAGAGTAACTTACCTCCGTTACAGAGACTTGTGGGGTGTTTACACTATTAATATCTGACGTTAAGTATTTCTATATAAGTAACTATTTGTTTTTACATTTTGAAAACCTGTAGACGCTCCCCCCACGGGTGAAAGGCTATACATACATCACATAACCCACTATTTCTTTCTACTATCTACTTAATCTTCAAAATCTAATACGTGCCCACGACGCTCGAGTAAATCCCCATTTAGCCTCATGGGCTCCCAATCCCATAGTATTTGCTCCAGTCATCCCTGAAGGCAACCCCTAAATTCTCTGCGTATCTACTCATTTCTGAATCGATAATAAGAAATGAGGATATACGCAGACGAACGAAGGTTACCGACGTACCCGAACGGGCTAACAAATAGAAGTGACAGTTCCGCAATGGGCAGAATACATAGCTAGGAGATCGAATGGTCCGTCCATCAACAAGGAGGACCTTGTCTTAAAGATCGCAGGTCGTCGGTGTATACGTATATTTTAGTTTATGGTCGGTGGATGCAACCGATCGTCTTGGAAGTCATTAAGGGAGACCTATGTCTAGTAGTGGATGTCCTATGGCTGAATTGATGATGATGATGATGAAACATACCTAAATGTAATTGAATTTTTGTTCTTCAGATAATTTTGATTACTTTGCATGCCTATATAATTTTGATTTGTCGGGTCGTTCGGTTCCCTTCAATATGGTTGATCTGTACGATGGCTGGCGTGTGCGTCATGCTCGTGAACGGGTGCCGTTGGTCGGGGCTGGTCATCTCCGGACTGCTATTACTTAAAAATATAGTAGTAATTAGCGCGTCTATTTATATTTTAGAATAATACGTATGTTACATTGTCCTCACATTTCATTTACGCTTATAAGCCATTGCTTATAAAGTTATAGGCGTAAATGAAATGTTTTTTTACAAATTTCTGGTTACATTTAACCAGAAATTTGTAAAAAACATTTTGAAAAAGATGTTTCTTCGAGTTTCTTGGCTGTTCTTCTCCATAGGATCTACGTATTGGAACAGGCAACTAGCTTCACGACTGACTTTGACTGAGTCCTACTCCTGACAATTAAAAAACACTATTTTTGGTTTAATTGAAATATATGGTTTTGATTTTGATGCTGCTTGTACTTATGAAAAATACAATGCCGGTTTATCAGATTTGTGCAGTTAGAAAAATGTATAAAGAAACAAAGATTTTGGTTTGGCTGTTGCTTTGTTCTTGTCGCCAATACTTACGAAATAACTATTATCTTATCTGTGCCAATACAAGTGAAAAAATGTTTTTGTAGATAGTGATTTTTCGACCACTTCACGGCTGATAATTACTGTGGGCATGGCTAATATTTTATGTTGTGTTGTTGTTGTATTTCTATTTTGTACTAAGTTATGTAGTATGGGATAAGTTATGAAGTTGCCTCTTTAATATAGTTGTCACTTTCAAATAGTCTTCTTTTTTCTAAAGAAACTATTTATTACATTATGCTTACATAAAACAGGTATTCTATGGTTTGATTTTTAATTTGATTGTTTTAGTTTTTACATTCGTATGATACGATCTTCGTACGACGTACTGGCGGCGGATTGCTATTCAGTTGTATTTTAATTTTCGTTCTAATAAGTAGTCACCACTGTAAGTTACCATGCGGTTAAGTATGGCCTCAAACTATAATTGCGCCTTGTGAGTGCAAGGCGCAATTAAAGTTTTTGTTTTGAGCTTTGATGGCAAGGAATGCGAAGCAGTTTTAATGGTCACTTCATCCTGCGTGGAGTTTAAATCACTAAGCAGATGTGTGTATACAATAAGTAGTACGTATTATTATATATTATGGACATGTGGGAAAATATAATTAAATAAATTTGGAGTAGGTACTATTACGTAGTCTATGCGATACTTTGTGACTGGGTCTGGGTTAATTATGTAATCGTTTTTGTATATAATCGTAATTGAACATTTTTGACGTCGGTATTGATAAAATATTAATGGATCCGTCTGCATTTTATCTTGGGAGAATCAGATTGGTACGTAGGTATGTATTACGGGATCCTAACTCAAAACTTGGAGGAAACATAGAGTAGAGTAGAGAGTTTATTAAAATAAACAGACTTAAGTATGACAAATTATAATACAAAGAAATTCTTAGTCTAAGATTGAGGTACATCATCCACTTCATTAACAATGTCACTGGGCTGGAACGTGGCACTCTTGGTAGCAGATCCGGTAGCATTATCCTCATCGTCGCTATCTCCCCCACTCGCCCCTGGGTGTGCATGCTGAGAGGGGGGCGCCTCGCCCGGTCGGGATGCGCGTTCAGTTCCCGGGGCAGACCACCCACTCGTTGACCTCTGTAATAAAATTATCATTTTTAATACCTGACTTATCTTATTTAAATTTACATTCGGTTTACTTTGCGTCGTTCTCGTGTCATGACTGCTTTTAGAAATTACATAAGATGTAAGAGGTTAATTTATAGATTAATATTCAAAGCCATTCGTTCGATTTATAAACGAATCAGTTTTATTTAAAGACCATATTCAAATTGAGTGCGAAATGAATTGAGAGAGACAGAGAGAGCGTTTGAGAAAGAAAGAAAAAAGATTTAATCGTAACCAAAGAAGAGTACGTAGATAATATATCGTTGCCAGACATGTGTAATCAAATAACACTGCTCTTTATTATGAATTGACTTCACTTGACATCCATCTCGTGTCAGTTGTAGGAAATCTGAATTTTAAATCGTGACTGTAAAACAGCCAGATTGAATAGGCATTATTGAACAGGTTCATTTCTTTATACATTTTGGTACTTTCGTTATTTGTATTTCTTCGAATGACTCAGCTTGGAGAGCTGTTTTTACATTTTTAATTTAACTGTAAGATTATTTAAAAATCGTCATTTTAAAACATTTGTAAGACCAAAAGACATCAGAAGAAGATTCGTATCCGAATATGTTCCGGAGTGCTTTAAAAAAATATTAGCTTTTTTATGGACGTATTCGTTTAAACCCCTGAGGAAGAAAAGGAAGACCTTTAAGTTAAAATCTCAAAGTACACGTACGCGATGTTCTAAGTATCTGTAGTAAACAACGTAATTCTGACATTCCAAATAATATTACCTCATACTGATCCTTGCATTGCTTGACTCTGTCGAGATACATGTCGTAGACAAACTGCGCCATATGTGGCATGTCCCTTATAGTTAAGACAAGTTGAGGAGGCACAATCGCGCCGTTCGCACGCTGCGCCGGCCAGCGCTCACCTGGCACCAGTTCCAGTTCCAAGGGTCGATCCACCAGCTGTCGAGGTAATCAATGTCATTTAACTAAAAATAGAATACCTAGACTAGACCTTAGGTTAAGATTGAAATTCGCCAGACAGAGGCAGAGGGAGCGTAAAGCATAACCAAATATGTACTGATGTGGTAACTTTTCTACATCCTCACTGTCTTTGGAGGGTTTCATACTTCTCAACTAAAACATACATGTGAATTTGTATTCTTCTGTTAAACCAATGTATACTTATGTAAAGTGGACAATACAAAAATGTATACCATTTACCTGATTGAATGTAGGTTGAAGTTCGAAGCAATTCCTGAACAGATTAGCCCTTGCGAATACGTACAGCCCAAGCCTTGCTCGGGACGCGGCCACGATAAGTCGACGCAGGTCTCTTACGTGGCCTACAGCTTTAGTACGTACGAGCGACACCAGAGCTATGTCATTCTGCTGACCCTGATACTTGTCCACTGTAGTCACCTGGTGTAACAAAGGCAATATTAGAACATGATGAAGAAAATTTTATGACAATACGAAACTATGGTAATGTTTTTTTTTTACACGAATCCTAAACATATCACAGTTTTGTTTATGGGAGGATAGGGTTTTGAGGTGAGCCTGTACAATCTCAGAACGTCAAGGTACACTTTATATCCTTGACACTATTACGATGGCAGATCTAAAATTTATAGAATTTATTCAGTTCAAGGGAAAAAGCAAGCAGAATTTGCATATCTATGAGTACACCCATCTCCAACTACATGTAATATAAGAAATGTAAGAATATATTCTTAAATTGGTAAAGCTATTATTTAAGAGCATAATATAGTTGAAACCATAACCTAATGGTAAGTGACTAACATGGGCACCTGCAACTCAAGAGTCACAAGTGCGTGGCCGACCTTTAAGGCGGAAGTAGGGGCAGGGGGGTGGGGAGGAAGGGGAGAGGAAAGGGTTAGGGCCTCCAGTAACCTCACTCACTCGGCAAAACACAATGCAAGCACTGCTTTACTGCCGGTTTTCTGTGAGGCCGTGGTATCACTCCGGTCGAGCAGGCCCAAACGTGCCGAAGCGTGGCTCTCCCACGATTAATCGTCGGTCGGCGTAATATATTTTCTTCTTTTATTCTACTCAAACGTATACAAAGTATTATTTAAAGAGAACGAGAGAGAATAAAAGACACCTATTTTGACCAGATTGTCGGCTTATTAGTCGCATTTCCATTGAATGTAACAAAGCTGAGAAAATATTGCAGAGGAATTTTATGACGTCTGTTAAGTGGACGAGATTATTTAGTTTTACTCAGTGCAAATTGTCTATTGACAGTTTATCTTTACACATTCACCTTTTGCACTTTTAACAGTTCATAATGTATGGATTTATTAATAATTCTACATTACAATTACATAGGCAACTTTATAATCTGATATTCAACCACGAAAACTGATGTCCCGTAAAATGGTGGTTCCAACTAGCGTTGCCATCTCTAAAAATTATAAACCTTACCTACCCGTTAAAAAGCCGGACTTTTGGGTCCTACGGCCGGACGGACGCGAAAAAAAGGATTTTTGAATAAAAGTTCAAATAAAACACATATTTTTTATAAAAAAGTGTTAATCGGTATTATCATTTTCATATTTTTCCTTGGTAGAATCCTGCTTTAAAAGCTAAACCTCCTTAACAATTATGCGAAGCCGGGTAGAGTGAAGTGTGTGTGCGGCTTGCGTCAAAAGAAAGAACGATGGAAGTAAGAAATTTAAAAAGTCAACAAAAGCCGGACGGGCCGGACGCAGTCGAACAAGAGGTCAAAAAGTCTAACACTGTCCGGGTTTATCCGGACGGATGGCAACGCTAGTTCCAACCCTATTATTCTATTTACTCATACATACAACGCGATAGTTCACGTACAGCTACCTGTGCTTCTGAAAATCGTAGTCACTTCTTTTCATACATATACTCGTATATCAAGAATGTCCGAGGTTTGAGAAAGTGATATTTTGTGTATTCAATCACAGTGGAGATCTGTCGCCAACGAAAATGCTTCAGCACATTTTAATTTACAGACATAAATATCAGATTTTCAGTCAAATAAGAAAAAAATTATTTAGTTTTTTTTGTTTTGTCCTCTGTGGATTAGGATAAACCCTTGAACTCTAATCGTTACTGATTTAATAATAAATACACACAATAAATAAAATTAAAAGGTAATAAATCGAGTGGCGCCAAGCCGTACAACGCCATGAATAATTTACAATAAAATATGATCTCATAAGAACTGTATCTACGACTATAATAATAGTCTCCTATTATTATATTCCTATTTTTGTGTAGTCCAAGTCTTGTACTTAATTCACATTAATGCCGCGTTCCAATAAACAAAAAACGATTCGTTTTGCTTACGGACGGTTTTTACGGTTTTTTTTATTGTAATGCTTGTTGATACACAACATTGTTAGTTTTGTTTCCTAGTGCGTAATTATTTACGCTGATGGGTATAATGCTGATGGTTTTCCGACAGGGGAATAGGCGACATACGGTTGGCCATTTGAAAAACATGGATTTTCAAGATTAATGCCACAAACACTTAACGACTGCCGACTTGCGATTTATTTATTGACATTGCAAATGCAAGCCGCACTGGAAATTGTAACCATTTAAGGTCGAATGGCATGTCGATCGGAATCATAGGGATGCGTGAAATCAAAACATTTTCGCCTTTATACTTCCCTTTTAAAATTGTCAACAAAAAGAATTCGTTTTGCTTACGGACGGTAAAAAGGGTTTTTACCGTCCGTAAGCAAAACGAATTGTTTTTGTTTATTGGAACGCGGCATAAATGTATTACTTTAACGCTGAAATTACAAAATGATAATATAATTATAATAAAATAAAACAGGTACAAACTTCTACCCACTATATGTCATGTGGCTGTGTTTTTATTAGTCACTAGCTGACCCGACAGACGTTGTCCTGTCTTTCAATTCAAACTGGAATAGGTACTATACTAATAATAATTCGTTCTATTGTTGTTTATATTAATATTGTATATGTTGGTAATTTTTTTATTATCCCCATAACATATTGTTTATTGTAATGCTTGTTGATACACAACATTGTTAGTTTTGTTTCCTGGTGCGTAAATAAATAATGCTGATGGTTTTCCGACAGGGGAATAGGCGACATACAGTTGGCCATGTGAAAAACATGGATTTTCAAGATTAATGCCACAAACACTTAACGACTGCCGACTTGCGATTTATTTATTGACATTGCAAATGCAAGCCGCACTGGAAATTGTAACCATTTAAAGTCGAATGGCATGTCGTTCGGAATCACAGGGATGCGTTAAATCAAAACGTTTTCGCCTTTATACTTCCCTTTTAAAATTGTCGCTTCGATGACGTTGTTCATTAATTTCTTCACCGCAAGCCGGATGCCATTACAAAGACGTGGCTGGTTTATGTTTCGTAACATTATTATTAAACACCACTGTAAGAAGGTTGTTACTGACTGGCTTACCCTTAGTTATGATATAACTGAGAATTTGCTTCATCCAGTCAAATAGACACTCTCACATACACACGCACACAACCCTCTCTCTCTCTCTCACAAACACACACGCACACTCTCTCACTACCAATTGCAAAAGGCTTCTTATTGTCCATAACTTAAAATTAATAAATTAATGAACATTTGTTTTCACATCTATTAAAAAACTATAATATTCAATTAAATTTCAATAACTAACCAACTAGTCTTAATTGTATTTTTGTTCAGTGCTGGTAGCTACAGAATTTCTGTTTCTAAAGTACTACGGTAAAATTGAAGCAGTGTATTACCAAACTGTGCATTATGTATAAAGAGTTGCTGGTACTTATAGCACAGGGATCCCTTTTTAAGTACCAGCAGTACATTATATTGTGATTATTTGTAATATAATATCTGTATAATTATGTTTGTAAATTTTTACTTGTGAATATAAATTACATTTTTTTAATATGTACATAAAAAAAAAATGTAATTTTAAAAATATAAAAAATAGTAGACCACCAACATCGGGTACAGGGACCAAGATACCGGTGGTTAGGGCTCCAAAGACAGGAACCTCCTCACTATACGGGCCGTGTCGAGAAGAACTACCTTCTGCATCAGTCCCTTGATCCAACCGTCTAACGCGAGCCTCTTAAGGTGTTGATCGAGGCTCTTGGCTATTAATCCATGAGCAGATATGACAATCGGAACAATGATCGCCGATTCAACATTCCACACATCGACAATCTCGTGAGACAAATCCAAATATTTGATTTGTTTATCTTTTTCAACTTTCACGAGATTCTCGTCATGAGGAACAGCGATATCGATGATCATTGCACGGTGCTCTAATCGATCTATCACCACTATATCAGGTTTATTCGCAACAATAGTTCTGTCAGTGATGATAGATCGATCTCAATACAATGTGGCTCGACCATTTTTAAGAACTAGGTCGGGCACATACCTGTAATATGGCACTGGCCACTTGGTTGTGTCTGTGCAAATATTCACCATTGGCAAGACAAGAACAACCAGAAATAATATGCCTGATAGATTCACCGGGGCGGTGGCACGCCCGACAGATGTCAACCGTACCATCTTTCAGGATATATTTCCGATAGTTATTTGTCATAACAACTTCGTCCATAATTGCAAAGACAAAACCTTTGGTTTCTCCGAAGAGATCACCGAACCGTAGCCAAGATGTGGACACTTTTAAGTCTATATCAGGCCCATTTAGGGCCCGATAAAAACGACCATGAAGTGCTTTGCCCTTCCATACCTCCCTGCGCTCATTAGTACTAAGAACTACAGGTTTGCGCCAGTTCTCTTTAGCCAGAGCGAGCGGAGTTAGTCCGTTGTCCACTGCAACCACATTACAATGCACACCCACATCAGTATGAAGAAAATATTCTCTAAGGTTGTATATCTCACGATTTTGTAAGGTCTTAATGTTTAAAAGTCCACGACCCCCAAACTTTCGTGGGATATACAACCTCATTATTTATTATTATTATTATTAGCTGGGTAAGGGTTATAATTCGTTCTTAATGCCGACCATGTATTTCCATGATGAAGTCCTTGATTCCGACCGATACAACTAATTAACGCAAAGAGTATATAACGCTACGCTAGAATTATGCGATCTTTGTTAACGATATTGGCGGTATGCGATCTGTCTCTTACTCTCAAACAACTGACAGATATTTCAAACGTGCTTAGCAAAGAGTATATAACGCGGGGGCTAAGGTTACATAAAAAAGTTTATAATAAAGGTAGTCGTTAAGTTTTCTTAAATTTTTAATGTAAGAACCTTCTACGGAGTATTAGAAAACATTTAAAAAAGATTAATGAAATCGGTAAAGCCGTTCTCAAGTTATAGCGAGACCAGGAGAAATAGGGGTTCATTTATATATATATGTTTGGCCGGGTAGCCGGATGGATAAAAAGGTATCTGGCAAAACATTGTCAATTGCCTATACTAAATGTCAAAAGTAATGACACATTGCTGACTTAAAGAAAAGAGATGAAACTGAGGAAAGGACTTCTGATTTACCATGCACGAGGACCTCGTTGTAAGCTGCATTAGAAAGTTTTTTCAATTCCTTTAGTGTAACTAATCGATACAACATTAAAATTTAGAAAAATTACGTGACAGTTGTTGAAGCTAGCAAAGGTCGACGGACGATTTTGTTGGAGTTTATAAAAATGTCTTGTGCGAATATTTATTCAATAGCAATTTATATTTAACACCGGCTAAATAAGTAGAGATGTGGAGATAATCGAATTTCGCAAAGCTTACGACGCGTTCTGCAATTGCTTTAATGAGGTAGTTAATAAAACTAATAAGAAATTAGTTTAACGATCAAGAAAATAACGTAATTTCACGTGACCGTGTGTGATTTTCACTTGAAGTCAATGGGAACTGATAGCTATCTTGATCCTTATATTTGGTGGTCAGCTAAAACGGTTTCCACACAATTTCACGCACAATTTAACTAGATTTTCAACGGATTGCGTCGTCTGGATGCAAATCGTTCAATGCAAGGGTTGGGTTCGTGTGGACGCTGATTACCGAATTAGACACAATATAATTTTCAATAAAGTGACAAATATTTAATGGAAATTAGTATTCGTCCACCATAATTTGTCTGTACTACAGTATATAAGTACTATTAATTTTGTTGTAAATTATATTATGGCGAATACAATATATGTTATGTGGTTTAAATAAAATACTATACGGATACCGGATAGTAAATGTAGGCCGGATAGCGGATAGTGGCCGGATATCCGTTTACCTCTAGTTTTTATTAACGAAGATTATAGTTGGATTAAGTATAATATATGGACAAATTTATTCATATAAGAAATGCGTATAAACTAACCTTGTGTGGTCGTCCGATGAGCGGATTTTCAGCACAACGCTTGTCAATAACGTCACGGATGAGATGTTTCTGTCCGTTGTATGTTGTGAGGATTGAGATGCGCTCGGCTGGCCAGCCGATCAAGCGCATAAACATAAACACAGCGACTACGTATTCGGCTTCAGCGAGGTTCTGCAATACAAGAAAATATGTTAAATTATGTATTACTACGGGAATTACCGCGATCACGAAAAGGTATTACATAGTCCAGCCTGTGACCACGGCCAGTGCAACCTGGTGGAATCGTCAGGCAATTCAGAGGTATGTAATACCTTTTCGTGATCGCGTTAATTCTCGTGGAAATGCATAAGTATATCATGGAACGCGAAAATTAAAAAAGTTAGTAAAACAGTAAATATTTTTTTAAACTGCTAGTCACTTAGGGGATGTCCTCACGGATCCATGCTAGGCTAATGGAAGCTAAGATCCTATACGATTCAGTTCGGAAACAGTTCTAAATGACTGGCCTTTTGGTCTAATGGTTAATGATCCTGACTGCTGAGCCAGAGGTCGCGGGTTCGATTCCCACCAGGACAAATAATTGTGTGATGAGCATGATCATTTGTTCTGTGTCTTGGTGTAATTTATCTATAATATGTATGTATTTAGAAATATATAACTATGTTTATCAGTAGTTCGGTTACCTTAGTACAGGCTCTGCCTAGTTTGGGATCAGAGGGCCGTGAGTGAGAGTGAGAGAGAGTGTGTCAAGTTATTATTATTACTCTTTATTAAACTTAATTCTTATAAATTACATTTTTAAATATGTACAAAAACAATATAAATATATTTAAAAATTTAAAAAATAGTAGACCACCGACATCAGGTACACAGGGACCACGTTAGGGCTCCAAAGACAGGAACCTCCTCACTATACGGGCCGTGTCGAGGAGAACTGCCTTATTATTTTTATATTATAAAAAAAGATTCTCTTCAAAACTTAATTATAAAAAAATAAAAAATCTAACAAGAGCTTTTATATCATAACCGCGACAGGCGGTTTGTTATTTAATAAATTGATGTGTCACGAATTCACGATGAACTGTTTACCTATTAACCAATTTTTCGACTTTGTAACACTTGTCACTATCTACTTCATATTACGGCACGTGTGGTGCTGTCTCACGTACCTACCGTAATAGGTAGACAATTGAAATATTATATTGCCACTATAACAACAAATAATATTGAAAACTAAAGTAGGCCCTAATACAAGAAAGATAATTTATTTCGGCCTTTTGATCGACTTTAATAATAATCGCTGCAACTATCTCTTCAAAAAAAATTTGGCTAATAGCTGCTTATAAAAACAATTAATAAAAATACTTAGTGTTAAATCTTGTACGATGGTAATCTTTGTGTGCGAGTCCAATTCGTACTTGCCTTATTTTTTTTTTTTTTTTAAATAGCCAACTCCCGCATTAGGAAATAGTCCTGTATCGCGGGGGACTTTACAAACATATAAAAAACGGACACAAAGAACACCTAGACTAGGGTGGGATCGATCCCACGACCTCTGGCTCAGCAGTCAGGGTCACTAACCACTAGACCAACAGGCCAGTCAGTTTGATTGTTCGAGATCGCATCGAAAATATAAGATAGCTTAAACGACTGTCTGATGTTTACAATGACCTCATGGACGAATGGTCACAGAGCTACGATATAGTATCGGCATTACTATATATATATTTATGCCGCAAATCATACGGTTCGAAGGATTTACACAAGTTCCAATTTAAGCCTGTATATAAATCTTACATCATTGTCCATGTCACATTGTGACACAAGTGATTATTTTGATTGATTTAGATTCAAACGAATGCGGTATGATCGAAATATAATTAAGCTATAAATTATATGGACATACCTAGTTTTTATACGTTTTGCTTTAACTTCGTTAAGGCAACATTATGTTTTGTGATGTTCAGAAAAGATTTATTACAAGTTCGTCACAGGGCCTTTTTAGGAACAAAAGCAATTCAAGTAAAATACTCACTAGCACCAAGTTTGGGAAAAAGACATTAAATGTCTGTTATAAAAGTCATCAAAACCTGTACCTACTGAAGGTGGGTCCTCAGTGACCACAGTAGGTCCACAATGTTTTTTTATTAATGGAAGTATTGGAGACAACTAATGATCGATCATAAGTAACGTGTTGAATATACTTTCATGCTTTTCTCTTATAAGGTCACAAGACGGGTGAACCACTATGAACCGCCTGGCAAGCTCTCTTCGGTTCTGTCTAACTGACAGCTAATATCGCGGCAAATCGTGTAATATGTACCATTACACGATTTCCAGCTTTCCCCATTTCTATGTCTTTACCGCATCTTCCGTCCCTCGAACATAAGCAACCCAGATGTACAAACCAGTACATTGCTGCGACATAGCGCTTATAGACAGCGGTAACCCCAAGTACCTTTTGAAAGGCGATACCGGTTATTTATAATAAACCTGTGCCTAATCTGCGATTAAATATTATATTGCTTGTTGAATTACTTGTTTCATACTATTTGTGGAATGTTTGACGCTATTAAATATTTCTCCTAAATAACAAGCATTTAAACCTTTATAAGTACTAATTGTTATAATCCCGGACGCGGTGAGATAAAACAAATAATATTAACATTCAATTGAAATGTGACACAGGTGCGTTATAAATTATAATGCTTGATTTGATTACAATGCCGGCTATAATTTGCTATAGGTACAATTTTATCGTATATTTTGCATCATTGCTAGGTACAGCTTAGTGTTGACAAGACCTCAGTTACCGTTTAATGATATTTATTTGACATTCTATTTGAATTTAACATTATTATTCAAGTCAAACGTGAAATATTCCACAGTTAGGGCCACCATAAACTGGTGATTTTAAATGGGCCGATAGTTTGATCGTATGTGATGATTTAAAATCGACCAATCAAACTTTTAAAAATGACTGCCCTATTTCTATTTGATCTAACTATCAAACAACTATCGTGCATTGCATAACGTGTGGGAAACAGGATGCAAGCGCGTGCACTACATTCAAGTAAACTACCGCCTGACTGTTGATCGCTTGCACAGTATGCAGTATGGCGAAGTACGTGTGTGCGCACTTTATAAACTAAACAGTCGCTTAATAGTTTATGCAACCAAATTTGTAAAACATTTTCTGTCTGCTCCTGGCCTACACGTGCGATTATCGACTTACAAATTGGTGTAGTGACCACCGGAAGACTGATCTATAGACCGATAGATTGATCACGGTCGTCAGGCAATAGCGACCAAACTATCGTCCGATTAAAAATCACCCGGTGGCTCTTAGTATATATCTAAAAAAAATTAACAATGACTCTAAAACACGATCATTAGCCAGGTTTAAAAAAAATACTACTTCAGGAACCATACCCTTAGTTTTCAAATTTCAATTTTATTTACTGTCGCAAACAATCCCTTTTTATGAAAAATACATAACGAAAGAAAAGTGGTGTACTAATTTTTCTACATATTCTTTAAGTACCTATGTAAACATCAATTGTTATTTTTCTAAAAGGTAATTTTAATCTAAAGGTAACGTACAAGTTACCTTTAAATTAAACGGTTTAAACGGTTTCATCATCAGACAACATTACTGCACTGTGACATACATTTGAGAACAATGAAGCAACAGTCACGGTAATATTAACTATCCAGTATTGTGACACGTAGCTGTCTTTGAAATAATTACCTACAGCAGCGCGGTACGTAAACACGCGAAAGGGCTGCCTACCTACAGTATTTTAATTTCATACACCTACTTGAGTTTCTTTCTAGTTTTGTGATGGTAAATATTATAATAAGTGTACTTTTTATTATAAACATTAAATTTGTTGTGAATAAAATAGGAAGTGTTCTAAAAATAAAGAATCTGAAAAGTTCTCCTTACCTATTTAACATTAAAGTTTTCAAAAGTGAATCGAATAACGAAATAAATCTCTATCTAGAGTTCTACAGAGAACGCTGTCAGAGTCACAGGTCAATAGATTCCCTTACCAGGATATAAGGTGCTTAGGTATAGATAAAAATGTAACAAAACAATAAAATGACTTCATACCAAATAATAAACTATAATTAATAGACTCTAAAGCTCGAATTACATCAGAACCACTTAGGATAATATTGTACAACAGAGTTGAGTTCACTCTGTTACTAATTTATGATGACGGCGACGACAAAACCTATTACCATGATATTACCACATCAACGTGAAGAGGCGTGTCACTATTTTCATACCTATCAATACAAATAAATATTGAACTGTCTGTTTGTAATGTCAAAATAATGTTTTTTTTTTAAATATCATACAATTATTTGCACGGTACCTATGCCTAAGAATCAGTTTTTAAAATTTTTGTCTTCAACACATCGCATCGGTTTGAATGCCGGAATCGATAAAGAAATATCAAAAGTTATTTTTCGTATTTCTAAAATACGCATGGAATCGTTAAGTGTGTCTAGACGACTATTTAGCCAATTTTAAAAATATTAAATATTGCAATACTTTATATTGGTATGGATTCTACATCGCTTAACGAATCGAATAATTAATCAGATTTCTAAAACTTTTGATCAAGCTTTGCCAATGCTGTGAAAAAACTCCATTCGAGCCGAAGCCGTAAAACGGTCAAAACTTACTACTTCCAACACCAATTTAATACCTACCTTTGCATATTTTAACCGACTTCAAAAAGGAGGAGGTTTTAAATTCGGATGTCAATATATTTTTGAAGTGAAAACTTCTTTAGGCACGTTTGTGCACTTTTGCTATGGGGAAAAAACACTGAACTCGTGACCGTCACGTGAATAATACATATGTAGATCCACCCGTAGGTTGTAATCTAAACAACCTACTAATGTGACGTTTTAAGTTCGTCATTTTGTTTAAGGTTTCACTTCTGTCGGCAGTCCCATGACTGCCTATGTTTTTTTTTTTTACGTTTGGTCATAGCTCCGTCATATATAGACGGATATGCAATTTTCTTTCTTTGTTCAAAAGAGGTTTATCCGATATGTCCCCATTAAAATTTCGCAAAGATCTGATGATCGGTTTATTTTTTATCATGATTTAGGCGAAGTGCGGCGGTTTCAAATTGCGTATCCTCCTGACCAAATAGTTAAGTGTTTATACACTGACCTATTATTCTCTTGAGGATCACAACCTCTTCGACCTATCGTACTGAGTTTCGTGTAATTAGTAATTACTGGATATATTTCATTGACTGTACATAATAGTTTTGCATTCCTCTCTATTCAAACCGTTACGGCAGTACCATAAGTACAGCATAAGTAATCATAGGCGGAGACAAACTGCAAACAGTTTAAATACATAGTTCTGAGCACAACAAATCTTTAAGTATAGCTCATACAATAGGTCACTACTATTATAGTATCAATTGTTCCAGCCTTATAAAGCTGTATTGTGTATTTCTGTTTTATTGTCTGACGATAACATCTAGTTGATTGGTGTCACGACTTTAAATAGATATTACGCTTAGACGGTTATGCATCAATGTACTGAAGTTTTATATTGGCCGTAGGGTTGCCTACCTGTGATGATAAACAATATATGAAAACACGGCACAAGCTGTTTTTTTTAAATCTTTATTTTAGTGAGGGTTTGATCACATAATTCTGTGTTTACATTACAATTTAATTCCGTGCCGCCTCAAAAGGAAAAAAAAGGGACCCTTATAAGATCACTTTGTTGTCCATCTGTCTGTCTGTCTGTCAAGACCCTTTTTCTCAAGAACCCGTTGACGTATCAAGTTGAAATTAATACCAAATACGTATGTTTGCGGTCCCTTGAAGTTGTAACAAATTAAACTTCTAAGTTAACGCAATCAAAAGATACGACCATTTAAGCCTTAGATTTTACCAAAATTTGAACATTTCGCAGGTAAATCAAAACCTATAGCGTACTTCCCATTGACTTAGAATCATGAAATTTGGTAAGAAGCAAGGTCTGACAGCATAAGTAAAGGGAAAATCTGAAAGTTTTTAATTTGTTGTTATATCTGTTGTCTGTGTGTCTGTCTAGACCCTTTTCCTCATGTAACCGTGGATTTATTTATTTATTGCATTCCATAATATAAATTTAGAGGTAGTAGGCTTAAAAGTAGGTATCAATTATGGACCCTGTCGGGCACAGTACTATTAGGAGAGAGGATGAGCTGTTTAGTTATGCTTAAGTTAAGTTTTGATGCAAATTAGATATATTTTGATGAATGAATATTAAACAGAACGAAGTAAGTTAAGAAATTAGATCTTTTATTTGAATTAAATTGCAGGATATATTTGTTGGCGATATATATTTATAATAGAATCTATTGATGATTTAGTCTATTGTATTTTTTATTGCACAATAATATCACAGTATTTTAGTAGTTATTAAATATATTATTTTATTACATACTTATTAATTATTATATGGTAATATGAATTCAAGTCAAGTTTCTTCTACGTTTGTCCTATGATTATATTAATATTAAATAACAATTATTATTTTAAAATTTAGTTACTAATTATTATGTAGCTACTTTTAGATTTCATCTTATCAAGTTTGTCACTTTATCAAGTTGAAATTAACATCATATACTTATGTCAATGGTGTCTTGAAGCTGTAAGTCTACGCAATCAAAAGATACGGTCATTAGATTTGAACAATAGCTTCTTTATAGTCTTTTCTACAATTCTACACAATATCCATACTTCCTCTTTCTTGTACATTCGTATTTTCCCCTTTATAATGCTATAACGTTAAAAAATGTAAAAAAAAAAAAAATAACCTTATTATCCCGTACACGTAAGTGTGTATAATATATACATACCTGGTAGAAGTAAGGGGATGGTTCCGTCTCGCCAACGCCATGGAAGTCATCCACGTTGATGAGTTGGAAGTCGTAGTGCAAGCCTGCGTTTGCAGCGCGATACTCGGGCAAACGCGTGACGTGACCCAAGTCACCAAGGGCCAGGTACCTCCAACGATATAAGTTGCAGATGCTGGCAAAAGAAAAGAATACTATTTTTAATCCAACAAATTACATCCAAACCGTAGAATGTATATATACAATTGTGGCTTTCTTACGAATATTTATCCTAAGAAAGAATTTCAGTATGTGCAATAGACATTTTAGGGTAAATACAATAAAACTTAACATTTTATTTCTACTGTGGTTTTTATATAGTTTGTAAGATCCACAGACCGTAGGAATGTTAACAAAAATAGTGAGTGATGGAATTTGATACAAGAACACAAGACAGATGTTAAATTTATGGAAGATGAGTAATATTATTATATCTATAAAATAAAGTATCTAGGTACTATGAGAAATAAGGGTTGTCGTGTTCACCCTTGTGGTTTGACACGATCGAGCGGTTCCAAAAACCAACAAAAATCGCATGGCGTGATATCAAACCTTAAACGCAATGATTTACCTATAGTTTTTTAACAGGTGCTGGACTCCATTTCTGGTTCGTTTACTAAGATATCTCTCGAATACCGAGAAGCAAGCCGCGAGACTCTACACTGCCTTCTTTGGACCGGTCTGGTGACGGTGCAATACCATCTAGTCTTTTTTTTAAGGTTATCTTCTTCGCAACCCTAACGACCTTCGTTCCCGTCCGTTGAAATGCAGAGGTATGGGTATGGCTGATTAGAGTTTATGGTTACGTACCACACTGCGCTCAACTTATTCATAGACTATATCTAGTTGAAGAGTTTGTACGGGTTTAATTGGGACTGTACAACTTTTAAAGGCAACCACAATTACTAAATTTATAAAAACAAGTGTCATGTAATTTGGAATTGGCATTCTAAATATATTTAACGAAGGCACAATTTACAATACATTATAGTACAGAAAAACTAAAAACACACACTTTAATAGCGAACTAAGTTAAAAAGAAAAAAAAGTTCTACTGTCCACCTCCTCCATCATCAGTCTTTAAACACTAAGTGCAATATATTGAACAACTCCAAAGGAATCGTAATATAATGAGCCCTAACTCTAGTTTACTAGTAGCCACTGAAGAATTTCACTATCCACCTCCAGGAACAATTATCAAACTAGCTCCAAGATACCAAATTATAGCATCACTAGCTGCGCCCCGCAGTTTCACCCGCGTAAGTCCCAGTACCGTGGGAATATCGGGATAAAAAGCAGCCTATGTGTTAATCTAGGTCTCCAACTATCCCGCGGTGGGCTGTAACCAAATTGGACAGGGACTTACTGGAGGAGGTAGCCATTATTTACTCTTGGCTGTCTCCGCGGCCTCTGACCGAGGAGGCAGACATGTCAGGTCATGGTAGCGACATGACAGATTCGCGATGCGGCCATGCCCCGCGTTCGAGGTCATCGGCCTCCAAGGACAAGGTCTACTGGTGGTCCCAGGAGTTGGCGGCCTGTACTCGTGCCCGGAGGTCCTACACCCGCAGCCGGCGGCGTCACCGCGATGATGGGGAGGAAGACCGGCTTCATGAGCAGTACCGAGATGCGCGGCAAACTCTGAAGCTGGCCATTAGCCGCGCCAAAGAGGAAAAAAGAAAGGAAATGCTGGAGGGTCTCGACCGTGATATGGCCTTTTCCCGCAACGGGTGGAGCACGTTCCCCCATCGATGGCCCCCTTGGCTGGAGACGACGGGGAGAACGAGGAGGATGGTGTTCCGCTCGTCACGGATGCGGAGGTAGGGGCGGTTGTTCTACGGATCCGTTCCAAGAACACCGCCCCCGGGCCAGACGGGATCCCTGCCCGATTGTTAGGCCTGGCTCTTGACCACATGTCCGACCGCCTCAGGGAGGTGTTCGACGCTAGTTTGGTGTCCGGGCGCTTCCCTGACTGCTGGAAGAGCGGGAAGCTGGTGCTTTTAAAGAAAGCCGGGACGGCCTACCGACTCGGTCGCGGCCTACAGGCCCATCGTGTTGCTGGACGAGGCGGGCAAATTGTTTGAGAGGGTCCTCTCTGCCCGTATCGTCCGGCACCTTGGCGAGGTCGGCCCCGATTTGTCGGACGCCCAATTTGGTTTTCGAGCGGGGCGTTCGACGGTCGGTGCTGTGTTGTCGACGGTCGGTGCTGTGTTGCGCCTGAGGGCCGTGACCGAAGAGATAATGAGCTGTGGCGGTTTGTTGTTGGCGGTGTCGTTGGACATCGCCAACGCGTTCAATAGTCTGCCATTCAGCTGCATCAGGGAAGCACTCCAATATCACGGAGTGCCAGGGTACCTGAGGCGGCCAGTGGCAGACTATCTAGAGGAGCGTACCGTCATGTACGAGGACCGAGATGGAGTTTTGAGTCGTCGGCCCATGTCGTGCAGTGTTCCGCAGGGGTCTGTCCTTGGACCACTCCTGTGGAATATGGGGTACGACTGGGCCCTCCGAGGCGACTTCCCCCCCGGACTTGGCGTGATCTGTTACGGGGATGACACGTTAGTCACAGCCCGGGGGATGAACTTTCAGGAGTCGGCGCGCCTGGCCACCAGGGGAGTCTCTCTGGTGGTCGGGCGCATCGAGGCGCTGGGTTTGCGGGTGGCCCTGGATAAGACGGAGGCCCTTTTATTTCATGGGCCCCGTCGTGGTCCACCGCCTGGCGCGTCCATCGAGGTCAACTCGGTTCTCGTACCGGTTCAGGCCCACATAAAATATCTGGGCCTGATCCTTGACGGAAAGTGGCGCTTCGACGAGTTACGTCGCTACGAGACGGCTCTACACGGGGGTTGTCCGGTCAATGGCAGTTTACGGTGCATCGGTGTGGGCGGAGGCTCTGACCGCCCAGAATAGGGCGCGCCTCTGGCGCCCTCAGAGGGTTAGAGCCATACGCGGATACCACACCGTGTCGACGGAAGCGGCGTGCGCGTTGGCCGGGGTTCCCCCGTGGGATTTGGAGGCGGAAGTGCTCGCCGAAGTATATCGGCTAACGGCTGAGTTCCAGGCGGGAAGCGGCAGTCGGCCTCGCCCGAAGAGGTACGCGAATGGCGTGAGGCCGCTTGCCCAGCCACCATGGCTCGGAGGCGGCGGAAAGGGTCCGGGAGGACGATCTTCACTCGGACCTAATTCGCCGCCGACGAACTAGGCGGCGGAGGCGCGCGTACCAGCGCCTCATGCCGCCCTGAGTGTGGCCGCGGGTGGACGGGACTGGTTTTCTCCTCCACCCGTATAGTGCCCCCCGCAAGGAGGTGGCGTCCGCGTGTGCCTGGACGTCGCCTAATTAAGAGATTATTACCCGGAGGTGGTGCCCGCGCTTAGCGGGCAGGCGCTAGGGGGGTCCGGAGGTCTTAATAAAAGCTGTTCCCGGATCCCGCCTATTTAAGGCGCAGTACGGCACACCGTGTGGTTTTAGTCAATTCGATTCCGACACACCGCCCCACTGAAAACCCCGGTGGCGGTGACGGCCCGAGGAGATTTCTACACGCACAAAAAAAAAAAAAGGTCTCCAACTATCTACATACTAAGTTTCATTGCAATCGGATCAGTAGTGTTGCGTGAAAGAGTAACAAACATCCATACATCCATACATCCACATCCATACATCCACATCCATACATCCATACATCCTCACAAACTTTCACGTTTATAATATTAGTAGGAAGTAGGATTCGAAATACATATACATGCAAAGTTTCGACAGTTAAAAGTAGGTTAAATTGACTTCCAAGAAGCTAATAAAAGCGTGTTTAAAACCTGTACAAGAATTAAGAACAGCATTGTATTCTTGACAATTTTACACCTATTTTCAAATACAAAATAATGTCACAAATAAAAATCTTACCTAGGTCTGGCACGCCCTTGAGCATCTAACTCAACATAGGGCACTCCGAGCCGGACCATCCTTGTGAATAGACTCTGTTCCATATTGCAGTATTTCTGAAAAGCCATGTTCTTAACCACAGGTGGCAATTGATGGTGGTCACCGATCATTATCCAGCGCTTGAGACGCGATCTTCCATCTTGTGGGTTCTGTAGTAGTAACGGAATGAATGTTTCGATTTCCAAGATCTGGGCTGATTCTTCCATCAATATATTGTCGTATTTAAAACCTGTGTATAAGATGATATGAAATTAATATAGGGGAATGGTAAAAATGTCGATACAGGTATTGCTTTTTCATTAAAAAAATATGTGCTATTAAAAAAAATAAGAATTCAAAAACTGCAGCATTATTTGCTGAAACATAACACAAGGTTAATAGGAAATGTCTTCGTCATTTTATTTATTTGTCATAAATAGAGTGCTCTTCGAATGCACTTAAAGCATTCAAATAACTTTAAGTGCATTAATTACTAGGATAGTGTTTTGATTCGTTCTTAGAATTAAAACAAGTATAGATTACATCATACCCATTTGAACTAGTTCAGATCGTTTGAGAGCCGCGTGAGTACATGTCATAGCAATAATTTTTGCTTCCTTCACCAGCAAATATTTGGATCTATCCAACCCAGATCGGAGAAGTTCAAAAGCACGGAATTCTTCCAGCTCCTCAAATATGTGGTCAATATATCTGGAAAAAATATTAAATCTTAACTCATGCCCTCTAGTGTATTAATACCTGTATTGTAGTTGTCAGAAAATCTAGTTTTTACAGTATGAGAAGGGCGACGTGATGGCATGAATATTACTGAATAAGCCTATTTTATAAATATCACAGTGAGTGATTGATAGGTATGTCGCTTACAGAAGCTGCGATAACCATTACTTGAAAGTCAAATATATTCTCAGTTAAAGTTTTATGGCAACAAGGTCATTTCTTTGCCTTGTGGCTATAACAATATATCATAAACTAATTGGTTCTATAAGAAGATCCATAAAAAGTGTAGTTAATTTAAATTAACAATGAACTGCAAAATTATTACTTCGGTTGAAAACGATTTCAAATTTTCAACTTTCACTATTTATTTACCCTTGAAGTCAGAATTTCTTTTTCAAAAGTTTAGAGGTACACATATAACCGACGTAATAAAAAATGACGAAGATATGTAACTTGAATACTAGCTGTAAGAAAAGTTAAAGGGGTTAAGCGTGTGCGGAAAGTAAATTGTCTGATACACACTTAACGATAAACCTTTGGTTTTATTAACGGTAGCCATTCCCCGCAGTTTCACCTGCGTTTACGGTCATTGCTCTGCTCCTAAGGTCATAGCGTGATGTTACATAGCCTATAACCTTCCTCAATAGGTACTCCATCTAGTACAAAAAGCGCGTTTAAACAAACAAACAAATTTCGGCTTTATCATAGTATAGATATTATGGTCACTTTTTATATTATAGCTAATTTTCGTAAAAATTTATTTCATTTAATAAATTATTCGAACACCTGGTTTCGGGAGGTCATAGAGTGAGAGGCAAGCTTTAAGTTGACTGGAAAATCTGTTTAGATATTTTTACTTAGGCAGGCAAGAGCTAGTAAACAGTAGACACTGCTGCTATTCTCATCTTCTTTCTTAGGTCACTCTCAGGTGCAGGACACATTGAATTTAAAATTAAAATTCATTTTCATGACTAATAAGCGTCATTAGGCATGTGAAGAACGTGATCATTAGTCATTTTAAATAGCCATCTGCTTTGTTTACGCACCAAAACAGATGGCTTAGATATCAGATGGCGTCTAAAGAATAAATATATTTTTGATGCAGGAGGAATCTAGTTTCTATGAACAGCGGAAACAAAAAGAAGTTGTGTGATTAAATGTCTATAAAAACATAGAATTGGTGGCAAGGGGCCCTGTGCGATCACACACAATCAACACAAGTATAAATGAAAAAGAAAATAACCCCGACCCAAAAACCCAAAGATTAGAAACTTCTATTGCGCGCTTGGAAATTTTACTGTGACGTAAATCGATTTATAGGGGGAGTATTATCAGTTGTTTATCGATGTACGGGGCAGTATTTTAAAACACACACTCACACATAACCCGGGCATGAAGTTATTTTAAACTAGCAGCGCCTCGTGGTTTCACCCGCGTAAGTCCCGATCCCGTGGGAATATCGGGATAAAAAATAGCCTGTATGTTAATCCAGGTCTTTAGCTATCTACATACCAAGTTTCATCGCCAATCGGTTCAGTAGTTTTGGCGTGAAAGAGTAACAGACATCCATACATACATACATCCATACATCTTCACAAACTTTCACGTTTATAATATTAGTAGGATATTAAGACTAATAATCTTTATTTTCATTAAGAAGTGACATAAAGTGTACATAGTTTACTACCATATATCATTATCAACTTATTGTCTAGGGTAGTCGCAACCACGCCAGGGAACCAATCCCGTGCTAGTAATAAAATACAAGTGTTACAAGTAATGAGGCCCCGTCGTCGACGCTCACTTCTGGTAGTATCTAATATGTTTACAGTAGCATTATATCACTACTGGGCCCTTAAGGTAGGCAAGCCTGTATTTGGGGTGCGGTCTAGAAAACCTCCACGTGGTGCACCCTGGAAACGTGGGCAATGACGTTGCTTTTTCTGCCTCCGTTTTGTGAGGAGGCGTCCACGGCCAATATTCTAGCAAGAAGAGGAGGCCGTTTTTCTTCGGCAACACGGTTGAGGCTTGGCCCAACAGAGCACATCCTTCTGTTGGCCCTTCGCTCTTCGGAGCTATGAGGATGAACACCTCGGTAAAAAATCACGGAGGAGGGACCCTTCCCAGGGTCGGAGTTTCTCTGCTGTCAGCAGTGGAGGAAGAAAGACGGGCTCGGCGTGCACTCACACTGCCACCGAATAGGCATGGGAAGATTTAGTTTCCTTGCCACCGTCGGCACGTAATCCCGAAAGGAGTCGTGGTCATGTTTTGCGACTCCGATCGGGTTCGAGGAAGGAAGAAAACCAGCGTGTGCGGCGGGAAAGCTTCCCGCCAACCATCAGATGGGGCAGGGTAGCTGCAAGCCGCCCCGCACTTCTCAACAAACTTCGGGGGCTAGCCAATCGACCCAGGCTGCCTCCGATGTCAATCCTGCGTCGTCGTCGTCGCCCATGGAGGAGGTTGTAGAGACAGTCCAGTAATGGACCAAGTCTCCAACCTCCTTGTCCAGTCGAACCTAAACCACTCTACCGGTGCGCAGGATCTTTTCCTGCAAACCATGGTGGAGTGGTCGATAGGTGTGGCGGTAGCCGCGGAGCCCTATCACGCTCCTCCCCGTCCAAATTGGCTGGGTGACTGGGACGACTCCGTGGCAGTCGTCAGCTCCACGGCGGCTTATTCCCTGCCCTTGTCGCTTAGAGACAAGGGTACTGGATATGTTGCTGCCGAATGGGGGGAGAACACCATATATGGTGTCTACTTCTCCCCCAATCGGAGTCTGAGCAACTTCTAGGTTTTTCTCAACAACCTAGGGACCTCGATGCGGCGAGAGCAGGGGTAGCGAACGAAAGGTCCACTAACGAACCCCCCTGCTCCGTGGCAGTCGTCAGCTCCACGGCGGCTCATTCCCTGCCCTTGTCGCTTAGAGACAAGGGTACTGGATATGTTGCTGCCGAATGGGGGGGGGGATCACCATATATGGTGTCTACTTCTCCCCCAATCTGACCCCCCCTCTGACTGAAGAGGTAGCGGAGCAGGTTTGCAATGCGGCCATGCCCCGAGTCCGAAGTCGTCGGCCTCCAAGGAAGGAGGGCTACTGGTGGTCCCAGGAGTTGGCGAACCTCCGTGCGGCCTGTACTCGTGCCCGGAGGTCCTACACCCGCAGTCGGCGTCGTCACCGCGGGGAGAGTGAAGAGGACCAGCTTCATGAGGAGTACCGAGAGGCGCGGAAAACTCTGAAGCTGGCCATTAGCCGCGCCAAAGAGGAGAAGAGAAAGGAGATGCTGGAGGGTCTCGATCGTGATCCCTGGATTCGCCTATATCGCGCGGCGCAACAAAAGCTCCGCGCGTCGCCCCCAGATTACGGAGACTCTCCAGCCCAGCTTCCTGCAGGGAGTAGTTGAGGGCCTTTTCCCGCAACGGGCGGAACACATACCCCTGTCGATGGCCCTATTGGCCGGACACGACGCGGAGGTCGAAAATGAGGACGTTCTGCCCGTCACAGAGGCGGAGGTAGGGGCGGCTGTTCTACGGATCCGTTCCAAGAACACCACCCCCGGGCCAGACGGGATTCCTGCCCGAGCTTTGGCCCTCGCCCTCGACCACATGACAGACCGCCTCAGGGAAGTGTTCGACGCTAGTCTGGCGTCCGGATGCTTCCCTGACTGCTGGAAGAGCGGGAAGCTGGTACTTTTAACGAAGCCGGGACGGCCTACCGACTCGGTCGCGGTTTTCGGGCGGGGCGTTCAACGGTCGGTGCTGTGTTGCGCCTGAGGGCTGTGACCGAAGACGTAGTGAGCTGTGGCGGCGTGCTGTTGGCGGTGTCGTTGGACATCGCCAACGCATTCAATAGTCTGCCATTCAGCTGCATCAGGGAAGCACTCCTTTATCATAGGGTGCCACAGTACCTGAGGCGGCTAGTGGCAGACTATCTCGAGGAGCGTACCGTCATGTACGAGGACCGAGACGGAGTTTTGAGTCGTAGGCCCATGTCGTGCGGTGTTCCGCAGGGGTCTGTCCTTGGACCACTCCTGTGGAACATGGGGTACGACTGGGCCCTTCGAGGCGACTTCCCCCCCGGGCTGGGCGTAATCTGTTACGCCGACGACACACTGGTCACAGCTCGGGGGGCGAACTTCCAACAGGCGGCGCGTTTGGCCACCAGAGGTGTCTCTCTGGTAGTCGGTCGCATCGAGGCGCTGGGTCTGCGGGTGGCCCTGGATAAGACGGAGGCCCTTTTATTTCATGGGCCTCGTCGTGGTCCACCCCCTGGCGCCTCTATCGTGCTCGATCCTCGTACCGGTTCAGACCCACATAAGGTATCTGGGCCTGATCCTCGACTGAGTCCCGCCTGTCACCACTGCGACTGCAGTGAGGACTCTGCACAGCACACGCTGGCGGTTTCTCGGCGGAAAGGGTCCGGGAGGACGATCTCCACTCGGACCTAATTCGCCGCCGGCGAACCGGGCGTCGGAGGCGCGCTTACCAGCGCCTCATGCCGCCCTGAGTGTGGCCGCGGGTGGTCGGGACGGGTTTTCCCCTCCACCCGCTATAGTGGCCCCCCGCGAGGAGGCGGCGTCCGCGTGTGCCTGGACGTCGCCTAATTGAGAGGTTTTACCCGAAGGTGGTGCCCGCGCTTTGCGGGCAGGCGCTAGGAGGGTTCCGCTGCTGTTCCCGGATCCCTCCTACTTAAGGCGCAGTACGGCACACCGTGTGGTTTTAGTCGGTTCGATTCCGACACACCGCCCCACCGAAAACCCCGGTGGGGTGACGGCCCGAGGGGGTTTCCACACGCACAAAAAAAAAAAAAGGCAAGCCTGTATTTGGGACCCAGTGTTAATCTTAAACCTAAAGAAAAAGAAGTTTGATTATATATTTGATAAGATGCGCGATTAATAAGTAAATTTATTAGGGGACAAAAATACAGTAGGTTGTACCTAAGCTTGTCACGAAGAAATGAAACCTATTTGATATGGAGCAAACTCTCCGCTACGTTATTAGGGAAAGTCTACTTAGCCCATACAGACAAATTGAAAGTGAAAGTTTTCTGAGTAAAACAATGACTTGCCTGTAACAGCTGTTTGCGATCTCCATATCTTCATCGTAAGATTTTCCAGGGAACAGTGGTTTAGGAGCGTCATCATAGAACTCGTGGAAAGGAAATTCTTTACTGATTGTCTCCATAGATTTTTTCTGAAACATTCGTTTACATAAAATAACGCCAAAAAAGCTATTGACTTGTCTTTATCACTAATGGATTAGAGTTTGTAAAATAGTTATGAGATTTGAAGTACCAAGGCGTAGTAATTTGGCGTTGGTGTATACTAAGAATATGTTTGTCGACTTCTCTTTTTCTTTGTGGAGTTTACTGCTTAAGAACTGATTTTTCATATAAAGCCCGTATAATTTTTTTATGAGAAGTGAAATAAATAAAAAAGTTAACTCACGCTTTACGTTTTCTGTCACTTTGAAATCATGTGTGTGTATAAAAGTGTGTGTGTGTGTGTGTGTGTGTGTGTGTGTGTTAGTGTGTAAATTTAATTGTATTGTAAACTCCAGTCGTGCGTCGAATGAAAGATAGAGAGAGGGGGGGAGGGAGGGAGAGTGTGTCGGAGCTGACACACACACTTTTATTTTCTAATTGTTATTCTTCTATGGATTGGTTATTGTCTATTTGATATGTGGTGCAAAAGAAAGTGGCAAAAAATGTATAACTTTGACACGTTACGTTGACACTGTAATGTTAATACGACCGTGAACACTAAAAATATGCATGTTAAAATTTTAGTCGAACAAAAGCGATGATATCACGGTATACTATATTTAAGTAATTTTTCGGAGACTTAAACAATTTATTACGGAACATTAGTTAAGAATTTAATCTTGAAGATTTATCACCTACTAAAGCAATGGCTTGAAAATAATAAAACAACGATGACCCGCGGTGTAGCAAAAAATTTATTATTTTTAACCTTACCTGATCGTTGGCACATTTTTCGAGGAAGGTCTCCCAGCGCGGCCTAACGTGGTATACGTGGAAATGATGTGCTAATTCACACGTAGCACCGGCATCATCGCCAGCGTCCAAGGTGCTCTGTAGACGTCCCACACGTTCCAATAGCTCCAAACGCTTTGCTAGCACGTAATTTACACGCCCGTATCTGTTGCAGAGCAGAATAGGAATAGTGACTTAGGGAATCACAAGACTCTTTTCTTTCTACTTGAACTTTTCCTTAAAATAACGGGTTTATGTTTGAGTTTGAAAGGTTCACAAATGTTGCTCGAATTTATGAATGCTTCCTTAAGGGTATGTTCCGATATACACTGCGAGCACTGTTCAGTGATCTTATTGGGGAGAAATTCGTTCCGTTATAGACTGACAGTATACTATCGCAGTATCCTAGGGAAATATATGACGTCTTAAAACGTCGCCATTTTTGTACTGTGAGCACTGGCGTTTTCAAGGTGAGGTGCTCTTAGTGCTTTGATCACGTGATCAACTATAAAATCTTAGTAAACATAATAAAACATAATATAAAAATACATAAATGGTCAGGAAATCGGTTTTTGTCGTGCTTGTGATCTGGTTATGTTTTATAAGTTTCGGTATTATTTTAATTACTAATATAGAATTAAAAAAACTCTACAATTGCACTATTTAAGTTTACACAGTGCAGGAGTAGTGTGTTAAATGCATAATTTTAAAATAGTAATCCTCTTTTTGCATTCGTTGACCTAAATTAAAATGTAAATGGCAAAAAAGTAAACATAAACCAAAAAGGTCTTCAGAAGGCCTACGAATATGTAAATCTGAGTAAAAATGAAGGAGCAGCGTAAGACGTAGATGAACTGTGTTAAAGGATGCGTAAAAGGACCTTTCTGGTACCGAATCGATCCAGATTCGGACGCTCGGACGCGTAATCATTTCGGCACAACTTATGTCATATTTGAAGCGTGTTGTGCCGATCACAGCTGATAGGGTAAGATAACAAGAAAAAGGCTCATGATCTACTAGTATTTCCTATGATACCTTTAAAAAAAATACGTGTCATAAACACGAGTTTGAATCTCATAATAGCAGAGTACTTCAAGGACTACCATGAAATATGAGTGAATTCTGTTTGTTACAAAATTATTGCATATGTATGTACCTGGAGAAGTCTTTGTCAGTTTGCAGCGCTTCCTCGCCGTGTCCTAGACGCAGAAGATGTCGTTCATCCACATCCAACTCAGCGATCTTTTCAAACAATTGATTGAGGGCCTGGTTACTATGAGTCACAACCAGGTTTCTTTGCCAAGGGAAATTGTGGTACAAGTTCGAAATGATCTGGACCGCTACGTCTGTTTTTCCTGATAAACATACACAAAAACAATAATTTTAATTTATTACTTACTAGTTATTAGAAAACAGAACTGAATATAATCGGTTAAGGTTAGGTTTCCACAAGAGTTGTGGGTGATTTCTAGCTAAGAATGAAGTAATCTTACTAATGCTTTAATCCTCGCATACAGCTTACTTCGTAAAGCTCGCTACTTGGCGCGGATGTTGTAGAAAGTGAACGATAAAAAATAAGTTCTACCGTGTACTTAGATTTAAGTTATTGCAACTTTCGACTTTCCAGACGAAGTTATGTAACTCGAGTGACAAGAAAGCGCTGAAACGGACCAGTTTTTACGGCGAAAGCCAGTCTGTTTCAGAGCGTCATAGCTATATTAGTTAAGTTGCATTGACCACCAAGGTGAGAAATAGGTTAACCTCAAAATTAGAATAAATACATAGCCACTCTAACATATAATAAATAATGTATTAAAATATTTGCCTTCGGGTATGTATTCAATGGAGAATCATTAATAGCTATAGATCAATCTGAGCGATTAAATAAAAACAGACATTGAACAAAAGCCGCCTGCCGCTTTCTGAAATTAGTAATGCCATTAAGATTTATCAAGAGAATAAGACATCCATTCATCTTGGTAATGGCAGACGTTCATTCATCTCGGTATGTAATGACGTTTTAAATTAAAAGTAAACAGATTATGTACACTTATCTTGGTTGCTATGTACGTAATTACATATATTAGACATAATTTCATTCATTAGTTCGTCGTTTCGTGTGTAGTGTTAGTCATTCATTATTAAATTTTATTACGGAATTGAATTGTTGATACTTAAACGAACGTAACTTTGTGTGTATGTAGAGGGTTGTCTCCGGAACCACTGGATCTAAACTTGCTTAAACCTCCTACATAACTTTGCAAATGATTCCACCATGTGCGTATGGTGGGCGAAGTAAAGGACAGGCAGCTTCTTAGTAGATAAGAAAAAAAAAACCAATGTAAACTACTATCATTAAAAAAAATTATTTTCTTTTTTTTTAAAGAACTCCCGCATTAGGAATATTCCTGTGTCGCAGTCCTTTACAAACATTCAAACAACGGACACAAAGAACACCCAGACTCGGGACAACTATTTGTGGATCACACAAATTTTTGCCTAGTAGTGAAAAGGTGACCACTTAAACCATTGCGTCAAATTCAATATTGTTAAATTTTAACAATATTTTAATAATGATAATAGTTTCTGCTTTGTGTTTTCAACGGAGTTTTAAAAAGAATGTCTTTTAGTCTATATTACTATATTTGTGATATTTTCACCATGATAAGAAGAAATGGCTGAAAATAACTTTGTAAGCAAATGTTACTTTTTGAAATTCAATTTTAATACTGCTTTTTAGGTACGATAAAATGCCGATGTCAATTTCAAAATTACTGGAGTAGTTCAAACATTAATGGCTTTCATTTTCAGTTATTGAAACTAGATTAAAAAAATAGGTACTCCTTTAGACGTGATGGCATGTAGATAGTATATTACAAGTTTTGGCGTTATAATACAAAATAATTAGAAGAAACAGCCCAGGGATATTTATTTTACATTAATTGCATTCATAAAAAGATACGTCGAAATAAGAACCTTGTTCTCCTTTTAAAGTCAATAAACAAAATAATATAAGTAGCCATAACAGGTTTATTTTTTAATTTAATCTATACTTATATTATAAAGCTGAAGAGTTTGTTTGTTTGTTTGGTTGAAATTTCTTTTAGCGTTGATCCATTTATCGAGGAAGGCTATATGCTATATAACATCACGCTACGACCAATAGGAGCGGAGCAGTGACAGTAAACGCAGCGCGAACCTGCGGGGACGGCTAGTTAATAATATAGTAGTAGATATTAATATTCATAAATCAACATGCCAATTCCCAAATAGAAGGTTTATCTTAAACCAGATGGCTCACTAAATGCAAAAGAGCTATAAATAAAATACTTACATAGAGAGTGTCTATATGAAAATGGAACAATAACTTTAATCACTGAATAACTTAAATGACTAGTATGCAGGTACAAATAGATTTTTTGGAAAAAAAACGTTTGAATTTTCGAGGTATTTTTACAAATTTCACCTATTTTTATAAAAAACAAAGGTAAAAAATACCTGGAAATTTTGACGGTAAGTTGTAAACGAATGTTTTTTTTTTTCAAAAAATATTTTTGTTACTGCATGTTAGAGTTCCCTTTACCTTTTCCGAATCGATACTTAATTTGGTTTTTCCGCATGTTGGTTTATTACACATAACTACATTGTAGACACCTACATATATGGGGTCGTCCATTAATCACGTGAGACTCAAAAGAGTTTCGGGAAAAAAATCACGACTTATTTTTTCGATGAACGCGCGATTTCTAAACCAAAAAGCGGCGCGTGCCCGTGACTCGCAGTTGACTGATTTTGTGCCAGCCAGAAACAATCTTTAACCGTAATGTCTATCTGGACATTTAGGTGCTTAATTTTCCAGCATTAGATTACAACTTTATTGAAAGGATAGGATTTTTTTCAGATACTTTATACTAAAAAAGTACACATGATTTTGGGTAGGGAGGGGAGAGTGGGGTTAGTCTGAAACCTTACGACGTATTACCAGGGGGTGGGGGGGGGGTCCAAAAAGCTGCTAAAATACATCACGTGATCAATGGACGACCGACGAATTTTTTAGCAATTTTTAACCCTTCCGTCCTCCCTGGTAAATACGTGGTGATGTTTTAGATTAGTCCCTCTAACCAACCCGAAATTATGTGTATTTTTTATACAAAGTATCTTAAAGTTTTCAGAAAATTATCTTTAAATCCATATATAATCTAATGCTGGAAAATTAAGCACCATGATAAAAATTACCAGACAGACATTAACGTTGCAGGTTGTTTTTGACTGTCATAAAAATCACACAGGAAAGATGTAATCATGTGAAAATCACAAACTTACTGGCGACTACCAAGTGGCAGACGAGGAATTCGTTGCCTGGCAACGGCGGGTCAAGATCATGCGCCGCTTTTCGTTTTCGAAATCGCGTGTTCAATAAAAAAATAAATTCACGTGATGTCTCACTACAAAATTCCCTCCCTCCCCCTTGTGATATTTTTTTTGTATTTTTGTTTTAAAAAAAGTCTCGCCCCCTTTCGAGTCTCACGTGATTAATGGACGATCCCAATGTAATAGAATAGAGGCGTCTCTGGACCGCCCGTGATGCTGATCAGTCACATTCTTTTTCTTAAATACAGTGCTAAAAAATGGCTGGCCTTGGTGTCAAGGTCATTAGTGGGCACCTACTAACAGAATTGACTGACACATTCTCACACTACAGATACACATCATTAGATAGTCAGCTTCAGATGCTAGATACGATTCTTAAAAGTAGAAGCACAGTTATATTGAAGCTCGGCTTATATTCTTCTAATTAAAAAAGCTTTTAAATATTTTACTAGAAACATTATTGTCATCGCTCGTCACCTTTAAAAACCTATTACTCAACAAACAAAGACTGAATTTTTAAATGTTCTGTGTAATATTTACATAGTGCATTCAGGACCATCACTCGTGAACTAAAGTATTACCATTTATGCACATAGAGTACAGAGGCGGACCTAATGCCATAGGCATTCTCTACCAGTCGACCTTCGGGTGATGCATAGAAAACAGGAAGTAGGCGCAATAAAAAAATATTTTAGTTTATTAGGTAAATATGCAAACTAAATATCAGACAAAAATACTTAAACTATAGGATGAAATACATATCATAAACATACATAAAATATGTACACAAACATGATACATACATACATACAAATAAAAACATAGTAACGATTTAGATGACAAACTATGGGCAAGTTGCTTCTGCTAGTTGTTCGAAAAAGTACTCCTTTACTTTCACTTTGAATGAGTAACGATTTACAACCCAAGTTACATGCCTTGGGTCTCACCTCAATGACCTTAAAACAGTGGTTGCATAGCGGTACTGCAGAAATGATAATATATAGTCCATTGTGTGCAAACCTGTTCCTGGTGGGCCGACCACGAGAGTTAACCCTGGTTGCATTCCGGATCGAATTGCTTCAACTTGCGTAGGTGTGAAAGGTATTGTATTCCTGTAATAAAAGCGTTACTTATAACAAGTTCGAACGATGGTTAAACTCCTGAATTACAAAATATTTTAAAAGAAAAAAAAATATATATTAATTAGTACATTTTCGGTCACCAATCGGTTCGGGTGTGCTCATGACCATTTTAATCATACCATCCTAGAGTAAGTTAAGTAGATAAACCATTATTTTGCTTAACCTTCTCTTTCATTTAACCATATTTTCCCTGTACGGTAACCATAGCCCGTACACGTCTCCACTTGCTCGACAACTGCTATTGACATACCTAACCTCAGATATGGAGTCAACAGTGACCGTCATATATAGTAATGGATTTTCTTTTTAAACAAATATTACCTGCATATTAACATTATTACTGGTAATTTAAATAGACACAGATTTACCTAAAGTTCTAAGTTAATCTTTTCCTATGGTAGTCGTGTCTTAAGATAATTCAAGTCTTCCTATTAATTCATGTGCCAGTGCCAGTGCCCAGGTCTCCAGTATTTGTTTAAGTAACGATGTAAACATATATCAACGTATAGAACTATAGAAAATCATCATTTCTTTTGATTACAGAGTAAAATTCAGGCATACTAATAAAACTAGTCAAACAAGATTTATATCTTGAATTATATATAATAAGCTAAGTTTAATCAGTTCCGGCTGAATATCACGAACTTATTGCTACCAATGTATTGTATGCAATAGTCAAGTTCACCCTATACTAGGATATAAATATTATAAACAACCGTAGGGGGTGTCAAAAAAAAAGGTCATCAACTTCTTTTTACGGCGACACTAGACACTAATAATCCGTATTCGTGTCCGTATCCGCGGATATACGAGTACATTTTGAACGATCCGGCACTTCACTACTTATTATACCTACACGCTTATACAAGTACAATATTGACCGTCGACCGGTTTCTTTCACCTTTAATTTATTTCCGAAAAGAAATGGATTTTGTTTTATTTTATGTTGTGTTGAGTATTGTTTTGGATATTTAAATTGGCTTGCTATTTTGAAAAAGTTGAGATATTTTTTTTAATAAGCCATACCAGCCCTAATCACGGGACATAACCACCTAACATTAGCTGTTAGGCTCTAAAAAGAATATATAATAGCTATCATGGCACTTCTATCATTCTTAGATTAAAAATGTTTCGATATTAAATTCAAAGACGTATTTTAATGGTTGTACTAAGTGAGACGTTTGTAATAAATTTAGTTTATTTATAGACGCACAAAGCATAATAATTATTATTTTGTTATTTCTTGTACAAACTTTATTATTATACATACATATGCCGTAACGCAATACAATCTACCAGATGTTTTAATTGACAAGCTGTGATGGTTTAATTACGTGAGCTTACTTTGTCTCTTGCAAGTGCGAGATTTCTGTGGTTTATTTAGAAGAACAGGACAATTTTATAAATTATAAGTAACAAGCAAAACCCTTTGCTTTGCCCGGGTAGCTGAGTATACATATACGCCTTTTTTTCTGTCGTAGTGACGACACTACGGCAGCTTGACAAAAGGCTGATCCGAGTCAGCCTTTTGCCATGCATGTGGTTTGTGCCAAACTCGTATTTCTAGTATGCACATAATAAATAGATATTTGTGTTCTTATAGGCAGTGACATGATCTTATAAATACACACCTTGCCGTAACATACGTTTAAATAACAATATTATTTTTAATAATTAGTTAAATGACCAGTACACGGAGGTTAGCTTTTAATATAAAATACAGTGTCGTTCAATTTCCTGGCACAGCATAAGCGACTAAGAGGGGTAAACTTTTTAAATTTGTCTCTAAACGTGAAATAAAGTAGTAGTGAGAAGCAAAGGAGAAAACAAATTATTGAAGAGTCAAAAGAAAAGGTGTAACTAAAATTGGATAACATTTTCAATGTTTTTGTTTTTGTTGCCGATAACAGACACTTGTCATTACTTTCGTGCCAACTTGGGAGATCTAGGATCAATGAAATAAATATAAATCGTTTAGTTGACTAAATCCACTGTATGTATACTTATGCAATAGGGGGAAACGAGCTGATGGGAAGTGACTACCGCCACCTATACAGACCTGCAACTCAAGAGTCACAAGTGCGTTGCCAGCCTTTAAGGTGGGAGTAGGGGAAGGGAGGGGGTTAGAGCCTCTGGTTACCTCACGAAACCTAGTACTATTATGTATTCTGTGACGAAACATAACGAAAGCATTGCTTCACGGCGGTTTCCTGTAAGGCCGTGGTATTAACTCCGGTCGAGCCGAACTTGTAAAACAGAATTTCTGAACATTTTCTCGCAGTTTCAGCAGTCTTAGACAAACATTAATAAAACCAAAAGTAAAATATTTTGAGAATTACTTACTTCTTAGGCTCATTAGAGAGATACGGTCCTCTCTTTGGCTGTACGTGTGGTTCTACGGTGATTATCTTCTTTGGGTCATCTTCGTCCATCGCATCCTCCCCAAGCTTCTGCTTTCGAATAACATTCTCAAATGTAACCCTGTCAATAAAAGTAATAATAATAATTAATTTGTAAATTTTTAGTAACAGAGACAATATTCCTAGAAAGTCAGTAAATAATTATTCTTTCTTTTTCTGCACAGAATTTTGTAACCTGTAGGAGTTTAATTGGTCGATACAAGAGAAACATCGAATCTAACAAGTGACAATTACATCAATCAATTTTGCATAATCAGGGATTGTTTCAATGACATAAATTGTTTTACAAAATCAACATATTATTGTCACTTTGCTATCAGTTATTATGAATATTTCGAATCCTCTTGTAAATTGGCCTCCCAATGACGCCATTCATACTAATGTTCTAATAAATATTAAAAACCAAACAAGTGCGAGTATGGCTTACGCATTGAGGGTTCCGTAAGCAACCAAACTTGAATGTAGATATTACGTCCATCTCAGGAATCGATTCTGGAAGATTTTTGACCGTTTTTTTTTTCGAAAGATAAACTTATCTTTGCAGTTCTTAAATACTCTCCCATACAAGGATTTACGACAAAGTTAACTTTCCAACCAAAATAGAAGTTTGGAATCCCAAAAAATATTTTGTGATATAACGACCAATTAACAACTTTCGGATATTTTTCACTTGTGCTGTGAGACCTTGCCTCTTACAAATTTCATGATTCTAGGGACTCTAGGTCAACGGGAAATACCCTATAGGTTTTGATATACCTGCGAAATGTTCAAATTTGGTTGAATATAAGACTTAGACTGATTTTTTTTACAGCTTCAAGGAACCGCAGACATAAGTATTTGACGTTAACTTCAACTTGATGCCTCCACAGGTTCCTGAGTAAAAGGCTCTGGACAGACAGACGGACAACAAAGTGATCCTATAAGGGTTTCTTTTGAGGAATATAACCCTAAAAATATGCTGTTTTATTTATACTTCTTGGCAACGTATCAATGAAACTACGGCAATATCTTAAGATTCGGGCACACGCAACACTTTTTTTTTCTACTGGGCTACAACAAATAGTAATCTTTTCCTACTATGCTGCAACAAATAGCGCCCACTCAGCATCCGCTCACGTTATCTGTCAAAAATGTGGTTTTATGCACATCCTGTTTACAATGGTTTTGTATAAACATTACTTGTGTAAACTAACCTAAAGGAACTGAACTTAAAAGCGATGTGACAAATTTGTAAATAAACATTATACACATTTGAAATCTTCAAATATACCTTTTTCTTTATTTTTTTTTATGGTATAGGGGGCAAACGAGCAGACCGGTCACCTGATGGTAAATGACTACCACAGCCCATGGGCACCTGTAACTCAAAGAGTCACAAGTGCGTTGCCGCCCTTTAAGGTGGGAGTTGGAGAAGAGGGGGAGGGGGGCGGGGGAAGAGGGGAGAAGGGAAGGACGGGAATAGGGGAGAGGGAAAGGTTAGGACCACCGGTAACCTCACTCACGCGGCGAAATGCAATGCAATCATTGCTTCACTACCGGTTTTTTGTGAGGCCGTGGTATCGAGCGGAGTCGAGCCGGCCTATACGTGCCGAAGCATGGCTCTCCCACGTTTAATTAAACCTATGTTTTTAATAAACTTCAACACCGGCGTTTTGATACTTTATGTTCTATATTTATACATAATCACCTAGTCATTACGTCATTACATACCTCAGTGGTTGTTTTTTATATCTATTCGTAAGAAGCTATCTCACTTCAGTCACTAAAAGTACCGATTGCTATTTCCAATGAATTTTATTATTTAGTTGAAAGGAAAATGGTGCCATGATGAGATGATGACGCACTCATTGACGTCAATATGTGAAAGTGCAAAATATTGTATGTCCGTTAATTGTTTGCCGACTGCCAATAATAACTTCAAGATAAATCAATAAATTGTCTTAAAAGTTAGTTATTGTTGATAGAGCCCGATAATGTTATCAAACGTTAAATTATAAGTCCTTATATAACTTGTTACAGAGAGCAGCTGTAGTCATATTTAAGCGTCGTAATTAGGGTTGCTACCCGTACTTTATTGTATTATCACTACATATTATAAAACAAAGTCCCCTGCCGCGTCTGTCTGGAAAGGATTTTCATGCGGTTTTCACTAATAGAGTGATTCATGAGGAAGGTTTGTTAAGATTTTGTGTAAATTGATTGAAATATGTTGATGATACATTATAGAACAATAATATAGCACGAAACATACCATATTTTTATCGCTTATTCAATACATTTTTTTAAATTCCGTTCCATAAAAAGAAGAACTGTCTGTCTATTAAGGCGATTTTTTTCGGGAACGCGTTGAGGTATCAAGTTGAAATTAATGTCAAATACTTCTGTGGTCCTTTAAAGCTGTAAAAAAATCAAGGTAAGTCAACTCAAGCAAAAGAACGGCTACTTAAGCCTAAAATTTTAAATAATTTGAACATTTGAAGTTTAGCAATAAGGAAGTTCTCACAGCACAAGTAAAGGAAAAGATCCGAATGCAGTTAATTTGTCGAAATATAGACTGTGACGTACATCGAAGTGCGGGAGAGTATTTTTGGCACAGCAAATTTAAATTTGATATTCGGAAAAAATGTGACAAAATTTTTGAGAATCGATTCCGGAGATGCGACGAACTATTTACATACAAGTTTGTTTGCTTACATAACCCTCGGTGTGCAAGTCAGACTCGCATTTGTCCGGTTTTTTTTATTATAAGAACGGTGCGTTTCGCACCCAAATCGCAGCGTTATCAGCTCAACCAATGATCATGACAATTTACATACACTTTGTCATGTGTAACAGAAAAGGACATGCCTTTCATAAAAAAAACGTACCTCCTATTCTCGAGGGTTAGAAAAATAACTATTAGACGATAGTCCAACTTGACAAAATCTACATACAAAATTTGGTAACGATTATGTCTACTATTTTTTCTTGAATTTTCGAAAAAAAAAAACTATTTTACTTTCAAAGAAAGGTAGCAACCCTGTTGTAATATGTTTTGCCAGACTTAGGGAGTTGGAAACGAAGTCGCACTGATAATCGTGGATATCGCTCTCAATGTGTATCTTGAGTACTTGAGTCGACCGATTTCCTTAAAATTTTACTACACCATTGTATTCCAAAAGGCGCGTGTTGTATATTCAACTAAAAAAAAAAGGAACATGATATCACCACAAAACAAAATAAAAAAAGAAGGAGCCTAAGGCACCGAAAATAGTGGCCGGACTAAACTCGTAGCTTCGGTGCCTATAGTAATGTGTAGAAAGGTTTTACAATAAACAATGCAAGTGTGTGTGTGTGAACAAATTAAGAAGAGGATAACAACCTGCAAAGTGTTGCCATAAAGTTTGCATTTACAGAATGATGTTTGTAATTAGCGTGGCCTACCAACTGGCTACGGTTTCGATTTGGATTGCCTATATGCCTATTTGGTAAGTTGTACCTGTGACCATGTGGTTCTCGTTCTTTCTATTTTGGCAAGTTGACGAACCGTGTGCACTTGTCTTATTTAACAAAAAAATAAAAAAAATTAAAAAACCATCCGTTTACAAGTTATAGCCGTTTTAATTTCCAGATATGTTTACCTCAGTTTCTTATAAAAGCAGGTGGAACGTGTAAAGTTAAAAAAGTTTAAATCGTACGTTTTTTTTTATTTTGGAACTATTCACTATACAACGACAAAAAAATGCACCATTTAAAATCTTTAACTTTACATATTCCACCTACTTTTATGAAAAATGGAGTCAACAATACCTGGAAATTCAAACGGTCATAACTTGTACGGAAATCAAAAAACGAATAGTAGGTATCCTCCACTATACCCGTTATTTATATTTTAATATTTAGTTTTTATTTAAATTAATAAAACATTGAAAGTTATTTATATTGTTAACTGTAACAAATCACGATTAATAATTGATTAATTGTTAGTTGTAATGTTCCACAATTACAGATGGTCAATTGTTAGTTGTTATGGTGACAAGTAACAATTAATCAATTATTAATCTTTAATTGTCTTTACAATTAAAATTTGCCCAACACTGGTTAGAACGTTTAACGATAGAAACTACATACTAGTATCTGATGTTTACACAAAAATAACACGATAAAACAAGTTTCACTGGTTTTGCAAAAATATAGATGACAAGGTTGCTTTTGTAACATGATAAGATTGTTTACATTTCATGTTACCATCCTCCAAGGTCATTCGCACTACTATTTCGGCCTTATAATCAGGTGTGTTCGTGTAAAGAGACACGCAGCTGTTTTGATGACCTTATTTTTTAGAGCTGATTCTATTTCTAGATTTTCTATTAGAAATAACATGGTTACATGATCTGTTTTTTCCTACGATTCACTAAAGTTTGTTGGATCTAAGGAAAATGCACATGACACTCGATTCATTTACAACAGAGCGATCGATCAGATAATATTACAAACACCACGCTGAATGCACTGGGTTGCTAGATAGAAGTTTACGTTTTCCTTAACATTTATTTACTCTGAATACTGTCTGTACAGACAGGTCAAAAATCGATCGTAATTCTTTAAACTATGGATAACACTAATGCTACGTCGGGAGTAGGATAAAAAGTTACTTAAAAAAAGGTTAAAAAAATTGAAGAAAAACGATACTTAACAGTTATGCCTTTGCTTGTTATGTACTCATTTATCTAAAACGATTTACCTCAAAGAAATTCGGTCGTGTAATGGTTAGTAATTGGAAGTGGATTAATTTGAACTTTTTGATGTCTCAACTCGTCTAATTTTATCTACAGCGTGTGTTATTGCACGTATACACGTGATCCTAAGTAGGCCGGAATAGAAGAGTGAATGGCCTTAATGTAAACATTCTTATCATGTCACACGTTAATGCAACTTTGTATATTTTTGCGAAATCAGTAAAACCTCTTTTATCTCAGGTTCTTTTTTGCATAAACATTAAAGTAACGTTAAATGCTAGAACAAGTTAAACCTAGGCTTTTAGGAGTAAGTTCAGTCGTGTGTGTGTGCACTGGATTTTTTGGAACTTTGTAAACTAAATCGTCTCTAGATTGTGAGGTTTAAGACAGACAGTTTACACTTGCAGCGCTTTTGGTCTCTCCATATTTATAGGTCTTCGTGTTGTTCTATTTTTTCTATATATCTAGGAGGTACCTACATATGTTTAAAAAGGTAAAACAGTTCCGGCAACAATGCATCTTTGAACAGCAAATTTGTTTAACTTATTATTATCCTTACATCAAAATGGCTGTCTTTTAACAGGGATTTTGATGTAGGGATAATAAATATTGTTCATTAAAAAAATGTATTAATATGGTAAGGTCGGTAAATTAAGTGCAAAAAAAAACAACGATAACCTCTATTTACTTGTATTAATACCAGTGACTACCTACAATTAATGATAAAAGCGAAAATATGTGCCTAAATTTTTTTAAGTATTGCAATTTTTAACTACCGGGAAAATACCACCTACGTAGATTGCAAGACCGTGGTTTTCACTAATTCCTTGTTATCATCATTCAAAAAAAGGCAAATAAAAAGAAGTTAAAATTAATTTTTTTACACATGGCTAGCTTCTACCAGGTAGATAAAGTGTTTATTTCAATGGCGATTATAGGAAATTCTTTGCTTCGTCATTCCGTAATTAATAATTCAGTAACGAATGTTCTAGGCTTCTATTACAGCTCATTGAAACCGTGACTAAACATTAAAAATATTTGTTTTACTTACTTGAATGGTCTGATGAGTTTCCTGGGGTCATCGGTCTTAACTTTGATTTCGTAACCAGGAAAACTACTTCTGAGATGTTCCATGTCTAGGAACGTGTCATTGAAATCCAGTGTAGGTATTTCGTTTGGCATCCTAAGAATATGAACATTTTGTAAATTAAATTTATAATACAATGTGCACATTAAAACTAATTACATATATATATAATTGCATTGCATTGCTTTTCGCTGTGTGAGTGAGGCTCTAACCCTTTCCTCCCCCACTCTTCCCCCATTAAAGGGCACGCAACGCACTTGTGACTCTCGAGTTGCAGGTGCCTATGGGCCGTCGTCATTTACTATCAGGTGACCCGTCTGCTCGTATGCCCCACATACCATAAAAATAATATATATATATATATATATATATATATATATATATATATATATATATATATATATATATATATATATATATATATATATATATATATATATATATATATTATATAGCCCTAAAAACCAAGAAAGCATGTACCTGGTATAGTGTGCCTGTCCAGGATCTCCATAACCTAGTACAATATCATGGAGCCATTCGGGAACGACGCACTCTGTATTCATTAGCTCCCGAATCGTTTCCAAAACCGCCTTGAAGTTGTTTTCTTTCGGTTTGCGCCTCATCACAATGTTGAATGTTTCGTACACATCCTGTACCAAATGAAATAGGACAATCAGTTTTATTAATTTTAGCCGGAGTCTTTTTTTAAGTCTAACTTTATACAAAAATAAAATATAAACTCTTCTACGGGTTGTATTTTTAAACTTTTCTTGAGATAACCTGGCATTTGGGTTACTTGACTTTTCATTTACTTGATTGAAGGGCCGGTCCTCTTAAAAAGATGGAAAATGTTGTCAATGGCTTTATTTACTGATTGTCAATACTAAACGATATTATTTACAAAAAGCGGAGAGGAAAAATTGTGTGTTATTTACTAAACGATTCTGATGACTTTTTTGGTAATAACAATAAAAACCGTTCCGTAGAGAATGTTTTAACTCATGCTTAAATAATAACAAAATCTATCATAATTATATATATTTCATATATATATACAAGCTACCCGGCCACGCGTTTCTGCAAACTGCAATAAAAAAAACTGCCCTATCTGTCAAGTTGGACTAAATTGTACACATATTGCAAAATTTCATTGAAATCGGTTCATTAGGTTTAGGAGTTCCTCGCGAACAAACAACGTGACACGATTTTTTAATATAAATAGATTGTTTAACGATTAATAATAAGAATTGAGAACAATAAGGGGTTAATAATAGCCTTTAAAGTACAAACTAAACATTTTTTTTAACCTTTTCTGAATATAATATCAGATCAACGTATAATTTCAGCCTTCAAAGCTTAGTCATAAACTCATAAGCAAATTATTTACTCTTAACATTTCTACATTGTAGAAAGCTATTTTAATAACGTAAACAAATTCAACCGCACGTGATTTTCTATTACCAGATAGTCTGTAAGTTTTCAAAACACCTGCTATTTTAAGAACTTATTCTGGTTAACGTATAAACAATTCAGCCGGCGACGTATTGCTACAGACCATTAAAAAAGAAACTTGCCTCAGTGCCTTTGCTAGCGTGATCGAGGTCAAGCCTGTATTGATTAGGATCGAGTAGCAGACGAAAGGTCCTCGCATCTCCTTCCAATTCTGGCCTCGGTTCTGGTCCTTCTTCAATAACTCTTCCAGAAGCGTCCAACATACCCTCCACTTCACAGCCTCTTACATAAACTATACCAGCTTGCTCAACCATACTTTTTCTATAATCGTACTTAGTTCCTAAAAAAAAAATAAGTGAAATTGCATGTAACTGATAAAGGTACAACACCAAACAACGTTTAAGTAATAAACATATTCTGAAGTGTAGTTTTAACAAATTAAGAAAAAAAGTATAAAGTACGACAGACCCTATTGATATCGACTGGCCTACTGGTCTAGTGGTTCACTAACCACAAGACTGGCTCAGCAGTCAGGGTCACTATTCTGACTGCTGAGCCAGAGGTTGTGGGTTCGATTCCCACTCAGGACAAATAATTGTGTGATGAGCACGATAATTTGTTCTGTGTCTGGGTGTAATTTATCTATAATATGTATGTATTTAGAAATATATAAGTCTGTTTATCAGCAGTCTGGTTACCATAGTACAGGCTCAGTTTGGGATCAGACGGCCGTGTGTGAGATGTGTGAAGTTATTATTATTATTCTCTTTATTCACTTAAATATACATATAAATAACATTTTTTAATACATTCAGATTATATCAAAAATACATTTAAAAATATAAAAAATAGTGCCCCACCGGTATCCGGTACAGGGACCAAGCTACCGGTGTTTAGGGTTCCAGATACAAAAACCTCCTCACAATACGTGCCGTATCAAGAAGGACTGCCTTCTGCATCAGGCATTACATATTATCATATTATTATTATCTTTTAAGCTATTCTATTCTATTGATCATTAAAAAATTGCCGGTCATTCGTTTTAAGACTATAGACAAAAAATATCTAAGTATTTAAAGGAGTCATGTACGCACCTATTCCTTGAGTCGGTCTTACAGTTACTAAGAAACAAACATCGTGTTTCCTTAAGCTTTCCCATTCGTGTTTGATTTCATTTCTTACGCTAAGAGTAACAGTGACGTCTGCTCTAACGCATGAGGGTGCCTTGTCACCAATATTCGGTTTAGCAACTTCAACAACAGCGAAACTGGTGATGGGATGAGCCATTCGGGCCCATCCACCGAAATAAACGCTGCCGTCTTCAGATCGCCTGTAAAAATATTTTTAAACATACATAAACATACTGGGATACGGGAGGCCTTCGTCCAGCAGTGGACGGCGATAGGCTGATGATTTTGATGACGATAAAAATAATTGAGGTCCAATGAACAAAAGGCCGTAGACGGTAAATACGTACCATGGTGCTAATCTGTATACAGCATCTTCAATATCTTGACGAATTTCATCTGAAAAATACACAACGTCAGTCAAACAATACCTAACACTAACCTTTACTTTCGATTACTGTAATCTCATTTACCATTGCAGTAATCGAAATGTTTTTAGTTTGTATAGCAGGGTAATAAAAGCGTAGCAGGGGCAGACGTTTATATCTGGATTAAAAACAGTGTATACTGCTTATAAACCACAAAGAAAAGATAACTATAACATATATATTTACTAGCGACCCGCCACGGCAATGTAGATACTAATGTGGTGAACAGTTATCCTGATATCATTTTACAAATTAACACAAAACAATATGAAACTTAACCTATAAACCGTAAAACAGAATTAAAATCCGTTGCGTAGTCAACGAAGTCACGAGCAACAACTAGTGCCCGTGACTTCGTTCGTGTGGAAATTGTGGTGAAATCTATCCCACGGGAACCATACGTTGTTCCGGGATAAAAATGTAGCATTATATTATGTGCTTTTCCAGATTACAATCTATCTCTGTGCCAAATTTCATCCATTTCTTTTTTGTAAAATTGCGAAATATACCTACATATTTAAGATACTTTGGGTTTTCATTCACTGAGACGTCTGTGTTTACTGAGGATAGCTATTATTAGAACTTACATGTACTTTCTAAACGGAAAAGATTGAAGTTCCTCAATAAGTAATCGTGTAAGGTGAGGAACTGAAGATTCAGTTTAGGTAAGGCCAGACAATTTTCTCCGCTGTAGATCTCTGTGGGGACAACGTTTTCGTCCCATATGACTTCTTCGGTAGGATACAATGGCATTGAATTTAGTTCTTCTAGCTGCGATATGCGACGCTCGTGGCGAGAAATCTGTAAATCAAGATAGAACATAACATCGCAATATGATGATACACTTTGCAGGTATTTTGTAGGCAGACTAACACAATGAGAACAAATTAATATTTAATTACGTACAATATATACAGGCAGTTGACTTTATACGTAAATACTATCTGGCTTACAGCCAACGGGTTTGCATATCAATGCAAGTGCGGACTTGTAAGTAAGCTATTGGAAAAAGAAATATAGCCTTTATAGTTATTGACATTATACAAAATATCAAACTATACTTTTTTTCAAGCATTAAAAAGGAAAAAATAGTCGCTCGGGCTTAATAATATTTAGTATCTTACCAACAATTCTTTCAGAAATTCCTTATCTAGTCTATGCCAGGGGACCTCACTTTCTTTGCCTTCAGGAGGAACGAGATTCAGGTATGTAGCAATCGCACGTAGCGCCTTTTCACTAAAATACAAACAAACTTTTAGAAATACTCTAGACTTTTGTAGATCTTCAGTTTTAATATGACTAAAGTTGGAACAGTTATAACATTGTTTGGCTAACTAACTTAACCCACAAAATATCTACTGTTTATATAGATTGTTGATAGATTTATACAGTCAATATAGATGATGGCTGGTCCATGCGTCATACTCGTGAACGGGTGCTGCTTGGGGTGACTGGTCGGCCTAGTCAGCGATGCTTTAGCCTATACTATTATTTTGGTTCGATCAACTGCAACTCTAGCCTCTTAATCCAGTCACGAATTATTTTTAACAGTGGATTTTGTAATTGAATGAAGGTAGATGTGCACCTTGAATGATTTCTATGTTTAATAGGTTCAAACCTTCAACGGTATCACTGAGTGATTTTTATTTTTTAGTACGTTAGCTTTTGGAGCATTTCAATAAAATGAAATTCAGGTGGCATCAGCTTGCATCCTGTTTACCTTTCGTGTAACACTAACACTATTGTACCTGAAGGTCTGACTTTTAAAAAGAGTGGCCATGAGTTTCTTTTCCAGTATTCTTCACATAAGGCTCTACGAATTTTGGAAGTTATAGAACGACACAAGCAGGCAGTAGATTTTGGTGTTTTCACCTAATTTACCTCGACAATCCAGCACATGCTGTGGCGTCTGTTTGCGCCGATCTATGATTTTAACTCTAGCTTCAATTTAACGTTCATAAATGTCACTTAGTGCCTTAATTGAATAAATGATTTTGAATTTGAATTTGAATTTGTAAGAAGCTATACAATAATATGTAGTGTGACATTGTAACGTATAAAGCTAAAAATATACCTTAAATTTCCGAAATGCCTGTGTAAGGAATCTCTTGTATCTACACTGGCGACATTGGCCAGAGAAAACAGACGCAGATCTGGAAATTTTGAGAAGGCTGCTTTCTAAAAAAAAAAAAAAGTCTGATGAATAATAATTTTATATACAATAATTTGGCACTCGGTCTTACCCCGATTCAGAAAAAAAAAGTTAAATGAGACTAACAGACAGTTTCAAGTTTATGTCTAAAAAATTGTAAACAGTAACAACTATGATTCTTTTTATTCCACGTTGTCAATTAATATTAATGTGAAGAATTAGCTAAACATCGTGTTGTTTAACTAAACCGTGATTAGTTGAGCATTTGAAGAATTCCAAACTAAGCAGTAGTGAAAACAAAATTAGAAGAAGTTTTCCGCACGTAGATATGTTTCTAAATTGTCTGGAGGTAAAATGTATTTCGCAAATGGTTAAAAACGTATTAAGACCGAGTGCATATATACTACAAGTATTGAGTATCATAAAAGTACTCATAACGTTACCTGTAAAGAAGTAATCCTGGAATAGTGAAGTAAAGTCATGTCCCGGTCAGTCATCGGGTCGCCGGTTTCGTCACTGATCTCAAACCTTGAGTAGAACTTGAGCATATTTAAAAGCTGCAACAAAAATAAATCTTAGTATTCTATTTTGAAAACCATTTACTCGGAATATTTACTCTAATGCTAGGCGCTTCCCACAGTGGTCGCAGTTTCATTCTCGTTTATGGTCTCTGCTCGGGTCCTAAAGGTCATAGCGTAATGTTTAATAGCCTCTAAACCTTCCTTAAGAATATGGCTATCAAATGCGATGCAAAAATATATATACGTTTTTTAATTTATTATTTTTAATACAGATTTTCAAAGCTTTCAACCGGATATTTGTATTCATGGCATTATATTATTATATTACTACATTTTTACTTTTTTAACCTTATTATGAACTTTTCGAAGGAATACCTTCAAAATAAGCTCTTTTTCATAATTTCAAGTTTATAATTACGTCTACGTCAGCATTTTCATCTCAGAAACGCATAGCCTTTCATAGACTTTTCCAAAAAACCGTCTGCCGCTGCGTACGGTCGCTATGTGATAAATATTCATAATTTTTATATCCTTTCATTGATAAAAACTGGTGGGTACGTCAGGGCAACGCGACTTCGCTCAGTGGATACAATATCATCGTAGAAGCCGAACGTGCATACGGGCCGTATAGCGTCAGATTCAAACATTACGTGCACGTTACGGACGAAATATCGACAGACGAATGGAATTTTGGAAGTGAATTGAAAAAATCTAGTGCATTGTGAATGATGAGTGGTTATTGAGCTTAATGTTCTTTGCGAAAACAGAAGTTGTTAATAATAAATTTAAAGCAATATATAAATACTAGAAAATGAATTTTAAAGAATTTAATATTTTTTATTTTATACTCATTTTCGTTGCGTATACTTCGGCCAACCATCTTTGCTGTCCAGATGGTCAAGTGGTCATAGCCAAAACAAACGTATGTTGGATCCCAAGCACTAATGTGACCAGTCGGATTAATCTCAAATGCAATGAAACTTACCGAATTAACAAAAAATATTATACAATCGCCGAGGACCAAAAAATGCATATGAGTTTTGGGGATAATTTTGCTACCGTAATTGATGTGTAAGTATTATATTCAACGTGAAAAACTTACTTATTTTATTAACACAATTTTCCGACATCACGTCTTGTCTTGGATCAACAAAATAAATTAAATTTTATTCTGATATTTGAATAAGAGCTGCAGTAGGTACCTAATCGCTACCCTGTTTTAGGTAATTATTGAGACGAAATTTTAAAGAAGCTGTAGCCCGAACTACTACTCGCAATTTAGGAAAATCGCAAGAGTTTGGTACAATAACCATCCTTCAGGGTATTCTGTTAATGGAACCTCATTTCTTCATGTAAAATAAAAATTATTTTAAGAAAATTGGTCCCCCTATTGTCGTTTATAGCTATAGAAGTTACTTGAAAGGGTTCGCCTTTCAAGTAACTTCTACAAAATATATTCCAAAATCTTAGAATTGCATGAAAATCAAATTCATACCGCAAATAAATATAGCTATGCTATGCTTTCTCGTGGATACAAAATTGAATTTGTATCCACGATAACAAATCTGAAACACAGTTGAATTTATTGTGACCGTTTAAAGCCTTTCTGTTAAATTAACGTTATTATTCTGATTTTCCTAAACAATAAATAAATTTATTATCACTTCTTTTTTATTTACAAATTTAAAAGATTTATTTTTCAAATGTTTGCTTTCAGTTTCTTATAATATAAATCAAAATATGAATATTAATTTCTATTTTGATTTAATAACATACATCACTAGCCATAATTATTATTTTGAACATTTTATTGAAATGTTTGTTATTGGTTATTTTTTTTTTTTGAGTATTGTGTATATATAATAAAGCCCTTAATGAAACAAACTTTAAATTGTAACTGTTTAAAAAAACAAATAAGCTTGCATGTATGAATAAAGAAGCATGCAAGGATCATGTTCGTTTTATATGTTGTTTTTGTTTTGTTCTGAATATATATTCTGAGGTTATAATCTTCAAGCTCAAGAACGGTAGACAATTTTTACATTGTTTTGCTTATATTCAAGACTAGCAGCGCCCCGTGGTTTCACCCGCGTAAGTCCCAATCCCTTGAGAATATCGGGATAGTCAGTACAATCCAGGTCTCCAGCTATCTACATATCAAGTTTCATCGCAATCGGTTCAGTAGTTTTGGCGTGAAAGAGTAACAAACATCCATACATACATCCTCACAAACTTTCACGTTTATAGTATTAGTACGATATCGTCATTACAAATTCATTTACGTATTTTATTTCTCGGTATCAAGAATTACATTTACGTTAGGAAGAAAATAACGTTTTGAATTTATAGTGTCAAATCATAGTCAAATAACAAATAATACTATTATATAGTGATATATGAATTTACAAACGCACCACTCCTCATGCTTCGCAAAAATATATTATAAGATTGAAACTAGATTTTAAAAGTAATTAGTGCCACTTACAGTTCAATGTCCTATATAGAGGCGAGATAAATTAAGCACTTACATAATATATGGTAGTACTTATGATAACATGTTTACGATTAGAAAACACCACTGCACTGCACGGATGGCGCAATGGTTTAAGTGGTCACCTCGCCACAACGCCGCTCCGAGTGTTGTGGGTTCGAATCCCACAAAAATTTGTGTGATCGCCAAATAGTTGTCCCGAGTCTGGGTGTTCTTTGTCTCCGTTGTTTAAATGTTTGTGAAGCCCCCCGCGGCACAGGAATATATTCCTAAGGCGAGAGTTGTCTTTTTAAAAGACAAACACAGACAGACCACCACACCACACCTAATATATAATTATTTTTTTCAGGAAATGATTTTTTGGCGTAGTGCATATTTCTAAACATCATATTGTACATTTTCATCTCAATTTCATTTTAATGATTTTGGTTGTAGGGTTCCGATCCTCAAAAGAAAAAAAAATACCCTATCTTGTCCGGCTGTCTGTCTGTCTGTCAACATCACATAGACGTATCAAGTTGAAATTAATAACAAATATGTTTGGGGTCCCTTGAAGCTGTAAAAAAATCAAGCTACGGCCATTTAAGCCTGAGATTTGACCAAATTTTAACATTTCGCAAGTAAATCAAAACCTGTAGGGTACTTCCTATTAACCTAGAATAATAAAATTTGGTAAGAAGCAAGGTCTCAGCACAAGTAAAGGAAGGAAAAAATCCGAAAGTCTTTAACTTGTTGTTATATCGCATAAAATAATATTTGTTGTGTTTACTAACTTATATTTTGCGGTTAGAATGTTGATTTTATCGTAAATCAATGGACGGGAGAGTATTTTTAGAACTGCAAAGTTAAATTTCTTTTTCGGAAAAACAGGCTAAAATCTTCGAGAATTGATTCCTGTGATACACGTACTATCTACATACAAGTTTGTTTGCTTATGGAACCCTCGGTGCGCGAGTCAGACTCGCACCTGTCTGGTTTTTGATTGCTTCGTGCGGTTATTCTATATTTAAAATCACGAATTCTTCTACAGTTGTTAGCTCTTTACGTTTACTCAATATGTTTTATAATACATTGCGCACTTAAAGAAACACTTTACCTACACTTGACTGTGCTCCGATTAAAATAACAGACCAGACCGATTGTTTGATTTGCAGATACTGTGTGGGCAATGTGACCAGAATACAAGATGTACCTCTAAAGAATGTAACAGAGGCAGCATTCGTATGTCCTGATGAAGAAGAAGAGATTATTGATAACAGGATACTGGGATACTGTATGATAGTATCTGTATTATTTTTAATTCCAACGGCTCTTATATACACTGCATTACCCGAGCTCAGGTGAGATTATATGATGACTATGCGTATAGGATGTGTATGTTGGTTAATGTTTCTGTCTAGTGATGCTACAATAGAACCGAGAGAATAGAACAAGCTTTATTGTACTAAAATATCTTTTTACATAGAATAGGTACATCTTGTGAGTTATCTACAAAGGGCGGCCTTATCTCTAAAAGCAATCTCTTACAAGCAGTTTTTGGATGTACAATACGACAGTAAATAGATGAAAACATGGATGGTTTTGGTGTAAAATATAGCTATATCTCAAAACAATACGAGGTTTTTCGCCTTCCATGACCATGCGAGTAAAAACTATTAAACTGTACGCGTTACCCTATATTTGGAAAACCCTAGAGAAACATACCTAAATCAACAAATACTTCGTTTTGATAAATCCATCGGTCAAGAAGCTAAACTATAAAATGAGAATAAAAAAAGACAGGTCTTTATCGAAAATGCTTAAACATTAGAATTGAATTTTTTTCTTTACCATTTCCGGAAAGCTAGCTCTGAAATTGAAAAAAAAAAATTTATACAATCGACCTTCTATTTTATGTGAAACAGTATTCAACGTTTACTATGAAATGTACGACATTAAGCTAAATTACAGGATGGAAAAGACTAATAAAATTGTCATTTTATTAGTCTTTCCCATCCTGTAATTTGTAATAAGTATATTTAATAAATAACTATTATATTAGCATCCGCTATCGGTTCCTATGTTAATTACACACCAAAAACTATGTTGGTGCTTGTGCTTAAGAACTGACTTTATAGTAAAATATGTAACTTTGTTTTAATATAAATAAATATTAAAATATATATTTTTTTAAATGTTTAAATGTTAAAAAACATTAAAGTTTATTGTAAATCTTTTTTCCAGAGATGTACAAGGCAAGAGCATAATAAACTTTTGCATAAGTTTAGCCATTGGTCAAGGAATACTTGTCATCTTGAAATTAGCGGAGTACTCCGACATGAATCTGTGTGCAACTCGAGGTAATTTCTGTTTAAAACTTGTTTAAGGCATACATATATCACCACCTAATATGTCATTATAACATTATTACATACCTCCTTTTTTAGTACGTGTCTAAATTCTACAGACCATTTAACCATGCGTCAATACCCCTTTTAGTCGTGCCACAACGGCTTTCCTTAATTGGAAAGTCGTTCGATACAATAGGCGAAATCGTTTTAGGGATGCAAAAAATACAACTTACACAGCCTTTGAATCTGTTGAAACGTCTGACTTTCTTGTAGAAATTGCAGCGAGTCGTTTGTTTAGTTTTTGCAGCCTAGTTTCGAGTTACTTGAGAAGGAGTAATAATAATATATAATAGAACAACGAGGTCTGAAACACTATTAATTAGAAAACACTTTCATCTCTTTTGTATTTATGATTTGAGTCAAATCATCATTTGACTGCACGGTTGGCGCAACGGTTTATGTGGGCACTTGGCTAGTGCTTGGCCACTATGCCGCACCGAGTGTTGTGGGTTCAAATCCCACACGGGACAAAAATTTGTGTGATTCACAAATAGTGGTCCCGAGTTTGTGTCTTTTCTTTGTGTCTGTTGTTTAAATTTTTGTGAAGCCCCCGCGACTCAGGAACATTCCTAATGCGAGAGTTGTCTTTAAAAAAAAGTATTATTTAGTACAAATACATATACACATGTAGTAAATGACGGATATCCGTTTCATCTCTTCATATATGAAGAAATGAAACGTACATCCGGTAACTATGCGTTTTTCCAGCCTATCCGACTTAAGACTACTATTTTATTAATAGTTTATAACTTAATATTTTTTATTACTTTATTAAGTGACTTTATACGCGCCATATTTTTATTTACAACAAAAGTAATACTACTTCTACTGCACTAAGGAAAAATTATGGTGAACGAATACCAAATAATTATTTGCAATTTTTTGAGACTTTTATACATATCAGACGTGTACTGTGTTGTGTAGGCCATCCATGACCACGATCGGTGCAATTCGATCGAAACGTCGGGTAACAAAAAAGGTATGGTACGTTATTAATATTGTCGCGATTAAGTCCCTGGTTATCATCTAATATGAATATCAAAGGAACTGCATTAGAAGAAAACAAACAGTTTCGTTTGTCTTCATAGACAAGGCCAGTTTCAGCAAAAAAGTTATCCGCATACACACACTGCCACAGGGGGTGCATTATATTATTATAAATTTTAACAAACTTTGTTAAGTTAGAGCATCGTCAGCATTATCTGAAAAAATAAGTTGTACGCGAGCGAGCCGCGGGCAAAAGTTAGTAGGCAAGTAAAAATCAATTTCACATCAACTTGCGATTTTTTCTTGATCGGGACTGATTACTGTTGTTTACATTAAAGCAATCGCAGAACGTGTCGCAAGATAGTGTACTCGTGTTGAGCAGTTAGCTGTTACTCAAGGCCTCGTAGAAATACAATTTTATAAAATCCAATAAAATCGTTGAGCTGTTTGAAATTCAACAAGCCCCACGTCGTTAATGTAAAATCTTGCGTCGAGTAGTTAGGCTTACTTAAGGAGTTGAAACTACTTAGCCGGATATCAGGTATCCGGCCAAACAGTAATCCGTTTCATCTTATGCAATAATAGTAGGTTTTGACTTATACGTAGCGTATACAATGCCTATTTTAAATTTAGCACTTTTTTAAGCTTTGTGATACAGTGTTGAGCACCAAAATTTTATTTGAATAGCACTGCATTTTCTTCAAATTTCATAACAAAGTATATAAACATTTATAATAATAAAATAATAACTCCACGCATCTCACACACGGCCATCTGATCCCAAACTAGGTAGAGCGTGTACTATGGTAACCAAACTACACCCAGACACAGAACAAATTATCGTGCTCATCACACAATTATTTGTCCTGGGTGGGAATCGAACCCACGACATCTGGCTTAGCAGTCAGGGTCACTAACCACTATGCTGTCCAACAGGCCAGTCTGACAGTAAATTACTGTTAGTTTGCGACGAATTTTCTCGTTTATATTAGTTAGAATATTTTCATATTCCAGACGTTTAGGTATAATACTTCGCTATAATATTATCTACGTATTTACGGGAATTAACGCGATCACGAAAAGGTATTACATATACATCACTCTGTCAGCCTGTGACCAAGGCCAGTGCAAACTGGTCGAAACGTCAGGCAATTCAGAGGTATGTAATACCTTTTCGTGATCGCGTTAATAGGGAATATGCATGTTGTTTAAATTTACTTGATTAATTTTCCCTTTAATCTTTATTGTCCAGATATTATGCCTTAACAATTATTTTCTTATTTAGTTCGTGTTTAATTGCAAAAAAATATTAATTAAAATATGCAAAATAAGGGCGCAAAATTCAACTTTGCAAAACGCTTCACCATTGGACGAAACAAAACATGACGTGACATTCCACGTTCTGTCATTTATCGGCGCCTATATTCGTAGTGTTACGGAGAAAGATAGGTGTTCCTGTGGTTTTTGCTCGTAGCTAGTGCAATTTAAGCATTCTAGTGATATTAGAAATCATCTAGGACAATGACTGAATGTAGTTTTGTCAAAGCACAATCGGACAATCTACCGAAAATAGGTGCATTCATGATGACTATATATTTTGCATCAAATCCAGATTTTACGTCCGCTGAATACTTGTGATATTATAATCTAAAGGATAGGTAAGATATATATAGTTAGTTATATTCATGAAGTTTTATTGGACTTTTGTTACCTAGTTTAGGTAGACAAGCAAGTTGCCTTCTGCTTGATATTTAAAACAAACATAAATTACTGCTGACTAATTCTCACTATACTAGCAATTAAATTGTAATATGCTTACATCAAAGTGATCTTCACTCTTCTCATTTATGTACACCTTTGTTTTCGTATTTTACATTATTATTTTGAACAGGAAAAAATACTGTATTGGGTGTACTTCTTATAGTGTTTTTACACTTAGGGACAAGGCAATACCTATAAAATGGTTTTTTAACTTTATCCATCGTCTATTAATTACAATAAATAGTAATTACAACTGGAAATCGGTATAAAATTACTGTAACACTTCAAGTAAGTTTATGAAACAAACACTGAGCGTGGAACGTGACGTCATCTAAGGCCCGCGAAATATGGCGGCGTTCAAACAGATCAAATTTTATCGATATTTTCAATGTTATTTTAAAAATTAATTTGAACATTGCCAAGGTTATTTATATTTTTTATTAGGGTAGAATGATGGAACAAGTCAATATAAGATGAAAAAAAAATACATGCATATTCCCTATTCCTTATTTCTCTTCCTCATCCTTGTTTCTTATCGGTCTTATTATCACCATTATAGTTTTAATATTGATAGCACAGGTGGTTTAGTTTTGCAGTCCACCTGTTAAGATAAATGTCTTTCTGCATACAGCGTAGTTTGAAAATAATTAAAATTCTTGAGTTTTACAAGAAGTTAAATTAGCGTATTTCTTTTAAACCAACAACAACTATGCTTATCGGTGTTCTACGCGCCTGGTATTTCTTTTGGTTAGGCTTTGATGTAACCTTACTAATATTATAATTGCAAAAGTTGGATGGAAAGGATGGATGGATGGATGTTTGTTACTCTTTCACGCAAAAACGGCTGAACGGATCTGGATAAAAATTGGCTCAGGGATAGATTATAGTCTGTAATAGCACATAGGCTTCTTTTTGTTCCGGAAAAATGTACAGTTTCAATGATTGTGAATGATTTTACCGAAATTTCCACGCGAACGAAGTCGCGGGCAATAGCTGGTTGTTTATACTTTTAGATACCGCTTGCCTTGCAGCAGTCCTAATTTTCTTAGTATGTAAGTTTTGTTGTGTTCTTATCAATATTAAATACTACATTTATATTTATTTTTCAGGGTTTTTGACATACTTCTTTATACTAGCTGCATTCTTCTGGACAAACGCTATTTCAATACAAGTCCTGTTAAATACACGGTAGGCATTTGTTTTGCTTTGTCACCAACTAAGGGCACACATATTTGTACATAATTAAGTTAAAATAATTTTTTTTTCAGACGACCGGCGACATTGGACTACAGCTGGCATGAATTCAAATGGTATTTTCTCTACGCTTGGGGGATTCCTACTATTCTCACTATTTGTATGGCGATCGTGAACTTCCACCCTGGTAAACACCAGAAGCCCGGTATTGGTCTTAACCACTGTTGGTTTTTTAGTAAGTTTTTATGTTTAAATTATTTTATTTAATAAAATAACAAGTAACAGGGTCCGTGGGTTCAAAGCGGGATATGAAGGACCTTTTGTGGCAATCTTTAGGAGATGCCTAAATACAGTAGTAGAAATGCGATGTCTGCAATGAAGATGATGATGATAATGTTAATTAAGATGATGAATCCCTGTCTCCTCGCAAATCTTGCGGCACATCTAAATGCCATAACTGTCGATAACCGATACAGAGACCTGCTACCTGGTACGGAACAAGTAACGCCACATCTTGATGTCAGCAACATACCTTCCATATCTATTTCTAAAATTTCGGCTATAAAACGTTGGCAGACGTTAAGTCAATAGGTCGTTGGCCGATTACAAAAGTCAAAATATACGATTCGCACTTCGCACAACCCCGCTCTTGGCTAGAATTAGTCTCCAGTCTCCATGGTTTTCACGACAAAGAGGATTCCATGAATTAATTGATCATAAAACGGTTTAACGTCTTCGTGTAAAAAACTAGAAAGATTGCCTAAAAACCTTGCCTTTGAAAAACCTTAACGACACGAAAAAGATAACGATAAAATATTATAGTTACATCCAGTACTAAAATAGTTACATATAATATATACCTAAATAAATGAAACAATTATGATCGTTTGTCCAAAATCGCAAATCTCCTTAAGTTCTTTACCGATCGATTTGAAATTTTTACACAAAGTTGTATTCATATACGCACGTGTTTTTTTAATATAGTTTTTCTATATATATATAAAAATATATAAGAAATTTTATGTTTTGTTTCTATCTTCAGGTAAAAGACAACAATGGTATTACATGTACAGTGTGATGTCACTGTTATTGGCTGCTAACATCGCTATTTTCATCTTTGTATCGTTAGTCATATGCCGTGTCTCCTTCTCTTCGAGTCATCTGAAGACACTGAAATACAAGTAAGTTTCGTACTAAACAGTAAATTATATAATTTTATTACATAATACTCCTTCGAATAACTTTACAAACGTATACAACATGAGCCACGCCAAATTTAAGTTATTAGTTTTGTATAATATAATAAAGCTGAAAAGATTCTTTGTTGGATAGTTTGTTTAAACACGCTCGACAACATCTTTGTAACTATCAGTCGGATTGGAATAACTATTTTTGTACTGGATATAGAATTCATTGAGGAAGGTTATGTAGGCTATCTAACATAACGCTACGATCCTCAGGAGCGAAGCAGTGACCATAAACGCAGGCGAAAGTGCGGTCAACCGCTAGTTATTTTATAAAAGCGGAAACTCTTTCTTCCGAAGTATATGTTACTTAGGCAAGTGTTTATGATAAAAATGTTTCACAAGTAACCCGACACTTAATATTTTTAACATTCGAGGCCCCCGAAATGCGTTAAACCACTGCGCCTTCCATGCATTATCTAATACTAGCAACCCGCCCCGGCTTCGCACGGGTAGCAGAGACATCTTCAACAATCATCAACTTATTTCAATCAATTTACACAAAATCTTAATAAATTATACACCTAAACCTTCCTCATGAATTACTCTGTCTATTAGTGAAAACCGCATGAAAATCGGTTTAGTAGTTTTTCAGTTCATAACGAACAGACAGACAGACGCGGCGGGGGCTTTTTGTTTTATAATATGTAGTGATTATTTAACAGAAGAGTTTGTTTGAACTTCAGGTTCTACTAGTCCGATTTCTAAAATTCCTTTTGCTTTAAATAGCCATTTATTAAGGAAAGTCATTGGCTACATAACATCACGGCAATGGTACCGAGTTAACTACACACACATGTCAAAAGGTGTGATCACGGAGCAGATAGGTGTGATACTGATATTTTTACTAACGTACCTACAAATAAAATATATGGATATTAAATGTGTAATTCGGGACTTAATCGCGATAATATTAGAGTCGACAGTGGTATTGTACCTTTTAAATATTATCGCGATTAAGTCCCGAATTACACATATAATATGTATCAAAGTCGCGAAAGTTTAAAAACAAAATATTTGGAACTTAATATAGATTATGGAGTGTAAAAGAATATAGAAACATTCTAGTACAAAATATGTTTTTACCATATTTTTTTTTAACAGTTATTAAATAATTTCTTTGTTGTATTTCCAGGTTTATAATGAGCGTTCGACTAATCTTATTGATGGGTTTACCATGGGTCTTCGAAATGGTCGGATCTTTGTTCGGAAAACATATTATTTGGTATGTATATTGTAATATCTATGTGTCATATATATGTATATTGTATTATGCCGTGATGTTATTATTTTAACTAAATGTCGAAGTGAAATAAGGCATAATGCATACTTGACAAAGGTATGGTTATCGTTCTAGTAGTTTAAAAGTGCCTTATGGTTTTGTAACGAACAGCGTGCAGCAGTTTTGTTAATTACCTGATAACCGCGCGTCTTCGCTCGCTTGTACACATTTATATTTTTTGCGAGGAATTCCTTTTATAAAAAAAAAATTGCCTGAGTTACTCCTTATAACACCAGTTATCTCCCAATGAAAGTCCCGTGAAAATCAGTTTTCCAGGTTTCGGAGATTAGTCGGAACAGTCAGATGAATTTAGTAAAAAGCTGTTATTATGACATTACAAACAGACACTTTGTATGGATAAAAATTAAAATAATAGGTATATATTCTTTCAAATCAACTGTTTCGTTTTATGCCGAACAGCTGTCTAAAGTTAACTTTATTCAATTTATAAATTAAAATATATTCTTCCAACACTTTCTGTTTGGTTTGTCGAACATTTCAAAATTAGATATTCGATTCCCAATCGAATGAAATACGGAACATTATAATTATATTACTTTTTCTAATTAGATACTACAGAATAGGACTTCTATTACCTAACTATACTTCTCAACCTTTACCTAAAAAATTATTAAGTAAACAACAGTGTCTTATCACAAGGAGTAACGTTAAGTGTACACATTATATACGAGAACATAATATATAACGTGTTAAGATCTTCTGCCGTTGCATATTTATATTTGCAATAAAGATAACGTTTATAAATATATGGCCAGTCAAATTTCCAGTTATTATTACGTAGGGGAAGGGAGGAATAGGGGGCGAGGAGGGGGGGCCTCCGGTAACCTCATTCACTCGGCGAAATGCAATGCAATGCAGTGGTATCGTATAGTATTCTTATTAAATGTTAGTGATTATTTCGTTTATTTCTGCAATACTTAGTTTCGCCACAGTTTGAATTTAGCCTCGCGAATTACAGTAGACCATGCAATCATCATCATTTGTAATAATAATAACGTGACAAATCTCACACACAGATGTCCGATCCCAAACTAGGCATTGCCTGTACTATGGCTACTTTTTATCCCGATATTCCCAAGAGATCGGAACTTACGCGGGTGAAATCGCGGGGCGCTACTAATCAAACATAAATCAATATTTAGATAACTGGTGCCAGACTGAAATATGAGCGTATAATATTCTAATAACTGTTATCAGAAACATGGACAGACATGATCGTCATCATTCACCTACCTATGAATATAATAATAACGATATTCTGGAATCCTAACTTCCTAACTAATATTATAAATGTGAATGTGAGTTTGTTTGTTTGTTTGTTTCGCTTTCAAGCTTTAACTACTCATCCGATCATCATTGATTAATCAGTGGTACAGAAAAGGATATAGGTTTATTTTAATCCAGAAAAACTGATCTCCAGGGGTACCTGAATGGATTGACAAAATCTACAATAACGCGGGTGACGCCGTCAAAAGCTAGTATATTATAAAATGCTTCCTAGACCCAAATTAACCAAGTCTAACCTAGTCTTTACTCATCATCCCCTTTTCCCAACTAAGTTGGGGTCGGCTTTTAGTCGACCTACGATACGGCCTAACTTCGATATTTTACGTGAAGCGACTGCCATCAGATCTTTACCGCCCAAGTACAAGACGATATCGAAGTTCTGTAATTGGACCAGATTGTCGGACTTTTTTAGGGCTCCAACTACCCGGGTACCCGAGACTTAACCCGAGGCTTAACGTGCTCTCCAAGACACGTCTAACTAGTCTTTACTATGGGTTCTAATATATAATATGGATATGTAAATAGTGTACATACATACTACACATAGATATATCTTTTTATAAAATAAACCGATTATTTATTGATTTCAGGACAATCATTGACGTGTTCAACTGTATGCAAGGACTGTTAATATTTCTACTGCTAGTAGTCTTTCGTAGACGGGTGATAAAACTGATGTATAAACACGGGTGGCTGGATTGCATATCAGGATTCGTCGAAAAGTACCTAGCTGTTGAGGATGATGAAGAAAATGTCGTGCAACACACTGACGTACCCATGTCAATTGGGAACAGAACTATTATGTAGATAGGTAGTTAGGCCTAGGGAAGACAGGCCCAGGGAAGAGGTTATGTGCCTTTCAATGGAAGATCAGTGTTGATATTGTGATATGTTGGTAATCTTTATGAACTGGGTATACAGACATTCATCCAGGAGACCATGGACCAGGTGATAGATATACTCACAAAATAATACCTAATCCAGGAAAATAAAGATTGTAACCGTTTAATATGCAATACTTCATTTTAATAAAAGAATTATAAAATAATCAAACATGAAAGGCAAACGGAAATCTGTTAAAGAAAAAATCATCGCGAAAACTCAATCTGGAACCTGGACTCCTGACTGAGTTTATCGCTATGATCGGAGAATCTTTGACATATATTTTTTACATTATATTCGTAGAAGTTAAAAGTGATAACAAGTATTTGAAGACTTTGAACTAAACACGTTAAGTTATTATATTCTTTTAGGTTTAATGTACTTTAATGTAAATATTGTATACAATCTATAAAGTAATGTAAGAACCACAAATTTAAATAAGGTATGTCTTTGGTAAGAACGATTGTCCCTGCCGACCCACAGAGGTACATATTATCTTGTCTAGTCTCATCAAAGTAAATATATAATAATCAAACTCCCATATAATAAATTAGTTATAAAATCTTAGTTTATAACTTATACATTATTTGTAACTTATATCTACTTACTATCTTAGATGACATATATATTACTCAAATTTTAATAAAAGTATGCATTTAACATCTTTTGGCATTTACCCTTTCATCAGAAGGGAAACTATAAAAAAAACCCAGACCATTATTTGATCTGTGGGAAAGAGCCATCGATGATAAATCGACTCGATCCGTCCCTCCCAGTCCTATGTCCAAAACTTAAAACCTCTTTGTGCCTGACTACACCCTGTCAAATATCGACACGAACAACTACCTACTCAAAAGTATTACACTTGTTCTAGTACCTAGACAAATGATTTTAATTTACGTTACATAGAAGTATGTATATACCTACATACTAAAACCATAACTCGGTGACTGAAATAATAGAATAAAATTAGCATCTAGTCTTATGTACTTAGTGTTATTGTTTATATTTTATATTACGAACATAGCATTCTTATTTGCGAGTGGAGTGACGGGTGTGTTACCTGACTTAGTCAATATGAATTCAGTAATCGTTTAAAATAGCACAATTATGCAAGACCATCTAAAAATGTGGTTAAGGCCATTGTTTCCATTTTTAGGGTTCCGTACCTCGAAAGGAAAAAACGGAACTCTTATAGGATCACTTTGTTGTCCGTCCGAGCGTCTGTCTGTCTGTCAAGACCCTTTTTCTCAGGAACGCGTGGAGGTATCAAGCTGGAATTTATATCAAATACTCAGGTCTACCGTCCCTTGGAACTGTGAAAAAATCAGACTCCTAAGCCAACGCAATTAAAAGATACAGCCGTTTATGCCGCAAATTTTATACGTGGGAGAGCCATGCTTCGGCACGTATAAAATGCCGTTCGAGGCCCGTTCGATACCACGGAATCGATACTACGGCCTCACAGAGAACCAGCAGTGAAACAATTGCTTGCATTGCTTTTCGCCGCGTGAGTGAGGTTACCGGAGGCCCTAACCCTTCCCTCTCCCCTATTCCCGTCCTTCCCCTCTCCCGTCTTCCCGCTCTTCCCCCCTCTCCCCGTCTTCCCCTATTCCCACCTTAAAGGGCGGCAGCGCACTTGTGACTCAAGAGTTACAGGTGCCCATGGGCGGCGGTAGTCATTACTGGTGACCCTTCTGCTCGTTTGCCCCCTATACCATAAAAAAAATTCCGCAAATTTTCGACACTCGCAAGGGAATCAAATCCTACAGGGTACTTTCACGTGAACACAGAATCTTGAAATTTGGAACGAAGCAACGTTTACGGAACCGTAATAACCCTTGGTGCGCGAGTCCGACTCCGACTTGGCCGGTTTTTTCCAAATGTTTTTAATTTTTTCTTCCCTATTTCCTTTTTTTTGTTTGGTCTTTTGATTTCTTGAGACTGTGAATTTAATTTTTCTAATAACTTATTGATGTTTCTCGTTAGATATTCGAATTGGTGAATTAGAGATTTGGTTATTGGAGATCGCATGGCTACGGGCGGCGCAGCGTAAAGTTTTTCGTGCTAGCGTGCATTCGTTGTTAAGTGTTTCGTATTAGTAAACTTACGGGGACGTGGTATTCGGTGTTACACTTTTCTAAGTCAGACAACACACATCAGAGTGACATCGCTAAAAGAAATTGAATTCATTTTATTGTAAGTAATAGCTCTTACGGATTTTTAACCGTGACTAACTCAATTCCACAACTCCGATTTCAGACAATTACTTAAATTTAAATCAATGTAGTTAGCATTTGCACGTGCACATTTAAAAATGTGCACGTGCAAATGCTGTGTGATATATCATACTGAATTGACTGAACAAAGACATTAAATCGTGTTGCAAAGTTGTAAGTATTATGTATTCTAGTGTTTATATGTGGTGTTATAAAAATATGATTGATATGTGGTATTATAAATTGTTAATCAATTAAGCGTGAGTTTTATTTATGTCATACCTCTATTAGTTAAAATTACTGAGCCGTTACAAACAAGTCACCAAGAAATATTCAAGTAATTTCCTTAGGAAATACAGAATTATTGCTGGTTTAAGTGATTAAAACAATTTTTTTTAAACTGTTAAATAAGGAGAGTTATATTATGAGCAATAAATGTTTTTTTTTTATATAAAAACAAGTAATAAACAGTACGCATGCATAATATTGACGTTTGGCGGCGATAGCACAGTCCGTGGCATTCAAAAGATTAATACAGACGCCTAACGTGAGCCTTTGGAGATGTACTGTACGCAAGATGTACGCATTTTTTTTGCAAATTAACATAATATAAAAAAAAAATTAAGTTCTTTTTTCGCTTTTATTTAAAACTACAATAATATATTATTTTTATAGTATTCAAAGGTAAAACAATTATTCTTATTTCATTGGTAGTAGATAGACGATAATAGGGAATATGCATGTATTTTTTTTTTATCTTATATTGACTTGTTCCATCATTCTACCCTAATAAAACATATAAATAACCTTGGCAATGTTCAAATTAATTTTTAAAATAATATTGAAAACATCGATAAAATTTGATCTGTTTGAACGCCGCCATATTTCGCGGGCCTTGAATGACGTCACGTTCCACGCTCAGTGTTTGTTTCATAAACTTACTTGAAGTGTTACAGTAATTTTATACCGATTTCCAGTTGTTATCACTATTTATTGTAATTAATAGACGATGGATAAAGTTAAAAAACCATTTTATAGGTATTGCCTTGTCCCTAAATGTAAAAACACTATAAGAAGTACACCCAACACAGTATTTTTTCCTGTACAAAATAATAATGTAAGATACGAAAACAATGGTGTACATTAATGAGCAGAGATGATGTATCTTCAATATCGTGTTTATATTGTTGTGAGGATCACTTTAATGTAAGCATATTACAATTTAATTGCTAGTATACTGTGAATTAGTCAGCAGTAATTTATGTTTGTTTTAAATATCAAGCAGAAGGCAACTTGCTTGTCTACTTAAACTAGGTAACAAAAGTCCAATAAAACTAACTATACATATCTTACCTGTCCTTTAGATTATAATATAACAAGTATTATAATAATTACCTTGCGGCTTTCACTCCTTTGACCTCAGCGGACGTAAAATCTGGATTTGATGCAAAATATATAGTCATCATGAATGCACCTATTTTCGGTAGATTGTCCGATTGTGCTCTGACAAAACTACATTCAGTCATTGTCCGAGATGATTTCTAATATCACTAGAATGCTTAAATTACACTAGCTAAGAGCAAAAACCACAGGAACACCTATCTTTCCGTAACACTACGAATATAGGCGCCGATAAATGACAGAACGTGGAATGTCACGTCATGTTTTGTTTCGACCAATGAATGGTGAAGCGTTTTGCAAAGTTGAATTTCGCGCTCTTATTTTGCATATTTTAATTAATATTTTTTGCAATTAAACACGAACTAAATAAGAAAAAAATTGTTTAGGCATAATATCTGGACAGTAAAGATTCAAGGGAAAATTAATCAAGTAAATTAAACAACATGCATATTCCCTATTAAAGATATTATTTCGATTTGCAATATTTGACGTGCTCACCACCAGTCTGCAATAACCGACAGCTAATGGTGTTTTTTGTTGCCTATTCGTAAAATTTCAAAACATTCACTATTTATTACATCCTTATTTTATATTTATTTTTTCAAAGAAATTAAATAAAATTGCGACAGTCCCTCTTCGTTCATTCCAATTAACATCGATAAATAGTTTGTTAAGCTGCTACATCAATTTATTTTGCAAACGCTGATCCACCACGTCCCAATCGGCATTTGCCGATAACGGATAACGTCACGAACATGACTAAGTAATATGAAATATATTAATTATATTTTGTCATTCTTATGTCTGCTCTGACATAACTTGTTAACTACCGAGTAATCGTGATTCTTATAGGCAATGTGATATTTTATTATTGTTGTAAGTATTTGAGGTGAATTTATGGCTTGGCGTAGGGGGACACGGTGAGGGGTGCTGTCTAGAAAACCTCCACGTGGTGCACCCTGGAAACGTTGGCGATGACGCTGCCTTTTCTTCCTCCGTTTTGAGGAGGGCGTCATTGTCAACGGCTAATATTCTAGTACGAAGAGGAGGCCATTTTTCTTCGGCTGGTTGACTCGGTCGAGGCTTGGCCCAACAGAGCGGGTGTGTCTGCCGATTCCTCTGTTGGCTCTTCGCTCTTCGGAGCAATGAGGAAGTATGAACCTCGGTAAAAAATCATGGAGGTGGGACCCTGCCATGGGTCGGAGTTTCTCCACTGTCCACAGTGGAGAAGGAGGACGGGCTCGGCGTGCACTCACACTGCCACCGAGCAGGCATGGGAAATTTAGTTTCCTTGTCACCGTCGGCATATCGTAATCCCGAAAGGAGTCGTGGTCATGTCTCGCGACTCCGATCGGGGACGAGGGTCTTGGCTTAGCCGCCCGGACTGCGAGGAAGAAAACCTCTCTAAAAAAATTACCCCGAATCCCGTGTTCTGGTGCGTGACCAGGGGATGCATGGCTGATGGGTAGTTCAGTCGCAAGCGCACTCCCAGCCGGGGCACCTGCGGACCCCTCGGTTGGGCATAAATCTTCGCTTGCCCGGGTATTGGGGATCTCTGCCCGGGTCGACTTTTAGTTCTCCCCGTCTCGTGGGTCTATTATGGAAACTGAAATACTTAAAACTAAAATCATCGAAGAAAAAAAGAAGGAGAAAAGTGTGAGGAAGAAGAAAAATGAGAAGGCGGACGACACCTCGTCTAATGACGAGGAGGTGTTAACCAGGACGCCTATCTCGGAGAAGCTCCCAGAAGTTAATCCGACTCCTGGGAGCAGCAGAAGATTCTCGGAACGTCTCCGTTCCAGGTCTGTCGTATCATCAGACGGAAATACCGATACGACGGTAGACAACATGGAGGTGATGGAAGTGGAGGTTCGCGGCAACGACAGTCGAAAACGCGGACGCTCCACGGACGAGGATGCCGACACGTCCCAGGTGATGCTCCCTCCAAAAGTCGCTACCAGCCTAAGAGGGAGGTCGAGATCGCGTACGCCAATCTCAGCTCCGGCGGGTTCCGCGTTTTCTAAGGCGGAAGTGTATGCGCGAGCTCGTGCAGAGGGCGAAATAGTCGCGGAGGAGGAGATCGCGGATCTCCTTACTAAGATCCGTGCGCCGGTGGAAGGGGGTTCAGTCCCTCAATCACCGGCGACGTTGAAGGAGAGGACGTGCGCAGCGGTGGCCATCATAAACAAAGTGGCCACCAAATCCACCAACCTGAAGGGTTCTTTCGTCAGAGCCCTGAAGGACTCCTCCTCCGCCGTGTCTGTGGCCGTTGAAAGCCTCATCGAAGACGTGGCGCGCCTTCAAGAGGCAAATGACCGCCTTACGGCATCAAACGACCGCCTCACGAAGCAGGTTGCCGAACTGAGCGCTCAGTTTGCCCAGTTTCGAGCACGCTCGGAAGTCCCTGGGCCACTGAGCCCGGTTGCGGCGCGGCCTCCTCCCTGCGCCACCTCTCCCTCTGAAGTTCCGGATTCCCACCTGCGTCAGGTTATTGACGCAGTGTGGAGGATGATGGACGGGCGTCTTGCGGGACTCGAAGCAAGGCTGCCACCGGCCCCCATCGTTCGACCGCCACTTGCAGCAGATAAGCTGAAGACCGCATCAGCCCCTACGCCGCTTCCTGTATCGGGTGGCCGCGTCATAGGTTCCTTTGCGGCGGCGGTGTCAGCGCCGGTCTCTGCAGCCGCGCCGAAGGCCGGGCGACCAGTTAAGGCCTCAACAAAGGCGGCTGCACCAAAAGCCGGGCAACTGGCTCAGGCCACAAATAAAGCAGTGGTGGAGTTCCCTCCGCTCCCCACTGCTACACCTAACGGGACCAGCACGACAGTCCCTACTGGTGCAAAAACTGTGCCTGGCCCTTCAGCATCGACCCCCTCAAACGATGGTTGGGAAGTGGTCGCGGGGGGTAAGAAGTCCCGAAAGCGGGGTAAGAAGGCTGCCAAGAAGGCGGCCTCTACACCGCAGTCGCCGTCGGTGGTAGTGGCCACCACGAAGAAGGCACGAAAACTGCAACCGCCTAGAACAGCGGCTGTGGTGATCACTGTGTCGCCGGAGGCGACAGACGGTGGGCTGTCATACGCGGCCGTTTTCAAAAAGGCCCGAGACAGCCTCGCCGGAGAGTTCGGGACTGTAGGCGTGAAGATGCGACTCGCCCAGACTGGAGCTCGAGTTTTAGAGTTCCCCGGGGCTGAAGGCGCAAAGACGGCTGACACTTTCGCTGAGAAGCTGCGGGGTATTTTTGCAACGACGGATGGTGTTAAGATCGCCAGGCCCACCAAGTGCGCAGAACTGCGCATTTCGGGCCTGGACGACTCTGTGACGGTGGAAGATGTCCGCGTTGCCGTTCAGGAGAAGACGGGATGCAACGCGGACAGCATCAGAGTCGGTACCATCCGCCCCGGTCCAGGGGGCCTTGGCGCGGTATGGGTCAGCTGTCCCGTCGCGTCGGCCAAAGTTTTGGGCGATGCCGGCAAGGTCCTCATCGGTTTCGTGAACGCCAGAGTCACAGTTCTGACGGCGAGACCGATGAGGTGTTTCAAATGCCTAGGGTCGGGACACACCCGCGTCAAGTGTTCGAGTTGTTTTGACTGCAGCGGATTATGTTTTCGCTGCGGTCAACCGGGGCACAAGGCGGCGGAATGTTCCGCCGCCCCTCACTGCCCAGCGTGTGCGGCGGGTAATCTGCCCGCCAATCACCAGATGGGGCAGGGGGGCTGCAAGCCTCCCCGCGCTTCTCAGAAAACATCGGGGGCTAGCCAGTCGACCCAGGCTACCTCAGATGTCAGTCGTGCGTCGGCGTCGTCGCCCATGGAGGTGGCTGTAGAGGCGATCCAATAAATGGACCAAGTCTCCAGCCTCCTCGTCCAGACGAATCTCAACCACTCTGCCGGTGCGCAAGATCTTTTCTTGCAAACCATGGCGGAGTGGTCGGTCGGTATAGCCGTAGCTGCGGAGCCCTATTACGTTCCTCCCCGTCCCAACTGGATGGGTGACCGGGACGGCTCCGTGGCAGTTGTCGGCTCCACGGCGGCTCATTCCCCGCCCTTGTCGCTAAGAGACAAGGGTAATGGATATGTTGCCGCCGAATGGGGGGGGATCACCATATATGGTATCTACTTCTCCCCCAACCGGAGTCTGAGCGACTTCGAGGTTTTCCTCAACAACTTGGAGACCTCGATGCGGCGACTAGCGTCTGGGCACGTCCTAGTGCTGGGGGACTTCAACGCAAAGTCCGTTGCGTGGGGTTCCCCCAGGACGGACGCACGGGGCGATGCCGTGGAGGAGTGGGCGGCATCGGTGGGCCTCTGTCTCCTAAACAGAGGCTCCACCAACACGTGCGTGCGACAGCAGGGGGGGTCGATAGTGGACCTTTCGTTCGCTACCCCTGCTCTCGCCGCACGAGTAAGGAACTGGCGTGTCCTGGAAGAGGTTGAGACGCTCTCGGATCACCTCTATATCCGATTCGAGCTCTCCCGGACCCAGGACCCCAGAAGGGGTCACACGGCGCGGCGTTCTTCCCGCTTCCCGCGGTGGGCTATTATCAAGTTGGATAGGGACCTACTGGAGGAGGCAGCCATCATTTACTCATGGCTGTCTCCGCAGCCTCTGACTGAGGAGGTAGACATGGGGGCAGGCCGCTTTCGCGATGCGATTACGCAGATTTGCGATGCGGCCATGCCCCGCATCCGAGGTCGTCGGCCTCCAAGGAAGGAGGTCTACTGGTGGTCCCAGGAGTTGGCGGACCTCCGTGCGGCCTGTACTCGTGCCCGGAGGTCCTACACCCGCAGCCGGCGTCGTCACCACGAGGAGGCTGAAGAGGACCAGCTTCATGAGGAGTACCGAGAAGCGCGGAAAACTCTGAAGCTGGCCATTAGCCGCGCCAAAGAGGAGAAGAGAAAGGAGATGCTGGAGGGCCTCGATCGTGACCCCTGGGGTCGCCCATATCGCGCGGCGCAACGTAAGCTCCGCGCGTCGGGCCCCCCCCTTACGGAGACTCTCCAGCCCAGCTTCCTGCAGGAAGTGGTTGAGGGCCTTTTCCCGCAACGGGCGGAACACACACCCCCGTCGATGGCCCCCTTGGCCGGAGACGACGGGGAGAACGAGGAGGATGGTGTTCCGCCCGTCACGGAGGCGGAGGTAGGGGCGGTTGTTCTACGGATCCGTTCCAAGAACACCGCCCCCGGGCCAGACGGGATCCCTGCCCGAGTGTTGGCCCTCGCCCTCGACCACATGTCCGACCGCCTCAGGGAGGTGTTCGACGCTTGCTTGGCGTCCGGGCGCTTCCCTGACTGCTGGAAGAGCGGGAAGCTGGTCCTTTTAAGGAAGCCGGGACGGCCTACCGACTCGGTTGCGGCCTACAGGCCCATCGTGTTGCTGGATGAGGCGGGTAAATTGTTTGAGAGGGTTCTCTCTGCCCGCATCGTCCGGCACCTGTGCGAGGTCGGCCCCGATTTGTCGGACGCCCAATTCGGTTTTCGAGAGGGGCGTTCGACGGTCGGTGCTATGTTGCGCCTGAGGGCCGTGACCGAAGAGGTAGTGAGCTGTGGCGGCGTGCTGTTGGCGGTGTCGCTGGACATCGCCAACGCGTTCAACAGTCTGCCATTTAGCTGCATCAGGGAAGCACTCCACTATCACGGAGTGCCAGGGTACCTGAGGCGGCTAGTGGCAGACTATTTAGAGGAGCGTACCGTCATGTACGAGGACCGAGATGGAGTTTTGAGTTGTCGGCCCATGTCGTGCGGTGTTCCGCAGGGGTCTGTCCTTGGACCACTCCTGTGGAACATGGGGTACGACTGGGCCCTTCGAGGCGACTTCCCCCCCGGGCTCGGCGTAATCTGTTACGCCGATGACACTTTGGTCACAGCCCGGGGGGTTAACTTTCAGGAGGCGGCGTGCCTGGCCACCAGGGGAGTCTCTCTGGTGGTCGGGCGCATCGAGGCGCTGGGTTTGCGGGTGGCCCTGGATAAGACGGAGGCCATGTTATTTCATGGGCCCCGTCGTGGTCCACCCCCTGGCGCCTCTATCGAGGTCAACTCGGTCCTCGTACCGGTTCAGGCCCACATAAAATATCTGGGCCTGATCCTCGACGGTAGGTGGCGCTTCGACGAGCACTTCCTGCAGCTTGCTCCAAGGCTGGTCGGCGCTGCGTCCGCCCTTGGGCGACTCTTGCCCAATTTGGGTGGACCCAGCGTCGCTACGAGACAGCTGTACACGGGGGTTGTCCGGTCAATGGCACTGTACGGTGCACCGGTGTGGGCGGAGGCTCTGACCGCCCAGAATAGGGCGCGCCTCTGGCGCCCTCAGAGGGTGATGGCGGTTAGAGCCATACGCGGATACCGCACCGTGTCAACGGAGGCGGCGTGCGCGTTGGCCGGGACTCCCCCGTGGGATTTGGAGGCGGAAGTGCTCGCCGAAGTATATCGGCGAACGGCTGAGTTCCGGGCGGGAAGCGGCAGTCGGCCCCCGCCCGAAGAGGTACGCGAATGGCGTGAGGCCGCTCGCCGAGCCACCATGGCTCGTTGGTCGTCCCGGCTGGAGGCTCCACGTGCTGGCTTTGCCGCCGTGGAGGCGCTCCAGCCGGTCATCGTCGAGTGGGCAGGGCGGCAGCACGGGACCCTTTCCTTCCGACTGACGCAGGTTCTTTCCGGGCACGGCTGCTTCGGGAAGTACCTGCACTCGGTCGCTAGGAGGGAATTGAGTCCCGCCTGTCACCACTGCGACTGCAGTGAGGACTCGGCTCAGCACACGCTGGCGGTTTGCCCCAGTTGGGCGACGCAGCGTCGGGCCCTCACTGCAGTCATCGGAGTGGATCTGTCGCTACCGGCTGTCATTCGCTCCATGGCCGGTAGCGACAGGAATTTTACCGCGGTCGCAACCTTCTGTGAGGAAGTCATCTCGCAGAAGGAGGCGGCGGAAAGGGTCCGGGAGGACGACCTCCACTCGGACCTAATTCGCCGCCGGCGAACCGGGCGGCGGAGGCGCGCTTACCAGCGCCTCATGCCGCCCTGAGTGTGGCCGCGGGTGGACGGGACGGGTTTTCCCCTTCACCCGCTATAGTGGCCCCCCGCGAGGAGGCGGCGTCCGCGTGTGCCTGGACGTCGCCTAAATGAGAGGTTTTTACCCGAAGGTGGTGCCCGCGCTTTTGCGGGCAGGCGCCAGGAGGGTTCCGGATGTCTTAATAAAAGCTGTTCCCGGATCCCTCCTATTTAAGGCGCAGTACGGCACACCGTGTGGTTTTAGTCGGTTCGATTCCGACACACCGCCCCATCGTAAACCCCGGTGGGGTGACGGCCCGAGGGGGTTTCCACACGCACAAAAAAAAAAAAAAAAAAAAAAAAAGGGGGACACGGTGATGCTCTGGCAGTCAAAAGGTTAATTAAAGCAGTCCTACACAATACGGCGAGCATAGCAACGAGATCTCTTTCTCTGGAACCCTAACCACCGGTAACTTGGTCCCTGGTCTCGATACCGGTGGGCGGTTGGACACTTTTTTATATTTTGAATATATATTTCTAGACATATATATAAATGTATTAATATAATAAATATATAAAGAGGATTCTAGGCTAATTTATTCTACATCATTTAAATGCAAAAAAAAATGTAGTATTTGCGAAACATGCTTGAATTTCAAGGCGATTTGTCGATATTGAACCTATAAAGCGCAAGTTTAAAGACGAGTTTAATAAAAATAAAAAACTGGATAAGTTCTAGTCTGACTGCAGACTCGCGCTATTCCGGTTTTTTTATGATATAAAAACAAATTAACGACATTTGGATTTTTTCCTTTATTTGTGCTATAAGACCTTGCTCCTTACCGAATTTCATGATACTAGGTCAAAGGGAAGTACCTATATAGGTTTTGATTTCCCTGCGAAATGTTTATTTGTTAAAATCCAAGGCGTAATAACCGTATCTTTTGATTGCGTTGACTTAGAAGCTTGATTTTTTTTACAGCTTCAAGGGACCGCAGACTTAAGTATATGGTATTCATTTCAACTTCAAAGGGTCTTGACAGACAGACAGACAACAAAGTAATCCTATAGGGGTTGCTTTTTTACTTTTGAGGAACTGTTAAAAACAAATAAAATATACTAAAGCACAACAATTTAAATAGTGAATAGTTAAATATACATACGTACATTTAAAGCAAATAATATTAATGATTGCTTCTTATGTTATGTTTATCGCTTTAATACGTATTGCGATATAATATCTACAGGCGCTAACTTTAATCATTCAAATTAACTATATCATCATTTATGGCCCTTAGGCCTGCAGAGTTATCTGATATCTCCCTTTTTATAAATATAGGAACTGTACTTTAGAAGTGTTCATTTTAAAGATGCTGGTCAACTTGAATCGATGTGCTATTGCAGCTATCTAATCGTTTCTCTCCACCTGGAACAGGCTTTTGACAGGTCTCGCTTAGTTTATTGTTACGAAAAAAATAAATGTAGATTGATAATTGATTTAAAACATTATATTAAATATAACAAGTGCAAAATTACTTGTTGGGGGACTTTACAAACATACAAATAACGGACACAAAGAACACCCAGACTAGGGTGGGAATCGAACCCACGACCTATGGCATAGCAGTCAGGGTCACTAACCACTAGGCCAACAGGCCAGTCTTTTATTTGTTACGCATGCATTTATTTTTGAAGAGGTGACAAAACAACAAATAATATTGATATTATTTTTTCTATTTGTCGTCGATATATTTGCCAACAACAGTCACATTTTTATTGGCAACTATGAATTAGTCTAGTTTAGAGACGCCATCTGAAACGGTATACTATCCGGATGTCAACAACAAAATATCAACAAGGGAGAATTTCCGTGCGTATAGGCGTTTCTGCATAAATATTTTTGGAAATCTCGATTAAGTAGGTTTTAAAGCATAATCAGTACTACCGTTTTGATTATATTTTAAAACCTACTTAATATTATTCGAAGACAAAAACAACTCAAATGTATGAATAGAAACCAGAAAATTGAAAAATTTACTGAATCCGAATCTATTAAAAGTCCATGATAGTTGGAAACTCTTTGTTGAAAACCCACCTTCTTCACGACCCCACACCATTTAATATTTTTCAGCATTCGCTGAAAAGGACCCGCTGATATTATGAACTTATTTGTACGTTTACATTTATACGTTTTAATTATCAAACTTCAAATTTGGGCTGTGACCATCTCGTCTTTAACTGAATTCATTATTGTCTTTTAAAATTAGATCGCTACCATTTAAAAAATCTAAAACAAACTAGAAAAGATCAAAATCATTTTATATCTAAAAGAAATGCTTTGCTTCCGATTTATTTAATTGATAAGACGAACATTTATGTATTTAATCCAGAGAGATTAATTCTATCTCAATCGACAACGTGATGCTATAAGGGTTAACGTACCCTAAAAAACTACTTGTCTATAATCCTTAAACAGTTTCATATATAAAAAAATGTATCGAATCCAATCTTCCAATAACTTACATTTTCATTAAATAACCCTCAGGAGTCATACATAGCACACTATTTTAATGTTCATTAATATTATACTTTTTGTACTGTATATTGACATTGTATCTATAATTTTTAAATAAACGATTAATATTTATGTAACTTGATTATTTCGTAAATACTTACAGCCCGTCCACGCTGTGTGTTACTTGTTACTTGTACTACATTTCAACTTGAACAATTGAAAAATATTATTCGAACTACAACTTTTTTATCTTTAATTGTGCTGGTTTATAACCAGTACAATTAATTTATTATTTCTTATGGTACTACTAATCATCCTAAGCTGTCTAGTTTCGTTTCCAAACCTGCTAAAATATCACGGTGTATAGGTAATTACTCAATTAATTACCGATACCTATAAGTTAAAACAGAACGTTCACACGCTTAAAATAAGTGTCTATTACTGAATAAGACTTTAGATATATATGATAATAAATGAAATTGTGTGAAAAATTGTGTTGTTTGTTTGGTTTTGTTTAAGTAGTCCATATTTTATACAGTCCAGAGTTTTTTTTTGTGTGATACTTGGGCTGTAAGACCATGCTTCTTACCAAATTTCATGATTATAGGCCAATGGGAAGTACCCTATAGGTTTTGTTTCAACTGCGAAATGGCCGTATCTTTTGATTGCGTCGACTTAAAAGCTTGATTTTTTTACAACTTCAAGGGTCGCAGACATAAGTACTTATGTAATTTCAACTTGATGGGTTCCTGAGGAAAAGGTCTTGACAGACAGACAGACAGGTAGACGGACAACAAAGTGATCCTATAAAGGTCCCCCTTGTCCTTTTGAGGAACGGAACCCTAAAAAAATAGTTTTTTTTTAAGTCTAAGTTTCCATTGTAATCAGTTTAGAAACTATCAGAGATAGCAAAATATATTATTAACATATGCTAAAAGTTGCACTCAAAAATATATTAAACAAAGTACTTTTCTATCTTCCAAGTACCTAACTTATTTCTTCTTATTCAAAGAATTTCTCAAAAAAGTTGGCACCCTAGCAATAGCCCCTTATTTCAGGCGGTGTATATAATTATTTTCCATAAATATTTAATATCAATTTTAAATTCCACAATCTTAACTTAGTCACATACTTAGGGCTGACTGACTTACTGGTTAGCACAAGGCACTTATGCACGTTTTAGTACGTCAGGCGTTTGCTAACAATCAGGTGTAAAGAAAAAAGAAGTAATAGACACACTATATAATTAAATTAGTATCGCCCACAGAGGAATTTTTAAAGCTTTATACCTAAACACATATTTTAATGGAAAATAATAAAACGATTACAATGTATAAATTACTACAACTGAAATGACAAGAACTTTTCAAAAGCTCACGGTGTATATTTGTGTTTAAGTTTCGGGCCAAAAAGCAGTACGATTGTCGTCCACTACGTGAGCCAAATCGATATAAACAAGGAATCTTTGAACACGAGAATCGATTACGAGTCGCTGTGATAGGATAATTAACAACACTCATTCTGCAATCGTACGCGGGCCGAGAGGATCCAGTACGTGTTCAGTGTGTTAGTGATAAAAAAAATATTATTTATTTACTATAAAGTATTTTACCATGAAGGTAAGTAAAAGTATTAAGAATAAAAATATAGTACGTACGCATAATTATTGTTGGAATGAATTTGTTGCAGTTATGATTTTGATGTGGGGGGTACTTTAAGACTTGTGTTAAAATTATTTTATACTTACATACAAAATTATTTAGAATTTTATACTTACATAGTTTAATTTTATATATTTCTATGCATATTAGTCTATTTACACATGGTGTTAATTTGAATATAATTAAACCTACCCACGATTGAAGTAAAACCGTGTAGATAATTTTTTTTTTTATATTTACGTATATTTTCTAGTATCTCTTAACAGATAGATATATATATTTTCGTAAAATTTAATGACTTAATGCTTTTTTCGATATTGTACCTTTTAAGTAGTGAGGCAAGTAAGGCACTTGCATTATCTAACTGAAAAGGCAGTGTGACCACAGCCAGTGTATCCTGGTCAAAACGTCAGGCAACTCAATGGTGATCACGTTACATCCCAATAACCAAGCGACATTTCCGATTTGTATAATTATATAAAAATAGAAAATGTCGGTTGATAGCAAAAAATACTTATGAGTTTCTATTTTAATATCTACTGCCGTTTTAGGAAATACAATCATATAGGTAGTTAATATGTAGACTTAATAACAATCAAAAGATCTAGTGTTTATAACGACGATTTAGGATATTTTTTTATATTAACTATGTTAGCACTGCAGTATAGCAACACTTTCTGATTAGAAAACATAAATACAGATAAAAAAATATCATAAAATAATGCAATATCTATCTAATCTAGTAAATTGCACATGGCTATTTTGCCCGAGTCACGTGTCATTTAGAAGAACACAAACCCACATTATTTTTGTGACGTGGTTTGTTAGTAAAACATCACTATAAAATATGAGTCAACACAAGTGAAGTATAGGTAGTAAATTTAAATAAAAATCATATAAAACCTTTGATTTACATTTAAACAGAAAACTAGTCAACAACGACAACTTGTCGGGTCAGAACCAGATTGCAACGCTTATATTTCGACCTATGCCATTCAGACTTGCTCACAGTGATGAGAAATATATTTTTACAAAACAATAAACAGATGATATAATTATTAAGACTATCAGCTTTACGATTGTAATGTTTTTAAAACTAAAGTTTTTTCGTGTTGACATTCTCTTTGATTCCATTTGTTTGTGTTTTTGTACAAGTAACAATTCAATCAATTCAACAAACAGCCTCATTTAGTTCATTATCTTAAAAGATGTATCTAACTTATTTGAATACTTTTTACATTAATGTAATATTACGCCACAATAGCATTTATTAATAATTCTTGGAATGCAGAAAGTCAATTGATAAACAATCGACAAAAATAAAAGCGTCCTGTAATATTTCTTGGATGAGCCTCTGTAATCCTGTTGTTCGTTTCGTTTCTCGTATGACCTCCAAATATACAACTGGGGGGGGGGTTATTTGAAAAAAAAATCTTTGCGTGAAAAATGTATAGCTAGACTGGTGTAAGTGTGTAACTTACGTAGCATTAACCTCTCATAGAAACGATGTAGTAGTGAGGCTACTTAACCCACAAACAGCTGTTAAAATGCCGTCTTGTGTGCTCGGCACGTGTTACTAGCAACTTCAAAATATTTAGCTAAGCTAAACTTGTTAGTTTCACACATAAGTACATTTATTTGTAAAGAAGCCATAGTCGAAGAGGCAGGGCACGTTTAACAATTTTAAATCTTCGCGTTAGTTTAAGTTCTACCGTCAACCTAACTTTAAAATCCAATCTGATTTATAAATAAGTAGGATATGCGGTTGGAAAACAATTATATGTTTATTACAACTATTCTCGAAATGAATAGAACGTTCCTTTGATCGCTTTCATGGCTGTTTAAGGAATACTCAAGGCGATGCACTTGTAAAACTAAATATAAGTCGACACTCAAAACAGAAATATCTTTGTGCGGGCTAAGGAAATCTTATTCAATTTATTTGAAATTCATGTCATCATACTCATCATCTATGCAAATAAATAAAATTTAGGTGTCTGTTTGTAATTTCATCATAACAGTATTTCACTAAAAGCATCCAAAAGTAAAAATAAAACAATCTTTAAGTTTTTTGTCTGTGTTTGTTCCCACTAATCTCCAGAACGGGTGGACAGATTTAAACGGGACTTTCACTGGCAGATAGCTGGTGTTATATATAAGGAGTAACTTAGGCTGAACATTTATTTTGGAATAAGAATTAGGGTAAATTATATAAATATGAACGTGCGAACGAAGCCGCGCGGGGAACAGCAGCTTGTTTATTATAAAATCATTGTGGGTACTACCCAGAAGTTAGAAGGAATATTTAAAGTGATAAGTTTACTCATTGGAACAGCTGCCCATCTATACTTATCTATATATATAAATTAATCCCTATTTTAATTGGTCACGCCATAACTTGAAAAACGACTTAACGACGGGGTAAACGCCCCCACGATTTATATACATATTGTGTAGTATACAATATGTAAATTAATTCTATATGACTGAACTGTTATAAATTTGTTTTAAGCAATTTAGCTGGACCATTGTCGATCAATAGATCGTATCTGTGATCGTTTGCGAGTAGTTAGCTAGATTCATCTGTCTATAATAATTTTGTAGTAAGGAAATTTGTATGTCTGTATGTGGGGGGTAATCTTTAGAACTACCGAGCCTTCTCTTTACGTCTGACATTGAAAATGCCAAAGGCAAGTAAATAAATTCTACCTTTTAGTTATACTAATATATTTACGTATACGCTGCTACCTACTATGTATTTAGAGTTGTTTGGATAGGCACTGGAAATTTCCGTTGAACCCATAAATCATGTTTTTCCCCTTGAGAAAATATTATTCCCATACAAACATTTAACTCAATTCCTAGAAAATACTAAAATATCTTAGATTAAATAGAAACGAAGGTTTGTCAGTAAGAACGAACGTTTGTATTACGAGTTTTTTATTTGACACTACGTTACTAATCTTAACAAGTAACTAAGCTAACGCCACTATTTTGAACAAATTTATGTTTATTAAATACTAGCAACCCGCCCCGGCTTCACACGGGTAGCAGAGACATATTCAACAATCATCATCATATTTCAACCAATTTACACAAAACCTTGACATATTATATATCTAACCTTGCTCATGAATCGCTTTATCTATTGGTGAAACCCGCATGAAAATCCGTTTAGTAGTTTTCGAGTTTATCGCCAATAGACAGACAGACAGACAGACGCGGCGGGGGGACTTTGTTTTATAATATGTAGTGATTAATTAGCCTTTGCCCCCGGCTTCGCTTGCGTAAAAGATATTTTTCTATCTCTCAGCAACAGTCCCTTTTTTCTGAACGAAACCTACCCTATCTTCTTTTCTGTACTCCTGAAAACACTTATGCGAAATTAAATGATGTTCGGTTGAGTAGTTAATGTGGAAAGCGTAACAAACAAAGTCACGTTCGTGTTTATAATACTAGCTGTTGCAGGCGACTTCGTTCGCCTGGAAATTTTGGTAAATTCTATCCCACAGGATCCTTTAATTTTTCCGGGATAAAAGCACCCGTTCTATTCTAGACTATAATCTATCTCTGTGCCAAATTTCATTTAGATGCGTTCAGCAGTTTTTTCGTTAAAGAGTGACAAACATCTATCCATCCTCACCAACTTTCGCCATTATAATATTAGTAAGATTGTATGTTCTCAGAGTTCTATGATCAAATGGAGACTTGTCTGAATGTCAAAAACTATTTCATTCATCCATTTTTGGCTTTTTATCGGTAAGTGGTTTTCATTCAATTTTGAATATTGCAACGTGCATTTTCACGCATTTTAATTTCTTTGCATTTTTCATCTTTCTCGCTTATTTAAACAATGGAAACAATTTTCAAATTTTTTAACGCCTAATCCTTACGTAGAATCGTCGGCTTAACAGCTTTTGCATTTAACATTTTGCTCTAAAAGCAATACTTTTCTAGATTTTTAATAAAAACCGAAAAAAAAACGATTTTCAAGTTATTTTGCAATAATAAACAATGACGCGTATAATTAAAATAATGACAATTGAAGTAGACACTTCAGGATGTTATTCTACGTCTTTTTCTTAAAATTTTAAGCCTAGTATCGTATTGTTATGACACGTATTGTTAGACCACCACTTTTCGCGTTATTTTTGGCTCTGGCGCCCGGATTAGTAGTACATTGCCGCATAACAGTAATAACGTAATAGAAATATACTATTGCTAATATGTTGGGTATTTGATGACAATTTTTCTTTACATAAAATTATGTTTTAAGTATATAAACCATAACAATCTTGGAAGAACGTAAGAGTAATAATTATGTAACGCTGGATTTTGTTTTATTAAAATAATATTATACATATTCTCTAACCCCTAAAGACTTCACAGACTTTTTGTTTTATACTTTAACTTTTTATTTCAATATCGCTCGAAAAAGAAAATGTTAATTTAAACAAATGCCTACAAAGATTTTAGTTTAAATATTACTAATATTATTATTATAACAGCGATAATTTTAAGTCGTAACCTTTAAATATCTTCACAACAGACTGCAGAACTCTATTTGTTTAGGACCGCAAAATCTCAAGTATCTACGTAAAGAACGTCATTATTGATTGTAAACCTACCTACAGAAAGAGCGAAGTAGTAAAAATCGAAAACATCTAAAGAAAATGCAATAGCAGGAAACGATTGCGCATGACATATGATAAAACTGCGTTCGTTAGTGTGCTAATAACTCAAAAACCACTGGTCCAATCTACATGAATATTATTATTTTTTGAGTATGGAATGCATCATACGATCTACCTTTGAAACATATGGTTTCGATAGGAACCAGGGGTGTTAAAAAAGGCGAGCGCGCACAACTATTGCAACAACTAAGTTTTTATTGGGCGGTATAAAGTGTTGACATGTTGATCATAGGATTGTACTTCTAGTAGGTAAACTTTAGATATAATTTCCTAAAAGCAAGGAAGTTGAATAAAGAATTGCAAAATAATAAGTTATGCGTATGAGTAGGTACTTTAGCTTCAATAGCTTTTGCAGTGATATAGTAATATAGCTGACACAATGTGTAATGTTTGGTAAGCGACCATAGCAACTTCCTTTGACAAACGATAACGCACTTTTATCGCGCTTCTATTAATAATTGTATTCTACTACTATGAGTAGTTCTACTCATAGTAATAGAATACTACTATTCTACTATAATTTTTAAGTTTTCGTATGTGAATAGTATGCAAAATTTGCACTCTTCTTTATATTTTTTGAAGTGAAACTTCTTTAGAATCGTTGTGATTTGAAATTCGATGAAACGAAAAACTCACACTAAAAAGAGACAAACAAGACAGTTCATAAATAGGATTTAGCCTGCAAGAGAATGAGATAGAATCTCCTATAGTCGTTGTCTTTGCGCCTGCGTACTACGAAGCATTCTGAAAATGTGTCAATGTCAACGTGGTGTCATTTTTGTGCATTTGGGTATTAAAATTCGTTGGTGAATCAATTTATGTAAACCACGTTGTTATTGATCAAATTAACACACATGTCATCTGTGTCAATTTGACCAATAACTTTTATATAAATTATCTAAAATTAAATTTATTAACATTAGTAAATTATTTGTGTCGATTTTACTTTTTATTTCTCATTCTCTCGTAGGCTACTTTTCTGAAGTTTCACTTCTGCTTCTTTTTTAAACAAATTAAAACAAAAACCTTTTATAGCACAATAAAATCTAAAGAATGTCCCTCATATTAGCTTACCATTTGATTTATTTATTACTTAAACATTATTTTTTGCAACTTTTGTGAATTAATGAAACTCTCGCTACAGTAGGTGCTACAGGTAAACATCTGAGATTAAACTAAATTAAACAAAATTATTTTGTAATATAACATTACTACAATCTACCAAGTGATAGTGGCTTCGAGTTGGTAGGTAATAAATAGACGCATCTGTTTTAAACTCGAGATAAAATGTGACCTGACATGGAACCGTATTAATACAACATGTGTAATATTTAAACGCTAATTATCACATTATTATTTACGTATTTTCTTATCTATAAGAATAACTAAGTTGATATTTTTATATCATTTTCATTTCATATTCATTTCAGTTGTTCATAGGTTTTATTTCATTTGACCTACTTGAAAATGGAAAGAACGAAAATTTTAATAACTATATAAACTGCTATATTAACAAAAAAGAAAATCGGTTGACATATAGAAGAGAAAAAGGAACAGAACTGTTATGTATTTACCTATATGTCAAATATGCTAAAATGTCGCGAGAGTAATAACAATCTCGAATTTATTTAAAAAAAAACCGTCATCTTCTACACAAGGTGTTACAGAAAGGTTTAAGGGTCATATGGTAGATCCCGGTAATAACGTAAAGTGCTGCAAATTCGTGATTTTTAAAAAATAAATCTTAATTTGAAACTTACAAATTGAACTTTAAAGGTAATACCGATACAGTTAATATTTCGTATGAGAGAGAGAGGCTAACATTTATGAAACTGTATGTATTTCAATCACTTAAATAAATAAATAAGCGAATTGATATATACACTAAACCGTATCAAGAATGCAAATTCTTGCTGGTTAAATGGATAAATAAGCTGTCCTACGATGAAGTAGAAAATCTTATATTAAATATACAGATTAAAGTAATGCACTTGAAACTTCTTAAAGCTAGTGGATCTGTCTATACAAATTGGCAGATCCGATCCCAAGACTTCGTCCCAGGGCTAGCAGTTGCGGTTGGAGCAAGTAGATTTCGCCTCACATCACATACACTCCCACAGCATCAGGCACACACTTTCAAACAACATTTACATCACTAACACACACATTACAAACAGACCAAAGAGGTATAGTCAAAAAAAAAGCCATTGTTTTTATTTTAAATGTTGTAATAATTAGGTATTATATGTAACATACACTTTCAAGCTGTATAAAAGAGCGGCATCTCCTGACACAGGCATCTATATGCTTAAAAGGAGATGTCAACAACTATTTTTTGTAAATAAATGTGTATGACGAAATTAAAAAACTATTTGATTTGATTTGACTTAAATGTTAAAAATCGAAGATGTCACCAAGTATGCAACTTTCAACCAACCAGAACAACTTTTAGTAAAAACTTCATATTTTGCCAGGGGCCTAGGTTGTATAAGATTGTCAACAAGCTGATCACGGTGTATGGGAACTCGGCATTTGAATTCAAGAATAAAGTAATCAAATGTTTGCAGAATATGGATTATGAAGAGTCCGAGAGGCTGTTAAAGTAAAATATTTAATCACACAGTAAACATTTATATATTGTTCGCTGCACACACAAACACACACCAGCACGCACACGCGCAAAAACACACACACAAACTTATTAAACCACGTACTGTACAAATGCATGCCCCAATGCTAATTATATTTTTGGAAAGCTTTTATTTTATTCTCCATCTATATCTGATAGTCTTGCAGACATGGTATATGGTACATTGTAATAATAATTTTGTGTTCAATAAAGTGAAATAAGGAGGCCAGGGGACTCATATCACAGGTCACAACCTAGTTTGGGCTACTGTCTCCCAAAATTTGTTAAGTCTGTACAAAGGTTATGTTAATAACATTGTCTGTAAAATTTTGGGAGAAATTAAATAAAATGAAATCCAAACATAAATGTGAAAGTGGGAGCCAAGGATTAAGTATATACGTGGTTATCGACTCCGCCGACAAAAGAATTCAGATCTAAATGATTGCCAAGCTCTGTAGATAATCCTGAAGATTTGACTTGGCTAGTTTTTACAGCATACAGTAAGATATGTTGACCTTACAATATTAGTACTATGTAGCAACTTGCGTATAAAATAAAGGAGATAAGTTATTTAGCCAAATATAAGAAAACTTGTATGTGAAAACTACCTCACGTCACGCCACCGCTCCACACCTACCTACTCGTATCTGCCTAACCCGCTGCTCTTAGGTCAGCGCGGGATGGGAAAAATACTGATTCTCTCCCGTTCCCTTTCCGCCGCCTCTTTGGAGTCCATCACCTCCTCACAGAAAGCAGCGACGGAATCAAATGCGCGCTCGCTGTGGACCATGGACAAAACCATGGTCTACACATAACGCTCCTAAAATTTGACAACAACTTTCTGTAAGTTTGTAAATTTGTAAATTAATACGTGAAGAGAATTTTTTGTACGCATTTTTAAGAAAATTTCAAATATGAAATTTGGAATACTAAAAGGTTATAGAAGAAGTGCAGAAAGGTAACTTTTTTAACAATACATATATTTACAAATTAAAAAAATACGCCTACATTAAGCTAACACTTAATGAATTACAGTCGAAATTCGATGACCAGGCAATCTCTAGTAATTACACACTGATAACGGTGCGATAGAGTTCACAGATTTTGTCTTTGGCCCAATTCTTATTACTTTAAACGAGCAATTCTTGTATGTATGTATTTATATTTCGGATATCTCGGAAACGGCTAAACGATTTTGATGAAATTTTGTATACAGATACAGTATATCATTTTAAGTTCAACTGCATAGTTGCATTTAATGTATAAACGCTATTTTACAAAAAAATATTTTTTTTTGATGACGTATTTACAAAAAGCTACCGAATGAAACTCGGTCCCCCAGGTTGTAGTTTACGCACATTGATTGCCACGTTCAACTATTATACCATTGGAATATGTATATGATTGAAGAGTAATTCTAATAATTTTTTTAATAAATATATCAAGAAACTGACATTAAATTTGACAAAGTCTGAACATCTTTCGCATTCTTCAAGAACAAACGATATTTGTTCAAAATAGGTAATTTGCAATCGGTAATTTAGGTATAAATTTATTTGATTTATGCAAGAATTGATCAAAATACACACCTTTATAATACTTTTTACACTTTAATTACTACAAGTGACTTTGATAACTAGTAATGGTACGAAGCAAGCAGTATACATACATAGGTTCTATTTAAAATAAAATTGTGATTGTGAAACAGTGTGAAACAGCTGTTGCTCTTATAACGAACATTTTCTGTACCTCTTTACATGTCGTACTCTAAGTAAGTATTTTATTAGTATAGCTTTTAGACATTCAGATAGACACAATTAAGGCAACTACTATGTTAGGGTTTTTTACCTTTTGATCATTGGCATTCTAAAATTATAACACACAATTAAAATTCAGGAAAAAATGTACACACGCGTAGTTCAAGACGCGCAAACTTCATAAAACTCCCTAAACCCAGGACCAATTACGGAAAAATAAAAATTATGTATCAAGGAGCACGGATCTACAATTGACTACCCAAAAATATAAAAGACGCAAAGTCGCTGATATCATTCAAAAAATTATTAAAAGAACACAAGTTCAAAGGCTCCACCTAAAATGTATTTTAAAAACCTATAACTACACAACATGCTCTACTAATGTACTATTATTATTATTAATTTTTTTCTTTTTTGACAACAGTTAGTTGTAAAACAGCAGTTTGTAGCAAGAAAAAAGATTTTTTTTATTTTTTTATTCATAGAGTAAATTACTGCATGTAAAACGTCCCTTACTCGTATGTTTGCCCAACTACAAACCAGCATCAGAAAGGACAACTAATTTCAGAAGTACTTACATTGCAAAAAGAAATATTTAAGATAATCCGTCAACGCATTTAAAATTTGTTTTTGTAATTTATATTTTATTACACAAATCACTTACAAGGGTAAGTGATTTGTGTAATCTTGAGAAATAAAGTGATATTTAAACCGTAAAATGTAGATCCGAGTATAAGTCTCAGTTAACAATGGTAAAATACGTAAAACGTATTTTCCCAATATTGACAAATAGACTATTGAAAATGAATTCGTAGAACTCTTTTTTATTATATTTATGTAAACTTACGTGATTCAGCTAATTACTACGTAAATTAAAACGTCGTGGTCGGCACACAATTACGTGTATACGTTTGAAATAAGCGATACGTATCACTACACGTTATAAAACAAAGTCCCCCGCCAAATCTGTCTGTCTGTCTGTTCGCGATAAACTGAAAATTACTGTGATTCATGAGGAAGGTTTAGGTGTATAATTTGTTAAGATTTTGTGTTAATTGATTGAAATATGTTGATGATTGTTAATGATGTCTCTGCTACCCGTGCAAGCCGGGGCGGGTTGCTAGTTGAATATATACCGTTTATTAAGTCTTCGCATTCTTACTTACAAAAGCGAAAGTGAGTTGATTGTTTGTTACGCTGTCACGCCTTAACCCTAAACTGGTAATCATGAGATTTAGCATACACATAGCCCAGAAAAGGACATAGGGGATCTCATCCCGAAAAAGCACTGTTCTCGAGGGATAGTAAATGAGAAAATCTACATTAAAGCGAGCGAAGCCGTGGGCGAAAGTTTGCTTAAAAAATAAATACAGTAAGCGTAAAGTTATGCTTTTAAATTTTGCATAATTCTATTCTTTTTCATCATGATAATTTTGAAATGGATATTACTTATTTATCAGTTCCCTATCACTTTTTGTCATAAACATTTGACACCAAGTCAGTAAATTCTAAGAATTTACTGGGTAGATCACGATGTGCCGGCTATCTTGATTTGCCTGCCTAATAATACCCACCATATCGTTCAAAGCTTAACGTTTGACGATTTACTACGACATATTCACTGATTTAGGACTATTATCATCAATAGGTAAACGTGATTGAACATTCATCAACTGATCCAGTTTTATAGCTTGCAGGTGCGCGATTTGTTTTTGAGTTCATGTGTTTACATAGAAGTTGAGTTGGACAATGGGAAGATAAGGCTTAGTTACACGATAATACTTTCTTCGTGAATTTAAGAGTTTTGATTCTATTGTCACACAAGTAGTACAGATCTGTATAAGGTAATATGCAGCAAAAACTTATATTTTAGTCTGAAATTTAGCCTTACATGGATCACGGTGACAGCTTAAGCATCTAGATACCGCTTAAACCTACATATTAAAAATACTGTTCATCATTGAGGATCATTAAAAAAGATTTTTCTTTGTGCCTTCAATCGGCTGTAAATGATATGTGTTCTAAGGAATTCCTTAAACTAATGACCGAGGCAATTCTATTTCCACAATCTAAAATCGCAACATTTTACAATTATTGCACCTCTCAACCGGCAGGGGTTGTGACCTCACACTTTAAAACCAGAGTTTTGCGTGCTGTGCGAATTAAACGGACTCGTTCCGCAGACCCTCATCTTGTGGAATCTTCCTACCATTTATTTTTCAAAGAACATAATATGCGGTTCTTTATTAAAGGGCAATAGAAGTTTTTTTATCAACTTATCAAGCATGCAGTTATCCTTTCAATTATTTTTGTGTCCAACATTAAAATAATTATATTTTTATATTGAACTAGCTGATCCGACATAACTATGAATATTGAACAATCGCGGAAACTGTCAAACGACTGACAGTTATGTCAAAAGCGCTAAGGTTACATTAGAAAAGTTAATATGGTCTTTAAGTTTTCTCAAATTTTCTAATTTTCCGAGCAACTTTCTTAATTTTTTCTCTTATAAGAACCTTCTCCTGACACTAACAAACACAAAAAAAAAGAATTAGAGAAATCGGTCCAGGGGTTCACGCGTGATGCCTTGACTAAGGGAAATAGGGATTAATTTATATATATATATATATATATGTAGATATAGATTATTGCACTTGTTTTAATTATATTAAATAACTTAACAAGACAACAGAACGTGGTGGAACTGACCGAACACACACATTAACGTGGCCTCTACAAGCTAATCTCAACACAGAGAGGTTAATTCTATCATAAAGCCAATGCACTTACAATGACAATATCTATCTCAAAATATAAAAAAAAAAAACAATTGAATAATAACAATTTAAACTAGATAATGATATGATGCATAATGATGATATACAATCTACACTACATGGCTACACACAAGCATACGATCCGCGTGATTGTACGGGTGTTCGGTATTTATAAAAACCTGCAATACCTAAAGGAGGCCCTCAAGCGTTGAATGCGATGACAACCCTATCTTTATTTTATTGTGTGGAATCTTAATTATTTAACCAAAATAAAAAATCCCAACTTACTCATTACCTATAACATCAGCCAATGAAAGTTGCGTGAAACTCGGCACAACCGTTTCGAAAATAAGTAGGAACAAATCGACAGACAAAAATGCATTAAATAGTTTTTTTGGTATAAGTACCGTGTAAACGACCATAAACTACATTTAGTAAAAAGACACTTCAATTTTATTTATTTGTCTGTATTTTATATTATGTCTAAATATATATAAAATTTCGTGTCACCTGGATTGTTCACAACGAACTCCTAAACTAATGAAACGATTTTAATGAGATGGTCCAACTTGAGAGACAGAATAGTTTTTTTTGCGAATTCTCTAACCACAGCAACTCGTGGCCGGGTCGCTAGTGTATGTAACTATATTATGTACATATGTATATTATGTATAAATAAAATGCACAGAAACCCACCGCTGCAAGTACCAAGTGCTACTACAAACTATAGGCAAAATAGTCTTATAGTGAGAGCAAGTAGAAACATTAACAGGCTATGTAGACAGTGCGATGTTGACCCTTTTTGGACCAGTGTGCCCGCGGCAAGAAGGTGTTTGAGTCTAAAATTTTTCAAACCTACTAACTGATGTTATGTTTCATTGCGAAGTAAATTTGTTTTATGCATGTGACGTGTTGTTTTTGTTTAGATAATTGTGTATTTATCTTTCTGGGTGTTACGCGTGATGTGTTTCAATGAGTTTGTTTGCATATTGTTTGTAATTCAATTACTATAAGTGAGGACTTGTTATTGGCTCTCTGAAAACTAAATTCTCCATTTTTATTATATTGTTATATAGCTGTAAGTCTTCCATGCATTAAATAAATAAAAAAAAAAAAAAATGAGGCCACCGGCATCGATCACATTCCAGATGCACAACATTAATACTGTGATGAAATGAGTAGGCAATCTCGGTAATTAATTATACTATATTACTATTCTAGAACAATCTATCTGACAAAAAAATAATTATTACATAAGCTCATTTCACAAAAATGAACCTGTTCACTTTCAGCCTGATATAATAAATACAGCTCATGTGTGTGTCACTTCAACACATCTTAACTGTTGTGTTGTCCGCCATGCTCAGGCTTGCCCTCCTTAAACGAACTACCTACCTCACATAATTTTGAGACGAGACATTTTATGAAAATGATCAATTTGATATTTTAGACCGTATAAAAAAGTTTTGTACATGTATTGGTGTTTAATTAATAATTATCTATCTATACTCATTTTCATAAAATATGTACATTTCTTTTGGCAAGGCTCAACGATTTGGAAACGGGCGGTTATAGATCGACCCAGGTCCCAGGCAGATAAGGTATTATCTGTTTACCAATTTATTTTTATAATTTTACATTTGACAAAGTAACCTATATTTTTGCGGTGACTGTGTGAATTCTTTTTTTAAATTGACGATTTCGAATAACTGATGACCAATTTTATGAATTTGGATTAAGAATATTTAGCTATTAAAAGTCAGATGACAATGTAAACAGCATCTAGGTACCGAGTCTGACCTTAGCCGCAAACGTAACTGAATTACCCTCCTTACATATCATTACCTTATCGCTGATTGCTGATCGACCTACTTCTTTGATCGATTTAAATATGTCACCGATTGTTATTACTCATACTTCCTAATACACAATTAAGATACATCACATTACACATTCATATCACATTAGGTTGACATATGACCCCGGCCACAATAAGTTATAGCTATCTAAAAATATCCTCAACATGAAAATGTTACTGATTTTATGTTATGGTATAAACTATAATGAAAAGAGGTACACTATGAAAAGAAAATACTTTTTAAGTTCTTTATAATCATTCAAAATGTTTTATTGGTTTTTATTTCCAATTAGCTGTTGCCCAACACCTTTGTTCGCGTGGAAACTCCAATTTATCCCACCGGAACCGATTTTCAGTAAGACTTTCTTCAAAGTATGGTTTCTTTGTCAAGGGACCAAGGGAAATAGGGATTGATTTTTATATTTATATAATCTATATAAATATTCAAACAAAAAAACTTTTTCTATATAGTATGAAAGTTATTACGTATTTAAAAAAATATTTATTGGTTAAATGGTCTAAAATACGTAGGTACGTTGTCGCCACATCAAAAACTCTTATTTATTTCATTAATAACAATAGGGGCAAACTATAACAGATGATAAAACAGTTCACTATTTAATAAAAATGTGTTATTAGACATTATTATGACTAGTTATACCGGTAACGCAATGCTATTGGTCGATTGATAAATATTTATGAATAGTGGTGTTATAAAAGGCGCTAACATTATAAGTTGTTAACAATCCCTTGAGTGCGAATTGAGGTTCAAACAACATAGCCGTTACTGTTATTTAGTGATTTTGATAGTTTATAGCAATAGTTGTGAGACTGTTTCTTACAGGTATTAGTATGCTTATTATCTCATCCAAATAAGTTTAATACATATATTAGGAGACAGTTCGCGTCACTCGTGTCGACCATTTTGTGGGTAGGATTTGTATCCCTTTACTAGTCGTAAAAATAATTATAACTTACACATAACAGTTATCCTACATCTTGACGAAAAACAACATTCCTTTATAAATATGAAACTGTAGTATTCTGAGATCAGTTCAATGAACGCTACACTCGTTGTTCTTTCTATACGACCGGACTTCGGCATAAACTGTCAATGGCCCTGCCTGATGTCAAACTTGATAAACGCGTATTATCGACTTGTTGTTCAAAAATAAAAATACTATATTATGTTATATTATATTATAAGTCAATGTTCAATACGCATCGTAACTTATATTTTTCATAAACATAACATATTATTTCATAAACAGAGGCAACTTGGATTACCTACAGGTATGTTTACTGTCATAAAATCACTATAGACAATTTAATTTGGATCCGCATGCCAATGAATTGTAGTAAGTAGGTCGCCTGGTTAGTAATACATCTCACATACCGCACGGATTTCTACACGTCAAAAAACAATTGCATAAGTTCCTCAAAAACGAAGGAATATAAAAAATTGTTAGCGTTAAATTATTCGTTAGGCTTCCCTTTCTGAAAAAAAAGTTAATTAAAAAGAATATAAACATAACCCTGTTATAAAATTAAGTACATTATATATGTATGTGAGTGCTTCATATCGTAATGCTTATCAGACTACAATGGCAACCGATAGTGCAGCTGACATAAGACCAGAGGCAGAAAAAATTAAGCGGACACACGCACACTTACTTGACAGTACTTGTTATATATTTTACTTGACAGTGGATTGCTATTTTACTGATTTAAATTTGTTAAAGTGGTCTCTCTATATACATTATAACTAGCTGACCCGCACAACTTCGTCTTTTGTAAATTTTCCAGGTTTTTGCAACATTTTTTTTGATGCTCCGCTCCTATTGGTCGCAGGCAGCCTGATGTTATACCTATAGCCTTCCTCGATAAATGGGCTATCCAACACTAAAATAATCTTTCAATTCAAACCAGTAGTCCCTGAGATTGGCGCGTCCAACAAAACAAACTCCTCTGCTTTATAATATTATTAAGTATAGATATATCCAATTGTACATGTATATAACACTCTGATATAAATGAATATACTTCGCTTTATTTCTTTCTAATGTGGCATCATAGTACAGTCTGCTGGACCTCTGGTGAGTCAATCAAAGCCCTTGATCTGTGTATGTTGTACCTTAGGTAGGTACAACATACATATTTTTTTAAATGTAATATATATGTAGGTACTCACGTAAGGTTGCCAACCATACTTTATATTAACGTATACTACTTAATTTCGATGCATACTTTTTTGTAAAAATAACGCAAATACTTTTTTTAACCTTTACTGTGATGCATAAAACGAAAACTTATAATATAGGTAATATTTAAACTATTTATCGGTAGGTTTTTATAATTAAAAACAAACTACACGTGATTCAAATGATGATGAATTACTGAAGGAAACATTAGGTGTCAGATGTGACAGATAAATATCTATCACAAATGTAACATTTTTAGTTTTTTATTTCCAAGATGGACGAATAGACGTCCATATTTTACGTTTTTGTTATTTAACTTGTATAATTATATTAATTAAAAAACACTTCACATTGGCGGAATTCCTGCGCTGATTCTTCGCGCAGGATAGAGTCCATAATAAAATAATATACGAGTATCTATAAGAAATTTGATAAAAAATGTCTATTGTTTATGAAAAGAGATAGTCCATATTTAAAAAAAGATAGTTATTTCCTTACTTTTTACGAAACTTATTCAATTGTAAAGCCTGTTTTGAAAGACAGCACAGTATTATTATATTAAGTGTCTGACTGTACCAAATATTTTTTTTTCTTTAACTATTATAAGCACATGCTAAAAGTATCTAACACCAAGAAATATGTTTAAGGCAATAAAAAGAAATTTAATACATTAAGTCCGCCTATCAGATATGCATAAAGTTAAAAAAGAAAATAATACTTTTTTCTTGCAAATACTCTATTCATTATGCAAAGAAAAGAATTTTTACGTTTTTTTTCCTCAAAAACAATTGGCCGCCCTAGACACGGGTAAAGTTAGTTGTGGAAAATTTATATAATTTACATGAATGCACTAACGCGAACACATTTTCTTTTCCAGGAAATAGTTTTATTATTGTTAGCTGTATGCGGACTTGTTCTATCGACGACACCATGTTGCCGGGACAACAAAATACTGAAGAAGGGTGGCTTTTGCGGGATGAACAATGAAACAATGACAAATATGAATTGCTCGAATGGACGGATGGTACTCCGAGATGTTATCCTGAACGGTGACAAAGTATCGACACAAGATTCACCAGGCTTCATCTTCGTCGAAGATCCTAATGAGTTAGTTTTTTTTTTTATGTGATAGGGGGCAAACGAGCAGACGGGTCACCTGATGGTAAGTGACAACCGCCGCCCATGGGCACTTGCAACTCGACAGTCACAAGTGCGTTGCGGGCCTTTAAGGTGGGAGTAGAGGAAGTGGGGGAAGAGGAGGAGAGGGAAGAGTTCGGACCTCCGGTAACCTCACTCACTCGGCGAAAAGCAATGCAATAAATTTTTCACTGCCGGTTTTCTGTGAGGCCGTAGTATCACTCCAGTCGAGCCGGCCCATACGTGCCGAAGCATGGCTCTCCCACGAAGATTTAAATTAGTATGGTTTACGATTGGCAAACTGAACGACAAGAAAAAGCAAAACTGCAGGTTATAGTGCCACCCGCGGTGGTGCGTCACGGCACGTTATCCTTGGCGAAGAACTCTGCGTTTTTCATACTTATTTATTTTTGCCTTCAATTTTACTAACAACCGGGTTAAAAAATAAATTTGTCCAATGTAAGCCTCCACTAAGAGGTTGATGTGAATGATTCTTCTTATATATAAGTAAACTTATAAAACGAACAGGTGTGTGCTGTCATATAGATGAACATACAAGCATATTTCATTTAATAAGACTGAAAATTTAATGATTAACTAAACAACAATTTTTTTTTTGCAGATATTGTCTTGGCAATATGTATCGTAACGTCAGTGACCCCAGCCAAGGCACGGTACCAGTAGCAGTTGTGTGTTTCGAACAGATAACGAAAACCAATGATAATAATATAGAAACTAGTGGCATCTTAACTCTTATCTCTGTATTCTTTCTCGTCGCCACCACCGGCTTTTATGCTTACTTGCCACAACTAAGGTAAATTGTCCACAACACTAGTTATTATTTTTGTTATGTTTCAATCCCTATTTTTCCCCAACAGTATTTTCACTATTCAGTCTAGATAGACGTATTTGAAGATTTTTTTTACACAGAATAACAAATAGTATTCTACACTACGTTCGTTTGTGAGAAAAGGGACGCGATCAGTATCCCTGAATTGGATTACTAATGCATACATAAAATCACGCCTGTATTCCGGAAGGGGTGGCAGAGGCATATTAAGCACCCGCATTTTGCCAACTATAGTTTGGTCCCACTCACGTATAGGAAATTCTAGTGCTACCAACCAGGCACTTTGGGAATAAAAGATGGGAAAAGTGAGTATATTGAAAGCAATTGGCAAGAAGGGAAAGCAATGCTTATTGCAAAGCTTGGATTAGGCACTTGAGCAATAGCTCGAGAAGGTCAAGGTCATACCTGTAACTCATAATTAATAAAAAAATTGTAATGTAAAAAAACTCGGGGAAAGTCGCGAGTAAACAATGTGATGAAGATAAGCTAATATTTTGAACATTACGCATTTGCAAAAGATAAATGCTAAACTTGAAGGGTAAACAGTTCACGTTAAATATTTGTAATACCAAGCATATATTTCAAACATTTTCATCAAAGTACATACTGAGTCATTAACAAATTTCGGATTGTATATGGAATGTCTAATGTAAAACCTTTTACCACGTGGTATAAGGTTTTACATTAATGTGAATTTAAGATTATACTACTGTGATTTTGTAGATTTAAAAATAACTACCTAATGGCTCTATAGAGTCTATAGGATTTCCCGGGCATCTCAACAACAGGCCAGTGAGGTGATACAGTTTGTAATTATAACACCGAGAAAAGAATTCTCGTTGCCATATACAACTTGGTTAAGTTATGACACCGTAGAGCCCAGCAGTTATATCCTGATATCTGTGCGTCTTTAACAAAAAGTACGTTTCTTACAGGGACTTACAGGGCAAGTGCTACATGTGCATGTGTATCAGCATGGCCTTAGGGTTCCTTTCCTTGGGAATACTGCAACTAAGCCCTGGCTTCAGAGTCGAGATGTGTACTATTATAGGTAATAAGTTTTTCTTTGAAACGTTCAATATCATCACCGTTCGGAAATCGTTATAAATTTACTATCTCTAAGGATAGGTAACAAAAAAAATATTAGATTTTTCGTGACCTCTTTGTATTCTATTATGGTTCAGGATTGCTGATTATTTACGATGGAATAAAGTATTCAACCTATACGAGTTATGCTTCCTAGCATGACCATGGTTCTTTTTTTATCTTCTTAGATGATAAAAAATAGTTTAGAACTTGTACTATTTTTTAATATTATTTTGCAATTCTGCACTCTTTATTTTTTTATTACCATCTGAGTATATAAGTTATAAACTAGAATATCTAGGGTTATTATAAAACATTAATAGTTATACTACGAAGTATAAACATATGCTTTATGACAGGACCATTATTGTTATTACCAGTAGAGTCAGGTTTAGAGTCCCTACATTTGCTGACAGCGCTAACATAGTGTCAAAATAAAACAAATATATTATTGACAGATATTTACATACTTATGTGTTTATGTTTTTATGATTAATATTTTTTTTACTTTAGTAAATTTAATTTAAAATATACATTTTCAGGGTTTACCGTTTACACTTGGATGATGGCAACTTTCTTTTGGATGAATGTTATTAGTATTAACGTGTTTCGCACAGTTCGGTAAGTGTATTTTTTTTATACTAACTTTTAAACTTTCCATGATATAATTATGTACTTATACGGGAATTAGGGCGGTTACGAAATAGGTATTACTTACCACCACTGAGCTAGTTAGCCTGTGACCACGGCTAGTGCAACCTGGTCGAAACGTCAGACAATTCAGTTATATAATTTATGAACTGAAACTTCTTTAGAATCGGTGTGATTTGAAATTCGATGAAACGAAAACTTCACACTAAAAAGAGACAAATATTCATAAATAAGATTTAGCCTGCGAAAGGATGAGATATAATACAAGTATACAGCACTAAAAGGGGGAAAAACATATTCATAAATAGGATTTAGCCTGCGAGAGCATGAGATTGAATACAAGTATACAGTATATCCAAAAATCTTCGTATGCTAGCACGTGTCTTTGCGCCTGCGTACTACGAAGCCTTCTTGTGTGTAAAATTCGTTGGTTAATTAATTTAGAAGTTTCACTTCTGAATTATTTAACCAACGAACTGTGAATTGCACACACACACACTTTTAAAAAAAAGTATCTTATCCCTCACTTTTTATGACATGCACGCATTTATTTTACAGCAATGGCTATTGCATTAAATCCTATCACGTAATAAGCTAAGGCCATTTACAATAACTATAGATCCTGGTGGTCGATGTTCAGCCATAATTCATCTTTCATAACTCTATGGCCATTATAACTTGATGTTTCATTGTATAGACTTACGTACCATGACAGGTTAACATACATATACATTATACATATATACTGGACGCGTGTAGCTTGATCTAGAATTTTACACGTATTTTTTTAATTTGTTACACACATCGTTTAAAAATTTTAGCTTTCTGCAACTCTTTTATACAGAAACTTTAAGTATTCCAAATTTCACGTTCCTATGTTGACGAAATTTTCTAAAAATGCTTACAATGATTTTTTTTCACGTATTAATGTATAGGAGAATCTCTAAAAAAATGCATAAACGATTTAAAAGTAATACTAGGTAATATTGTAAATGCAAATGTGAGTTTGTTTGCTTATTTATTCTTTCGTAATTTTGTAATCTTTTTTTCTTGTACCAGGGATGCCAGCTACATGAAAAACACCGAAAGAAAGCAATACTTAATTTATAGTTGTTACGCTTGGGGATTAACACTTTTATTCCTTATGGTAACAGTTATTACTAACGTAGTCGAAGGTGACCACTTGAAGCCTGGGTTCGGCGAAAGCAGCTGCTGGTTCAGCGGTAAGTATATTAGCAATCGAAAAGATAATCAAATCATCATTTTTACACGCTGTCTTTTCAACTTTTGTTTTGTTTGCAGGTCGTAGAGAAACCTGGATCTTCTTCTATGGCCCTATCGCAGTTCTTATCACAGCAAACATAATTCTATTCGGCCTTTCTTCGTACAACTTACTTCGAGAGACTACAAAATATCAGTTAAATAATCTTGATAATCTTAAACACAGGTACGTACTTCTGTTTAACAGGATAAGCATATGGGATTGCCCTTTGTTTTATTTTTTGGCTACGTACCCGTTGGAAATCCAAGATTAGACCCTATCACAAATGTACCGGTTCGACCTCATTTTTAGGTCCCTTTGGACCCTCTTCAAAATATAATAGTCTAAGTGCCGATTGGACCTTTTTTTTGGTACCCTTTGGACCTTCAAAATTAAAATTACTAAAAAAGGACCCGTTAAACCTCTTTTTTAGTATCCTTTGGACCTTCAAAAAAGTATGTGTTCATTTGGTATTTGTTCAATGTTATTTAGTTAGAAAAGGTACAGTTATGATGAAAATTGGTAATCAGAATTCTAAAAATTGGGTGAAATAGCAAATACAGGCACACTAGTAACACATAGTACTCCGTAGTCCTTCATGTACAAAAACATGCATGTTTTATATTTAAAAACTTAAAGATCAGTAAAATTAGAAAAATACGTGATCTGATTGGAACAGCTGATTTTGTTTATAATTAAACGCTGTTGTTTTTATATTTTTGATTAAAAATATTGATTTATTGTATAGTGATTTATTTTTGATCAAGTGTCTCACTTTTGTGCACGATTGTATTTTGACTTTTCATACGAAGATGTATAAATGAGGTCCAAAGGAACACGTTGTTTCATAGAGGGTCCAATGGGCACTACAGTATAGGCAAAATCCAAGTTTGAAGGTCCAAACGGTACAGGGAGGTCCAAAGGGTCATATTAGTAGATGAGGTCCAAATTTGGAGGTCCAACGGGTACGTAGCCTATTTTTCCGTGGTTCAAACATGTATTTTACTATATGTTAGGTATTAGCTTGTCGTGAAACACGGGTTACTAATAGTTTCCGTTCAGTCCTTTTTACTCGATGGTAAAGAAAGGTTACCTATGTTTTTCTGCGTGTGCATCTGGTATTCTTTACACCGTTGAAGAATATGCCAGCGGCTGATTAGATTTTAAATAATTATATGTCTATACATTTGTCTAAACTACGCAATGGTTATAGGCTAGGTTTTATTCTTATAAATAGTATAGGTTTCCCAGACTATTTTACCTGGGGGTAACGAGTCGGGCTGACCGTTACCCTTGCAGAAGCAGGCCCAAGACGGTGGCGCAACGTGTTCCACGCGCACCTCTCTAATCTGGAGGGGGGTAAGGCCCCCGTACTAGATGGTGTGGTCGCCTTCTGAAGGCGACTAAGGTCTGCAGGGGTTCCCGGAGGATTCCTTCCTAGGGTATACCCGGGTCCTCCTGGAATAGACCTCCTTGTGACGGAACACCGTGTGGTTTTAGTCGGTTCGATTCCGACATACCATCTTACCGTTAGCTGCGGTGAGGGTGAGGGTTTCCACACGATATTACTGCCATAAGCTTCTACCTAATGTACAATTGTCTGTGTGTATTACAAAAAAAATTATAAACTATATGTATATCTGAATAATTTGTCTCTAATATCTATATAATTACAATAATGTTAATTTTCAGATTTCTTCTTTCTCTAAAGCTTTTCCTGGTAATGGGAATTTCATGGACATTTGAAATCGCTAGTTTTGCTCATGGCGAAGCCCACATCATTTGGTAAGTAACGTCGCTATAATTATAAAATGAACGAATAGTAGAAATAAAATTAATATATCTTTCGGTTTCAGGAAAATCATGGATATCTTCAACTGTTTACAAGGAGTGATCATATTTGTGCTGCTAGTGATTTTAAGAAGACGGGCTATTAGAGCTTTAGTAGGCGAGAACTGTTGTCTAAGGGTTACCAAACCACTGGCTGATAAGCTCAGCCCCCACGATGATTCAGATGACGAGCACATATTGCCTGATGACACTGTGGAAGTCCGACTACATTAAGGAGTATGTTTCAATAATTTAAGATAAACTAGAACGGCATTTTTATAGATATGAAGGTACTAGGTAAGAAAAGTCATAAGTACAACTACATTTAAGTTAAATTGATTTATTCTAAATAGTGTTCAAAGTACTTTTTTCTTTTTAATTCCAAATTACATTCCTTTTTGTTTATTTTCGTTACCTGATTTGGCTCCAGGAAAGTTTCTTTAATCTAATGTTACCTACCTACGATGGTAATAAGATCATCTGTTTTCATGAGGCTTTTTTCATCTAGTACATATCTTTCTTTGTTTCATCACATCTCCAAAATCATAACTAGTCAACAGTTATATGTCTTTTTAAATTATTTATAAGTAATTTGTTTGATGATTTTATGAAAATGCAATTGTAAGCATATATTATGATTAATTTCTTGTGTAAAATTAATTTGAGTAGATCATTCTCTTTATTAGGCTCGAGTACCATGTACCTACTGTATTGTTATTATGCAGTGTTTTGCGTTATATAAGAGTGAGAATGCATAAAATGACATTACGTGGGTACAAGAATTGGTTTTATTTGTATATATATGTATGAATAATAGTGAATAGGGTTAAATATTTAATGTTATTTGAAACAGATATCTGATTCTGTTAAACATTTTCCAGTACTGTGAATATGTTTTATGTTATTGTATTTACTTATTGTAAATACTAATAATTATATAGGTTAATTATTAGTTAATATAAATTGTTATTATGCCTTTTATTATTTTTATATTTTGAGATTGCATGCTGGCATATATAATTTCTAAAAAATAAATTAATCTGAATAATTATTTTATTCGTCTTTCATTATTTTCTTTAAAAAAAAGGTTATCGCTCGATGCTCTTTACTCACTACAGTCACTACCTATCTCAAAAAAGGAGGTGAAGGGTGTCTCGAAATATTTCTCTGTGACGTAGTACATACCATTTTAAAAGAAAATAAGGGAAAACTATGTAATTTGGCGTTGAAAAACAATCTACAACCCGTGTTCGATTTAAGATCTTTAACTTTATATATTCCACCTGCTTTTATGAGAAACGGAGGTGGTAATACCTGAAAATTCAAACGGTCATAACTTTTAAGCAAATAGTTTAAAAAGAAATCTTTTGTAACATGCGAGAGTTAGTGGGTCATTTACCAGCAGGCTGAGTACGCTGGAGCCTAGGGCGGCAAATTTGGGTGCAACATTATTCGTCTTATAGAAATTTAAAAGATTTTTGTATATTGATATACCTAACCTCCCTTTAGATTATTTATATACCTAAATGTTATTAGGTCCACACAAACAATAACATGTAACATTTTTAAACATTAAGATATTTTTTTCTACGTTTTTTGTAGTCGCGTTGAGAACGAATGACATGACCGACAATGACGCTCGCTCGTTCGTAAGTGTGTCCGGTCGAGACAGTTCTAGTGAGAGAAACTTTTCTTGCTTGAATCGATTGAAAAATTACCTCTCTCTTTTGAGCGTAATTAGAACTATTGGTATAGGGCTCTGTTTCCGCATTTGGACTCATAGGCGGTCCATTATGCGTTCGAATAAGCTGACTAGTTGAGCCAGCCTAGCTCCTTCCAGAGGCACAGAAGCCTCCTGGGGCGTTCACAGGCTTCTAGGAGCGACCTCGCATCCGCGAGGATACTTGTCCGTTGTGTGGCCACTCCCTCGCACTCCAGGATAACGTGGGCAGCCGTTACCTCCGCGTTGAGACATCCTCTGCATAGGGGAGTGTCTATCGCACTAATGGTGAATAGGTGCCGGTTTATAGTCAGAACTAATGAACAAGATTTCATATGTCGAAGACGATAACGATTGATGATATTGCTTATAGAAAATCGCGCAAAAAGGTATTGTAAAAAGTTCATAACTTAATTTATTTAATTTCATTGTCATCATCTCGCGGATTGTTACCAGACAATTAAATATATTGTTTTTAAACGCAACAAAAATTAATTACGTCTCAAAATTTGTTTCCCGGGAAATACTATCTGCAAGAGTCCAAGCCCTCTCCCGAGACTCTTGCATTATGATGAAAAGGTGGAGTTGCCAGCCACTCAGTCGTCTTTAGCTTTAGCTTTAGAAGCTCAGCTTTAAGCCCAAGTTAAAAAACTGATACGACGCGACCTACGATTCAACGCTTCAACAATCACACAATAGAGAATAAGATTGAGTGGAACAGGTGGTGGAAAGTGTTCGCTCAGCACTTGAGAGGCCTCATCAGACGAAACTCAAAACTGAGAATGGCAGAACAAAGTCAAAGTTCAAGATTCTCGAAGAGATCGATTTATGGACAGCTGTATGCATCTCGAATGATAGAATCAACGAGACTCAGTGATGATGGCGAAAGAGCCCCATTAACGCGCCATTATAGCGAGAAGAACAACAGGTCTCCTGGTGATGATGAAATTACTACCGAGATCCTATAGGCAGGCGGGATCCCAATTCTGAAAGAGCTAGTCTCTTTAATTCCGACATCCAACAAGGTTTAACACCTAAAGCCCATACCCTAGGTGTTAGTGGAAGTGCCGGGGTGCTGCTCTTGAAAAAATGTAATCACACCTCGTTTAAGAACTACAGACCCATCCCACTCCCGAGCCATATCTAAAATTGGTTTTCGACAGAATTCCAGCCACCAGAACAAGCCGGGTTTCGAAAGGGCTACAGCACCGTGGACCACATCCATACTGTTCAGCAGATTATGCAAATAAACTGAGGAGTATAATCTTTTTTTTATATTACCTATCTTATAAAAAACAAGCAATTTACAATTATGTTATACATAGCAAAATAAACCAATAAAGTTTGTACAATGCTGTTAATAACAGTCGGTGAACATTACACAAATATACATACTTAATTCGAATTAACACCTGTCTCTAAATAATTGTTTCACTACTAAACAATACATAATAATATTATTTCTTCGATCATATTTCATTGTCACATGCTATGTGTAAGGAGAAATATTTTTATCCGGAGGTAGTTTATTTATCAGTGGAGGGATAACTTAGGTAGTCGTCGATCTTTCGCCGTACATATTGTTGGCTCGATCCGTGTACATTTAACATGTTTTGAGCTAGCTCGAGTGTAAAAAAGTTTTCAACTAAAATGTTGTAAGTTATTTTTTTCTGTACAGGTAAAACATTACAGTGTTTTAAAAGGCCAATTTCGTCGTTACAATACTTTTGTTGAAGCAATATTCTTTAGTATTTTTAATTGCAGTTTATAAATTTGAGTAATTTAACTTTATACGTTCGACCATAGCTACTGAGACCGTATTGTTATGAGATTCTGCTAGGCAATGATATAACATAATCTTGATTTTGTACGGAACCCTATTCTTTAGTTAAATAATGTAAGCTAAAAACTGTCGCAAAATTACTACAAACAATATGACAACTCCAGTTAAATTTTCTGTCTATTACCTTACCCAAGTATTTTTGTGACCTAACAACTTCTATAGTTGCACAGCTGCAAACGGGTTTGCCAGGCTTGTGCAAACAACTGTGGTCATGGGTAATCAAAGCAGAAGTGAAACTTTTACATTGATAAGGTGATTTAATAACTAGTAATTTAACCACAAAGTCAGACAGCAGCCTGAAAAGAGCATTTAGGGGGTCCGTGTCAGCTACTACAATGCAAGTATCATCTGCAAACTGGAAACAAGTACTATGCTCAACGCGCTTATGCATGTCGTTGACGTATAATAACAAAAATAACGGTCCTAAAACCGAACCTTGTGCCGTATCTTCGGTGACGAACACATATTTACTTTGGGTATTTCCGACTCTAACAGAGAAGGTTCTATTTCTTAAATAGCCACAACACCAGTTTACTGTGATCCAAAACATCGAACGCCCGGGAAAAATCAATAAATAGGGCTAATACAATACTTTTGCATTTAAATTATTATTTATCTCATTTGTGAACCCTGATAAAGGGATTAATAGTCCCTTTCCCTTCTTGGGAACCCAATTGATTGCAGCATAATATAACGTGTTTCTTGGTAGAACCCATACCCATGTATTTACTCGGCTATAAATTTCTCAGCAACTTTATCTATATTTGAAGGCAATGTAATTGGGCTATAATTTGAATGTTCATTTCGTTTCCCTTTATTAAAGACCGGTCTTACAAATCCTTCTTTTAACTGATCAGGATAGGGGTCAGGAACTGACAGATTCCGGTATTTATTAGATTGGCTATAGCTAGTGATATATCCTGTTCTAAAAACTTAATAGCGGGCGCTCTAATCCTATCAATACCGGGAAACTTTTTGGAATTTAGAGTTTAGTAGTAATCTATGTATATTTTTTAACTTGTAGTTTTTTCGGCAGGTTTATAATTATTTGGATCCAGTAATTCAACACTACATTTAGGGATTATATCTTTAACCGATTCGAAACCATCCTTGAAATTCTGTGAAATTTGTTTTACTGTGAGTCCTTGTGCATCAAATCGGCCGCTGTGTATGGCTTTTGTAGACTATGAGAAAGCATTCGATTCCATCGAGACCTGGGCAGTTCTGTATGTTCTGCCGACTGTCAAAATATCGAGGTGCTGAGATCTTTTATGACACCGCTACGATGACCGTCCAGCTCCAAGCGCAGCAATGCTAAGTAAATTGTTGTGTGTAAAAGTAGTCTAGAAACTGACACATCGATCCCCTAGTTCACAACCATACTAATTACGAGAAAAATGTGGTGTAATTAGAGCGATAGTGCACAAATTAATTATAAAGTTACAATTTTTAATTAATATGATTGTGAACTAGGGTATCGAATTATAGACCGACCGGTTGGGGCGACAAAATAGCCTACTGGCGGCAAATGTGTAAATCCGCCGTTGGCGAGAGTCATGCCTGTTCAGTGACTTAAGTAATGCCGCGTTCCAATAAACAAAAAACGATTCGTTTTGCTTACGGACGGTAAAATTTTGGATGAAAATTCAACGAAATTTTACCGTCCGTAAGCAAAACGAATCGTTTCTTGTTTATTGGAACTGGAACGCGGCATAAGTGTGCAGACACAACGTGTATATAATTAATAAACATGTTATTTCACGAATAACTGTTAGGACTGACAAAGTTATTCCAAACAGTTAAGTATACACAAACGTCTCATATATTAAACTGTGAAACCATGATATCACTGAAAACAAACTGAACTGTTTCGATTTGTAGCTATTATGTGTGCTTGAAACAATTGTGTAAATAAGCTTAAATTACTGTGTTAAACTATTAAAGGCGATGGTAATTATTAATACCATAATGAACATAATAAAATGTTCTAAGCTAAAAACCAAAAGATATTTTTTTTTGTTTTTAAGCTATTGCATAGCTTCTATCGCGGGCCTTGAGCGCGGGGACCGAATCCAGAAATTCCGTAACGAAAAAACCTCACGCTCCCCGCCCACTCCGACCGGCACAACGGTGATACTTGTTAGTTTTACCATCTATCCATGAATAGCAGAACTTTTAATGACTTTTGAAATATCACGCTTGTCTCTTTAGTTCAGCAACTCGCCTCTAGGTGGCATTGGTTGTATCGGCGTGACTGCGCATGCGTAATCCCCCTCTTCGCCCCGCAATCTGGTGACTCATGCCCACAGAGCAGATACAAAGAGGAGAGGGCCTAAGCAACTGTGCACTGTGATTATAACTAGGTCCTGAAGTCATCACAGTGAGCGTGGCTTATAGTTTTTTATTTTATTTATTAAAATAGTTCTAGAAAAATTTCGGGAGTGTTTTTTTAAAATATAATTAAATCTATTCGTCACTAGATGGCAAAACTTTGTGTAATGGGAAATAAAAAAAAAAAAGGTACGTAGAGCCTAAGTATTAGTAAAATAAATCATACGAAGATACTAAAATGTGTTCTACATCCAGTCCTAAAGAATTTTTAGCCGTCAAAGTATTATTTTTATATTTTTTGTAATCATTTTTTGAATAGACTGTCATCTATCTTCAACTAGAAGAACATTTATAAACAGAACAAAAATACAGGGCCGTAATTAGAACCCAATTATTTTACCTAGCAACCTACGACTATACGAGTATTTATCTTGAATTGAAAGTCCTTTAAATATTAAAATGAAATAAATTGTACTTAGGCTGATGATTTAAAAGGTATTTTAAGCTCATTAAGTTAGATTTACAAAATAAACTGCAGCTGCGGTACAGATACGAATAAAGAAAGATAAGATAAGAATAAATAAGTGAACAAATTTGAATCATCATTCGTGATTTACCACAAACTTTTTTATTCTCACACTAGCAATGCCCAATGCCATAATGTTAAGCCAGGTCGCAATCTATCTGTATACCAAATTTTATCCAAATCCGTCCAGCTGTGGAATAAGGTCAAGGCTAGGAGAAAGAAAGAACTCACAAACTTTCGCTTTTGTATCAAGGTGGTTTAAAAATTAATCTTGAAAAAGCTACTACCTGGTAAGTAAATTCTGAGTACGGTCCCTTACATCCTATAACTAGCGTGAGATAGCTAAACTACATAGCAACATCGACATAGAACGATGCGAGTAGTTTTACTATTGTTTGGTAGTAAGAAAAAAGTTAAATGGGCGGAGCTTAACACCCCCTCACCCCGCAAATTGTCACGCGTTGTTTCATAGGGAAATATAATTACAACACCTCCTCTTTGTATCTGCTCCGTGCTCATACCTGTCATCAATAGTGTAACTAACACGACTTTCTTATACATATATATATAGATAATAAAAATATTTTGAACAATATTAACTTCTCATTTATTTAGTAAAAGAAAAAAAATTGTTTTCTTATCGGTCACCACGCTCAAAAAGTGTAACTTGAATTAATATCAAAGAAAAAAAAAACAAAGGAAAAAAAATACTGCATAAATAAAATAAATAAATAATTATAATTGCATAAGTTGATAAAAAATGCTATGTAATAGCTTTACCGCGGCAGTCTCCGAGTGCCACACGTCTTTTTTTTTATGTTATACGTTATGCAAACGAGCAGACGGGTCACCTGATGGTAAATGACTACCGCCGCCGATAACTCAATAGTCACAAGTGCGTTGCCGCCCTTTAAGGTGGGAGTAGGGGAAGAGGGAGAAAGGGGGGAAGAGCGGGAGGACGGGAGAAAGGGATTAGAGGGGAGGAGAGGGGGAGAGGGGAAGGACGGGAATAGGGGAGAGGAACGAGAATAGGAAGATATTGTCAAGAATGGTAAAAATGAAAAAAATAATAAGGGTTAGATAACATTTTCTATTTACATTGATACAAACGCCACTGCTTCTTGTTTATCTTTCAATACTTTAGCAAAGGTTGAAAAAAATCGCTTTAAATTTTGCTTGTTGTGGCGACTTCCACATACAGCAAAAACGAGCTGGACTACGTAGTAACTACTAATCCTGCATCGCGCAATGAAAGTTCTCGCGCCGATCAGTATATATTATGTTATGGACCAAGAGATAAAACATATCACTATTTATCTATCCTATCCAACACTAAAAGAATTCAATCATAGCATAGATATCGTGCAAATAGCTGTACCTATGAGCTTAAAACTATTATTTTGACATTACAAACAGACACTTCAATTTTATTTATTTGTATTGATTAGATGATGAATGTTTTTTCATGAGACACTGGACAATACTAACAAAGAATGTGCTCGGCATACACAACTAACTTAGCTTCAAATACTTCATTTAGTTTACACAGCTAAGTTTGCATAGTTTGCGATCTGCATACAACAAAAGTATGAAAACTACGCCAGCTATGTGACCTAAACTAACTTAGATTAGCTCTTGGTCTGCGACCGGCTTTAAGCATAGCATAGATCTCAACTTTTTGGAGAATTTAAAATTAATTATTCAATCTGATCGCACATCGGGGCGGACCTAATTATTCTACTAGCGACGAGCGTTGAATAAAGAAACTAGTTAATTCGGCCGTCAACAATCAATTAACGCATCGAGGGACGGTTCATCAACAGACTATCAATGGAAAAATCGAATCCGTAGACGGTATAACTAAAAGTCGTTGATACGTTCCCCTCGACTAGCAACGTGACGACAATGCTTAAAGTAGATTCGCCCCTATGTATGGGGTATTGGTACCGAGCTGTACAATTTCAAAACTTAGACCATTTTAAACATTAACGTTTCTGATCAACGTTGAACTTTATTTGTCTTCGATAGCTAGCCGGGTTTAATGGATATGTTAGTTTAAAAATTACTCAACAGTCACACATAGAATGATAATAATAATGGCTTCCCAACCAATTTTTGATCAATTTGTTAATTTTGTACATCGTCTTACTAATTTATCACCATAATAGATATCTAAAAAGATAATAATAATAATAACTTCACACATCTCAATACGCGGCAGTCTGATGCCAAACTAGGCAAAGCCAAACTGCTGATAAACATACTTATATATTTCTAAATACGTACATATTACAGTTAAATTACACCTAGACACAGAACAAATGATCATGCTCATCACACAATTATTTGTCCTGGGTGGTTTGTCCACTCTGGCTCAGCAGTCAGGGTCACTAACCACTAGACCAACGTTGTCTATCTAAACCAACCAAGTCGTTGATGCATTAATATTCCTTTGGGACCTTGCCGAACCTAAATACTCATATGCAAAGTGAACATACTCTTCAATTTAAAGAACTTAAAGTGCGGTAAAGATAAAGCTTAAACAAATCATACTGTGCTAGTGTGAATTTGCTATGTGTGAAAATAGTTACTCCTGTTCTCGAGTGACTTGAAAACACGAGTACAACTCGATTGACTCCGAGTCACGTGTACAACTCGAGTGACATCATACAATTATTCGAGTGACTCGAGTCACAAAATCTGGCTCGTGTCGCATCACTATGCGAGCAAACAGGTTAGTAATTCGTACAGGGTTTCATTTTATTATACGTTCTTTCCATTTTACCTATTTGATTCATTGACGTTCAAGTGGCAAGTAACTTCGTAATAAGAACAAAGTTTCTTATGGTATTTTAGTTAGCTTATGGTTTTGTGTATATTTCATTAACGCAAAAAAATAAATACTAATAATAAATAGTGTAATGAACTATTACATAAATTATGTGCATTTTAATAATGTAAATATCTAAACAACATTATTACCAAACAACATAAATAACAATACATACAATACTTAAAAACCAATATTGTAATATCACTAGTTTAATAGACTATAACGTCAACGTCGTGGAACGCAAAGTTTTTTTGTGAAGTTAAGCAACTAGTCGACGAATTTAACTAGAAGATCGATTCGTTACTAAACGCAAATGGACGGTCTAGATTCGTTGACGTTTTATATATTTACATGTCATAGTCTTATGTATATTTTTTGTTGAATGTCACCATGAAATTCAATGTTACCCAAATTGACTGTATGGTGTAAAAGAATATACTAAATCAATGGTAAACTTAACTATTTATTTTTACTTTATTATTTTTTTACGTTTTATCTGCCATTTATATATAATATAAATATGATTTTGTCATGGAACAAATTACTTTAAGAAATATTTAAACGCAAAACACAATTCAACCCAAAAGACAAAGTGCCAGATCCAAGCCTTATAGTATGGTATTATAAAAAGTAAAACAAGATTCAAACGTCAAACTTTGCCGCAAGCTAGCTGAGCGAGTAAAATCTTTATTCATACGACGCTTACTAGTACTAATTCGAGATATAAAGACTTACTTTGAAACACAATACATATAATATTGCATGATTACAATATTATTGTAAGAAGTTATTAACTAGAATGTAAGCACTAACATAAGTAGTACCCCAGTATTAACACTGGAATTGATTCGAATATAATAACGACAAGTGCATAGACAGATTGTAATGAGAAGTAATAAAAGATCACAAACAAGATGTATGCCATACTCTTAACATTTTCGTTGTTGTGTTCAACTCATGTACTGCACGCGGAAGTCGGTGACACTGATCTTAATGAAACTTCTGAGAAACAGTATGCGGTGAAAATAAACAAATGTTGCTTTGAAGATGAGCTTATTGTGGACGGAGTATGTAGACTTCTCAAACAATATAATCAAAGTAAGCAAACGAATACTATCTATGTCATTTCTTTTGTATTCAGTACTTTCAACCTGCTTTTCAAATTTGTAAGCAAAATCTTTTCTATTATTCGAATCTTGTGTACATGCTTTATACAGGATAGTGTATTTGTTTATTTCTGTGATTCTAGCTGCATGGGTACCAGAATTTAAGACTGAAGATGGTAACAATGCCAAAGTAAAATACCATAATTTTATACCTGGTTTTCCTGACTGTGAAACTACACAACAGAGACCTATATTTGATATAGAGAAATCTGAGGATGAGTATGTATTTTTCTTATAAATCTTTGCCACACCAATATTTTTTATATACAAATACAATATTAAGTTTAAAATCAAATAGTTACTATGTTATAAAATGTAAAATTCCAGACTCAATTTATTGTCTGATGGACGTCTACACCATCTTATCAACCATGAACACAGCTCAGACAACATCAAGGAAGACCCAGTGATAAGTACATTCAGTTTACATGGGAACATAGATATACCAGATGTTAAAGAGCCCACATCATACATACATAATCAGAATAAATATTGCATGGATAAGGTTAGTTTGCATTCTGTTTTTTCCCAAGATGAAAGTCACTTAATCAGTAATCAAGAAATGATTCTATTTGAAACCACAAACAGCTCCAAAGGACTAGAAGTGGTTGAAGTAGCTATAGGTTCTAAAACAATAATAACTCTGAACCACACTTTTGACCTTTATCCACATTATGTATTTCATACAGAACAATTCAAATTACAGTTGCACTGGCATTATCTGTCAGTCAAACATTTTTTTGTGATGTGACTATGATTTCATCATACTATTATAATATTCAACCTTAGCTACACAAAGGTTAGCATGCAAACTATAGGCATATAAAACAATTCTTGTGAAGTCATTACAAACTGTCCATTGTCACTCATTGTCTGTGTTATCAAAAAAGAGGTTACATTCTGTTTATTTTAAACTGCGTGACTCAAGTTTAATTTACTAAAAATATTAACAGAATAGGCTTCCTTTGAGTTACTTATTTAACTTGTTTCTAATCATATAGCATTTGGCAAACATCATTCATAGAAAATTTTGGTGTATGATAGCATTTAAGCTAATCTTTTAAAAATATATGGACAAGTATGAAATTCATTTACTTTATTTGAAATTTTCAATGATATATAAATAATATAATTTAGTTTTTAATATAAGATAACAAGAACTTTTAATATAAATTTACAATGAAATGTTTTATGCAAATATAAATCCTTAGCTTAACTTGGAAAACATTACTTTCAGGTATTAATGACAAACTCCACTATAATTGGTACATATGCATTAGTATGTGTACCAGAAGTAAAAATCAACTGGAAAGATATGAATTTCCTAATGAAAAAGATTCTTAATCCAATATTTCATGCAATATCAATGTTATTGTTCTTGCTAGTGGCTGTAATATACTTTGTATTGCCAACACTAAGGGATTTGGCTGGAAACATTATAACTACAATAAATATGTGTTTGATTGTGAGCCAGGCAGCTGACTTAGTGAGAATATTCACTGAGTTTAGTAACCATGTCAGCTTCATGATCACTGGTAGGTGACTATATAATTTTTGTAACACTTTAATGTCATTTTTTGTTCAATATAACTTGTATAATGTGCTTTATAACGATGGTTCTATTATTCAAAGAAGCACGTCATGCATGGGAGTATTACTAACGAAATATTATTATGCTTATATATCTTATGAATTTTAGAAAGTATAACATTTTGTTTTTCAGATATAATATTATACATCAGCCTCTTAGCTGCTTTCTTTTGGTTGAACAGTTTCGGATTTTATGTGTGGAAGACATTCAAGTTAGTACATACATATACTATGCTGTTACATATATACGAAGTGGTAAATTTTTAAATTAAAGTATACATCATGTCTGTAATGGTGTAAATAATGGTTTTGTGGTCAAGTCGAGAATAATTTGTGTGATTCACTAATTGTTTGGGAGTCTGGTTATACATTGTGTTATATAAAGTCACGAAGATGCATGATTGTTTAGTGATACGAGGGCTATTACATAACAAAAAAATGTCCTTTATTATCTGTTAATAAAGTATTTTTTCTTATACACTTACATAGATAACCTTCTAGCCATGTAGCAATATGTCTCTTACTGTTAAAAAATATTGTGATTGGTTACAGATCCCGTAACGTATTTCTACGCGTAACAGACGTGCGCAAATACTGTTACTACTCAAGTGTGGTGTGGTCTAGCGTAACGATAATGGCGGCAATGGCAATAAGCGCACATTTCTTGTTGGATACAGGCACCAACCCTAATAGGAAAACCAGGATCCAGTTCTCATCATCAATCCTCATTGATGATGTCGAACAAGAAACAATTGGTATGATTAATTTTATAAACATATTTTCTGTATTTATATGGTATTATCTTACTAATCCCACTAATATTATAAATGTGGCAGTTTGGATGGATGGATGGGTAGATGGATGGATGTTTGTTACTCTTTCATGCCAAAACTACAAAACCGATTGCAGTGAAACTTGGTATGTAGATAGGTGGAGACCCAGATTAACATATAGGCTACTTTTTATCCCGATATTCCCAAGGAGTAAGTCCCGACTTACGCGGGTGAAACCGCGGGGTGCTACTAGTGCTTATATAAGACAGGGACTGATAGAAGCTTGTGTAAGGAAGTACTGATAGACTGGGAGCCCTACAGAACACTTCTGGTTCAATAGCTCTACTAGTGTCTAGTTTCTTCTGGTGTGTCATTTCAATAGAACAGGCTTGGCAGCGCTCTAGTGACAGCGGAGGTCGCGAGTGTTCTTAGACACCAATATCCACTTATCGTCAACAGAATGTTTGTTTGTCAACACAATAAGTTGATAATCTTTTTTCTTATTTCAGGCCTATTAGGTATAGCTATTTTCTTTACCCCAGTTGCGTTTACGATAATATTTAATGTCTTCTTTTATGTCACAACATTGAAGATTATAAAAAGAATCAACATATATGGAAGAATTCATCACAAACTCAAAGGATGGTGAGTTATTACGCAATTTTTAATTAAATAAAATACTCTTCAATATTAATTGATGAATAATTAACTTTTGTTTACAGTTTCAATTTGTTCCTTCAATTATTCCTAATAATGACAACAGCTTGGCTGTTTCTGTTGCTGTCTTGGCTCAATATTGATGAATTACTCTACGCGCACATATTTGTCAATCTACTTCAAGCAATTTTGATATTCTATGTATGTGTGCCGCGACAATCACATGTAACGTTTCTATTGCGGAAGAGTTGTTGTTATGCACAGCCAGTGCCTACTGGGGAGTGGGGCGATGAAATGACGCATATGAATGGTGGCAATTACTGAGAAATTATCGAATTTCTTGGATCTCATAAACATAGAAATTAGGGCTGATTTACACTAGCCTTTACTGTAGAAGCACAGATGAAGTCATATTTATATTTACATGATGTAAATAGATGCATATTTTTCTGTGATGTTGATGTTTCACAAATACAAAATGACGCTATGAAACACTGTAAGTAGCTTTAGTATTAAGTCACAATAACCATTGTTATTCTTATTTATATTTCAATTGACATTTTTATGTACACAAATGCGTGCCTTGTAAATGTGCCTCAAAAGTTATTCTCGTAATATAATCTCGATTGATATAAGACCTTATGCAATAATTAACTTGTTGCGATGATTTCGTTTTCGTATATTTATCATTAAAACAGAAATCTGAATCTCTAGTAATTTCTTTTCGTAATATTTCTTTGACAGTATTATAGTGTTATCATATTTCTTATGATAAGTAATTGGTATGTGAATTTCATATGTATTATGAAACTAAATGTCTTAAATATTGTGTCTTTACAGTATGTATTTAGTCTTTTTGAAATTGTATGTGTAATGGTTGATGTTGGTTTTGATAATAACGTAAAGTTTAACACGAATTACGGTATTCACGGTTTTAGGTGCTTTAACAGAAATATTTATACCAAAGGAGTAGCTATTGGTGATGTTAACTATTGTTAATATTTTAACATTGGGAAAAAAATCTCGTCAAATTGAAATTAATTGCTCACAAAGATACTTAAATTTGTTTTAGGAATTAACAAAACAAATACTAACATGATTAATGAGTTAGGAAAATTTCATTAGGCTGTTCAAGTATGTTGAATTAAACTGTTCGCTGCTGATAACAATAAGAACGCAAGCGCATTCATATCGTCTTGTGATATCGATGGCACAGACAATGCCAAATACAAAGCGCAGGCGATAAATATATTGGAAGTAATAATTCCATCTAATATTGAAGATGACTCAATAATTCCACGGGTTTGACAGTTTATATAAATATATCAAAAATCTATTATCTGAATTGACCTTTTAAACAATTTTTTAATCTACATGACATGTAGAGTAAAGAAAGATGCAGCATTATACATATGTATTCTTTGTTATTATTACTATACCACTAGTATTATTAATATAATGTCATACTTGATACATGATATTTAAGTCTGATATACAATTGATCCTTATATATAAACAATTCGTGATACCGCCATTGAAGTATGATAAAAAATGTTAAATCCCAAACCACGTATGTTCACAAATATTACGGTATCTGTAAACTTACGTGTACATATATATTGTAGATGAGAGCTATCATCAATTGTATAGAAAGCTCGTTCTAGGCGTACAGACACTTCATGGTTTATTTTATTTACGAAATACTAAATTTTATTTGGAAAATATGTACAAATAATATCGACTGTTTGAGCAAAAGTAAAACGAGTAACATGGTATCTAGTAATTCATTGGTCTTAAATTACTCTTGATGCAATGAACGTAAATAAATAATAAATACTTCTGTATTAGGCAGTTATTAGTGGTTAGTGATTATTAATTATCTTTATATATTGCTCTCTTGCACTAACAAAGTATTATAAGAGTAACTAACAGTTTTATTTTTATATATTTACTTTGACATTCTCTAAGGTACGAAACTGTATTGTGACACAACGCATTTATGTGTTTATTTAACGTTGGATTTATTGTAATAAACGTAATCAATCTCATGTGTTTTTATTTTGTTCTAATCCAGATTAACTCATGAGTTAGGATTGTGAAAGGAATAAAACCGAACTTGAGGCTTTGCTGAAAGAACTTTAATTAAATTTGTTAGATTTAAAACAAATAATAATATAACTCTTTATTGTATACCAAAAACATTAAAAAGCAAAATTAATAAAAATTGCAGTTTATACATTTGGCGGCCTTATCGCTCTATGGCAATCTCTTACCATAGAGCGATAAGGCCTTATAATTTCTATAATAAATCTTATAACTTAGGTTTAGTTCAGTGTGGTGAGCTGTTCAAGGTCTGAAGCAGCCAAGAAATTACGTTATCTCATTACAGTAGTTCAACAATGATATAATTATGTTATAAGTAAATGTTATTTGTGATCTCTTTGGGTTAAGATACATCGAAACTCTAAAGTTAATATATTCTGTGTATCATAATTTTGAATGCCGTTACAAGCACCCAATATAAGTTAGAGACACGGAATCTTAAGAATGCTCCAGGCACAAGTGCGTTCGTCTCAAATGAAAACAATATTTATTTTACGAGTATTATGACGTCAAAATCTGCATATATTGTAAATTTTATACGTATTTACAAAATCAAAATCTTCGAGATTATTTAAAGTTACCTACTTAAGGTCACGTCTTACTGAAGTCGCGCTTATGTTAATGGCTTTCACAAATTTTGTTATTTTTACTTAAAAGAACGATATTTTACTCAATACTCGGCACAATGAATTGAAACTGACGCTGGAATATATATGTATTGTACATATATCCGACAGTTAACTCACGTAAAGGTTAACGGTTACTTTCCTCAGACATTGTTATTCAGCAATTGACATTTTAGTAGAAGTATAGAAATCCACTTTTGTAACTACCTTATGAATGTAGCTTTAAATAGCACAATCTATTGAATGGAAATGGAAATATATTGCAAGTAATTGATAAAGATATTTAAAAATATTAACTTTTGACTAAAAGAGCACGTTTAAATTTTTACGATGATACGACTTACTCTACTGCTATTTTAAAACTACGCTGGAAATGATGCAAGCTCTACCTTTTTATCCTGTGAATTAATCTCCACTATTCTTAAACCCAGTAAGTGCTATTATTCTTTTTGTTTTAAACACTAGGCATCTGGTTTTCATCCTACTAATATTATAAACGTAAAAGTTTGTGGGGATGTATGGATGGATGTTTGTTACTCTTACCACTGAACCGATTGCAATGAAACTTGGTATGTAGATAGCTGGAGACCTGGATTAACACACAGGCTACTTTTTATCCCGATATTCCCACGGCACCGGGCCTCTCGTGGGAGAAACCGCGGGGCTCAGCTAGTATGACTATGATTATATTATTGAATTTTAAAGAATTTGAATTTATCGTCCTAATATATGTATTCCTTTTCACTAATAAGGTACTGCTGAGCTAAGTTTTAACAGCCCTATACACAAATCCATTGCATCTGTCCATCTAAAGATTACAGATCAGTTTTGAGCAAAATTAAATTGTTCTTACAATTGATTAATTGCTAATTGTGACTAGCACGACCAACAATAAATTAGTAACTACTACGATTAAAAATTAACTATTAATCGTGACTACCACCATCACAATTCACAATTAGGTAATTATTAATTTACAAATAGAAAAGGAAATACAATAAAAAATATTTTTAGATATACAGAAAGTTGTGGTTAAATTTTAAGAGCGTTATGTGTAGCCGACAAATAGTAGATTTAGCTTGAAAAAAATGGACTTTGAAAAAAAATAAATTTCTATGAGAACGTTTTTCCTAATGTAGAAAGGAGGGTAGGTGCATATTTCTAAACAGCACATCGCCTCCCGGCAAAAAAGGTGTAATACAAAAACAGCTATTTCGAGAAGACACGACTTTTATGCCTGTGAATTGAACAAAACAGCTCAGTGAAAATGTTGTTCCCTACAACGATGTTTTTACAGCTGACCAAATGCAACATTTGCTATTAAATGCTATAAAAATGTTAAACGTACCTAACATGTGATATGACACTTTTTTGTGATATGCCACTTTTTTTGTGATACGACACTTTTTTTGCCGGGAGGCGACATTATGAATTTTCATGTCAATTTCAATGATTTTGTTTTTATTTTCAAAAAAGTCTGAACAATACTGGACATTCCATCAACATCCTTGGTATTAAATACCTATAGTTTCATTCATATCAGACTTCTGTAGTACGAAATATTTATTAGTTTTATCGGTCAATTTTCAAGTTTAATCATTAAAATTTCTATATTAAAAATATAGTTATTTACGGGGTCTACTATATGACCCTAATATATGACCACGCCTTTCTATAACACCCTGTATACTTACATCTATCTATATGAAAATTTATATAGGTATCTATATAGGTATGTTAGTCATCGTGTACGACATGCCGACAGGACCGATTAATTGTTTTAAGTAAACAGTTAATTGTGATTAACTTTATTTTATTTTGCAGTTTATAAAGCTTTGTGGTGGTTTAATGCTGACACGTAATTCTGAGTATAGTGCCACAAGCGACGTACCTTTGTAATAATCCACACAGCTTTAGTTGTTGTTAGAACACCGATGGATTTGTGACTATAGTCAACCCGGACTACGATCGGTGCAATTCGGTTGAAACATCGGGTAATTAACTTATAAATATTATCTTGATTAATTCCCGATTAATACATTTAATATCTGTAAGCTATCGTTACTAGCGCTAAGACCGCCGTTTGTACTATAATTACCTTTTTTTTTCTATTGTGTACAACAAAAAATATTGTATCGCATAATACTGTATTGTCTCCTTGATTAAACTTTTATAGTAAACACACACCCGTACAGTAATCACACAGAAAACAAAAGATTCCTTGTAATACTAATCCACTTACTTGATCAAATAGCTGTCCTTCGGGTCTCCCAGTAAGTGGCGCCATCTGACAGCGCACTACGAGGTGACAATCGTCCATAACTGTGTTGAAGAAACGCCTTGTCGGCAGCAAAGCCTCCAGATCGATCATTAGCTCCAAGAACCGTTCGCAATATCTGTGAAAATTATGTTTATTAAGGGTATGTTTCGTTATACACTGAGAGCACAACACAGTGCTCTTACTGGAGAGAAATTCGTTCCGTTATAGACTTACAGTATACTGCCGCAGTATCTGAGAGAAATATCTGACGTCATAAACGTCGCCATTTTAATACTATGAGCAAAGGAGCTTTCGAGGTAAGGTGCTCTCAGTGCTGTCACACTGTCACTTTTATTACGCGATTTGACATTGACAACTGACAGTATACTGTACTGCGTTATAAACAGTAACCGGGCTAACTAAAAACTAATATAAAGAAACGGCTTCGCAGTATACTGAATTGACGTCATAATTTACAGTGGTCTCAGTGTATTTCGGAACGCACACTAAGATTTAGAAAGTGAAACAAATTTAACACTGTTACCTACTCATGCCGATGTTAAAAAAATAAACCTACTATAGGAACTTAGTTTATAATATGAGCTATTTAGTAGAACAATGTTTAAAAGCAAATTAGTAAAAGAAAAAAGTGGCCAAGTGTAGTCGGACTCGCGCACGAATGGTTCCGTACCATTATCTATACAACATTAGACACTAAGTATATTATATCGAGCTACAACTATATTACAGCTGCTATCGAGCAAAAAAACGGTAAAGAATCATTTGTTTTATGGGAGTCCCACTTAAGTATGTATTTTATTGTTTTTAGTATTTGTAGTTAAAGCGGCGTGAAAATTTCAACTGTCTAGATATCACCGTTCATGAGATACAGCCTGGTGACAGACAGACAGACGGTGGAGTCTTAGTAATAGGATCCCGTTTTTACCCTTTGGGTACGGAACCCTAAAAAGGAACAATCCGCGATAGGCAATTTACGAAAATAGATTTCATTTTGTATTAATTTAGTTCCAGTTCCAGGTCCGATTTTTTGAGACACTGTAGTTTTAGTCGGTTCAACTCGGACATTCGGACATCGGACACGCTTTGTTTGTTCTTCTCTCGGCGAGTTGAAAAAAAAAGATCATAAATAGTTCTAATAGGAAAGTTAGCGGCAAACCTAGCAAAAGTTTGCAAGGTTTATGTGACGAAGATATCTACTTAGATTGTGGTAAGTACTCAAATTTAACATATGCCAGAACCAAAATTAGAGTAAATTGAAACAGGTTACAAACATGATTTAAAGAATTACGTAGGAGATAAAGAAGCATTCCCAATATTAAGGAGGTTATGTTTCTTTTAAGAGAAATACATTCTTACTGATTAACTTTATCTTAGGAATTATTAACAACTAACAAAAAAAAAGTTGACTTTAAAGGGGAATTGAGTATTGTTGCTTATCGACCTCGTTAGTATTGCAGTAGGTCGGTCGCTTCTCACTGGTTGGTGAGTGGGAAGTTGACATATTTTATAGTTCCCAATACAATATTATATTAGAGACATTCGATATTTCCTCTTGTGCAACATCACTACTATCCCAAGATAAATCAGCTAGCAAGTAAAGCATACTATGAGTATCTTCTAGTATACCTAAAATTTAACCACGTCATACCTCAGACGCCTTAGTATAAAGGTTTTTATGTCATTTTATGCTCTTACCTTACTGAGTGTGAATTCACATCCCCTGTCTCCGGAATGCTCTCCAATATACGCATGAACTTGATCATAAGCCGTTGCAAGTATCGCCGCTCCCAGCTCAATTTCTCCAACAATTCTGGTTTATCTTTCTTTTGAATTGCACGCCAATACTTTCTCCACTTCGGAACAGCTTTGAACTCTTGATTTCGTCGACCTTAGCGATAAAATGAACATTTAAAGGGGTATTCACATTAAGTTGCTAATTTGACTCGGGAATATGTTAAGTAACTATAAAAGTGTAGTAGCTGTATAAAAAATAATGCTCTATCTAAATGCAACTGTAATATTGGCTGTACGGAACAAAAAAAAAGAAAAAATAATTGACAGCAATTGTGTCAAAGTGCGTCTCTATCTGGCTTATGACAGTTATGACCATATGAATTACCGGTGTGGAAAGAGCCCTAGATAGGGTAGAGAGATACCCAGTTGTGGGTGAAAAATTATTATAAGGACTGTCATTACAATGCACGACAATAGAAATAGATACAACTTCTCAATTTCAATCGTAAATAAGCATTTTGCCACTTTTTCAGTTGCCACTTGAACTTTGGTACAAACTGAAAAATGACCTCGGCAACAGTTTTAAAATATTTTTTCCCACACCCTATTAAAATAGGGTGTTATTACGGCTACATTACTTCTAAAGTATCTTCTGGAAAACTACCTTCTAGCACAAGACCTGCCTAATGGTTAATAGGTACAGGTGTTACTGTTACAGTGGAGTTTAACAACAAATGTTGCCAACCCCTATGGAGTTTAAGGGTCAACTCATCCCGAGCGGTAAATTAAGCGAGCATTTTTAAACTGAGTGTAAAATATAAACCTAATTCCATTAAAACAGAGTTAAAAATCGTAGGCCGTTGTTACACGCGACTGCTCAAACATACTAGTAGTCTACGAATACTCGCGTTATTCTTCATATTGCGCGCGTATTACTTTAAGTGTGAAAGAACATACTTGGGTATTTATCTGGTCTATCTGAGTTGAGCCTTAGGGATCCTACTCACCACGCAGAAAATAGGGCTACACTAGTAGTACCGATTATTATAAAAATAAATATGCAATACTGCTATATACCTTCTTGCAAGCTAATCCACATGCTGAGCGAAACGAGCCGCTTGACCTGGTCGCGGCACAACTGCACCTCCATACTTCCGAAGCAATGGTTCAAAAACAGCAGAAGCGCTGTCTGCTCTCGCATATTGCTGCTCATATTATCTTCAGCAACACTAGCGCGCAGTACTTGCTCGAAGAATCCTGGGAACTGGTCTGGTTTTTTCAAGAATGCCTGAAATAGAATTAGATTGTGGTTATGATATTGCTTTATAGTATAAGTACTTTAGAATAGCAATCGTTTATTGGAACATGTCTGAGTATATTTCTGATCCCCTAACACGAGCTTTTAATTAATAGGTACAGTTTAATAAGAATACTTGTAAATTAAATGTACTAATAGATTATAAGAAAGAGACATAAGAAAATAGATATATACCTACGATATATAAAATACAAAGATATGCGCTACTGTATAAAAAAAACGCGAGTATTGATCGAACTAAAACTGTCATGTTACCACACGGTTATCACTGCGTATCTTGTGTTTCTGTGAGCAGATTTATTTTACACAACTAACATTTCAAATAATCTCTTAAGCTCCTCTCAAATTCACCCAGCCGCAGTAGCTCCGAGAATATACCTCGTTATAACTTACCTACCACTTATCTTTTCAGCCATTTTTTTAGACATAAAAAATCAAGGGTTTATTAATCACTGTTTCAGCTTTAATAAATATATTATAAATTTCTTAAAACATAAATGTTAAAAGGTGTTTTACAAAATATCTCAGGGAATCGTGTTCTAATGAATATCTGCTAAAGCGCTTATTACACTTGGCTGAATTCAGTCGTCTGAATTCAGTAGCTACTGAATTCAGAAGTTAGAAGTTTCTGATCACGATGTCCTAAATTCAGTTACTGAATCAATTACCGACTATAGCGCGACGAAGTTGGATGTGTGGTGCGTGTACGAGGATGGCTCCAGTATTTTAAAACACCAAAAAATTTGTAGCCTTGGCCGCTGGTTCAATTAAAATAGAAATAAAATAAGTATTTTTTTTTTTAAGTTAAACGGTTTTATTGAAAATAAAGATAATAATGATGTCGATAATGTACTAAAAGCTAAAAAATAATTCGGTAGGTAGTAATCATTACAGCGTAGCGCGCTCTCCTCGTCAATTTAGAGCATTGATCAGACAAAAAAATAAAATCGTGAGGCGCGTGAAACTCATACCAAGATTTTAAATTCAGTTATTTAATATTCAAGAATATTCGTAAATTTTTTATTCGGGAATTCACGTCCTTACGCACGCAGACCCACGCAGCGACTGAAATGATTTAGTCAGTCAGAAACCATCCTGGCTTCTGAATTTAGGATGCTAACTTGCTAAATGCGATTACACTTGACTGAATTCAGTAACGACTGAATTCAGCCAAGTGTAATAAGCGCTTAATGTAGGTGCTATCATACTATTGTAGATATACTAGCAGCGCCCCGCGGTTTCACCCGCGTAAGTCCCGATCCCGTGGGAATATCGGGATAAAAAGTAGCCTATATGCTAATCCAGGTCTCCAGCTATCTACATACCAAGTTTCATCGCAATCGTTTCAATAGTTCATCTATCCAAAATTTCACATTTATAATATTAGGGATAGTGGGATTATATTAACCAAAACCATTACGCATATTACCTGCCAAGCGGGCACTCGTTCCCGGAATTTCTCGTTGATCATGACAATGATGGACATCATGTGAGCATACGTCGCCTTATCCGTCTCGTAGTGCGGCCACAAGTAGTTCTCTAAGTACTGAGAGAACTCTAACATCATTATCCGACGCACTGAGAAACTGGAAATAGAAGAACACGACATTTTATGAGTACTCTCCCCATACATACATATAAGTACTGTATTGTTTTCGACTTTCCTGGTATTAAATTAAACCCTTTTAGTCTGTTTTATTAACCCCGGACGCAAAAAGTGGGGTGTTATAAGTTTGATGTATCTGTGTGTCTGTCTGTGGCATCGTAGCTCCCAAACGAATGCACCGATTTAAGTGCGTTTCTTTTGTTTGAAAGGTTACTTGATCGAGAGTGTTCTTAGACATGTTTCAAGAAAATCTGTTTAGCCGTTCGAAGATCATCAGCTCTTTTGTAATCATTGAAGGGATTTTCGAGTCGGGGGTAATTAAAATTTAAAGTTTATGATTATAAAGAAAATCACTCGGCTAAAGATACTAGAATTTAATTTTATCACTTTTTGTTTAAACACATTCTTATAGGAAATAAGAATAATATACTGCTTTATTGTATACCAAAAACATTATAGAGTAAATTAGTAACAATGGCGGTTTATAGAATTGACGACATTATCGCTCTATGGCAATCTCTTACAGGCAAACATGAGATGAAAGAAAAAACAAAAAATAACCAGCCTAGTGTGAGTCCACTGCCATTATTAAGATCGAGCAAAAGCCAAAAACAAAACACGTTTCTAGTAGGGGAGCCCCCTTTAATCTTTTATTTATTTTTATTTAAACCCTAAAATAAGGAAAACAGAAAAAGGGCAGTATGATGCACGTTTAGTAATATTTCATATGTTAAAAGTTATATAATTCATTAATATTATTTTATTTATTTATTAAAACTTCATGCACATATTGTACAAAGGCGTACTTAATGCCTTAGGCATTCTCTGCCAGTCAACCTTAAGGTGAAGCAGAAATAAAGAGTGGGTAGGTGCAAATATATGGTAAAGGGTACGAATTTAAAGGTTTTTATAATAATAAGATTTGTCAAGTTATTAACTAAATATACATGTTACATGGAATACACACATTATACTGATCCATAATATGCTAATACTTATACATACATACATACACATATATACATATACTATGAATATCCGGTCTGAGAATCATGTACTAGCACTGCGACAACAACTCATTGTAGAGGAGATCATGTACCCTCCTCTTAAATATAAAGCGGTTTGTGGACATCCTGATTTCGAGAGGGAGCGCATTCCAGAGAAGAACTGATTGGACATAGAACGAAGAGTTCACGAAGTCGGAGTTATGAGGGGGACTGTCATATCATATCAGAGAAGATTATTGTTTGTAGAACGAAAATTTCTGTCATGATTTGAGGACAAAAATCGAAGGTAGGGAGCTAAATAAGATGGTGGAGAAGGAGAGTTGAGAATTTTATGTTATTTTCTTTTTATTTACTATTTTGCCCGATTACTTTTTCTATATTATCCTTACTAATATTATAAATGCGAATGTGGCGTTGTACTCAACCAATCATCATACAATTTTAAACACCTAAACCTTTCGTCTAGAGAAAAAAGTACTACGTAAGCTGATAGAAAAATAACTTTAAAAGACGCTAGCAAAAGATATTTCTAAATATATGTGTATTTAATTTAATTTTTGATACTAAACAAAAAATATTCTACAGCCTAATTATTTGTAATATTTACGTAATATATATATATATATTCGTTATTGCAATTATTGGATTTTTTTTTATCAAAGGTTACATTTTATTACTAGATAAAACATTTTATAGTATCCTTGACATTTCATTTTGAATGTATAAATTTCATTCACTGTATCTGAAATTCGAGCTTTTAAAATTTTAACACCCCAAGCGCTCCGCTATCATCGGCTATCATCTCTCTTGGAGTAACCTACTTTGGTTTATTTTTAGATTTATAATCGCAAACCTTTATTTTACCGAAATTGAGAGGAGTATTACACACATATAGTATAAGTTGACGAGCCTACACGCGTTTATGCGTCCAGTACTGTTTCAAACCTTATTGGTGTTTAGCAAACAATATAATGTATCTGGACTAGAATCCAGATCTGCTTGCAAACATAAGTGGAAACTTAAGGCATGCAACCCATTAGGCAGTTTAATGTGCAGTTACAAGTACAGTCAATTTATTTAAAGATCATAATAACTCAGTGCTACACTGATAATATAATCAGTTAATTATGAATTCTTCAAATATTTTTTTTCATTTAATTCATACTTTATAAAAATATTTATTTAAAATGAAATGTTTTAACAGCAGTTAACTCAGTACATAAAAGATATTCCCTCTAACGTAGACGATAGTATCACTAATCATTTAAAATTCCAAAAAAAAATTGGTAATATTTTATAAGCACCTAATTTATTAACAAGCAATTTAAAAATAAATATTATTCTATGAAATATAAATATTTAAATATCATTTTATAAAAATAACAGGTGTGGACATTGCATAATGTAATGAGTCACTTAAAAATTACTGGTGGATATTTGAAAAATAAATAGGGCATTGCACCTGATTCTATAGGGCCATTGACCTTACTTTTTCACTTGTTTAAATCAGTAAGGCTTAGACCTGCTTTGGAAATACATGTTTTACAAGAGTCAAGATGTGTTAAGAAGTAGAAATAAATTGAGATACTCACTTGGATCCAAGTATTTCAGCCTGGTAGATTGATTCCACAATAGAAGCATCATAAGGTAGGTGACTCTCCTTGGTTTGTGGTGACCAGTACTGATTTGCAAGCTGTAAATGTTGCAACCATGTTGATTTGTTATACAATTCAATGTGGAGTGTTATATAGATTTGTTTAATGGCTCGTGTACCCATTAGAATACCAGTAGGCTCCTCATAAACTATAATTATGATAAAACATGACTGTCTAGATATTGCAACAAAGTTCATATTATTGTAAGTACCTCCGTTATGAGCTTTATCAGGTCATGGTCATGCAGAATACCTGCACTACTTATACTGCAACTACACACTACACACAAATCCTTAATCCCTATTTATGAAAACCAAATCTTTGATAGAACATCTTGATGAGAACTAAAAATCTGGAAAACTCTCATCAAAGTTACTCAAATTTTGTCCTAGACCCAGGAGTGTAGTATATATTATGTACTATGTAACCTGGTACACATACTTGTATGTACAAGGTTACATAGTACATATATACTACACATGTACTATGTAACCTGGTACACTTTTTAACCAATCATATATGTGTAACACATGATTGGTTACCCTATTAATTAAAATAATGTTTACTACTACATATTGTTTATATAAAAACATTTTATTGTCCCTAGAAGTAGAGCGCTGACTGTAAACACAAATGAAATTGAATAGAGGTGCTGTATCAAGTATACTATAACCACATTTACGAAAATGTTACTTTTAATTTCTCGATATAAATCGTCTCATATAATGACAAAATTAACATGTAAAATAATAATAAAATAACATATAAGTTAATTGATCTAGAAAACTGGAATTGTTTTTCTTTTCAACAATTGAAAAGTTTATTTAGAGCACCAAAGCCTCACAAAAGTTAGTCTGGCCCCTGTCAACTATATGAAATCGATATATCGTACAGACTAAATGCAAGTTATTATAATTGCAATGCACAAAATGGATAATAAACCTTTCAAATATATAATATACAAATAACCTCTAATACTTTAGGTATAATAACATTCTTAATTAGGAAAAAAATCTTTTTCATTAGGGAATTTATTAGTACACGATTAGTAATGATATCGTTAAAAAAATGAAGCTAAAAACTTTGATTTGTAAGTGGTAATATTTTTTTTATTTTAAATTAACATCTGAGTAAAGAAAAAATATTTTAAGAGACTCCGTAATTTAATAGTAATAATTTTTTTTACAAAGGTCAACGAATAATTTTATTATCTTATAAAATTAATCAATGTTATGAAATGGATAACCTCACTTACCTGAGTAATTCTATCGGCATTTATTTGAGAAAGCGTCGGTAATGGTATTTTAGGTTTATCAGACGAAGAAGCAGCGTCTACTTTCATCTTAATCGATCTATATTTTCATTAAAACCAAAAAACGTTAAAACACAATCCGGCACTGACTACAAACAAATCACTATACTGAATACAATAACACTATCCAATGAATGAACGACCGGCGAGCAGTTGACATATGTCAAGGACAAACGTCAACGAAGGGTTGCAAGGACTAGATTTAAAAATCTGGTGACATTGTAAAATGGAAAGTACAAATAATTTAAACTTCCTAATAAGTATTCACCACTGCCACGTATGTAATGAAATGAGTTAACCATTTCATTACCTATGTGGTGAATACTAGAATTCAAGTATAAATTAGTTGGTGAGAACAATCGATGACAGAAGTATAAATATATAGTCCATTTAAGAATATAATATGATCGGTTTATAAGTGACACTATATTTTTAGGTTAATTTTATTTTTTTAAGTTAGGTTTTAGGTTGTAGTTAAATAATATTATTAACAATTTCCGAGGTGTCAAACTTGCGGCGATCAATGAGGATACTTATCAGTTCTAATCCTATCAAACACATTGCTTGCATGTAAATCTGCTGTCTCGAATAAAAACTTTCGGGAGTGGTATTCATATTAGTTAAGATATACCGTTTTATTCACGTGTATATTTCGGGGATGCCCGACTAGTTTCGGACCCGACGGATGCCCTTTATCCATTGGTGAGGCGTCCTGCCTCGCCGGTTGCAGGTGCCAGATTCTGGCCTTTTTAGTTTAGGTGGGTGGGTTAACAAAAAGCCTAGGAAAGAAAAAAAACACTTACTTTAAGATTGATCTATCTTTTAAATATATTACCTTCCTAATAGTTACTCCTTATATACAGTGTAGAGACTTCTTTTGGAGACACATTCATTAATACCGTAATTATTGTTGCAGCAATAATATGATGTTTGATCCACCAGATTACCCTTATAAAGAATTATCTGAAACATACGATTTACTCTTCAATAATGATTCAGAAAACAATGGACCACAATCAAGCTTGAATAGGAATGTAACTGATACATTGCTTACAGTAAATGGTGTGGAAAATCAACTATCTTTCAATTCCAATGATTCTGGACGATTTTTTAATATAGATAATTCTAGTTTTTTTCAAGAAAATAATCCAACTGTGCAGAACACTGAACTGTATATAGTCCAGTCAGATAATTTATTTAATTTTGAACCTATTCTTCTTGATGAAAATACTGTTAATCAGTTTCTTTTGCCAATTCAAGATGCTGCTGAAAAGCCTAAGGTTTAGTGACAGTTTTAAAATTTGATTTTAAAGTAGATAGCGCTACATATACAATGACTTTATTGTAAGCCTATATTTAAATATTATGTCTCAGGATTACTAAACCCAGTTTTTATAAAATATTTTCAGAACGTGGACAGTGGGGGCCCAGACCTACTTGCCTTACACTCCTGTATGATATGTCATGAAATATTTACAACAGAGGCTGACCTTTTAGACCATACTATATTACTTCATACTTCAACTCCTGAAAGTTCTTTAGGACACACACAAAACACTATCTTACCCCTTACAGGAAATGAGAAAGTAGCAGCTAAACTAACGGAAGGTGTGTATACTGCATGAAAACGTGTTTAGTAAACAACAAATAAAGTACAGTAAGCATCCAACTGGATTATTTTATATTTTGTGAAACACCCACGACACGAGACCTTTTCTTTCTGTGTTTAAGTTATAAGTAAGATTCTCATACTATTTAAATTTTTTGTGAACTTTTTAAAGGCAAATGAATATAAAGTTTGATTTATTAATTACAATTTATTATTTTAGAGTCAAGTAACAGTAGCGAAAACTTTGAAACCGAGTGGCTTGTATGTAAAATGTGTGAGCGTGTGTTGTCAACTGCTCTGGAAGTTGAACCTACAGGTAATTTATGTGAAAAGAATTGCTCATGTTTTGTAACCTTGTATAATAGTTTTTATAATATTTTTTTTTTAGAACAATTATGTTGTGTTGACGCTGACGGCAAAAACAGTGTATTTTCACGCAAACTATATACGATGTATGTTTGCGACTTCTGTAGCGGCCTATTTGCTGATGGAGATGCTTTGGATAAGCACCGGTTAACGTGCCTTATAGAAGATGACAACAACATTTATGGCAATGAAAATGTAGGTTGAACCTTTCAATATTTTCTGCCGTTTTAAATTTAATTTAACTAAAATAGTAATAAATTTTAGGATGGTTGCAGTTTAGACAGTAATGTTTCTAACTGTACAGACATATGTTGTTCTTGTAATATATGCGGCAAGCAATGCTCATCTGCTGAAGAGTTAAGAATTCATAAAATAGAGTCTCATAGACCCCCGCCTCCGAGAAATACAAGACGTGCATATACAAATAGTAACAATAATAAAATGTGGAACTGCGGATCGTGTAACCAACTTTTTGCAACTGCCAGGTAATACTTATTCCATTGTATACGTTATTTTACGCATCAAGTCTTCTTTTAATTTCAATTTAATCTTCAGCAACTACTACATTTTCTTTTTTAATCGATCCTCTGGAAACAGTGCTGCAGTGGTCTCTACCATTTGACAATTAACAGTATAATTGGCAACCCTCGGACCGACATAAATTTCATTTCAAATGGATTCATTAAAGATCTCTAGGTGGCGTAAGTTACTTGTTGAATGGTGTTTTTATTTATATTAAAATTACATTACAACATTATTTTTATTAAAATTCGTGAATTTTCGTAAATTATTTGCTTAAATAAAAAGGCATTTTAAAAAGGTTTTTAGCCAGTTACATAGATGTCGCTATTGCTAATTTTCACTTAGTGCTGTAAAAGTTAGTCCCTAGATAACGCTACTACGGTTTATGTTTACGAGGAATATTCCAAATCTTTTTATAAGTTATTTATACAGAATGTTACAGAAAGGTTTGATCATATTTAAGGGTCGTATAGTAGAAAGCAACGAAAGCTGATAACCGTTTTTTACCCTTAAAACTCACCCCCTTCCCCTTCCCAACCTCAGATCGCCCGTAAATTACTTTTCCTTTCATTTTTATAATATTCTCCTCCTTTTCCAATGGGTTTCATCCTACTGTTATTTTTTTTGGTTTCAAAAATTATCGACCCTGGTCTATATTCTTAAGTATGGGCAATGACAACCCTACCTGCTGAAAATCCAGATAAAATTTTAATAATTTGTAACTTCTGAATAACGCAACATTATTTATATCTCTGTTAGTAATCATAGCAAATCCCTGAAAATTTGAAGAAAGATGAAGTACGTGGATTTATTCAATACAATCAAATTTAAATAAAATCATCAAGTTTGCATTCAAACATTTTTTTTTGTAATTTCTTGACCCGGAAAAACATAAACTTTGGTAAAATTTTTTTTAATCTAGCAGCCGTATCGATCCGAGTGTTTTACTCTGATGTTTCTAATGATAATAACTGTTGTATGTAAGAAAAAAAAGGACTTGACATAAAATCGAGGTTTATAAAACATAGTGTAACGTGATTAACGACTCATAGTACTAATTCGTACTAAATAGTGTTGCAAATACTTACATGATATTTAATAGCATGTTCATTACTTTCCACAGAGAGCTATATCGTCACAAGCGTGGTGAAGACCGACCTCAAGGAGCTCCGTTAATGGCGTATGTGTGTGAAGAATGTGACAAAGTTCTAGGAAGCATGTGTGCGCTACACACGCACAAGAAAATGCACAAAGTTACTAAACCAGTAAGTTATACAACACAACATAGTGGCTCAGATTTTAGTACCAAGGGAAATTGTAATCATGTTATAGTAACTATAGAAGCATAGACACAGCTGGTATACAATCTTAGCCGCACACTTTGAAGAGACCAGTGTCTTTTACAGCTTAGCTTCAGCTTCCAACAATCTTCATTCAGCTATAGCATTTCAAGTTATGTATAGGCCGAGCTTTTATACTAGGGGCTACTTTTTAAAGGAATTAGAGCCCAGCAGACTACTGTTCGAATTGCTATATCTACGCCACAGAATACCGTGGCTTGATCTTTTGTTAAAAACATTTAAAAGAGTTAGTTATTTAGTTCAAAAACGTTGTAAGCACTCTGAAACTTGCTAGGGATAGACACCCTTATACATACCTACTAAAAAAATAGTTTTTATACAACAAGCTAAATTCATAATCACTACAGAGAAATCAACTAAGGTAGAGGTCTTACGTATATTTATTTTATCGTGGGAGAGTCATGCTTCTGCATGTATGGCCCTGCTCGACTGGAGTGATACCACGGCCTCACAGGAAACCGGCAGTGAAGCAATGCTTCGTTGTATTTCGCGATCCTTACGTCTCTCGATCTCCCCCCCCCCCATCTTCCCCTCTACCCCTCTCCTCACCACCCTCCCCTCTCCCCTCAATTCCCGTACCACCTTAAAGGCCAGCTACGCACTTGTGACTCGAGTTGCACTGATAGTCACTTCCCATCAGGTGACCCGTCTGCTCGTTTGCCCAATATCCCATAACAAAAAAATTATATATGTATAAAACATTTTCATTTCTAGGGGTACCCGTGTCGCGTCTGTGGACGTCGGTTCAATCAGTCTGGTCACTTGGCGATCCACACGAGAATGCACACCGGATCTGTGTCCTAAAGCTTTCAAAGTCAAGGTATAACTTACGTTTCTATGTCTCCAGGAGCTTACAACCTGCAAAGTTTTAACGTGTTATTTTTAATATCATCACGTGGACGTGGGTTAGCTATTTTGCTGTAAGTAAGAACATTACGTAATCTTCGTAAAAAACCTGTTTGCCTGGTCCGCTTGGCCAAGGTCCATCGTTGTTTTTACATTTTTTTAGGGTAGTTTTAATGACCGTAAATTTTTCAGTGTTGTTTATCAGAGTAAAAACGCTGTCGAATATTTTTTTACAGAATACTTCGAGGTTTGTACTTGTATTTTTGTAAGCAAAATTTAGCAAAATTTTGTATAGGAAATTGTCGCTAGCAGTGCTATGTTTTAGAAGACAAAATACTCACTACCAAATAATAATTATCCACAACACATTGCACTAACAAAGCAATATGTATATTTTTAACAGACTTAAAAAGAAGGTGGTTCTCAATTCAACTGTTATTTTTTGTTTTTTTTTTGTGTGTGTATGTTACCCGATTTATTCGTCATTTTTAAACCGATCAGAATAATTCTTTACTTAATTGAATTGGGTTTATTCAAGGTTGGTCCCATTTTAAGAAGACCATATTTTAGGGTGGAAAATTAAGTAACGAGAGAAGATACAGCTTATTACAACTTATGAAGATTTAGGCGTATTGAAGTCAGTAAAATATTTTTTTAAAGTTAATTATAGAGTTTCACAAATATGAGATAAACGACAGTTGTAAATAACGACTATCATGTTTATACGTTTGTCAGTCCGTCCTATACTCGGTACACTTATATCATTCACCTGAATCTAGTTTGCGTTTTTAGTTTTTATACGTACATTTAAAAACTAAAAACTCAAAATAGATTCAGATACATGATAATCGATTTTTTATAAATTATTTTAGTTTGGGACGGCTTTCGTCAGGGAGCCTATCAGCATATAAAAATGTATCTTTAGAAGAACGTTACTAAAACGAAAAACCAAGGTCTATTCCTTCATCTATCGTATTTGACATGTGTCAAGAGAGAAAAGGACCAAACATTCTATAGCTTAAGAACTTTTTATGAATAGTGACGTTAGTTTTTCTGTTCGAACGGCAAACGGAAATTATAGCAGGGAAACGTCACTATATTGGTTGTCTAACAGGCACTGGAATTGTATTTTTTAAATGTTCGATGGTTACCAGGTGTAGAACAGCAGTATAGTGTTCTACAAAAGTGATAGCTGCACAAGAAAAGTAGCTGTAACTTTTTATTGACAAAAGGGATCATTTTTGTAAATTATCATTTAAGTTTAAATTATTTTTTACATAATTTTAATGTTTCTTACATGAGCTGGAAGGTTGACTATTATACGAATTTTCGATTATTTCATGAAATGCGATGACACTCGTATAAAATAGACAGAGCCAAGTAAACTACCGCAAATATTTTACAGGATTTCATTCCCACATTTGTTTTGCGCCTAGATTCTTTTCACTAAGTAAAACAACGTAAAAAATGATTAAGTGGTTTTAAATTATCGTGATCACTACCTAGCGGGTAGTAGAAGCAGTTGCAGTCCATGTGCCGCTTATATAAGATATTCTTCTTATTATAAGTACATATAAGAATAAAATGATCAGCGTATTCATTCCTATCCCTGTTCTTTTAAACAACGGCCCTCGACAGCGCAGTGACTCTGTAATCGCAAAAAACGCTCATTGCACGCGTTATTTAATATAGGATGGACTCGGATAGTTCCCAGTATTTTTTCCGTATGATAATGTATGTGAAATGGTGTGTGTGGCAGGTGGAGCGCGACGATCACCGTCGAACTCACACCGGGGAGCGGCCCTTCGCGTGCACTGCTTGCCCCAAGACGTTTACAGCCGCGGCACGGTTGCGTGAACACGCACGCATTCACACAGACCAAAGGTTATGATACAATCCTTTTGTTTTATACTCACATCGACGTATTTTCTTCATAATATTTACTCTTTCGTTGAGAATTTTTATAATACCTCTATTTATGACAGCGCCTCTGACGAATCATTGTGAAACTAACAGTTGGTCAAGTCACTGAACAGATGGCGCTACCATATTCAAAGATCACACTATAAATAATTTTAGTGCGCACACCATAGGACAACTATTCATTTTCAACGACATTATCCTGAAATGTTATTCATCCTCATTTAATCGAAGCCATGAATTATATCGTTATGATTTCGCCATTTAACCTTCGAATTTACCGAAATTAGAATTGTCTGTGGAATTCAGAATTTATAGGTAAATATATAACATCTTGAGGGGAAAACAAACTTATTAATTTAGTGAATTTAACGCATTGCATATGTCATTCTACCACTGACACCGTACTGTAGATACATAAAATAAAATAACAAAATCAGGCAGTCACCTACCTAACGGGTTTTCCAGTACCAACGCCATCAACTGCCGCACATTCTCATCTGCAGTTTCATTTACAGATTGTCTTATGAATGTTTGCAACACCAAGGCTCTCACTCTCTCTTTACCGACTCTGTAAAAACCATTTTAACCCTAGAGAGTTGTATGGAGTTCTTCATAAAAAGGCTTTTGAAGAACTTCAAACGATAGTCTCTAGGGATAACCATGGCAGGTGCCAACACTGGTTTCCACATTTCGCATTTCGAGCTTCCGCGAGAGGGCTTTCTTTACAAACCGCTCGTAATACATTATTAGTGTACATTAAAGAAGGATATTCTATCTACATCTTCATATCAAGCTACTTTATCGATGATATCTGTGATGAGATATAGCGTTTGCCTATACCTGTATCGAACATTTTACGGTTACAATACAAGCCCAACCAAAGTTTAACTACAATGTGAAAAATGTGCACAGTAATATTTTTTTTATTTGATTAAATGCCATCCCAAATTTCCTTCTAATACCATGAAATACTAATAATAGGTGTAGCTACGTGAATACGTGTCGATACGTATAATTTATTTGTTTAAGTTTTATTTTTGCGGACAACTTACGATAGATAAAAAAAAAACGATGGCAAAATTGTTTTCACAAAAAGAAATCAAAAATATTTTCGATTTCGAGAATTTGGTTTTTGTTGAATTTCGGGCATTCGTCTGCATCGACTGGTCGCAAGTTCGATTCTCGCTCTTATAAATATCTAAAATCGTACTGGCGAATATCGAATTTTTTACCTCGTTCTAGACCTAAACTAAGCATAGCTGAGTACGGTTTTATCCATATCTGTGCGTGACGTATCAATGGAAACGATAACATGATATATAAGTATATATATTATACTATAAATACATAAAGTACAGCCACTGAAAAGACAGCTGGGACAGGACGGCATCACGAAAGGGTTGATGTTAAATTTAGGACCAATACCACAGATTACTAAGTGGTTATGCCAATACTTACAATCTTAATAGACCGCGCTTATTCCATTTTTTTCACACTACATCTCGAATTGTTACTGGGATTCAATAAATACGCTAATAATTGCAGTAGAACTCTCAGGAAGCAATACCTGTTACAAATAAGACCTTCTTCTACTAATAATACTAGTAATGTCAATTCCATGTTGATATTAGGCTTGCAAATTCCAAATTCAAACATTAAAAACAATCTACATTATATACCATTACCTGATATTCATGGATTGGAGCATTGGATTTTCCCAAGGCATGAATGTTAAGGTAAATACCGAATTAGATTTTGTCACTTTTTAACAGTAACTTAAAGAGATGAATAGAACTCGCACTTGGCCAAGTAATTTATTTATATTTGACGTTTTAGGCCGTACCGTTGTGACATTTGCGGAGCAGCCTTCAGAAGACCATACGCTCGTACTGTCCACACCCTCATTCACACTGGTGAAAAGCCGCACGAATGTGATATCTGCGGTACAGCTTTCAGGTAAAGAAAGAAAAAAGTCTTTCTAATTTAGATAATTCAAATAATTTATTTATTAAGGTAAAAAGTAAACTCATAATTGGAAACTTTATGGGGAATAAAAAACGATGTGGTCTATCGTAATGTGAATTCGGCAAGGGTTGGTACTTCAAAATTTGGCTTCTTTAGATTGTATCCATAACACGTATTTTTCAGTTTAAGTTTACTTGTGTTGTCGAATCTCAGCATACTCGTACAGTGTGTACGAACAACTTTACATACCATAAAGTGTTTGGTTTTTCTGTGTTTTTAATCTGTATGAACTCACCACATAGAAACAACATTATCTTATATGTTCCAATATATAATAATACCAAAATTGAACCTATTGTAGGTTTACAATTTTGAACAAAAAATAGTCAAATTTAAAAAAGTCCCTGCCCGTCCGATCCCTACCCGACGCAAAGTTGCCTATAACACAGGCCGCGTTTCCCCGCTGTTTCATAATTTGATAATTAATAATATAAGATAGGAATAGCGCTCAGAAATATATGGATGGTTTGTAGCCCACCAATCTTTAGACGTGTGTGTCCACACTCGTGACTGAGCTCACTTACACCGCAAGCATTGCTCAGAGAAAACAGTTTGTGATGCACAATAGTGCTATATTGACCACAAGCAGCTGTTTGGTAAAATGCTCTGTTGTGCCTACGGAAAATGTTCTAATTGTAATGCCTCATAAGTACAGACGAATAGCCACAAGCACGAGTTAGTAAACAACTTGTTCCAGTGTATTCGGTAATCGCCACTCGCCACGAATATTCGCCTGTTCTCGACTCGGTGTCAAAGGATTATTCGTCTGTCTTCGTGCGCAGTGTTTACATATTCGTCGTTATTTAGTTGACTCGTGAACTTTGTCGCAAGCGGTCGTTCAACCGTTTTGTTTTTTGTGATGGGTTGGACGAACAAGAATACTTTAAAGTTTACTAGGGAGAACCCGTGAAATAGGATGCCAAACATTGTTTCTACAAATATGTATAAAACAGGCATTAATGAAACGATTAAGGTACACTTAGAAGAAATAAAGAAAAAGATTCGATAATGAATAAAACTAACATGCCATGTTGCCCGTTATAACTTTGTCTTGTATGTATGTTCCTTCTTAACTAACCGACCGTCGTCACTAATTCTCTGTTTTTGGCACATAAATGTTATTTGAATTATATTTTTTTGCCCAAATTTATCAAAATGAAGGGTTTTAAAAGATGATTATAAATATATATATAAGTACAAATATGTTTATTAGTAACTATTTTTAGGGCAGTTGGGTTTTAAATTTTTAAATTTATATTTGTTTTCGTTTGTAAAAACGCTCTCTCGCGTACCTGTGGGTATTCTTATCTACCTATTAAACATAATATGTGTACTTGTAGGTAGGTATTTGCGATAATAACATGTTGTTCCCCTTTTCAATTGCCGTGAGAACATGAGATGGAAGAAGATTATATACTACAAAGTTTTTTTATATATTTGGGATCTCCAAACCACTCGGCTGTTAAAAAAGCAACGTTTTTGTACTTATTGCAGTTTCAGTTAATTAATTTATTATTACAGGCGATCTGGAGACATGTGGAAGCACAAACGAACACTGCATGGTGTACAAGCTGTGACGATTGAACCAGAACCTAAGAAATCAGTTTAGTTAGGACTTTATTAGCACTACACGAAGTTAAATTTTACACTTTTACAGTTAGTTAGTGTTAAGTTCCTAAACTCAATAAAAGATGGCGTTAGTAGCAACGAAATTACAAAATGTTTTATTATGTGTGCGGTGTCATGCACGTAACATTAATACTAAATATAACTTGAATTATCTCACACTTCGTTTCTTTAACCATTTACGCAAATTTTGTATTATATTTAGATAACATAATGCATAACTAGGTGGGTGCTTATCGAACGGAGATTGTGTGTACCCAGTGCCAACTCACAACACGGAAGACTGAGGAAATAATTTGCCGGAGTTTAAATACACTTTAGTCTTATCTTGCGAGAGCAAAAAAACCTGATAGACGTAGCTGGTTGTTGTAGTTATTAACATAATTTGAGTAGGAAATTTCCTTGCTCAACTGTGCGCATTGGAATTAAATGCTTATAAGGAGAAGAAAAACATTTTTAGGGGAACTCGGCCCTCAGAGAATATTCTCGTTAAAATTGCAACTGCTACGGGGTTAAAAGCTCTTATTTCTAATTTAAAAGAAATGCGCTGACTCCATTGCCTGATAATAGCAGGAAGTACAAGGCCCAAAGAGCTCTGGCGATCTTCTTCTTCTTTAAGGTGGAGATGCTACCACGTCAGACGGCTCAAATTCAAGCAGTAAGCTGCTGTGTAGAGCACACACCTCCTAATACACGCCTAGTCTTCAAATCATGAGACCAGGTAGTAGCGCAATAAGTGTAACTTCAAAACGATGGGTCATTATTTACCTAAATGTCTCTAGGATACGTCTTGTCTGCTGTAAAGACGAGTTAACAGAGATTTTTTTCAATCGTTTTTAATGGACGTGGCATACGCAACTAAGATTAGATAAAATTGGAACATTTGGTTTTTTTACATTCATTTATTACATACCCGGCGAAAATCTATTGTACAAGAAAAGTGTCATACAGACGTGTGAAGTGATCCTATAAGGGTTCCTTTTTTCCTTTTGAAGAATGGAACCCTAAAAAAGCAAATACTAACTTTATGTTACCTACTCAAATTGTTATCACTTATTACTCAACCATTTCTTGTTTATTCAGTAGGCATTGAGTACCAAGTCTCTTGTAACACAACCCGTCACTCGATTCTTGATATTATAAGGCAAAGCTCTTAGTTGAGACGGATTTCTCATAAATTTAATACAATTAGTCATTATTAAACTCAATGTATTTAATACATTTTTAAAATATAAATTATTATATATACCTAAATGACCATTTTACAAATTCTCATTATTAACTTTAAACGTGGTTTGGTCACCTGATGGTAAGTGACTACCGTCGCCCATGGGCACCTGCAACTCAGGAGTCACAAGTGCGTTGCCGGCCTTTAAGGTACGGGAAAAGGGGCGAGGGAAGGGTTAGGGCCTCCGGTAACCACACTCACTCGGCATTGAAAGCATTGCATCACTGCCGGTTTTCTGTAAGGCAGTGGTATCACTTCCGTCGAGCCGGCCTATATGTGCTCTGGCTCTCCCACGAGAAATTGTTAATGGAAATTAGTACCTAAGCAATGAAATGTAACATTTCACAACTTTAAAGTTGACTAATACTGTCTCTTTCAAATCAATTTCTTCATGATTGTCTTCATTATCTCAGATTCACCCATAGTTTACTGATGAAAAAGAACGGTATTGCGTATCCTTCATTCATTAGCTAATATCACTTTGATCAGGTCGTCCGTCTATTTCTGTGGGTATAGCACAAGCGGAATATTACACTAGCAATTAATATTACAGGTAGCTAAGGGAAAAACAACTGAAACTAAATTAATTACAAACATGCGTAATAATTTTCATCGATGCAGACTTTTACGTCCCTCGACATCCGCGTTAGGCGCTAGGAGGGTCGAGGGTGACCGCTGACGTCATGTGCTTTTAGTCGACACATCGTGAAACCGAAAACCCCGGTATTGGTGATAGAGGTCATGACGAATTTTGAAAAGGTTTATCAGGGCGTTAGATAATTTGAACAGTAAAATTGAATTCAAATAAGAAATGGTAAGTCAGCACTCATTGGTACTGCGCATGATGTAATTACCGCAATTTTTTTTAGCCAAACAAGGTATTTCAGTTTGAATGAGACATAGAGAAATATAAAGTCGACATTATTATCAATACAATTATATAAAATTGAAGTGTCTATTTGTAATGTCAAAATTACAGGTTTTTTAAAGCTCATATAGTTATTTGTATGTACGATACCTACGGCTAAAAATCAGTTTTTTAAATCTGTGTTCCGGCTAATCTCCGGCCTTTCACTGGCAGATAGTTTGTGTTATAAGAAGTAACTTAAGCTACTTTTATTTTGGAAAAAGAATTAGGCTTCCGCCCAAAATATATAAATATATATACGCGAGCGAAGCAACGCGGGAACTGCTAGTTTATCATAAAAATAATTCTTATATTCAAGTTTTGCTGTTCAGAATATATAACGCCTAAAATACCTTCTCAAAATTCGTTATGAGCTTTAGGGCTATGACGACCTGTGTGGGTTTCCACACGCACAAAATAAAGAAGATTGAAGGGGAAGGTTTCCCTAGCCCAATTTTTTGTATTAAAAAGAGAGAAAAATAGAAATTAACTAGTTGTAACTATATTAATACAGAAAATAACCCACTTAGGTTGTCTCAGTGTTCTGTTTGGTCTCATTAATATATATGATTATATAAATTATGGATTAAATAGATTGCTAATGATTATCGGCATTTACGACTTTCCAATTTGCTGAAAGTTGTTCGTGAGATTTTTTAACATTTCGACAATGACCCTGAAATAATAATGAGGTTGATTCACCCTTCCCACAACTGATAAAGTAAGCGAAACATTCCAAAACTGTGATTATTCATTGACTTAAGATAATGATTTATGAATCTTGTTGTATATTAGGGTACTTAGCATAATTAAAACGTAAACACTTACCTCAGAAAAATGACAGAATGATAGAGAGAACTTCTGGTTTTTACCAGAGAAAATTGGGAGAAATATTGACATCCCTTTCTACATTAATTGAAAATAATAATAACTTAAGACACCTGACAAATGCCCGTCTGATCCCAAACTTGGCAGAGCCTTTACTATGGTAACCAGACTGCTGATAAACAGGCTTATATATTACTAGCTGCGCCCCTCGGTTTCACCCGCGTAATTCCCGGTGCCATGGGAATATCGGGATAAAAAGTAGACTCGGTGTTAATCCAGGTCTCCAGCTTCAGTAGTTTTTGCGTGAAAGAATAACAAACATCCATACATCCATACATTCTCACAAACTTTCACGTTTATAATACTAGCGTAAAGTACCTGCCTAACCTACTAAAGCAAATTTTAGTTTATGTACTAAAGTACAGTAAAGTACCCAAGAAATAATTGTCACTGTTAAAAAATAGGTATAGACAATATGGCAATAGCAAAGAGGTATAATGTTATATAAAATTTACTACCTTCATGGTTTTAGTTAACTATAGACTTAGTATACCAATATACCTAGTGTTTGTACACTCTACGAGTATACGGGTCGTTCGTCATCTCGTCCCGAAACAAACTCGGCCCATTGGGACGAGTTGATGAGTTTCATTTATATTCGTTTCATTCGTCATTTCGTCTTATTCTTGAAATTCTTTAAAAATTTTGTTGATTTAGTATAGTCAAGAAAAACACTTTTCAAGGTTTTAAAATAAAAAAACAAGAATCCTTTATCTTTGCACTACAGTTTTCTGACCAAATAGTAGCCACCATAATCGAGAATAATGTCTATCTTACAAAAGTCCGGAGTCAATCAATACGAGTTTAGGTTTGTCTTTGTACAGGTGACTAGGGTCACGAGAGCTCCAATCGGAGAGGAACAGCAATGCACGATGATACCAACAGTGTTGCAATTGCTTGTGAATACCGAAAATCGCTTACGATGGTAATAAGCTGGTTTGTCACCATATTCGTTGAAAAGTAAACGGGTCTCTCATCAAACTTTTCAATTATTTTTTTTGGTATCATAGGCAAACGATCATACGGGTCACCTGATGGTATGGTGCATTGAGAAAAGAGTAAATAAACTGTCAAATATCATTAAGCTGTTCATTATTGCAATAGGAACCTTGAAGACTTCGTTGGCGCAGCCATCTGCCATCGCCTTTAACATCAAAGGTTTGGGTTCGATTTCTGCACGATGCAAATATTTACATGCTGTCTATGTTTATCCGTGGTCTAGAATCCATCGTTCAGGCGATGCTTACTTTGGGTCAGACTATAACATTATTAATAAATAGGGGCGTTGGCATTAATTATTTTCTATTTCTAATAATCGTGTTACGAACTACAAAAATGTATCTGTAGAATTCACAGATAAACAGTACACAGATCCAGATCAACCAACTATCTGTGGTTTGTAGAATAATATTGATTTTATAAGAAATTCAAGCCTAACGCCAGGGCTTGACCGGTTTTATCTTTGTCTTCTTTACCTATGAATAGTCCATTACGATAGTTACAAGTGTGGATAAACTTTATGACTATGAAAAAAGTTGACTTTTCGTCATTTCGTCGGTTATCTACGCCACTAGCAAGTCTACTGGTGTTACTTGCTGGTAGTGAAGCTCTAGCTCCCAATTCACCTGGTCTAAAAGCTGGGTTACGCCCATGGCAATACTTTACCACTTAACATGAGGCAGGTCATAGTTTGTTTTCCGGCTTCTACCTAGAGTCTAGACTGTACTAAACAAAAATTATGCCAAGTCTTGTTATATGTAAACTGCCAAATAGTCCAATTATTCGTATACTAATTTGAGGGAAATAAGAATTATATCCATTGCCAATTAAACAAGATAGGCGATCGCAATATTTATTAGACTTTTGGGAATTAAATATTATGTACCAAACCCATAACGAAATGTAATTTGTACTACGTACGTACCTACATGTGTTTGATTTCGGTTGAAGTTGAAGTTGGATTCACCAAATAAAAAGCTGAGTTTCTTCAACAGTAAATATTTATTATAAAAATTGCTTTTATAGCCACATTTCTGTTTCTATAATATATATAATATTTATGTTCATTCTTTGTGCCATTGTTTCACAAAATTATTCCTGTTCTTGTTATTTTCAATACAACGGCTTAAACAATAATATATTACAATCATATATCTTACATTAGACAAATCGAGAAACGATTTTGAGAAACTCCAACATAATGAGGAACGATTTAACAATTCGATGTGCAATATGAGCCCCTTCAAAATGGTTATCTCAATTTACTAACGAGAGTATTTCTTCTAAAATATATTCACAATAGTTTCAATAAAAATCCTGTCATTTTTGGTAACCAATGGCAATGAAAAATATCAAGGAAAATACACTTATGCAAATGTAACAGTAAAGTTACGTATGAAAACGTTGAGAGAGCTTCTTGGAAGCGCTCGCAACTAAGTTGAGACGGTGCGACGAGGAGTCTACCTGTCATCAATTATTGCTGAGGGGCACAAGTGACAACATGTGCGGTCACTCCGCGTCCGACCCGACACCGACTCATGGTCGCAACACAAATAATAATAGTTAAGTTTTCAATAGGTACCCTTAGTACAAGCTACGATTTACCAGAAGCATCATATTTAGATCATGCAAAAAACGTATTTTAGTACGTGTCTTTCAACTGCTAACACTAAAGAATGTTTATTTTATGATTAAAGATTAGATCTAAATCGATGATCGCTTGGATAGTTCATAACTCGTACTAAGTGAAAACAGTAGGCCCACTATTTACGTTAGCACAACATTTTACAAACAAAGTACATATATGTATATATAATAGTTTCTGCTGTACCAGCAGTATTCTATTTTGTGAAAATGACAGGATAAAAAAGTTTCCGTACCTACACTATACTGCAAGCATTTTAAAGGTTCGCCTTCCTGTCGCACACGTACAAACTATAATTTAAAAAGTTTGACAGAAAGTTCGACTAATTTTAACCTACGTTAAGTACTTTCGATATATTCATATGTGGGCGTCAGGAACACGTAACCGTGAATCAAAAATGTTAGTACAAATATATAGTAAAATGTAGGTAATAGGTAGGTACAATTGAAACAGGGCAATTTGCCGGAGAGTAGCTAACTTACTTAAGTAAACCATCACAACCAACCATACGGACATCATCAACAGAACATCTACGAAATAATAACCCATAAAATAAAATAGATTGAGCTGATTATTCATTTACTCAGTGCATCACTTATGAGTTTAGAACCCAAAATTATAACTAAATGTTGTTCATGTATATTGGTCTGTACTGGCGATAAAATTTTTGTGACATCTTATTTATATTATAATGCATTAATATGTAACTTGTAAATCTGTACTTGTTGAGTGTAATGGACAGAATAAGAGGTCGTTTAGAAGAGGGCGGCGGCACCAAGCCGTGCGGTGTGAGCTGCTACCCGACACAATCGACATCAATAAAATTATTAATTTACATAATATATTTACAACGGCCGCGTATCACCACGCCATAATGCCCATCTCCGTATATAATATGTACACTAAATTTAAGAACATATTTTTCTCTCATTAGCTACCGAATCACAATTCACATATTTGAGTAATTGACAACGGTGGACAAACATGAGCCGGAGCACAAATGCATCTTAATATTGAAATTTGTACTTTGCTCTATTAAACGTCGTGCTAGGTATGTTTGGTCCATGCAGTCACAATACCGTGGTTCGCGAACACCACGTCCCACGAGAACTGGTCGACAACCCTTCGGACCGAGTGCTTAAGTACAGAAATTAGTGACTCAAATGATAAGGGGGAAGTCAGTCGACAGGGACGTTTTCGGGGCAAGAGTCGACCACAGCTCTTCGTTGAGACCAGCTAGTGTTACACACTTGGAGTGCGCGCTACAACCCGATGTTACCAATGAGAGAACGTATCTAAGTAAAACATCTCGCCATTTATTTTTGTTTCGGCGATGTTGTTCGTATCTGTCTCTGTTTAGGAACGACGGGTTGTCCGACATGTTTTGCTATTGTTATAATTCATCAACCGATTTGCTATCTCAAATCTCAATGCATTTTCATGAGTCCTTCAACAACTACATTTTGTTTACGGGAAACCTTATCTGAATACTTTCGGATGCCTTCTAACAAATACATACTCCAGGATAAAACCAGGAGCCGTTTCAAATAAATTAAATATTGTTCTAATTATGTTTAATTACGTATTAGGAACTGCAGTTCACTGTTAGTTGTAGTAAAATAAACTATTCGATGAGACAGTTATTTCGATTTACGCCTAAATAAAAAAAATCTTAGACTATTTAAAGTTATAATGTCATTAGAAAGCATCCGAACCAATGGACAGAACTCTTCAATTCCGAATTAAGGATGATTTAAGTACCTACAGCCACAGATCAGTCGTGTGTTACAAATTCCAATTATTGAAATGCACGATTCCTGTAATCATGAAACTTTCATAGTCACAGCTGGTAAGGCTTGTTTAATTGACATCCTGTTACGATTGGTGCCACACTCACACTGGCGTGTGCCGTGTGGTGGATGTGGAACTAATGAAAGTTCATCAGTTACGTTAAGTACTAAGGTACTAGATATTTGTTCGTCATTGTTCGCATAAACCATCGTACTGCAGTAGTTTTACACAATTATCACGCGCATATTAAAACGGCACATGTCCACACATTATTACCATATGACATACTTGGAAACTTCCTCTTCGTTACTCTGCGCTCCATGGTTCAATAGTGGCAATAAAATTAACAAAAATGATGGCCAGGGTGGGCCTCGACTCAGGATGGACGTGGAGCGCACGTCACGAACGAGATCTCTGTCGGTTATACCCAAACCCAAAACAAAGGTAAAGTAATGCTCGTTGTTCAGATACATTTCAATGAAAATATCAAGACAGAAATAATTTCAAATTGTCACTTTTCTTCTTCTGGTCAACGAAATAAATATAGTTATATTTTACCTAATTAATTACATAATAATTTCAACAAAATTTCAAACACCTGAGTTTTAATTTAAACGATAATAACGTCATTAGCTAAGTCACTTTCATTCGGTTTGGAATTCACTTAAAGAAAATAAAACTATCAAAAATAACTCGGCTCGCATTTAAGTCCTGCGTCACGTCCGAAGCTAGCACCTTCCCTTTTGCAATTACATAATACTAACTACTGACTGCGTGTTTGCGTCGCGTCGCCCCCTCGGCCGAGCGGCGCGGCGGGCGCGCTGGCGCTGAGCGGGAGCGCGGCGGCGGCGGCGGCGCGGCGCCTCCGACTAGAAGTGCCGCGGGGGCTGGGCGCGAGGCCGCCCTATCACAGGCTCAGTGCGGCGCGGGCGACTCCTGCCCGCGCGCACTGCACTAACTCGTGGGCACCAGCAGCCGCACGAAACTGTCCTCGCTCCAGCCCCAGTCGTCGGGCCACGTGTCCTCGGGGGGGTCGAGTGCTGACCGCGACGAAAGGCTCAACACAGAGCCCCAGTCGATGGTGCGCTGCTCCTCGTCACCGTAGCCCGAATCTCGGTCAGGCGGTGGCGGCGTGGGGAAGGGCGTTGCGCGTCCCGCGGCTGGGTCCCTGGATCCCAGCAGTTCGCAGCGCGCCACGCCGCCAGCCACACACGCCGGCTCGAAGGGTGCCTCCTCCGCATTTTCACGCTCCATCTCTCGCTCGATCCCTCGTAGCGTATTGCATACGAGCACCGATCGCCTTAGTGAAGGGTCCGCGGTCTGGCGTAATCTCGCAAGCTTGAGCGCGCACAGATTCATCATCTTAAACCGTCTCTCGCGGTAGCAGCGTCGCGAGGCGCAGCGGCCGGCCGCGCGGCCGTCGCAGCAGGCGCGCGCCGCAGCGCCGCCCAACTCCAAGTAGGACTTGCCGTTTTCGGCACGAATGGTGTCGTGCGCGCCACACCAGCCACCGCACCAGCGGCGGCGGCACGCACGCCTCTCTTCTTCCTCGCTGCGCCAGCAGTCACCGCCACCAGCGCCGGCCGCTACGGCCTCTAGCCTCGCTATCGAGTCTTCCCAGCGTGCGACCTTGCCGCCGCCCTCACACGGGGAGCCGGCGCGCCGCTTGGCGCCGCACCCGCCGCCCGAGCCCTGCAAAACCAAACACACCACGTTAATGACATACCAAATTTTTGCTTTGCTCACTATCAGCTCTAAATACTAAGCTAAGATTCAGATAAAAAAGTGGTTTTGTACCATTACAAACACTGAAATCACTCATAATGACATTGACGTTTCTTTTATCTACGTCCAAATCAAAAAGTTACCTTATACAACCGAAAAAAAAATGCCGAGTAATAGATGTTACTTGAAATCTAGTGAATGCTGAATGGGGCTCCGCTATCGTATCTGAGCATATCCTGATTTTACATATAAATTACCAGACAGAGAAGACAACGTATAATGAAGTGTGGGCTGTGGCAATTGTATACGGTGCAGCAGTAGGAGCCGCCGCTCTCTCAATATCACGTCAAGTACCGTAAGCTACATCGCGCGGTGTATCTCCAATCTTTAAAAAAATTAGATGTCGGTATTCTCAAAATTCCACGTCCATTCCTGTTATTTGTTTTTGTCGCCTACAGCATATCGTGCCGACGCTGATTAGACTACTGCATAGTAATGTCAACACGAATGAACAATGTATCATATTCTTTTCGTAGTTTATTGAATTTCGCCTTGCTAACAAACGGACGCAGTGTCCCAAATAATCGGTGTCGAGCCAACCAACGTACCATACGGGTGGCGTATAAAAGTACCTGATGGGGTGCTCTGAGCTCTGCTATTGTGCACGCTCCGACCCTACTCAGTTTTTTTAGCGACAATGCGCTCCGGGAGCGGAGCCCTTAGGGCCGTGGATCGGGGAGCGCTCAGGTAAAGGGCTCCGAGAACTATGCACCCGCCGGATTTAAGCTGCCCTTCTGTCGTACTGCATTCTTTCGACACCAGATATATAACACAATATGAATGCTTCGAAATATCTAACACCGATAGTCTAATTTAGAAATCTACACGCTATGTCCCACAGGTGTAATTTTATACATGTCTTTACTTTGAACTTGAATAACTAGCTATGGCCGTAGCAGCTGCAGCCGGACTCTTTAGTACATATAAATGACGGACGAGCAAGCGTCGAGGGCGCGTTGACTTTTATCGCAGTAACGAATTTCATGGAATTACCATGGCGCCTATACATCGCTGGTTCAGTTAGTAGTTGTGCGCCAATTTAGTAATGCATCGGGCCAGCGAACATCAAACGAGCGATGCATACGTCGTGGAAAAAATAAAATGGTAACTGGCAAAGTCCAGCAGGCGGCAGATGCCACCACACCTGCCGCTACAATTAGTTGAGACACGCGTATTCGCGAACTTGCCTAGATATATAATCGCTTATACATCCTATTACAATATCGAAATATTACATGAAGTCATTAAGGGAAAATTATTTAAGTTGTTTTTACCCAACAGCTAATCTCTAATTCTCTACTATAGTTAAGAATCTAAACACATCAAATGCCTATAGCAATACATTTTGTATTTAAATTATATTTTGTGTTTATCTCGTTTAGCTTATGTCTGTGTTAATCCAGGATGCAAGTCAACAATATAATTATATGTATATATATGCCTTTAATCGAATTTTTTTAACTTACACAGCCTTTTCTATGAAAACAGCATACAATTTGTAGTTTCTGGACAAATTTTAAGATCTCTAAAAACCTTATTCGGACTGTCTACTACAAATTCTTATGTAAGAGTTAATAGAGCTGAACTAAGTACTTAGGTACCTGCAGAAAATGCCAGTAGTGCTTTATTTTAATGTAATTATCTTTATTTTAAAATAATAAAGTTGACTTTTCTGTTGACCCTGTGGCTGGTGATCCTAGGTTCGACCAAAAACAAGTTAGGACCATGATGTAGCTGTAGGTGTAATATACACTGCCTACCCCTCGCTTTGGGTAAGTATATAAAATAAATAAATGGTAAAATTTAATCACGATTTATTTGACATACGAAATCATCAATTCTCTCAAAGGCTCACGTGAGAAACAACTCACAAGAAACTTGCGTTATTCTTTTCGAATATACCTGCATAATTGATTTTAACGTTATATGTTAAAGGGTTAGCTTAACCAAACTAGAAATGAAGAAAAACAAGATTAAGATTAATAATAACAAAAAATCTACAGTAGCGCACTTCTGCATATTCTTATCTTATTTTAAATGCCCTAATTCACCATCATCTTGGAATAACTAACAGAATTTGGTAGTGAATTACAGTGAAATCCGTTTTAAATCTTCAGGAGACAAGTATAGGTAATGAAACTATTTAAACCACTCATTCAAATGTAGATAAGTTTGTCATAAATATGGGTACCTAGTACCTACTAAACATTATTTGAATCCACAAGAATGATAAAAATAAATGAATACTTTAAAGCTAACAACGCATGATCGGTTAGTAGGTTGCAGGCGTTAGCTGTCAGTATTGCGAGTGGCGAACCGTGGTCCGTCGCCATCGTGCCGTTGCGTTGACTCAGCGACTACTCATCGCAACGCTGCAAATAATCACTTTGCGTCACCCCTTTTATCGCTGTGAGGAAAACGTGCCACCTCACTCTACTATGCGATTATTGCAGGCCTTCTATTCTACAGCTACCGTTCATTATAAGAAAATCATCATGAGACAAGTTTTCAATATGCAGAAACACCTAGATATCGTGAGACAGTAACACGCGGAGCCCGAGAACGCAATATGTATGTAGCGGTGTCGTCGCCAGCGCTGGCGCTCATGAAAATAAATTTAGTAAATGACGTTCGCGCGGCGCGTTGCCGCTCTGTGCCTCTGGAACGCGGCTGCGCAACGTTGCCGCTCCGATCGCTCTTTCTAATCTTGTCGTAAAGTTCTTTTTCTGATGCGCAGCGCGTCGCTCGTTCTCCTCGCTCGAAACTTGGAAACGTCAGACGTTTATTTTATCGCTAGTCTCGGTTATGCGGCATTTTATAACCGTACTGCTGTAGCCGAAGCGACGAGTTAGTGCTTATTCAAAATAACAACCATAAAGAATCCTAGTGTATGTGTTAAGAAGTCATACTCGTCGTCGGAGCGATGCTATTATGGCGCCTCTCGCTAGTGGAGGTAGGAAAAGTTCGGTCGGCGGCGAGGCGAGTCGAACGGAGACTTTCTATGGCATTGTGGAGACCAAATAGACGGCGGCACGGCAACGGCATTGCCTCACAGCGAGGTACAGGCATGTCGAGCGACGCGGGTCGGCGGGGGGGTGCGGGGCGAGGGGGACGCGGGCGCGCGCCTGTGTGCGCCGTGCACGCGCACACAGGCGCGCACATAATAACATCGCGTAGCGGCCGCGCTCCTATCTAGCGCTACAGCTACCTACGCTTGCCGCGCGTCGACTCGCCGACGAATGTTATATTATACACCCAACTATAAAGCAGGGTGTACTGGGCCACGTTATGGGGTCGACCTACCCACATGAGAAAATACGACGTCGCAGTTATTCTTTCATATGATGTGGCTAGAAAATTTACTTCCTAAATTATTTTTTTAAAAAACAAAGTTGTCGTCACAATGAAGATAAGTTCAAAATATAGGTAAATGAACATACCTATAGCGAGGATGGGTGAACAAAATTAAATAGGGATCCTAACGATTACATACAAGTTTCTTTCGTTTGATAGAACAATTTCAGCATTTTCAGCGCATCTATTTTTGTTTCTGTGACAATTTGGATACCGGCGTGTTTCACCAAGCTTCATGTTTGTGTGGAATATATATCCATGCTTGTATAAATAATTCTGATTGTTTACGACGCCACGGTCATACATAACACTGTTGACTGTAGTACATTTTTATTTCATTTTTTGTCGCCCATTCATGAAATAACACGAAGAGGCTGCACTATCGGAGCGATTGAATGACCGATTAAATCATTAACGCTCCTTTTCAGTACAATAGAGCACGTGACCGCGAAGGAGGCACTTAATTTCATTCATGTTAGAAGGGGTTTGATGTGTTGTGGACCTGTTTGTTGCACTCGAGATAAGAGATAGCAAATACCTGACGTGTTTTTTTACTGTTCCGTGTTCATGTACAGAATTTACCAACGGTTAATTTCTAAAAAGTACAACACGACAATGGACGCAAAAATAATATTATGCATAGTTAGGAAAATATAGAATTTATGTTTATTTCTCATGTTTTCCTCCAAAGTAATGTGCAAGAGTATTTGACAACCTGCTTGGAGACAATGAATTGTCGAAAACATAGAGGCTAGAGCGGCGAGCGAGCTCGGTTGGAATACAGGCGAGGCTTCAACGTGCCACCACTGCCACCAGGGCTGTCCGACGGCCGGCACACCTGCCGAAACTTTATTATCATAGCCTAATAATATTCTCAACATCACACAAGCCGAGGCTTGTTGCTTTTACTATATTAATAAACTTGAACGGCAATGTGAGGAGCGGATTGATAAAAATAAAATATAGAGAATATTATGGTCGTGCGAAGGAGCGCGCTCGGCGCGGGCAGCCCTGGCGCACGCACATTTCCGTGAGCGGAGAGCGGCGAGGCCGCGGACGCTTGTGTGCGTGGTCGGGGTGTGCGCATTCGGCGCGCATGTGTGCGCCAACCAGTCCCACATCCTGTTTGGTGGGCCGTCGCTCGCGCAGCTTCGTGCCGTGCTTCTGTCGAGCTTTTTATTTCACGCCTCTGGCTACTGCTCACCCGTGTACGATTGATTTTAACAGTGGTTGTGTAATCCAATTTTTTGCCAAACACTTAACCGTACCGAATCCAGTGACTTTCAAGTCATGTTTATGTTTGACTAAGTATACTTTTGTAAATACATGGTATTTGTATGTTTATGTATACACGTTAACGTTTTTGTTTCCATTTATTAAAAAACGAATATTATATCTATAGTTAGTACCTGTCTGTAGTGGCTATATTACAAATTGCTAAAATCTGTGATGAATTAAATTATGTTTCATATTCGATATTTTTCATAATTACCTAAATGACGGGCATTTAATTGGTATTTAATATTTTAAATGGAAAAGAATAAACAAATCGAAAGAATATTCTCATTTGGGGGTTACCAAATTGGTGCATTTGTGAATTACTGTTACGAAGTGGGAAAAGATTGTAGAACTCGATAGTTAAGGGAAAGGAAATTATACATATATATATATATATATATATATATATATGTAGGTACAGAAGTACAACTTCAACCAGTTCTTTTCGAACGAAACTCATTATATTTTTTATAAGTACTCCCTCAACTTCCGCACTAAACAAGATTTGTAAATGTGAAAAGTAAACCTATAAAATAAGAATATTTTACACATTTCATGGTCTTAAGGCTTGATCAGATTCATGGTAACCTGTTAGGTAGAAGAACTGGTATTATAGATCTTTGTTAGGTTGAGAATTCAAACGAAAAATTTGAATAAAGATAAAGCCACAGTTGTAAAGCCATAATGTGACGCATCGAATTCTATTTCAGTTCTTGTATCCGTATTCATCCAGGATACAGCCTATATGCGTGTCAAAAATTCTATTGCGGTTAGAGGTAAGGGAACAAGTAAACCATTTCACTGCCATAGAAAAAATAATTTCAATTTAAAAATCTTCATTTTTGCCCTGTTGATTTCGTCCAAGTTTGAAAGCCATCGGCATAGTTGCGACCTCCATCGTGCCGGTAAAATTGAGGTACATACATACATATATACATATATATAGGGTCTAGGGATCATAACTAGACCTCCTGTAAAGATTTTTTTTAAATCTTGACAACTGGTACAAATATATTTTCCGGGCGCCTGTTGCAATTACTCTCTTTTAGTGAAATTTTTAAATAAATTAAAAAGCCACATCAATAGAGGCGTGTGCAAGTGATTGTATTTTTATGAGAACCAGAGGAAATTGTCAGGTTAGGCTTAATAAGTACATTAGAAGGATTAGAAATGTAAGAAATAATTTGAAAAGATCCCATCTAAAGTGTCTTCAAGTTCGATTTCAAACAAAATAGCAATGGTACAGTTAAGTGTATTATGATTGTCCGATGACATATTGAATGGGCACCTCAAAAGCTCACAACCTATGCACATACCGTTATTCAAGTGTCAATAGAGTCAATCTCAAGGTGACAACGAAAAAAAAGACGCACAACAGTTGGAAGCAAACAAAAGGAATCCCTCAGGAATGTGATCCCGGTTAAAAAGAGAGGGAATTCCCGAAACGCATTGTTTACAATGAGCAGGCGTGCGAGTCGACGCATTATGCGTTTATTATGATGAGCGTGGCTGACGCCGCGACCACTCGATGCAATGAAAGGGAAAATTTGTAGTTTTTGTCGGTAGAGCGCGAGATGACGCACGCTTCCCCGAAGGCAGCCGCCGGCTAAATGATCGGAATGTCGGCCGGAGATGTTTCCTTCTAAGAACACAAGGTATACACACTGAGGCTGCCGAGCCTGCACTGTGCGTCTCGCCTAACTGTTCTGTACTAAGTGTATTATGTATGGACAATTAGCGTGCTATAGTTCCTCAAACGCTTCCCACAAGTACTACGTGGGTAAGGTCCTTCCTTTTTTGAAATAGCCATACAAGTGTAACTTTGTTCTTGTTGACTTTATTTACAAGATCAAATGGCGCTTGCTTTTTCTTTCACAATGTCTTAGTGGTAAGTTGCTATATGGCATACTGATATTTGTTTCGTAACGAATGCATACAAATATAGCAACAGCACTTACTTAGCTCTTCAAGATTTCTTCTTCTAATAATCTTGACTGAACACGCACTATTGATGGTAATGGTACTACCATTACCATCAATAGTGCGTGTGTGGGTCAGCAGGGATCGTGATTGATCTAGAGTCACTATCGACGAGCAAAATTTAAATTGCAATTGACGTAAAGTGATTATATGGTTGCGAAACACGTAAACCGGTTCAAGGCACTTAAATAAGTTTAACACTGACATTGTTAGACACCGCCGTGCATACTGCATGCCGGTATAAATCTCGCTGATTCGCAAGGGTGGAGTGATATCGCGCGGTTAAGATAATAAATCAGGTGGCGGCGGCGCACGCGGGCAGATAATGACGTCACTGGCACGTATCTCGGAGAATCCCCGGAAGAGAGCGAATAAAATAAAAATGTCACGTAGCGATCAGCTGTTGGGCGGCGAGCGAGCGTGACGGGCGGGCCCGCGCCTCGCGCCGCAGCGATACGCATAACGACGCCGCAATAAAACTTATTTTTATGTTTTTCGCTCACAATGGCCGCGCGAAGGTCGAGCTATCTAAATGGGTCAATACACTCTGCGTAGTACGAGCGGTGAACACGTGCTCCCGCGTTTGTAAATAGCGAGATATCGGCCGATTGTTGCAGTGATTAATGGGGGCGCGTAATGACTCGGCGCCGGGCCACCGCCGCCGACTCGCCGGCCGCGCCGCTCGCTAATATGCTCATTCATCGCTTCGACACTATTATTATTTGCTGTTCGGAGATGGTTTTGTTCCGACAATCGATGCGACGACATTAGGGCGGTCAATGTCAAGGCTGCACTTGCTATGCGCCGCCCGACGCCCGTGCTCAATGCTAATTGTCTACGAGTTAAGGCGACCCCGTTATGTCAATTTACAGAGCTGAATTGTTACAATGTCTTGTGCATCAAGTATGCACGGACATTTTCTATGTGTTATCCGGTTGGAAAAGGACTTGTTTTATTGTATGCTCTTGTGCAGTCATTAAACCCATTACCTAGTACATAACCGTAACTAGCTTTCGTTTCGCTATATGTCATTTTTGTCTTTTACCCTAATATGAAATAATGATTTAGTCTGAATAAGTCTTTTCCATTACAACATCTTACCTACTCGTTGACTTGTAAAAAAACACCCTGCCGTTGAACTGTAGGTTCAGACACATTTTGCCTCTCTATGTGTTCTACCGTTTGTATGTGGGTATGTGTTGAGGAATAGATCGTGATGATGCTCACTTCCTCACTCTTTAGAACAAAAAAGTTGCAGTGTGCGCTTTGGAAGGAACTTCTTCCGCAGACGCAAAAATTGTGGATTGATATCAGTATTATGGTTTAAAAAGGTTTTTACGATTGACAGTGCCCGCTATACAAACGTCTATTGCAACGACTTACGTTTCACCCGAATAGTGGCACCCCTATCCGGGCAGCGGGTATAGTAAACCTTTTTTTACTTCAGTGGTATACAAATTCCTTTTTCTAATGAAACTAACAATAAGTTAGCAATGTACTTGACACGGCTCACCGGATGATAAGCGGTCAGCTGTGCCCATAAACACTTGCAAGGAAGTCATTTGAGCACTGCCAACTGGACAAATTTTAAATATAAATTCCTTTGGTAAGTTAACTTTCATACACAAGAAAAACATCCTTTGAAAGTATTAGGCCACCCAAGGTATACAGAGTACAGGTACAATATTAGGTAATATTGTACCTGTACTCTGTATACCTGTCCAACACAAACTGTGTCAAGAACTTTGATAGAATACAGGTGGAAAGGCTGCACCAGAGAAATGTATGCAGCGTCATCGACAACCGGGCGATAAGGGCGAGGTCACGGTTATCAATGGAGACATCTCCATACGCGCACGTGGCGGCCGGCCACGACATCTCGCGCCCATTCACTATGAAGAGCCCCCGCCCTCCGCGACTGCGGCCCGCGCCTCCCCTCACCTCCCCTTATCCTCCGCGGTGCATCCATGCAACAAGTTAGGGCTAAGGTTTTGTCTTCTAAGAGTTTCCGGAAGACAGTGCGTTGTGTCCCGCAGCCGCGCGCTCTTGCTCAATCGCTACTTATTTTATTTTTTCTAAATAATTAGGTTCATAGTCCTTTATTTTCCTTGAAAGTTTCCTTTCTCAATTTACATCTACCATAACCTGAATATTCCAGAAAAACAATATTTTTTCTGGGAAGGAGTTACTATAAATACTTTCAATGTATACTTACTGACTCGATTTAGATATGTTTTTTGTACATTCCACTCTTATATTTAGCGAAACATTATATGAACCCATAACAAAAGGAACATTACACAAAAAACTGCAATTATTTATAAAGTCAGTACTTACGTAACGCAATTCAAATAAAGTTCTCGTAAAACATAGCGGTTCAAACACATTTTCCAGCTTCGTGATTCCCAATTAAATATGGATGTGATTGAAAAACGCGTGTCCGGTAACGAGCGTGTACATAATTGTTGGGCGGCGGGGCAGGCCCGGAGTGACCCAGTTGCCGTTGCCTGGCGACCCGGGGCTGGTCCACCTCCCTCCCGTCCCACCTACTGAGCGCCTCACGCCACCCCCGCACTAAATAACCTGCCCGAAACCGACACCTTAGCAAAGGTCGTTCAACCGTCACAGAGGCAGTTGCTCTCGCGATTTTTAACCTCTACATGCATGCACACAAGGCACTGTTGACACCTGCACTCCCGAAAACAATCAATATCCAAAAAAAAAAACTAATTAATGTTTAATTACTCATTCTCTGACCAGCGCACTGGAAAATTGTACTGACATTTCATTTGAATTGAATGTTTTTCAGTGCAAATAGGATGAAATGCACACTACGATTCGAACTAATTAAGCAATAAGCTCTGCATACTTTTTGCGTTTATATGTAAATTACATGGTTCATCTCTATCAACCATCTGTTGTGTCTGCTTTTAAGACTTATGTACCTACTTGTTTTAAAATAAATCCATCAAATTCGTGATAATTTTTATTTTGCTCTCGAGGCTTGCGTAATTAGAGTTAGAAAATTCAATTCAATTGTTGGTATCTCAAGAGTGTGACAGCACTGGTGTAAAAGTGATGCTTACGGTATCGTCACGGATACCATCGTACAAACTATTTCAAATTATCGTTTCTACCGATGAGTGTATTTCTGTTAAATGGAATAAAAAAACCTGCAAGCGAATAAACTTAATTGTTATAAGCCGCGTTTGCCGACTGCCACCCCCTCGAATCCTGGGAGGGCGAGGGGTTAGGAGTTCAGTTGTATTTCTCCGAACTTGCGCTAAATTTCACTTTCTCTGAAGACGTTGTGCGTAGACTTAACCACCCACCGCGTTGCCATCCTCACCCAAACTTTACAACATAGTTTCAACACTAATAAGTACTTATGTTTCTATATATGTCATATAAGCGTTGATTCTTATATTCACCCGTTATAAAAAATAGTGGTACATCATTAGCAATCAAGTTTGAATTATGTTTCGTTAAATCCCACTCGATTTCTTATTAAAAATGAATTCTGCCGAACATGGAACATGTATCTTCTATGAGAGCCTCTCCACCCTCTGTGAGATGTCGTTATCTTAGCGAACCCTAACCAAGTAAAACATAAAAAACGTTAGTCAAAAAAGTCCTTCGACTCACAAAAAACTCAGCCACCACCTCGCCCACCGAAGTTATAAAATGTTGAAGGCGAGGTGGGTGGAACGAGGAGTTTACGACCCTATCCCCTCGTCTTAGAGTCGAGAGCCGTTCGTGCAGGATGCGCATACCAGTAAACCGTCTGAAAGGCAAGCACACGAGCGTGGAAGCTTTAGCAAAATGAAAGCCGACTCGCTCTTAATTCACCAGCACATAGACGCGGCGTACGGACGTCGATAGAGCCCCCCTGTGCCGCCCTCCGCTCGCCCGCCTCCACGCGCCGGGCATAAATAAGGGGGGCGAACTCGGGTTAACAAGAGAGTGAGCGCCCTCCCTCGCGGCAATGCTAGAAGGGAGAATAAAAGGGGCTGCGGCGAAGGACGAATTAAGGAGATGAGAGAGCACAGCTCTGTAGACGATTCAACTCGCAGTGGAATTATGAGAGAGCCCTTGTCACTGCTATGCCAACCACTAACCCGCTGTCAACTTTTCTTTTGCTTTATAACTTTCTCTAACATTGAGATAGGTATAGTTACTTCACCACTATACATATTTAAAGTGGAAGGATTTCTCACTGCAAAGCACAGACGATAATTTCTGTAGAAAAAGACAACTAACTTAGGTAGACGGTTTTAGTTCGTTTATTTTATTGAAAAAATTGTAGGATGCGCCTCCCTCGCGCCGCCTACTAGCCGCGTGACGTCGCTGCTGCGTTTTCCAAGCACGTGAGCCACTTCGTCACATAAATTACAAACTATATCCCACAGGAGTTAAGGTTTGTTTTCGACGCAATTGCTGGTGCTCCTTTGTCTTGCTGGTTTGGCGTAGACGAAAATGTTCTCTATTTGAACAAAGCAAGGTTCAATTTAGTCGAGTCGTGTCATAATGATCTTGGGAAGAGGGTGGGTATAAATTTTCTATGGGGGCAGACGGGGCGACGTCGCGCGAGGGCGCCGCTGAGTCACGACGGCGGCGCGGTGCCGGCGTCGGCGGGGCACGACGCGGGCGGGTCGGCGGGAGCGGACGAGGGAGCGAACATATTGTAAGTATCTACCACTCACATGTCACGAAGTTTTCTCCACATCGGGAAACTTTGTTAACGTCAACGGAGCACGTGGCCTTGCCGATATTATACATAATTGCTGCACGAGTTCCCGCTCAACATGTGACAACTTTGCGCCTATATACGAGTACTTCGACACTTTGGATAAAAAGTGAGTTACAAATATTTGCGAAATCAGTGCGTTGACGTTAAATTGTAACACTTTGCTAAGGTATAGTTTATAGTTTATTATGCTTTGGATTCATAGTGACATATAGTGTTAAAAAAGCAAAAAAAATAAGTGTTATTGAAATCGGTACTCTATACGCACGTGCATCGCTTACAGTTACTTATGATAAAGAAGGTCCTTGCTAAATGATTCTTCCGCCGACTACTTTTCCAAGTGTCAATTAGCATCATTAAATTCTTGGATAGCTTTTATTGTTTTCTTTGTAATTGTGAAATTTTTGAAGTGAAGTTGAAATATAATTGTAACCATATCTTAGTAGTCGTGCAATCGGCTGCGTTACATCGGCTCGTCACCTTGGAGCCTGATAACGTGCCTGGCGGGTGATAAGAGGCGATACCGCCGACCCGATACACTCTTATACACATACAATCTTATATACATACTTTAACGCTATTATATTTCTATTTGTCAACTGTGATTTCATAATAAGCAGCCATAAGTTACAACCTCAATTGAATCGTAACAGAAAGCATTTTATTATCACTACATTTATTATAAAACAAAGTCCCCCGCCGCCTCTGTCTGTTCGCGATAAACTGAAAAGCTACTGAACGGATTTTCATGCGGTTTTCACTAATAGACAGAATGATTCATGAGGAAGGTTTAGGTGTATAATTCGTACCCGTGCGAAGCCGGGGCGGGTTGCTAGTTTCATATTAAAGCAAATTGTGAGTGATTAATCTCGACATTAGATAACAGTACAAACAATAATATTATATTTTTTTTGTAACATTGAATGTTTTCATCTAATCCACTTATCACCAACGATGTGTAAACAATGATTGCTTAATAAATAATAGCCACTTTTGCAAATTGTTTATTATGTGATTTCATAGTTGGTAGTTAATATAATTATAGGGCCTGAATTATAAAACTCAAAAGTTCGGTGTAACTACCTCCATACAAATGTTCGTATTATATTTATATTTGTTCATAAATGGTTAGTACTTTAGTTTTTCCTTCAGTTTTCCACCTCGCTACATATGAGACGTGGTACGGCAGCGCTCGAGCGAGCGCCCACAATGCTCAGCTTGAAGATCCGCCGCTGTTGCCAATTACATTATGTACAATGAGGGGGGCGAAGCGCCCGAGTGGCGGGGGGCCGGCTGACTTATATAAAGCCCCCTCCCCACAACGGTTTGGAAACTCACAAGTTATAAAGCGCGGGAATGAGTTTTCCCGCGCAAACTTTATCGGGAAAGCTCGCTAGCTCAAGCTTTTTCACAAGCTTAGCCTAGTTTGATGACATTAGGCATATTTCTTCTAATTTTTATGTATTTAATTTATATATAAATAAATAAAATTGGAGTGCCTGTTTGTTTCATCATAAATTCATAATAAAAGCTTTTTAATAAATTCATCAGAATGCTTACACGGCACTTATCTATATAACAAAATACCATTTTAAAAATTATTAGTCTGTCTGGTTTTTTGGACACATAGATTTTTACGGAGCTTTCACTGGTAGATCAGCTGATGTTATAAGGAGTACCTTAGGTTATTTTGAAAAAGAATAACTTAATATGTAGGTACACGCAAGCGAAGATGCAGCAGTTATCATAATAAATTGACTTACGATAGGACTTGAGTGTACGCATAATATATAGGAACTCACGACTATTGAAATTTCGATACTTATTTATTTCCGTTTGTACCGATCTATGATTTTAACTCTAGCTTCAATTTAACGTTCATAAATGTCACTTAGTGTCTTAATTGAACAAATGATTTTGAATTTGAAAATTTGAATTTCTGGGTTACAGTTTGGATAAAAAATTAATTATTGTCTAACTTTAAATACATATTTATATACCTATATATTTTGAAACGATGTATACGAGAGAAAACAAAAGTCAGGGACGACCCTTCCTAGGCGCTGCGCTTGGGGAGCGCACAAAGACTCTTCCGAGTTCAGTAACGAGCCCCGGCTCCGTTAGCCCATTGCCGATGCACAGATTAGGGTCCGTCCAACTTTCTCATCCGTTGCGATCCCTAACAAAAGGTTTTATAGGATGTCATCAGGTAAATGACACTGTTAGATAGGTAGTATTTTTTGTATGATGTTGTCGACTGCGTCTTGTTCTGAAGTGTTGGCGGGTCAATAAATCAATATTTTCGTAAGGTCAATATTGGTGTTCAGCAGCTTGTCGACGGTGGACAGAGGTCACAGGAGGTGCGTGCGGGCCGCAGAAGCAGCTCGTACTAGTATAGCTGCTGTTTTGCATAAGTAATGACCGCCGCCTCCTCCCCTCCGCGCAACCTCCTGGCTCGCCCGTAGGCCTATCGATTGCGGCGGCGCGGGGCGGGCCGCATCGCCGTAATTGTCACACTGAGCGAGCTGAATTTCACTCCACCCTCGCGTTATCGACCTTACTACCCCCGCATAAAACCCACTCTCTGTCGGCAACAATTACTGATTGAATATCAAATGCGTTATAGTCCGCTCTAAGTTTGGAGGCGGCTCGTAATAGAGCCTTCGAAGAGTCTATGACAGAGCTTAATTAGACAGGCGTGCGATGGCAACGAATGGATTTTACTTGTTCGATATTTCAGAACGAATTTAAGCGCAAATTGTTTTGGCCGAACTAAAACGCCTAAAATTAGTCTACTACTGAACTGTATCTAGCGGCGCAACCTTCAGTGCGGGCGTGAGCACTCAGTTGGCGAACTGTTTGCGCGACTTATTAGACTACTTATATGTCGAACTACAGAAATACAGATAGCACGTACGCAAATACTTTAATAAAAAAAAAATCTCGTGAATTAAGATCTTATAAGAAAATGTAAGAGGCTGATCTAATGTCTATTGTTCTGTGTGTGGTGTAACTGCCAGTGGGGAGAGTCGGCTGACAGTGGACAAACACGCATGGTAGTCGCACGCAGAAAACAATAATTCCGTGTATTTTAACGCGACAGAGCGTGCGACGTCGCATCGTATGTATTAATAGTCTTCGTCTAAGCGAGCTCGGTTTTTTTAGCGCACCAGCAACGACGAAAGTATGGAGAAAGTGGCGCGTTGACGTCACTCACACACGCGCAGCACACGCGTGTCTTACGCTCGGCGGCCGAAGACAACGTGACAGCCGACAGCGTTCTCTGTGCTCGATACTGCGATGTCTTGCTACACGTCGACGAAGTTGCAACATCAGTCTGTATGAGAAATACGACGCTGCGGCTGCCCGCGCCGATACGCAGTGCCCCTTCTCGACACGTTCACTTGCACAACCGAAATGAGTTTAAAAAAATACGTCCGCATTGAGCTCACATCGAAACAAAGTTGGTTAATCACCAGACCCGTCGAGTCCAAGGCTCGCGAGCGTTCCCCAATCTTTTCATAATTGGATCTTATACGGGCGCTGCGTCACTGCATATGCGGGCAACTATTAACAGTTTGATGTCAGATTGTCGTCCTACGAATGCAGAATAACGCCTCATAAAATCGGGTACCTGTTTCGGTAGAAGCGCGTGGATAACAGAACAAAGGACCGGTATCACAAACACGATTCTTTATTGCGTCCCATTGCAGTTGTCATTGTCGATTGGTTACGAGCGAAAATCGCCATTGTTACCGGTACATGACATAACATGGCTCGTGGCTAAGCGATCACAACATCTCAAAGCATAATAGTGAGAGAACTAATGAAGAAATAGTAATGATCACCGATATAAGAAAAATGAAAATGTCGCACGCGAGCCTCCGTCGTCGATGAGTTGCGATCGGAACTCTATTAAATTGAGATCAAATTTGGTTCATTCATAATCTGATCACAACATCGGTAAATGCAGTACTTAAGTTTTTAGAGGCTGTAGTTTCGCGGTTAGTCGGCTTAACCGTGGGACGGCGTGCCGCCCGCAGCGTACAATTAATTAAATGAAGTGCAAGATGAAAAGGAAACTGAGCGCGCCGATCAGCTGATCTGTGATTGATGCGTACATCACCACACCCCGCTGCACGCACACAACCGGTTTAGGACCGTTATTATTTACAAAAAACAACATTGTTTATTTACGTTTCAACGGTGATTATATCGTGTATCAATTATGGTACGCGACGTTGGCGAATGCACTCATAAGGTTGTTCTTTTCGTTAACTTTGCGATGCACACGTCAATTCAGGTACATAAAGATAGGGAGTTGATAAACTACACCAACTGAGCGTTGCAAGTCAAACAAAATGTGTAATAAATATACCTTGATCAGTTTTTTCACTTCCAAAAAGAGGTATAAGTAGTGACGTCACCAGGCGAGCTCGGTGAGGGCTAGAGGAGATTAGGACGGGTGGCGTTAGTGCGGGGGCGAACCCTCGCCGCACTGCTACTACTAATGTGCTATTCGACTCGAACTCACACAGACAAAAAAGCAATTCTGATTTTTTTTAATAAAATATAGCAACTTCGATACAAATGTAACTTAATTAAACATTGCACTTAAGGAAATTGCAGATGAATACACTTTCGTGGTGCAAAATACAGATAGTATTCCTGGTCCTTTTTTTCCGCGACTGTCAGAAAACATATTACAACCACTACAATTATGTATACAATCGGAAATGAGGCATTTATCTAGAGAAAACTTCTATGTTCAGAAGAATTTTAACTATCAAACCTTTTCGGTCGTAAAATCGTGTCTATTCTGTGTTGAAAAAATTTTAAATGAAGCAAAACATCTAAATAATAATATCGTAATGTCTTGACGAGACTACAATAGGTATTACAAATATACTATGCTTCGGTACTTTATCCTCTTGTATGCCAAATATTAAAACAAGAACGAAAAAAAATAAAAGTGATTTCGAAGCATTTTCGAGTTGAAAAACAAATGGTATGGGAGATCAAAGAGACGTGCTAGGGTGGGTTGGGGGTAGCCTCCCGTCGCCGCCCAATGGGGAAATATGCTGAAACACACACACTCGCGACTACATTACTGTAATTATCCAATTATTAAAAAATGTATGACTACGCATTCAATTACACAATGAGATGTTAAGTTTGACAGTCGAAAGGTATGTAGGTGATGTTTTTATTGAATTAAGGCTTAGGGAAGAAAAATAACCCTTTTCATATGTAGGTATATCAAAGCCTTTTGCTTTGCTTGAATATACTAATATTATATAGACAAAGAACCGGTTTTTATAAGATTCAAGGCTTCATAACATCACGCATCGGCCTTTAAGAACGGAGAAGCCATAGAATTTAAAAGCACAGGTGAAAATACAGGAATCAACTCGCAGGATTATGAGCATTTTCAGCTTTTCTTTAGGGGTAACTATAAAAATGATTTATCTTTTGAAGAAGACTAAAAATATTTGTGTTAGGAGTGGCTTTGTATCGGTACGTATTTCAACATGCAACCTTTCGTTCGCAAGTTCAATGTGCCTTAATTAATGAATGTCGTTCGGAAGTAAATATCAACAAAACTATCAGCATTTATGGTAACAATACCTTACAAAATTTTAAGTATTGTAAGATACAAAATATTTCATGCGCTAGTGTGTAATCTGATTGATTTATTGATTAATCGAAAATGATTAAAATGAACTAGTATTGAAGATAAAGAAGAATACGCAGAACGTGGTCGGAGCCTCCCCTCTGCGGCTGATTACGCACGCGGCACCGCAGCGGAGAGCACGAAATAAGAATGAATTTTTAATGAGCCTCCATCCCTTTCTACTGCCTTTTGCGAACAGTACGCACTTAGGAGATTAGTCCCCGGAGTGTTTTGCTTAACAATACTAAAATTTAAAACTAATGACAATATATATATAATACATACTATTTTTACATTTTCCACTCCATCTAACATGCGCTCAACTACATATCTATTAAAGGAGAGTCTACGAGAGTCGCTTTCTACAGCATACACTGATGTAATTGTCGATGCGTTTAACTGTTACGACAGACAGGTAAGCCCATAAACGCAAACGAGCTATAAAACAATAAAATGATAAGACGTCGACCCCACAAACAATAACAAAGTAAATACAGTTTTATAGTGTAAACAAAAAGAATAATAAATGCGTTACGTAGGCGGCAGATCGCGGATGGAGCTGCGAGCTACGTCAGGGAGGGAGTGGGCACGTCACGGGCGCGACGTCATGAGCGGAAGTCCGCACTAGATATATTTACTGTAGGCGTGCAGCGAACAGCCGGGACGGGTTCAATGTCGAGTCGCGACTATCTATCGGCCATCAATCAGCGGCGCCGTACGCCCCGAACACCCGCTACTAAAGGACGCGACCGCGATACATTTCCTCGACTCGAACTCGTCCGTTCTCACATCGCTCTAAAACAACAAAGTCGATGCTCCCCGCGATAGCATCGTGCACATTCCACGCGTGATATTAGCTTGTTATTATAGTCGTAGTAATAGTAATCCACCTGTCTTCGATTCGCAGATATGAATCCAATCGATTGTCACGGTCGGATGGCTGGTATATTATCATTTCCATTCATGGATTGATAGATGTGTGTAATTCGATATCGGAGCAAGTCGATACAGATTGTGCGTGACCGACGGTTGTGGAGCGGTGCAGCAAGCGTCCGGGAGCAAGGCCGACGGTGTTTACAAACTTCCGTCACGACTCACGAGCACTTGTCACTCGCGTCGCCGCCGCTCCTCGGCCGGTACACACGTGCCTACGCAAATAATAGTGAGCCCTCACAGTTGACATTGTCCCACTTCGCAGGATTGCCCGCCCGTTTACAATTGAGATACGATAGCCGACTATACGTATGTTAGTAACATTTTGCATTCGTTATCGTCTCGCAAAGATTGCTACGCGATCCGGTACCCTATTAATAGTTGTCTTTAAACTTTTGAGCGATGAGCTACGATGCTGCACACGATACTATTCTTATATTTAGAATACATGCACCCTTGTGTAAGTGGTGCCCTATGCGGAGTGAGAACGAGGGGTGAATGCAATAGGGTGGCTCGCCCCCCTCGGGCTAGCACCCCCGGTGCACAGTAGGCGCGTAGTAACTGCAATAACGGAGCAGTGAAAGTGTCGCGGGGCGCTTCAACCGTCAATGGGTGAAGACTTACTCCCTTCGCCCCTCCGTCTTGTGCTCAAACTTGTACCTAATAGTACGAGCATCCCAGTGTCGGTCGCCGCACACACATGCTTGTCTTCGCATAAACAATGTTCCCATTGAAACTTTTCTTAGACGATACGAACGAGTACAGGCGCTTATTAAATTAGCTGAGATCTACTTACAGTCAGCAAAGTAAATCGTTTATATCTAATAAATATTTGTGAAGGTTCGACGCGCATTGTAATAGTTAAGCACTTAAACAGTGTATGTCTGGCCGATCGGTGACAGATCAAGTATGTAAAATGTACGTGAGCGGACACCGGCGACAAGCAAAAGCAAACAAACGAGCGGAACAAGTACGTCGTCATTATCTCGACTTATGAATGAAACGGAACGTAAATTGAAATGTATCGCGTGCCATAATCCGCGCGCATTAATCTCACTCAAACGCCGATCGTTGCGTAACAGCGAGCACAACAAACGACTCAAGTTCATTGATCCACTTAATGTCCGCGCTAAATGTGTCGTTGTTGAATGTCAAAACATTGTGTTACATAATTATCCGCGTATGCGTAAGGTGCGCGCGCGCCTAGATCCAAACGCTGATATAGATCTGAGGGGCGCACCATCATTACTTCCGAGTTGTACCGGACGGTGATCAGCCGCAATACGTCACAGTATTTATTTATGAGCTTATGATTATAAAATGACGTTTACAACATTCTGATATCGTTGACCGGTTGCCGTATAATAATAACATTCATTCATTCATAAGTGATTAATGGTTACTACCTACGAAATAGATTTGTAGTATAAAGCTATTATCATAATTATAAACAAGATTTTACGCTACTTACTGGCCGTAGTAAAACATTATTTACAAACATTCGAACCAAATCAAAATTACACCGCTGTTTTGTGTAGGTACTTTACGTTTTTGTTCAAACGTAAACTTTTTTGTTGTCGTTACCGATACTTTTAATAACAGCAAATCAAACCTTGCTACTAGACAAAATATCTCGTATCAACTTTTATAGTAATAATTTTTATATTACTACGATTTTAATTCATTGATGCATATGCATATTTTAAATGGATAGGTTTGTAAATTCCCACGCTTTAAATAAAATATTATAGAACAAAGTAAAGAATCCAAAATTCTATTCATTTTATCAAGAATAAAACGAATTACATAAATAAACAAATTGAATTATTTATAAGTTGAATATATCTTACGGTATTATCAATCTTATCACGCCATGTCCGTTAGACATAAAGTCTCGCATCGTTCAGGTGTAAAGTTGAAGTAATCGAAGGCGCTTGTATAACTTTCCCCGCATTGCGAACTTGACCGTCAAAACGAGATTGCAATAAAACATCACTCTTATACAATGACGTGAATTTACATAAATTATTGGCGGTGGCGCGTCTCCAGCGCGTCGGTACTCGTCCGCACTGACGCCGTTTACCCAGATGCAATGTTTACATAGCCATCGGCAGTCGGCACACCAAACGACAGGGTTCAACGACTCATATATTGTTTTATTGCCAGACGTAATTGGGTCGTGGTTCGACATTGAGGGCATAAAATTTTTATTTAGAGCGTGTTGAACCCACGCAGTTAGTGCTAAACATCATAATTATATTTTTATTACAGGTCACCTCCCCTATCGTCTTTGATTTGTAATTAATTGTAGTTAACCTTGCTGTATCAATAAACAAAAAAAAATCTTATCACAACATATCATTAGGGCATTTTAATAAGATAAGATTGCGATAATGCTTCATAGTTTTATATGATAATGCTCCACGATTGGACAATCTAATGTATGTATTTTCGATTTATTATGACTTACATGGAATTCTCTTAAATGAAAGAATTATAAAAAGTAAACTAATTATTCAGATCAAGGTACGGTGTTAACTAATCAATATTTTTTAGATTGTTCTGTTAAAGTGGTCATTTTTGGTATTACAAGAAACAGCAGAAGCTGTCGTGGGTTTTAACCCGGGTGATTACCCGTCTATAGCTACGACTAAATAAATAAAATGCATAAGATAATAAGCGATAATAGCAGGATATAATTTTCCTATACCATGAACATTTCTGATATCAAACTAAGAGCTAGGAAACTGTGATTTTGTAACTTTTAACCGACTTCATTTGTTGTCATAACCTAGATCTCATTCAGTACAGTAAGTTCGATATACTCTTTGTTAGGTACTAGGCTATGATAGTTATTAACATTTCATTAAAGGTTACTTTTCATCAGATATCATACTGTCTTTAGTCAATATTTAACATTAAAAATAAAGTAAAATAAAATTTAAGCTTGACTTTGTGAATACAATAAAATCACAACCGTTTCCTTAACAAAAACGTACAGATAACAATATGCTATCAAACAAAATCTGGTTAACAAAACGGTGATGGGTGCCCAATATAGCGGTAATAAATATAGAGTAGGTACGCATTGAATTCTGTGCACCTTACATTCGCATACTTTTTTTTTCTAAACAGGTGCTCCGCCGGTGTGTCGCGTCACTCAACGGGCGCGTGTCGATGCCCTATATTATTGTACTGTCTTTCAAGTTCATTGAGTCACACAATGGGCATATAATTGGTCGTTAGTGTATGTCAAAACACGTCGCCGTGGCTCATAATGCTTTACATAATTAGGCTCGTTTGCATAAGCGATTATTATGCGTGTCTTCGCCGATGACGTCGGCCCCACTATGGCTAATTCATTCATTTGTTTATGAGTTTACTATTACTTTTACTCCACGTGGTTGACTGTTTACAATGCGAGCGTGAATTTAACGGCAAGTGTGTAATAAAAGTTGTTATTATTATGTGGTGATTAAGATGCTCATTGTGACGTCGATTTGAGTTGTGTTAGGAGTTTGTTTACACGTTAGTACCTAATCATCTAACAAACAACGTTTTGCGTGAGGTATGCTAATTACTGCAACAAACTATATAATCACAATTAATGTAATAAAATAAGGTCCTGATCAATAAAATTTTATATTTGCTACTTACGTTGTAACGTTGCATATATACTATTAATTTAGTAAAGTGAATTATGCAATCGTAGTAAGAATACACGACTTATTTCAGCCCAGATAAGGCGGAGTGATCTCAAGATGACTGAGCAGTTATATTTAGTTGCAATTATTTTGTACCTTTTATTGTACCAATTATTTAGTACCTTGCAAAACTAACATACGCCATGTACTAATTAGTTAGTTGGAATATATTCCAAAATGTTTATTGAATTATCCTTTATCTTATTAAGAACGCAATTCAAGTGAAACAGAAATAAAAATAAAGTAACTATTGGGCTGTGAACGATACAGTGAGATATAAGTTTAGGTATGTAATCTACAATGGTTATAGGAGGCGACAAGCAGCAGACGGAACGTAAACCTACCGGATTTCGAAGAAGCCCTGATGTAAACGTTAGAACATGTTTCTAGCGTAACATAAGAGATCACTTCGAAATAGATATTAATAGAATAGAAATTCAATAAACATTATGTTACACTAGCAGCGCCCCGTGGTTTCACCCGCGTAAGTCCCGATCCCTCTGAATATCGGGATAAAAAGTAGCCTATATGTTAATCCAGGTCTCCAGCTATGTACATACCAAGTTTTATCGCAATCGGTTCAGTAGTTTTGCCGTGAAAGAGTAACAAACGTCCATCCATACATCCATACATCCTCATAAACTTTCACGTTTATAATATTAGTAGGAAGTAGGATAGTGCAGTTACTACATTATCTTACAGACAGTACAGACATGACAATTTTTGAGAAAAATATTAAGCTAAATTATGTTGCTTGTCAATCAGTTAACGAAGGTGTTGGATTTATAATATGCGAGAAGTGCAGGATCAGATGCTATGGTGCAATATCATGATATTACAATAGCAGATGTAAGTACTTTAAATATATTGAAAACGAGAGTGAGAACTACTAATTTAATAAATTTGACTGTATTGCAAAAATTAAGGTGTAGGTTTGCTAAAAAAGCTCAATGAAAGAAATTGAATCAGTTGCCTGCGAGCGCTTTTGTTATCATCTTATCTCAGCCCAGCTCAGAAAAGGACCAGCATTAATAAATTATGAGACTGAACAAGTCAATTATAAACTTGTTGATCGTTTGCAATTAGATCTTAATGTCACCTTTATCTTTATCAAGCTATCTAATTTCAACTTGACCGTTAAGACCTTCGAAGTTCTAACCCTTTTTCACTATCGTTGGGCGACCACTAGTCATGGTGACTCGCAACTTTTCGTGACTTTTAATCATCTATCGTTTTTATGAAGCAGTAAGCTGGTGGGATCGTTCACTCAGCGCCCGAGGTTAATAACACCATAAAACTGCGAGGCGAACTATTTATTATGGTAATTATGTTTTGTGTGCAGCCTGTATGTTTTTTATAAATCTTTCTAAGCAATTAGTTGCCTTTTCATAATGAGAAGATGAGATAACTCGAATAAATATGTAATTTTGTACGAGATACCGATATTTATGTTTTGAATCATATCCTCTTAATATTATAAACGTGAAAGTTTGTGACGATGTATGGATGACTAGCTGCGCCCGCGGTTTCACCCGCTGAAATCCCGGACCGTGGGAATATCGGGATAAAAAGTAGCCTATGCGTTAATCCAGGTCTCCAGCTATCTACATAGCACAAAGAGTAACAAACATTCATCCATCCAAACTTTCACATTTATAATATTAGTGGGATTGTTACTCTTTCACGCAAAAACTAATGAACCGATTGCCATGAAACGTGGTATGTAGATAGCGGGAGACCTGGATTAACACATAGGCTACTTTATCCCGATATTTCCACGGCATCGGGACTTACGCGGGTGGTACCGCAGGGCGCAGCTAGTACATTACAAGGCCAGGTGCAGTCAAACACGCTGGCCAGTTAATTGCTGTTCGTTTAGATGAAGAACTTCGCTGGCTTGTTTAGCTTTACCTTAAGTAAGGTCAGGTTACTAATCCTAGGCCTCAAGAATAGAATTATTGTAATTCAGTATACATAAATCTGTAATTCTGGCATTTTGAAAAATCATCACCAGTATCATAGTTTAAGGCTCGACCCAAACAAAGCAAAACCAAGATATTTAGAACAAATTTCTTCGGACTAAATGTTCCATGACATATTGGAATATTGGACATAACGACTGAAATTAGGGTCTTGAAAGTGGATCTTGTTTTCAATATTATAAAAAAAATGCACAGAATCTAAAATTTCTGGAACACGTAACAACTTGATCATAAAATAGAGTTGAGCTGGATTAAAACTTTTAAGTTAAGCACCGAGTCTTACGCAGTGCATTGAATGCTAGAAGAACATAAGAATACATATTTTTTTCATATTAGAGACCTAAGAAAAGTGCTAGTAAAAGCACTCAAGCGATTAAGTTGACACTCAAGTTACTTAACATTCACAAGCTAGATTATAACAAAAATGAGGTAACTAAGTACTTAAATTATGACATGGGTATAAAAACAATATAATGGTTTTTGTTCTCAGCAGTGCTATAGCAGAACAGTATTAGAAATATGTTAAGTGAGTAAGATATGACACCACTTGTTACAACAACTAAAATATGGTGATGATTGTTGAAGATGTCTCTACTACGCGTACGAAGCCGGGCCGGGTAGCTAGTTATAAATATTTTAACATTTATCCCCGGAGTTACCAAATAACTATAGATTTAGCAGTTTCTAATAAGTTGAAAAATGTTACTGACTGTAAAAAAAAACTGTGGTTGAGATCTTGAAACTATTTGGTCTCCCGTTGTGGGAATGTTATTTTAGTTAGTTAATTTGATTTGGAATGGAATTTAAGTGTTATTTGTGTTAGTGTGAAGTGGATACAGAATATTAATTGTACGTTTCCACTAAACATAAGGCCGGTGTAGTTGAAATGCTGTCCCTTTGTCAGCATTTCAACTACACAGGACATATCAAAATAGTTATGCACTGCACAAGATTGCAAAAGTATTTTTTTTAATTATGGCTTAGATTTTTTAAAATTATTTTAAGACCAATTCTTTTTAGATACGATATTAGTTACTAAGTATGTTCTACATTTAACTTAAGCCAAAGTTAAAATTAAGGTAATATTTAGACCCTATATTTTTATAAACAATTATTTGCCATTATCAGTAAATACTGTTACCATAAGAGAATATACGAACATTACTATAACCAAAGATATAAGCATCACAACAAATAAAGCGGAAAGCGAAGCGCAGTTGATAACACCAGCTGCCAAACTTATAGTGCACACAACTTTAGACTCAACCCGTATGACCTAAGAGATCAAACTCGTTTGCGGTTGTGAAGTGAATAAGTTTGTAAGTGCTTTAAGGTAGTATGTGCATAGTTTCTTAGTGCACGTGACTGCAACAAGTCGCATTCCACGCACGGACCGCCACCCTACACCCCTTTAGGCCTATACTCACTTCGGTAACTATATTACATCCTATGTCCCGTGTCATCTACATAATCTCAATGAACAAATGACTGTGTATGTGTATATAAAAAGAATGGCTGGTATGTGTTTTGGTGTGTGTATGCCGATAGGTATTTTCAAATCTAATTTTTTAATAGGTACATTAGGTACTACATATTTATAGTTTGAGTTCACTTTGAGTTGACATTTTAAATGTGCAAAGTCATCATTTCATAACACATTTTTTGGATAGCTGTAGGAGAGCAAATTCACTGGGAGATTATTTTAAAGATTTAAATTTGTTGATTATTATCTATGATGCAAAGGTTTAGAATGAAAATTTTAGATGAATTTTATTAAAGTAGGTAGACTTAGAGTCCGCTTATGGTCAACGATCACTGTTGGCTAAAGAACAGCCGAAACAAAAGTTTTTAGGTGTCGCGAAATTTGTTTAACGTCCATATCTTTCTTATATTACGCTTGAAACTCCGCAGAGGTTCGTAGAATGTCAATTCTAAAAATTCCTACCTACAAGGTCTATTACCTATTAGATACTCGTTAGAAAATACTCAAACATCAAAGTCAACTAAATGAGATATAAAAGAAACTCAACGCATGATTACAAGGGAGGTTTTTCTTTTATAGGTCTCGATATCTAATGTAAAAAAAAATGTCAAAGGCATTCAAGCCGGGAATAGACTCGCCAATGGCGACTCCAGTCTCGGAGTAAATCTCAATAAGTGTGCTGGAGGAGGTGCTCGGGCTGGTACTGGGCGGGGCGCCCCAGCCGTCGCTATGGCAACGCGCCCCTAGCGCACACCGCACCGCTCGCCAGGAAAACCCACCGAACAACCTTATCGTGCTCTTTTACTCAACTTTTATTGATACTAACAAAACCTAAATACCTACTTTCCTATGATGATTTAATATAACCTTTTTTATAAAATCAAGGTTCCCTATATTAGATATTTATCAAGGCTAACCATTTCGTGTTGTGTTAGTTTTAGCATCACTTGTTTAGTTAAACGTTTCATATTGGACGAAACAAGCATGCATTTATTCATTTCATTTGAGTAAAAACGACGACGCGTTGTTCAAAAGTCCAGTAATAACGCAGCAATATAGAAAGTAAAGTGCGTTAGCGCTGGCTGGCGATGGCGAGCCAACTCGGCGATAATTAATGTGGAGTCAGTCGAGTCGAGCGAGCGGGCGCCGCGCCGCCAGCCTCGCCGCGCACATAAAAAAACCCGCTCCGACACAAAAACACCCGTCGACAGAGTAGGACAGCGCGGCGCGAGTGAGTGAGACAAACGTAACTACGTATTTCTGTGACGAGTTTTCGTTCGCCTCGAGCGTCGCGCAGTTATTGAGATTCGAACCGAATACCGCGGTTTGATTTAAAACTCTACTGAATGCGCCCTTCTATCTATCACATGGCGTTTGACAGGTCGCCGGAAACAAACCGTGCTGTCAGATTCAAAAAAAGGCGCGCATCTCTTTATGATTTTTTAAATGATAATTAAACATAAATTAAATCGGGAGAACTAAGACAATGGTTAAAACTTAAAAATTCAATATTTCTGTGTTGCACAATGTTGTTCACGGTCTCAATTAAAACTTATGAATTCTGTAAAAGTAGGTAGAGGAGAAATAATCGGAACGAATGTATGCAGGTGGAATCGTGAACAAAGAAATAAATTATAACTAGAAGATTCCATTAACTAAAAATTACATTCTGAAAACTCAAACATCTGCAACTAAAGCATTGTGAAACGTTTACGAAAGTTAAAAGATTGATGAAAAGTATTTAAAAGTTCTTATTAACAAGTTCTTAGAAACAGACTGCAAAGGAGAACTCAAAAATAGGACTTAGGCTATGATTGATCTATAAAATATCAAGTCAACTTTTTTACTAAATTCTATGTAAACAAAACCTTTAACTGATAATTAAACCCACTCATTGACTAAATTTCGAGTTTATACTGCATCAGAAACGTTATAATAAAACTGTACCTACACAACACAAAAAGTAAGACGAGAACACAAGTCGAATTCGAAACAATTATGAAATATTTTTAACAGCGTCACACAAGTCAGTAGAAGTAATAAGAATGTTGGCTTACCTGGAAATCACTCCACATTTTCATGGGGATACACCATAGTTCCGATACGAAAACATCACACGATCACGATAACAACTGTCAAATGTGTCACAGCACGGCGTCACTGTCACGAGCGGGCAGGGTGGAGGCCGAGCGCAGACTGAGGCTGGCGCGCGGCGGTCGCTGGCGGATACGTCGTTGCGCGTCGGGCGAGCGCTCGGCCGCGTTCGGAGTGCTTCGGGCCGCGCCGCAGCGCCCACCTGCGACTCACCGCTCAGCACTCGCTTCCACGAACAACAAAACCGTCCGAAGCTGGCTCACAATACCTTCGTACTATCCACGCCACTGCTGACCATTATAATTATATTATTTATTTCAGCACTTGGTAACCGACTTGTAAGCAAGCACTGCTGTGAAAATATATTTCTTAATTTTACTGAGTTTCCATAGAACATGGTTTAGTATTATTTTCTTTATTTCTGTATTTTTCTGCTTCATTTTAGAACATAAAGTCAATAATATTATTTCTGTTATATAATCTGAGATAAGTTGCACTTCAGACACTTGAACATGAGACGGCATCATGTTGCTGTGAATAATAAAGCAACGTATTGAAATCTGAACACTAACACTCGAACATGATGAGCTCAAGTTTTCAGCCAACTGAAAGCAGAAAGTGACAAATAAAAAAGCTTTCTGAACAAAGTTTTGAGTGCGGCGCTCTATGGCCGGCGTAGCAGGAAGTTCGTAGCAGTAAAACTTCGTAGCGCTCTCGTAGCGTGAAAGTTTTGATTTCAACGATTTGCGTTGCGGCGAAGAGGGCCGCACTAGCTGCGACCCTGCACCCCATACCGCCGACCACTGTCGACTATGAACAATACTGAATGTACGTATTTGTGCTCTATACATTGCTGTAGTAGCTCTCAGAACCTTTTGTTTATAGTGATAAAAGGCAGCAATGTACGAAGTGTTTGAAAAGGGCTTGCAATATTACATGGTTTTCAGATTTATCTGTTCGTTCATCTCTCACGAGAGTGCGCCACTTGGCTGTCAAGTTACTACACCCTTACCGTGTTTAGGTACATTTTGCAAATCACCGCACCGCAAAGAACCTTCAGTTTGCCGCGTTCCATTCCGCGTACAGTTAAGGTGTAGCAAAGTAGAGTGGCTAGCTCACTAGCAATGGGGCGTGTGCTAATCGATAATGTTGATACTGATACAACGCCGAGCGACGAGAAAATGTGTTCAGCGGTAATTTTGACTACTCATTGTACAGTAGTCAGTTCTTGTGGTTAATATACTCAATGAGACCTGAAAGAATAAATACTCGTATATAGGTTTTACTAAATATTTTTAGGTTGAAGCAGTCACGATGACCGAGCACTTTTGAGTGAGCTGCCTTCAAATAAAAACGAAGTCACTGCGTATGCATTTTTTGCGAGCCTGTGTTTTACGTTATCCTGTTGTATCTAACAAAACATCGCAGGTAGATAACGGATCTGAGTGGATACATTTTGGGTGCTTGAATTTTTTTTTTATTTAAGTCTAAAATCTTTTACCCAGTCTTGTTATTTGGAGGGCTTATCAAATTTAAAAATATGTGCTTTTTTATGGTATAGGGGGCAAACTAGTAGACGGTACCTGATGGTAAATGACTACCGCTGTCCATGGGCACCTGCAACTCAAGAGTCACAAGTGCGTTGCCGGCCTTTAAGGCGGGAGTAGGGGAAGGGTGGAAGGGAGGAAAGGTAGAGGGAACGGTGGAAGAGGGGGAGTTGGAGGGAAGGGTGGAAGAGCTGGGGAAAGGTTAGGGCTTCCGTTATCCTCACTCACTCGGCGAAAAGCAATGCAAGCATTGCTTTACTGCCGGTTTACTGTGAGGCCGTGGTATCACTCCGGTCGAGCCGGCCCATACGTGCCGAAGCATGACTCTCCTACGATAAATGTACTCCAATATAATAATATGTACTCCAATTTTATTACTTATATTAGTTATCCACAGAAAAACAAAATAAAATACAAAAGGACGTCACAAAGTCGACTATTTACCACCTTTACGACCAGGATTTAGGTCCAAGTCGGGTCAAAACCATCACGGGTGCTGGCTAAAAGTCTATTCGCAGTGAGTAGTTTTATGGGGGACATCATTGCTGCGTCTACACTGCCAACTCTATGCTCCCCGAAAAGCTCTAATGACCCTATTCACCATCGGAAAACCAGCATTACGCCAATCTTAACTGAATTGGACTGGTCCAATTTGCACAAGAAGCTGCAGTGCCTTTTTTATTGTACAATTATATGCCTCATTTTTGAAGTGAAGACTTCTTTGGGCACGTTTATGCACTTTTGCTATGGGGAAAAAGCACTGAACTTGTGACCGTCACGCTAATAATACATATATAGATCCACTAGAGGGCGCTAATCTAAACATTGAGTTCTGTCAGCTCCTTATTAATTAATGTCACCATCCTGCTAACGTGACTTTTTAAGTTCGTCGTTTCGTTTAAGTTGTCACTTCAGTCCCATGACCCCTTATTTTTTTTTTATTATAGACTTCTATTGCGTGTAACAATTATTTTCAGAAAAGTATTTTCTTAGTTTAACATTTCGTTGAGATTAGGTTAATTGTTTTGGCAATGAGCACACCATAAGGTCCATAAGTGACCCGCCAAGCTAGGTCAAAACGGAATTTTCATGAGACTTGTAAATTACAAAGTTCCAGTGAAAATCACAAAAATCCTATCCTACTTCCTACTAATATTATAAACGTGAAACTTTGTGAGGATGAGGGCGAAACTACTGAGCCGATTGCTATGAAACTTGGTATGTAGATAGCTGGAGACCTGGATTAACATATAGGCTACTTTTTATCCCGATATTCCCACAGAGTGCTACTAGTAGTATTATAAACGCGAAAGTTTGTTAGATAGATAGATTCAGTAGTTTCGGAGCCTATTCAATGCAAACAAACAAACAAACAATCAATCTTTCCTCTTTATAATATTAGTATAGACAACGGCCTGCCTGGCTACTGACACCTTATTATTAATCTACTCTTCTTCTTTCTGGAAATACTTAACAGGATGAATATAACACTGCCATTGTGTAGCTACTTGAAATTATTTTGCTCAAAGCCTGTTTTTACCTGACAAAAAAAATTAATTTGACATCCCTTCTCCCCGCCCCTGGGTCAAAAGCTGGATACTCCGATGGAAAATTATCTTTACAAAATAAAAATAAAAAGAGATTAATACTTGTAAAAATTTATTGAAATTTCATTACATTGAAATCAATTACAATATGTTTTTTGTAGTCAAATCAGCAATTTCTTTTAAAGAAAGTAATTACAGAACATAAGTGCACACCACTTTAATGATTATAAATAAACACCTATAAATTACAACAACTATAATAGATTCGATTTCAAAAAGGCCAGCAAGAAAGGTATATTTAAGCGCAAGGTGTGCGAAACGGCACATGCTCCAATGTACCTACACTACACCATGTGACATGCGCACTGGGCTCCGTGCGCAAGCGTCGCGAAGCCTGCAATTTCGCTACATGAGCATCTTTAAAGACATAAGCTGACGCTTGGTAAGTATCATTTTACTGTCGCACTTGAGAATTACATTTATGTTTAAAAGCAAAATAGGTAACACGTTCATATTTATGCACTTTGTTACATTTGACTTCACTTCGTGTATATAGTTTACACTTCGGAGGTAATATACTCGTTGAATTAAAGTTAGACGCAACTAATAGTTTGTATACGTAGTGAGTAGTGGCATTTATACATGTAACAAACGTGGGAGAGCCATGCTTCGGCACGTATGGGCCGGCTCGTCTCCGCTCGATACCACGGCCTCACAGAATACCGGTAGTGAAACAATGTTTGCATTGCTTTTCGCCGCGTGAGTGAGGTTACCGGAGGCCCTAACCCTTCCCTCTCCCCTATTCCCGTCTTTCCCCTCCCCCTCTCCTCCCCTCTAATCCCCCTCACCCGTCTTCCCGCTCTTCCCCCTCTCCCCCTCTTTCGATATTCAAACCTTAAAGGGCGGCAACGCACTTGTGACTCTCGAGTTACAGGTGCCCATGCAAAAAAATGTAACTAGCAACCCGCCCGGCTTCGCACGGGTACAAATTATACACCTAAACCTTCCTCATGAATCACTCTGCCTATTAGTGAAAACCGTATGAAAATCCGTTTAGTAGTTTTTCAGTTTAACAGACAGACGCGGCGACTTTGTTTTATAATATGTAGTGATGTGAAATGATTTGTTTTTATGCTACTGGCTTGGCAAACAAGCCCTCGACCAATCTGATGATAAGAAGCCCAGTAGAAGCAAAAGCACTACGCCACTAGTTGGGCCTAACTGTGGTCTATAGACTAAATTTCATACCATTATAGGTCTAAATAGTTAGTCCATCTATCTGTCTTTAGGAAAATCTTCAGCTCAAAAGACAAATTTTAAAGAACCTAATTATAAAAAATTAAGGTGCATACTTTCATTTTACGCCACAAACCAACAAATATAAAAAAAATATCCAAACGTGACAAAGATTCGCGTATGTATGTACCCTTAGATAGTATATATGTTCGAAGTCTGTAGGAAAATTAATGGAGCATGACGAAAACATTTTCTACTACAAAACTTTATTTTAAGACTTTGACGTTATAAAAGTTACATTAACTTCATATGCATTAAACACCATTTTTGCTTACAATTTCACCAGATCACTAGAAAAAGGCCCTATTTTAATAAGTACTTAAGGTCTTAGCTCTAAAGCCTTCCAATAACTACATATTTAGTTTGTGTTCTTAGAAATAAAGAAATCATAAATGATATGGAGTAGAGTGAATAGGTTTCTTTTGGATAGGCATTTGCCATCTTCATTTTCACCATCGATTTCCATTATTATTGGAATAGGTTTTTGTCACAAAAACCTATTCCAATAATCTATTTTTAGGGTTCCGTACCTCGAAAGGAAAAAACGGAACCCTTATAGGATCACTTTGTTGTACGTCCGTCTGTCTCACGTCCCATAGAGAATTATTGCATTTTATGTGATTAGCAGACAGTTATCCTGACCAGTGCTGTCAGAGCTAAAAAGATTTGATAAAGTGTAGGTGTTAACGCCTACGTTCATTTTTAATCTATAAATATTTTTTACATGTACCTACCAAATTTTACTTTTAACTCGCTCTTCTAACGCGCTGGCTAACGAACATCAAATATATTGTAAAAACACTTATCGGACATTAAAACAAGTAGAAATTCGTTTTGGAGTTTTTCTTTGAAGAAAGTGAAGCCCCAAACATCTGGCGACCGTGACAGGACCCTTCAGTTTTTGGAGAAATTTTATTCAAGCATCGATACTACACGCTGACGGTCTAGCTATTGCGCCGCAGTGAACTTTCAAGTAACACAAGCTATTTTCCTGGGTTCCCTGGAGGTGTACCAACCAGCCATTGCAGCCACCGCCGGTCAGCATCGCACCGCAGCAACGGCCAATGCAGCTAAGTGCCCTTTCCTTGTGAATTCCCTTTATTCAAACTACATACAATTTTTTCCTAATGACCTACATAATTACTATTACAAATAGTTTTTACTTGTGTCTCGTCGGCCGTACCTATACAGTATTTTTATTGCAAACCATACTGTTGTGTCTAAATATAGCTAAAAATAATAGTCTAAACTTATATTCATTCAAAATTATTTTTAGTTGTTACTCAATAGGTAAATATCAAAGTCGCATTAAGTATTCTGTCATCTCATATATTTTTTCTGATTAAAAATAGCTCTTAAAGGTACCTAGCTATATTAAAACTATTATTTATGCAAATATAACATATTCTCTGCCGAACATTCCAGGCCGTTATCACCTGCGGTTACGCTAACTCGAGACAATAGACGACCGGCCGGCAGTCGGATATTTTTTTGCTGGGAGCACAGGGCCGGACTCAGATTACATCGGGCGAGGAATGTGAGCTAAATTTATTTGATTTTTTTTGCAACTACCTATTTTGTTGGATCTAATTTATTAATCAATTTAACAGTTGTCTCAACGATTTATTTGTGAGGGACTCATTTTCGGAACATTTAAAAAAAAAAATATATTTTAAGGTTTATTACTATAATTATGTCTTCTAAGGACAATGTAAGTGATATTTGCACAAAATCACCTCAAGAGTTGCAAGATCTTTTAGTAAAACGAAGCTCTATAAAGGGTCAAATCACAAAATTTAGAAACTTTTTGTCAAATATTACTTCTAAAGAATCCTTGAGTCAGATTGAGATAGCTGAGTTGACGTTAAAATTAAACAAATTTCAAACCATCTATAGCCGATTCGACGAATTGCAAAATCAAATAGAATTATTAAATTCTGAAAATTTATCAAGTGAGATTGATGAGCGTGATATTGTCGAGCAGTTCTTTATATCTAATATTGCAATCGCCCAAAACGTTATACAGAAACATAATTCGAGTCAGCGTGAGGAAAGTAATTATAAGGATTTAAATTCATCCCTGATGTCCACAGCTCAGTGTAATACTGACCAGCAAAATATAGGTTTTAAGCTACCTCGTATTGAGATTGCAAAGTTTGATGGCTCTTACTTCCGTTGGCTTGAATTTCGTGACACTTTCGTATCTTTAGTACACAATAATGACCGCATCGCTCCGATTCATAAATTCCATTACCTGAGTTCATACCTGGCGGGCGATGCAGCGCGCATTATAGCTAACTTAGAGGTTTCGAGCATAAACTACAACACTGCTTGGAAATTGTTATGTGATCGATACGATAATAAACGGCAGTTAATAAGTCATCATTTAAATTCATTAATAAATATACAACCAATTATTCGGGAGTCCGAAAAATCTTTAAGATTTTTTGTCGATCACATTACTAAGAACTTACGAGCTTTATCAAGTCTCGGTCAACCTACTAGCGAGTGGGATATTTTAATAATTCACATAATGAGTTCTAAGCTTGATAGTTATACCCTTACAAAGTGGGAAGAGTGTCGTGGCACGTTGGATGACATTCCCAACTTGCAACAATTTTTTAAATTTCTTATAGACCGTGCCGATGTTCTCGAGGCAATAAATCGCAGTCACTCCTACACTAAAACAAAGCCACGGCCAACCATTCCTAACTTTAAGTCTAATCAGTCATACGCGTCTAATATTGAGGATAGTTCTACTATGACTATATCTTGTGTGGTATGTAAAGGTGGTCATCGCATTTACGACTGTCCCAAATTTCTAGCCAAGAGTGTTGATGATCGCATTAAAGAAGTAAACCGATTGAAGTTGTGTCATAACTGTTTAAGGGTTGGGCACAATGTACGCTATTGTCGCATGGGTCCCTGTCGAACGTGCAATGCTAAACACAATAGCCTTATACATAAGCAGGCTACTAGTCAGAATACCTCAAATGTTATTACCACATCAAACGGTGATGATACAGCTGTTAATTTTTCTAACCAAATTACTACTCAAGTTTTACTGTCTACTGCCTATATTGAAGTATCTAATCCTAAAACAAATCAAAGGGAAAAGGTCCGCGCCCTTTTGGATTGCGGTAGTCAGTCGTCATTCGTTACTCAAGCTCTCAAAACTAAACTAGGTGTACAAGCCATGTCCAGCTTTCATGTGAATATTATCGGCATAGGCAACAAGATAACCAGTCAGGCTACAGAAACTTGCGTGATGCAATTGAGATCTTTGATGAAGCATTTCAACGTTACGTCTACTTTTCTAGTCTTACCATCGTTGACAGGGGACATCCCTAAAATACCTATTAACGTTAAACAACTCAATATTCCAAACAACATATTTTTAGCAGACCCTAATTTTCACCAACCAGCACCTATTGATATTCTAATAGGTGCCGATCTTTTCTGGGATCTTCTCGGCCGCGAGCAATTTTCTCTTGGTCCTAATTATCCTATATTAAGAAGTTCTCAATTCGGCTGGTTGATATCCGGGCCTATTAATATGAATTTACTTTCTAATAATAAATCAAAACACACAAATATACAGTGCAATCAATCAATGGTGTCTTTTATGTCGGCCGATAACAAACTTCATGAAGAACTTAGTAAGTTTTGGGACATAGAAAATGTTCCCCAAACGAAACCTCTTTTGAGTCAAAGCGAGAAGGCATGTGAAGCACATTTTCTATCTCACACCTTCCGCCTCGAATCTGGTAGATTTTCGGTGGCTTTACCCTTAAAAGATACACCCGATTGTCTTGGTGAATCTTATTCACTTGCAAGAAAACGTTTATTAAATTTAGAGAAAAGATTTCGTAAACAACCTCAAGTCAAAACTCAATACATAAATTTTATGCGTGAGTACGCAGATTTGGGCCACCTGTCAGAGTCAATCGTATCTATATCTGAACCATCATATTTTCTTTGTCACCATGCTGTTTTTAAAGATACCAGTGAGTCAACAAAGATTAGAGTCGTGTTCGATGGCTCGGCTCCTACTTCATCAGGCCTATCTGTCAATGATATCCTTTTAGTTGGCCCTCATATGCAGGATTCTCTTTTTTCAATCATGATAAGAGCTCGTCAGCATAGGTACCTCCTCACAGGCGACGTTGAAAAGATGTATCGTCAAGTCCGTGTCCATGAGGAGGATTGCAGACTTCAACTTTTGTTGTGGAGAGAAGACGAGTCTTTGCCCATCAAAACGCTTCAATTGAATACTGTAACTTACGGGATGGCAAGTTCAAGTTATTTAAGTACGCGTTGTCTGTGGCAGATCGGTGAAGAAACCACTGATCCTATAAAAAAAAATATAATTCAGCATGACTTTCTAGTTGACGATCTCATTACGGGTTCTGACAGTGAAGATTCCTTACGCTATATCCAAAAGGAAGTCACTAATGCACTGAAACAGGGATGTTTCAATCTCCGTAAGTTTAAGACCAATATACCAAATCTATTTAATATATCAGATTATCCAGAAGACAATCTGATGGTTAGTGAGTCTACAAGTACTTTGGGTATGGGGTGGAACCCATCTACTGATCAATTACACTTTCCTATTAAACTTCCACTTTCATCTAATGTTACTGAATTGACCAAAAGATCTATGCTCTCTTCTATATTTAAAATTTTCGATCCTTTAGGATTAATCAGCCCATGCGTAATAAAAATGAAGATTTTGTTACAACAATTATGGGTGCAAAATCTAACTTGGGACTCTCCAGTTACCCCTGAAATTGAAAGGAAGTGGGAGAAGTTTATCACGGCTTTACCATCTCTTCTACAGATAAAAATACCGCGACGCGTACTTTGCGATGAACCCATATCTATTGAACTACATTCGTTTAGTGATGCATCCCAGCAAGCATACGGAGCTTGCATTTACTTGCGTTCTATAAGCGCAGCAAACGTAGTTACAGTCAAGTTACTTTGTTCAAAATCTAAAGTTGCTCCAATTAAAAGCACAACGATTCCCCGACTGGAATTATGTGCAGCTTTACTGGCAGCAAACCTATGCAAGGCTGTCAGCAATTCACTGCGATGTGAGGTTCAATATCAGGTACACTGGTGCGATTCCTCAGTTGTACTGGGATGGCTTCACGCTAGTTCTCAAAACCTAAAGAGTTTTGTAGCAAACAGAGTCGCCGAGATATCTGAGTTAACAGATTTATCATCATGGCGCTATGTGCCTACATCTGATAATCCCGCTGACCTTATATCTAGAGGAATTAGTCCCGATCAGATCGGTAACACCGAACGATGGTGGTCAGGCGCTCCATTCCTCATGGAGCCTGAAGATGCTTGGCCTATCTTGAAAAAAATTGTAACTTCAAACTTGCCTGAAACTAAACCTAATTCAATTGTTATCTGTAGTACAACCACGAAAAATGAACCCATATTGTTTAAAAAATACTCTAGCTTAATTAGATTAAAACGATCTTTTGCTTATGTTTTAAGATTTATAAATAATTTAAAACATAAGGGTCAAAAATATTTAGGGACGTTAACCGTAGACGAGTTAAATGATTCATTTTTAATTTTGTGCCGTTTATCTCAACAAGAGTCTTTTATAAATGAATATAATTTGTTACTGAATAAAAAACCTTTAAGCCCTAAATCCAATATTTTATCATTGACGCCATTCTTGGATGACGATAAAGTCATTCGAGTTGGTGGCCGACTAGAATTATCCGATTTTAATTATGACAAGAAACACCCGATTCTACTGCATAGTTCTCATCATTTTACCAGATTGATATTTGAGTACGAACATAAACGTGGATTGCATGCAGGCCCACAATTATTACTGGCTATGGTTAGGGAATACATTTGGCCTGTAAACGGTAGGCACTTGGCGAGGCGCACTTTTCGTAACTGTTGTAGATGTAGACGTCTGCAGGGTAAGACGGTTACCCCTATAATGGGACACTTACCTTCTCAACGTGTCACGCCAAGCTTCCCATTTCAAACTGTGGGTATGGACTTCGCCGGTCCTTTCCTCGTTTTAAATAAAAGGGGACGTGGTGCCACCTTAACTAAATGCTATCTTTGTTTTTTCATATGTTTAAGATATAAAATTTCACACTTAGAAGCAGTAAGCGATCTGTCAAAGGACGCTTTCATTATGACTTTCCGTAGATTTGTGTCACGAAGGGGCAGGCCAACGGAGGTATTTTGTGACAATGGACGCAATTTTGTCGCAGGAGCTAAAGAAATTAATGATAATTTTAAAATTAATTGTAATCACCTATCTGATTTTGCATCTTCGGAAGGCATAAAATTTTACTTTTCACCAACTTACGCTCCTCACTTTGGTGGGATTTTTGAGGCCGGTGTGCGTTCAGCAAAATTCCATATTAAGCGTGTAATGGGAAATTCTCACTTAACTTTTGAAGAGATTTCAACTCTCTTTGCACAAGTCGAGGCTATTTTGAATAGTAGACCCCTCTATCCTTTATCTACCTCTCCCGACGATTTCCATTGCCTTACTCCTGGGCACTTTCTCATTGGTCGACCTCTCACCGCACTGCCTTCACCTGCTCTACAAGACTGCAACTCCAGCAACTTGCAACGGTATGCAAGACTACAGCAAATATTACAACATTTTTGGCTTCGCTGGCAACGTGAATATCTATCCGAGTTACAACACCGTCGCAAATGGAAGACCAATAAAGCGACCGCGAAAATTGGAGACATGGTCCTATTGCAAGAGGATGACGTTCCACCACTATGCTGGAGACTTGGACGTATAACAAGGCTATTCCCTGGAGCAGATGGGATATCGCGTGTCGCCGACGTCAATACAATTCGAGGAACCGTACGACGACCTCTGGCTCGCATCTGTCCCTTACCGACCGAAGAGGAACTAATAGAGGGTTGAAACCTTGGAGTTTCAACGGGGGGAGGATGTTAACGCCTACGTTCATTTTTAATCTATAAATATTTTTTACATGTACCTACCAAATTTTACTTTTAACTCGCTCTTCTAACGCGCTGGCTAACGAACATCAAATATATTGTAAAAACACTTATCGGACATTAAAACAAGTAGAAATTCGTTTTGGAGTTTTTCTTTGAAGAAAGTGAAGCCCCAAACAGTAGGTACAGCCTTATTAAAAACAAAATGCTTTCACTTGGATTCCTTCAAACAGGCTGCTGGAAAACCTAATTCCTCTTAAGGTAGAAGTATCAAGGACTGAATTCTTATATTAGATGCTTGAGTAAAATAAGAGGTAAAATATGTGACAATCCCTCTTTTCGTCCCTTTCAACCCTACTTTCCCGAATACCTAAAGTACCTGATTCACGGCAAAGTTAAAGAAAGAGCGTTCGTCACTGCAGAGATATCACTGTATTTAACACTGATTCTAGAAAGATCTAGAACATCCATTAGACGTTTGTGACACTTTTTAAATTAACAATTCTGATGATTATAGAAGGGTGAAATAAGTTAATATTATATAGTTATTAGGTGCTTTTATTAATAGCTTAATTATTGACAATGATATATTACTACTTATATAACGTTTAACGGTTTTATAAGAAAACATACTTCAAATTCATGTTCACACATACAAATCCTTTATATATATAGTACCTGGATGACCGGTTTTTTTTTTTACGTTTTCTAAAAATGAAACCTAGCTAGATCGATTTATCGCCCCCGAAGCCCCCTGCATACTACTCGTACATTTCATAAAAATCGTTGGAGCCGTTTCAGAGATTCAGATTATATATATATATATATATACATATATACAAGAATTACTCATTTAAAGGTATATCTAATATAACTATTAATAAATACGTGTGTTCGCCTTTGTTTTGAAAAAGATAAAATTAGGATTGGTTTTTTTTTTTCAAATTTATTTTTATGATATCACTAAAGTCTGTCTACTAAAACACTAAAGTACGCTACTTAACAAACAAAAAAAATAATGAAAATCGGTCGACAAACATATTAGAGAACGGTTCTTAATTGTGTTGTTTTTGGCTATTTATTTAGACATTAGTTTTGTCATAATAAAATCGAATATTCCTGATATTATAGCCAAATTAGCCCCATTTGTAAATACTCTTGAGTTAGACTTAGGTACTCTGAGTACAGTAAATACATAGAACCAAATACAAATACAAAAGCAAAAGAACTTTTATGTTTAACCATTGATATCTCTCAAGAACGCCATTTTCGTTTCCTCATCTATATTACTTAAGAGTTTTCCTTTCAATCGGAAATAACTCGACAAATTCTAGACGTCGCCGCAGTCAAAACTAGATTATAAGTAAACCTTTTAATGGAACTTCTATTAAATTCATGATAAAGTATTAATAATTTCGTGGTCACATAGTTATATTCATTCCAGTGCCTAGTAATAAGCGCAGTTTTCCTGTCATACTTCGCTCATGGTGCGTCATCACCATTGTTAGGGGAATTTTGTTGTATTTTCAGCTCTATCGCTAAGGCATTCGTTGGTTTCACGGTGTTGAGATCGCTGTTTCAAATTTATTGAACATTATAATCTAGTTTTGACTTGCACTCTGAGTAAGTAAGTAATAGCTTTATATTTTTTATTTTTACATACACGTTTATTCTGTCTTCTTGATGCCGATCGTGAAGTAATAGATTGTCTTTGTGAATTCAAGATTAAATTGATTTTAAAGGTTCTGTGCTTAAATTCTGACTTATAATGCTACTTGGAACTAAAACTACAGATTGCGATATTTGGGCGTGTAATACAGCTCTGTTTACCCCTTCACTGAATAAATAAATGCTACTTAATATTTTGGTGTTAAGTCTCTCTAGTTTATTAAGGCTGATTTCTGAAGCTTCTATAGATGTAATTTTAAGGTGAATTATAGTGACAACGTTCTTTCTGCAACTGCCATAGTAACTGCAGCAGACTTAACGATGTCTTATAATTGACGTCTGAAATTCATCATTTATTTCTCTAGTCAAGTGGTTCCAACTTCGAACAAGTCTATAGTAGCAGCTAGACTCACTTGAACTGGACATAGGTCTACCAATTTTCTCTATAACACCCGCTTCACTATCTTCCACATCCAGTAACTCCCAGTTATCATCTTCAGGTCGTTAGTCCAATGTATGTTTACCGATGCACGTTCCTCCGCTCTTGAACGTGTTTTCTACAGAAGCATTGTTAGACAAATGTGACAAGCCCATTTATCATTTTAAGATGATCAATATCTATCTGGGTCCATATGCGCTGGGCGAATTTTAGATGGATTTAAGGTGTTGTCAGTGTCCACGCCTTAACGTTGTTAGTCGTAACAGGAAGCACTGGTTTGAATACTTCGTCTTTAGGTATTGGCGATGAAAAAATTGGCGTTGAACTAGATATATTGGTAGATACATTTTTACACACCATTATAACTTCGGTATATGACATCATCTGCATTCATCTTATAAACGAATTATAGTCAGCTTGGCCTCTACTATACCAATTACCAAAGCCGAGTTCAAACTAGAGACAAAGCGAATGATGTAAACTCATATCTTTTGAACCAGGCCGAGTTATTAGGAGTCAGGCGCGCCAAGCAATGCTTTAACTAATTAAAATTTTCTCAGTATAAGATGTTCTTATTTTTCTTAAGTTGCACTTATTTATTATACTTTAAAATTAAAATAGAATACGTTTATTTACTTAAAATGTAGGTACGTCAATGATAGACAAATGTTTAACAGACAGTGCCAGGTACATTTTGTCGTTGATAACATGCAAATTTGAAAATAGTATACCTGGATTATTTAATTATAATAAGAGTTAAATATGTTAAATGTTAAAAATATAATTAATTCATGGTTATGTAAGTTTACAATTTTGACACTTTTACTGGATAATAACTTTCACACTGAGTAATAGCATTTCTCAACCAGCCACATTTTAGGTTCTTTGCGAAATAAATTTGTAGATAAGTAGTTATTTTATAGTATCAGGGATTGATCACTATTAGTTAGTTATAGGGGTTCCTGAATAAGCAATCCTTGTGACTTCGTATTCATTGAATTGATGAATCCATATATGTCACGTTTAAATCAACGCACTTATAATTCAACCAAACACTCAACTCACAAGACGTAAGTAGTACCGAAATATCAAAATCAAAATCATTTACTTCACTTACTTTTAAACTTTCGCGTTCCATGATATAATATTATCTACGTATGAACGGGAATTAACGCGATCACGAAAAGGTATTACATACCTCTGAATTGCCCATTTTATTTTTATTATTTATTGGTATGTAATACCTTTTCGTGATCGCGTTAATTCCCGTTCATACGTAAATAATATTATATCATTTACTTCAATTAAACCACTATTTTTGAATTCAAATTCAAAATCATTTATTCAATTAAGACACTAAGTGACATTTATGAACGTTAAATTGAAGCTAGAGTTAAAATCATAGATCGGCACAAACAGACGCCACAGCATGTACTGGATTGTCAAGGTAAATTAGGTGAAAACATCAAAATCTACTGCCTGCTTGTGTCGATCTATAACTTCCAGTTTCCAAAATGCGTAGGGCCTTATGATAATTTTCAGGAGTAGCAGTCAGTCAGACTAAGTCAGTCGTGAAGCTAGTTGCCCGTTCCAATTCGTAGATCCAGTGGAGAAGAACAGGCAAGAAACTCCAAAGACACTCTTTTTCGACATGTTTTTTACAAATCTCTGTTTACATTGCTTATATGCGCAAGTTAAAAATGTGGGGACAATGTAACGTATTGTTCTAAACGATAAACTACTACTATATGTAAGTAATAATTATCTACATATTGGAACTACAGAACTAAAAACTATTATAGTATTTTACTACTAAAAACTATTATATATTACAGTATTTTACCTAAATCGGTCATTTTAAAATATAATTCATGAAAGTTTATTTTTAAGCGAATTGAAAAACAAAAGAGGAGGTTTTCAATTAGTAGTCGAAAAGAGGGGTGTTATAAATGTCTGTGTATCTGTGTGTCTATCTGTGCTCGTAGCTCCCAAACGGATGAACAATTTGAGTGCGTTTTTTATTTATGATTATTACTATAAGTGAAAATAAAGTTATAGAAAGTTGGTTATACTTTTTCAAAAAGCTTTTTAACTAGCGATTTAGTTATGTACTTATAATACTAATAATGTACTTTTAAGTCAACCAAGATGTTGGGATTCATTTGTAAAGTCGAAAAATGGTGCAGAAATTCAAAATGTGTTTTTCAAAATCTTCCTATAAATTATTTTGATGTTAGCAGGCTCCGCTTCAGTTTCTGAGTGTGATTTCCAAAGAAAAAATAGACAAAGCTGCGCATTTGTGTTCTGCGCAGCCCCCGACTCGTGACTCCGCCTCTTCGACGGTACTGTAAATTTTTCTTTCTTTAACGGCTTATTCTCTTGTTAAATACTTGATTAAATTTCATTACATCACCTAAAGGTAGTTACTGGAATAGGAAAAGCCTAAATAATTATCTTCTAAAAAAGGACAACCGACTAAGTCGCATCTAGGACTTGTATTAGCTATTCTGCTACTCTTTAAGGTTTTTTAGATTGATTATATTAGATCACTAAAAAGGTAATTAACAATATATATTCACGACCGGCAAAATTATTGCGTTACAAACACATTAAAAGTACGACAATTATTAAATTATGTATAATTATATTAAATTCGATTTAAGAGGGGCTCGTGGCTAAGTGGTAACCGAGTAGGTTAGCACATTACAATGTCTAGCCAGGTCAGTCTAGGATGGGTGGCCATTCTTAACACATCGAGACAATAGTATATAAGAATTACGTCAAGCAGTAAATTTTTCTTAGAGAAGATCGCTGTTTACCCTTTTAGGATTGCTAGTAGAGCTTGTGCCATATAGGTAGCTACCGATAACCTACTACTATCAAGCTGGTCCTCTTTTTGTCTGCAAAGTTCTAGAAAGAAAAAAAACATTTTTTTTTTTTGATATTTAGTCACATTAGAAAAGCAGCGGTAGCATTGTGGTAACTACATATTGTTGGTTCGAGCCCTATCCAATTAGTTGGAAGGTTTGACGAGAAAACTACTTAGGTATATTTGGAAGATGTCAGCTAGTCTTTTAATCACACTTTTATACACATTATAACATACGTATCGGAAAAAAAGCCATAACAGTTTTATATGACCGTATTTCTGTGGCGTATAAGTCATCAACATGTGGGATTTTACAGCGCGTAGTCTTTCCAAAACCAACAAAATACATATTTTAATGACTGAGCTGAAAGCGTAAGCGACAATGATTTCGTACCCAACATCTCAATTCGGAAGTAGTGCGTTGTTATCATTACGCTATTGTTGCTTACGGATGGCATAATACAAACATACGCACGTGGTTTTCTAGAATCAATAACGCCTATACTTACACATAACATCGGTAAAGTTATTCAATAACAACTTATCGCATATTTGCAATAATTATGTGAAAATGTTCGATTGCAATATTTGTACATTTTTTTTTATTGCAATTCAATTACGTTACGAAAGGAAGGTTAAGATTTTGAAAAGGTCACTTCAAAAATAATTACCACGCTATGCGGACTGTTTTACTAAATTATAAATACCTCGATTAAAAATGCATTATATGTCACAAACGAAAAACAATAGACGTGCTGCATCACTGGTCGCTACTAGGTAAAGTACCTTCCTCCGTCCCGAGTTTCCTGTACTTTTTTTTATATGTGGTATATAAAAAAAAGTACGGGAAAAAGTAAGGTGGTAAAAGAGTCTATGGCCCGTCAGGCCGTACAGGGTTACCTAGCCGATGGGCCTTTCGGTGATCCCTCGTTGGGTAAACATTGCCGACTTTTTAAAAAACCTTTTATTTATGTTTCAAAGAACCCGATTTAGTATAAAAGGAAAACTGGTACATCCCTTGCACAACTCCTCTTTGAGAAGTGACGGTTTGAAAAATAAAGCAAAATAATATGATCGATACCTACTCAGCGTTAGACCAGTATGTAAAACAAAATATTGTTTGAGATACCTAAATGATAAACACAAAATTATGAAACTACCCAACAAAACAGTCTTAAAGCCTTTAGATCTGTGGTATAATTATTTAAAAGTCACCTTTAGGATGCCTGACTCAGCGCTGTTTGTTTTGATTCGCCCGAGAGGTTTGTAAATACGCTCAAAGTCGACTATCGCCGATGAGCAACTCCTTTGTTTTGTTCGAACAACGATAGATGTCACTCGGCAGAAAAATGAGGTTCGTGAATGATGTTTTTAATGCGATCGCATCGGAATTTCCATAGAGGAATGCAGAATATGAGTAGGTATGATTAGAAATCTGAAACCCTACTGCTGCGTATGTAGCGTTTGATAAAACTCGACAACTTCGAATTTTGATAAGCAATTTGAAAGAGTTGATTTTTTTTATGTTCTAACCATAAAGTATTCAATTTTTACGCTGTTCACGTGGCATTTAAAATTCACCTACCAATATGAATGTTTGAGATATCATGATATCGCAGGATACCGAGCCTTTATCATAATGATTAAGGACTAAGATTCAATTATAGTAGTAGGCTGGAGTAGTTTGTTTAAGGTACTGGTCAATTGGTAGAATCCAGGTCACATTGCAGTGACAGCGACGGTTTTAGTGGTATCTTCATAAACAGCTAAAATGTAGAGTTTTGTTGTAGGATAGGTTTCGATCTGGAACAGTTATTTGTCGCTTTCGTGGGCATAGGTAATTTGTGATTGTATAGTCCCAGCAAGAGAAGGAATATTCAAAAGCAAAAGTGTTAAATTAGACGAGAATAAACAGGGTAATAACCTACACGTTAAGCCTTGATTCTCATATCTGAAAATAATCTACACGGCCTTGAGTTTTGTGGGAGGGGTAGCCCTTAGCAGTGTTTTGTTTTGTTTTATCTGTTGAAGTAAGCAAGTAACGCCCTGTTTCTGAGCTGAACAAGGCAAAAATTAACTAATTATATGTCAAATCTCTTGTCAAGTATGTGTATTTGCTGAAATATTGATTAGGCACTTTGATTTAATCATCGGATTCGAATGTTGTTAGTAAATTTTTGTTTCATCAACGTTTCAGGAACTCGAATCAATTTGTCACCACTGTTGACTTGACAGCTCTGTTAGTTGAACAAATTTTTTATTTGCCTTTCAGACACCTGGTGTAAGCCCGGTAAACTGTATTTTCAGTATCACTTAACAAGATGTCTTTGAGATAATTGCAGGCCAATCCTCTTTTATTATGAGTCATACTAGGCACGTCACTGTTCGCTGGAACTGATAGTACTACTTCTTGGTTTCATTTTAAGGTTTTAAAGGAGTAGTTATTATTGCAATACCTATGAAAACAGTGTATAGACATTATCAAAGTAAAATGATAAAGAACGAATTTGCAGTCCATCGTCTTTTCGGGTCGATTGAAGTGAAATTCAGAAATGAGGAGCCTTTCTTTTCGTCAGGTAAATCATGGACAAAATGACGTTGGGTTTTTATGTTAGCACATTATCAATAGCAGCAAGAAATAAGCACCAAAACTACGACTGGCAAAATGTAAGTATCTTTCGTCTACCTCATCTATACTAATATTATACAGCTGAAGAGTTTGTTTGGTTGAACGCGCTTATCTCAGGAACTACTAGTTCGAATCGAAAAATTCTTTTAATATTGGATAGCCCATTTATCGAGCAAGGCTACAGGTTATATATTATCACGCTACGACCAATAGGAGCGGAGCATCACCGAAAAATGTTTCAAAAACGGGCAAAATTTACAAACGCAGACGTAGTTCCGCGGGACAGCTAGTAGGGAATATACAGACTCAGTATATAAAAATATCTTTAAAAAAATCATAGCGTTGTTGGAATTGGAATAATAGTATTACATTTGTTGTTATTCTCGTGCAGTTTCTAAGCAGTATGTAATATACGAAAGCATTACTTCTGACAAGCATATATTGATATAACCTCTGATATAAGTGTATGTATAATCCGTTAAGATATATTCATAAACATGACGTTTCTTCCCACGAAGGCACATTCAGAGAGTTACACACTGTTAGCCACTAATCCAAACTCTGGCACTGCAACTGAAAATGTCTTCGCCAAATAACCCAATAAAAAATTGGTAATGGCACCCGAATCGGGAATCGCGTCCCCCGGAAATGGTAAGAACTCCAGAACGAAAATTGTATACATTATGCAGGGTCTCACCAAGGATATTTTTAGTTCAAAAATGTGGTAATTTCTAAAGTCGAGCGTCACGAACACATTAGTTGTAAATTCTTTAACCTGCTTTAGATATTAGACAGTTTCTAAGCTGTCCAACTGCTGGGCTTAGGCCTCCTCTCTTAAGTGGTTAGCCAATAGTCTACCATACAACAATATACAAGAAAGGGTTGACGGAATTCAAAATCTTCGAGTGTTTTCTCACGACGCCAAAACACCCTTCACCGTTAATGCAAGTCCTAATTAGTTGCAGATAGTACTTTATTCATTTGGCGTACCCGACATTGCCATTGTTTTCGGACAGAAGTCGATGCGTAGCCAGGTATGATGACAGTAAAGTTGTGAGTCCGTTATTTAAACATTAAGGATTTTCTGGTTGCTTCTCAACGACGACTTTTACAGCTCACGTGCAGTTCTGAAAGAAGCCGTAAGTGTAGACAGGGTTGGACGGAAATTAGCGAACATAATGTGGAGACCACTTACGTTAATTTGAACCCTAACAATGTATTTAGACAGTCTTGACACTGACGTCCTATTGTAAAAAAATAGAAGCGTTAATTGTGGGTTCCAACCTCATTTAATGTATTAACGTAAGTATTCACTTTCCATTAACATTACTTACTTCATGCTATACTGGAAATGTTTAATGTCAGGACATTTAAGCCCTTCAACTTTTTGACTTTCGTGAGCTATTCATTCATTAACCATATCCCGCTTAATACATATTACAGTACGAATAAAATATGTTTTGTCCTCGAACTCGGGAAGCACCGCCACAATGAGTATAGTACGAACCTCTTAAAAATACTAGAAATGGCTGTTTGAAAAATAAACCTGGATAGTTCCTGTGTCTTTTAAGAAAATTAAAAGCTTTAGACCAGTTAAGTAGATTGGAAATTGATGTGAATCAGTCTGTAGATGATAGCAATGATATAGCGTGCAGGTATACGAAACTGAGTCAACTCGCGAAATCAGTCAACAGGTCGATAACCTGATGATTGCAGGCATAAACTGATATGATAAGGCTGGCAAAAAGTGAAAATATTTAGGTAATTTAGCGATATGCTTTCGGTTGTGTAGCGTAGTACACGAAATAAGTAATTTACCTGTTGTTTCTAGCCTAAAATCTGTTGAACAGTATTACCCGTTTCAGCAGTATTCCTACTTGTAATTTTGTTATTTTTGACCTGGAAACATTTTCCATTTTACAACTTTTTATACCACGAAGGCGATAAAGACGCTTGTGACCCGCCTGATGGTAACCGATCAGCGTAGCCAACGGATTTTTGCATGACAAGGCATGTCAAACGCTTTATAAAAGGCAACCTTGTACAAATCTTTGAGTACTCTTTTTAAAGAACTCCATAATGTAGTCATTGAGGAAACCAGGGATGTCATACCACCATTAAGTCTGCCTCCTAAGGGAACATTGCTGACAATTTTTGAAAATTAACAAACGCAGATGAAGTTGCGCGGGGCAACTAGTAGGGAATATACAGACAGTATATAAAAAAGAAGTTAAACGCACAAAAAAAGGGTATATTATTTATAGCAAACTAGGTGTATATAAGGTTAGTCCTCAAGGGATACTGAAATCAACTCCTTACTATCGGTGCCGCATTGCATATAAGAAGTGTCACCGGTGTTTTGGAACTGTGCCCAGAAATCTACCACTGTTTTACCATTCAATAAGCCGAGTTATGCATGAAACTTTGATATGATATGTAAGCGGAACACTCTGACTGCGAGGAGGCGTAATGAATTAAGGGGTTGCTACTAAGCCGCGCTGAGTGTTGAGGGTTCTGTGATCCACAAAATAATAGTTCCGAGTCTGGGCGTTCTTAGTACCCGTTGTTAGAATGTGATGACAAAATACCTGAACATTTCAAGGTGCTATAGGATGCAAGGATGTATAAAGCAGAAATATCCGCTTGTGCCCGTGACTTCACTTGCTTAAAATATATTTTTGTTTAGCCCTCAGGAACAGTACATTTTTTAGGAATTAAAAACACTATGTCCTTTTCTGTATACCTGACAACGTGTACGCAAAATTTCATGGTTATCGGTTCAGTAGTTAAGGCGTGGAAGCGTAATAAACAAAGAAACAAACAGAGTTAGTTTCGGATTAATAATATTAATATAGATGTATATTATCTATATACATATTATACATCCCACTAATATGTTAAATTTGAAAGTTTGGATGGATGGATGGATGTTTGTGACTCCTTCACGCCAAAACTACAGAACCGATTGCGATGAAACTTGGTATGTAGATAGCTGGAGACCTGGATTAACATATAGGCTATTGGCATACTTTTTATCCCGATATTCCCACGGGATCGGGACTTACGCGGGTGAAACCGCGGGCGCTGCTAGTATACTATATGTTTAACGCAGATCTATAAAATGTAGGCAAACCTTATTATATAATCACCACATATTATTAAATTTTATTAAAACAAATTCCCCCGCCGCGTCTGTCTGTCTGTTCGCGATAAACTGAAAAACTACTGAATGGATTTTCATGCAGTTTTCACTAATAGACAGAATCATTCACGAGGAAGGTTTAGGTGTATAATTTGTATCCATGCGAAGCCGGCGCAGGTTGCTAGTCATAAATAAAAAAACTAAAATACCCCTGCCTCGAAAAGCCCTTCAACGACTACAAGAGAGCTGTCGATCTTCGAACAGCTAAACAGATTTTCTTGAATTATATCTAACAACACTCTCGATCAAGTGACCTTTCAAACAAAAAAAAAGAAGTCAAATCGGTTTATCCGTTTTGGGAGCTACGATGCCACAGACAGACACACAGATACACAGACACGTCAAACTTATAACACCCCTGTTTTTGCGTCACAGTTAAAAAATCTAGAAAATGATATAAGAAATAGACAAGACAATACTATTTAAACATTTTTAGTAATCATTATTATCGGTCAGACGATTTGACTATGTTACATCACTTGAAAGCTGCTGAATGTATTTCAGTTTGAACAGCTCTAAAAATACTATGGTTTTTTTATGTAATGGGGATTTAAGCTTGAGCTAGACGAAAGTAAAGAAGAAGAAAGATACACGGTAAAGTGACTACAAATGTTAAAACACTTCATTTAAGCTGTTTCACACATAAAAGTGAAAGGAATCATGATTGGATTTGGAAACGGGCGGTTTTAGATCGAAACAGGCAGATGTGATATTATGTTATCCATTTTTGTTTTCTTTAATCATTTTACATTTGACGAAGCAAACTATTGTTGCGGTGACTCTTTGTGTGTTGATCTATAATTTTTTTTATGGAATAACTATTTATTAAATCGACGATTTCGAATAATTGGTCTTCAATTTTATGAAATAAAGATTTTTGAATTTGAATTTCGATTCGTCTAATGCTGGCTTTATCTAATAAACAATCAAAATTATGTCACATATTTTTCATTAAAGGGGTATATAATTTTCACAAGCTTAGGGGCAAGATGAGTATTTAAGAATCGTATAAAAATCTTTTTAACAAAAAATTTAACCGACGAAAAGAACTAAAAAGCCAAAAAATAAATAAACCTTAAGTCTTAAGTATTAAGCTTATTTACATAACCTATCAAATTTGTTATAAACTTATTTTGAGTCGGCGCCAAAACTAAAATGATTAATTACTTACGTAGGTACATATAAAATTTTGAAAATTAATCAGTTTGTTGTTTGGCGCCGACTCAAAATAAGTTAATAACAAATTTGATAGGTTATGTAAATAAGCTCAGGTTATGTAAATAGTTCTTGTCGTCGGTTTAATTTTTTGTTAAAAAGATTTTTATTTTATGTTTTTTTTTCATCATCATGATGTGATGATTTCTAAACGCAAATACCTAATATAGTAATGAAAAGTAAACAGAAACACTATTCGTTCCTACAATTTTCGAGGGCTTCTCTCAATTTTATCAGGATCCCATCATCAGATCCTGACTTCCTTGACATGGGACCACCCTGGAGGTATACCCTATCTAACAAAAAAAGAATAATCAAAATCGGTTCATAAATAGGAGTGGAGGCTAGAGATAAAAAGCAGCCTATGTACTATTCCAGAAAATAATCTATCTCTGTACCAAATTTCATCTAGATCCGTTCAGCCATTTTTACGTGAAAGAGTAACAAACATCATCCATCATCACAAACGAAGTTTGACATTTTGTGACAAGGTGTGGGGGGCCATAAGCTTCATGACGTGACATATCGAAATCTAAAGTATTAATCACAAAACATTATCTGTAAACGAAAGACTAGACACGTTACTACACTTTTATTCGAAAAAAAAAGTAGGCAGACGACACATAATAAAAAATTTTACATTATTAAAACGTCACATTAGCAGGTTGGTGACATTAATTAATAAGGAGGTGACAGAACTCAATGTTTAGATTAGTGCCATCTAGTGGATCTGTATAATATGTATTATTAGCGTGACGGTCACGAGTTCAGTGCTTTTTCCCCATAGCAAACGTGCACAAACATGCCTAAAGAAGTTTTCAGCTCAAAAATTAGAACTGCCCTTTCCACTTCTGGGTATAAAATTTAAAAATGTGTGACGTCACACCGAAGGTCCAAAAATCATGAAATTTGTGTGAAGTAATTTAGGGCTGGCATTTATTTTGGATTCAGAAATCGAGAGCGCGTTCAAATAAACTAACAAACGAGGAATCTTTTCACCTTTATCATACTAAGCTAAAAAAAAGTACCTCGCTGGTCCCATGGGATTAGTTGACGCTTATCTTTTAATCCTGAATTTGATTCTCGTGTCGGACAAAATTATATTCAGTTTTTCTCTTGCGGTATATTCAGTTCTTACAGTAGTCCAGTGTGGAATCGTGACTAGTAGACAACAATATGCTTGCCCACTACATGGACGAAATGTAGGTGTACCATGTACATTTACCTACCCCTTTGTGGATACACCGGCGTGTTCTATAAAATAAACAAATAGTTATTTTATTTCTGGATTCTGAAGTAACTACTTGTACTGTTAGCAGAGGTAATTTATTTCTGCAGATCATTTACTGATTGGCAGTGCGTGAGTGGTATTTCAATCACTACAAGCATCCATTGGTTACGGTAACCGTTTTACATAAAGCCGGCCGTACGAAATTGCCACCTTAGAAGTCTGCCACCTTATATGCATAAATTTATAGGAAGTGTAATCACACTAATCACTACGTATTATAAAATAATAGTCCCCGCCGCGTCTGTTTGTCTGTCTGTTCGCGATAAACTCAATAACTATCTAACGGATTTTCATACGGTTTTCACCAATAGACGGAGTAATTCATGAGGCAGGTTTAATTGTATAATACATTAAGGGTTTATGTAAAATGGCTGAAATATGAAGATCTCGGAAAAAATCAATAGATGGGTTTCTAGTAAATAAATAAAAAAAGCTTTTCTAGTTTTGTACTGAAATACGACACAATCTCATGCTTAGATATTTAGATTCCATTACACCAAATTTTTAAAGTTAAGTTTTAATAATATTTTTAGAAATGTTGTTGAAATACTCTGAAAACTGGTGTTTTAAAACTAAAGCATTAAATTTACCAGCTTGATAACAATTAGTTTCATGTATTCGTACTTCGTGGAAAACGTGTAATCTATACTTTCTAATACATACCTACATCCATTACATTTTGCAATATAAAAGGTTATTCCAGAGAATATTAATAATTGCTGTGCAACGGTTTGCTAGCAATATGTGTTTTATGTATTTATTCGATTGTGTATATAATATGCTGATTATATGCATCAACGGTTGGTCAAGCTGTAACCCCAACCGGCAATGGACATGACCATTGTAAACACGTCTTGCAGGGGACTTCCGTGTTTTTTATTCAACTAACATTGGCAAACGACTCTTAAAAACCAATCCCTCTCCCATAGAGGTCTGGTAACCCTTTTAATTCGTGTCCATAGCTTAAAGGATGAAATTGAATAGCTACCAAATCATAACAAATTCTGATGATAGACTTCTCATTCATGTTTACAATTTTTCACAAATGTGACAGCCTCATGTGACGTGTCTCGTTTATAACGAAACAATAAGACAAACAAAAATACACAAGGTCACACGCGAAAGTCAGTGTATAGTTACGTCTGAGACAGACATGCAGTCTTAAAGTTTAACCCGTGGTTAATGAGAGATTATAATTTTAAAAGTAGCTCCATCTAGTATTTAAAGTAACGACTACTTGCCGAGCAGGAATTAATTCAATATTCAATGAAGGTTGTTTATAAGGAAAATGCTATGCTATAGATATATTATATTGGATCAGCGTATCGGACATAAGCACAAGCTATATATATAACAGAGACTATATCTGTATCTATGTCATTAGTACTAGATACATACATACATACACTCACGCCCGTGTCCCTGAAAGAGTAGGCAAAACCTAGACTATAATTTGGTTCAATTCACGTAATAGTAGGCAAGTTAATTACCGCCAACCGGGCACTTTGGGAATTAAAGATGGGAATATTGGGGGTACATTGAAAGGTAGGGAAGAAAAGAAGATATTAGGGATGAATTGGGAAGCGTAAGGAATGGAGAAGGTCAGGGTCGCACTGTAACTCGAACAGGCTAACCGGCTATTGCCGGGTAGTCTAAACCCTTAAGCGTATAGATAGTATCTTGTTGTAAAAGAGAAATACCTAGGCCTATGTCTTGATATAAAATTTCCCTGCTGTTAAGGCTGTGTGACCTCCTATACAGAGGCAGTAGAATAAGATGTCACTTCTTGCCACTAATTCTATTTAGTTCACAGTCCTAATACAATTTATTTGAACTATAAATAGTTCATTACGATAGATCTCCTTTATTAGGAGTGTTGATAATGTTTAGCATTCTTGGGTACCTCTTAAGGATCGTACTCTATCATATTTCTTACGCGTGATAAAGAGATATTTTTTACTAACGGACATTGCACCACCATGAATAAAATACGAGTATGTTTATACTTAAGCTGAAGTATCATATGAACCCGAAGACGTATGCCTTGTGAAGCAGACAGAAGGGATATCACAAATGTAGAAAAATACAGTTTATAATCTATAAGACTTTTAGTAAGTATTTGACGCAGGGGCAGTTACTTGTCTACTATGGTAGTTGGTTCTTCCGCAGTAAACGAGATTGTGACTGTCTTCGATCGATCACAATGATCTGCGGTTATCTCCAAATATGATCAGATCTATGTCACTCTTCAGAGGTATCTCCCACTAACATTTGTAACATTATTAAACAATTTAGACTGATAGCAGACGGTACCGTTATGAATATTTCATTTACTTTGTAGCTCAACTTTGTTAAAAAAAGATTTGAAAACACTACATAAAATAATATGATAAATGTAAATCTTTGTAAAGATATAATGATTAGTACTAAAATCCTCCCTGAAATCAAACTCACGTCTGCTCTGTGCCTATAAACACCCATAGCACGGTGTCAATGACGCGTTTCCGCCCCCCTCCTGCCTTCCCTATCGTGATCAAAACGACTACCGATATTTTCGGGTATCTTAGTTAAGTTAGCTACGGTCTTTTTCTTCTCGTCTTATAGGAAGGAGGTGCTTTCCCAGGATAACTCCAGTTCAAGATAACATCTGGTCGTGGCTGCGAATCCAATTCCTTATTCATAATCTAACATAAACAGTCCGTCATGTAACTCTAATTTCTTTATTCCATTATTGGCATAAAACGAACTAATATCCATCAAGCCATTTACTAATATAGAATTATACTCTCAAAGAACATAACCTTCCTTTCGAGATTTGTGCACATTTTCAAATAACAAAATTAGAGGTCGCTACCGTAATGATACGTCAGTGACAAAGTGTGTCGTCGTCAGTGTAGTAACGAAGTGCCGTGTATTTCATATCGAACCTATATGAAATACACGGTACTAAACTAATAAAGCTGAATAGTTTTTTTTGTTTGTATGGTTTTCTATCTCTGAAACTACCAGTCGGATTCGAAAAAAAATTTCGTACCAGCAATGGGCACGGGCAATAGACCCGCGACTTCGTTCGCGAGGAAATTTTGGTGAAGTCTTTGAAACATTTTAAAGTAGGTATCCTATGCTATTCCAAACTATAGTCTATCTCTGTGCCAAATTACATCCAGATCCGTTCAACTGCTTTTGCGTGAAAGAGTAACAAAATTCCATCCATCCATCCTCACAAACTTTCGCCTTTATAATATTACTAGCAGCGCCGGGGGGTTTCATTCGCGTTAGTCCCGATCCCGTTGGAATATCGGGATAAAAATAGCCTATATGTTAATCTAGGTCTCCACCTATCTACATACCAAGTTTCAGCATCATCCATGCATCCAAACTGTCACATCCCACTAATATTATAAATGTGAAAGTTTGGATGGATGGATGTTTGTTGTATGTCAGCATGACGGTCACGCGAGTTCAGTGTTTTTTCCCTAAATCAAAAGTGCCCAAGGTGCTTAAAGAAGTTTTCACTTCAAAAAAAAGAAAACGAGTAGTGTGAAGGTCAAGGAAACAATTGAAATAAAGACCGTCTTTTATTTGTAAAGAACGTAACACAAATACTGCTGCTACTGCTGGGACTTCTGTACCTGTACTATTTTGTATTTTGTGGTTAGGATGTTGGGATACCTGCAAAATAAATGTGTATAAAAATGGCTGAAATTTCTCTGTAGAATGTTATTTTCATATGCTCTATTTAAATTTCACATCTCTAACTCATACGTATAGTTAAGAGAAGAGAGAGACACAGAATAGAATCATAAGGTGTCTACTTCTAAACTCTGTTACACGTTTTCGATTAGTTTTACCATCCATTAAATAATCATTGTTGAGCCCTCTTATCAGAAACGTGACGTAGTCTTGATAACAAAATGACGTAATGGGCAATAAAAAGTTCATTATTGACCGGTTAATGACATGAATGTGTAACCTTTACCTTGTATCAGCTGTTTACCTAAACTATTTAATTAGGTCGCGTAATTCTTGTAGCTTTGATACCTGCTATTTATAGTTTTTGCTTAAGGAAATATGAATGTCCGTGTATGTGTGCGTTGTAGCTGTTGATTGTGATTGGTGTAGTGAAACTACATGTTTTTATTGTAGTAGTGTACCATACTGTGCATATATATTATTATGTTTGTGAGAGTGACATGCTTACTAAATCTATAATACTGCTAAATCTAAAGGTATTTAATACATTCATTGTCTAATATATAAGCTAGAGAGTTGAATTTTGACCATAATTCACTAACATTGTTGAACAGGTCGAATGTTTAGTTTTATATCACCAGTATAAGTTGGACTGTCATTGTATATGTTATGAAGCAAGTGACTAAACTTTACAATATTTATTATAATGGCCGGGTAATATGAATAATGACATGTCGAATAGGGCTGTGTGATTAATACTTTTATAAACTCCGTTATTTATCAAATTGTCCAACCATTATAAATATTGCTACATAACTGTTGGGCACGTTAGTAATTAAGCCAATTACGGTATATTAGGCAGGGCGCTAGGACTAAGAACATAAATGGAAGGACCATTGTCATTAGCAAACACGTGCTGCAAACAGTGCAGTTGTTTTCTATTTAGCTTACAAGTAGAAATAAAACTAATAAAGGTCGACGGATTATACTTATTATTTATATATCGAATTGATAACTTACACTAAACTACGGTAAAGTGTGTTTTAGTAATTACTTAAAAAAAATTATATGTATTTTAATGAACATTACAATATTGTATAAGAATGGCGTTAGGAGAAAGAGGTCAAGAATACAATTGATGTAGTTGTTAAGGTGGTGTAGGTTTGACAGATGCAGTTATTACAATTCCGGGGCTAACGTTTAAGTGAGATCCAACCAACCAAAAAAAAAATGCTCCGTCACAAGTGTTCAAGTTTCCTATAACAGAAGAGGTTAAAAAACGAATAAACAACATAACTACATTCGGTTTCATGTGATTTACACATGGCATTTTGGCGTGGCATTTTGGCGTGCTTTTCCTGTAACGTCAAGGACCACGACGAGTTGATTTATGAAAATAGACTTTTTATGAAATCTAATTATTATTATTGAAAACGAGATCAAAACTTGTTTTAAATATTGGATTATTTGTGTACTAGGGAAATTGTAAAACCGCACGTGAAAATGTATACCTAGCGTGTTTAGTGGGACTTACAATATCAATTTCTTAATGACTTCACAATTAAAATATGATAAAACACTACAAAATAAATTAACATAAAGAAACGTTTCTTAAAGCAAAATGAAATATGTACTAAAAATAATTTAAGCTATTTTAGAGTCACGTGCATGTTCCCTATGGAATAAAACACATTGTTATTACTCTGCCCAATAAGGTGGGACACAATTTTCATACAGCTTGGTCAACAATTTGCTTATTTCAATCGCTATGATTATATTGATTACCCATATTGGGCATTTTTTAAATAGTCTGGACACAATGAATAATGCTATTAATCACTTTGTCCATAACATATATACTTTCCGTACTATGACAGGTCAAAGTATATACTTGAACGTGTAGATTTTTGTAACATTTTTTTTAAGTTTACATACTGTTTATACATTTTAGCTTTCTGCACTTCTTCGTCATATGAAGTTTAAGTATTTCAAATTTTACATTCCTCGGTTTACGAAATTTGCTTAAAATATTGTACAAATAATTCTCTTTACGTATTAATGTATAGATAAATTCCTTAAATTAAATAAGTTTCTTAACTTGACATTCTGAAAATAAATTCATAGTGCTCACCTAAAAATTGATTTTTAGAAAGTTACATACCTACATAATTATGAGTTGATGGTTAGAAACAAAAGCTTACTGTATCACGTGTTTTGTCAGTTTTCGCACCCTTTGGTTTAATAATTTCAACTACAACTGGCTCAAAAGCATAATTCCCTGTTTAGTGTTTTAATAGCATTTAAGAAATCCCAAGTTTGAACACTTTGAACTAATTTATATCTCCTTAACTAAGCTCTGACACCAAACCTTATACATTCATCGGCAAGTCAACCACTTGAAGTCGCGTATCCATCAACGAACCAAGTGTGTAATTCTCCGAAGGTTAATTCTCGTCAGTCGTCAGCGTTTATTACACTTGATTAGTCCGTGCTCCGACTCTTATCAACAACACACTTTGTTACAAATTGCCACACTATGAACAATTTGTTGCCAGAACAAAATATTGTACTACAGTACGTAGGTAATACTATCGCGTTCTCGCTAATCGATTCGTTGCTGTAAATAGCACCACGGTATGATTGTGATACCGACGCGGAAGGTAGCTTAACCGCTTGTTAATGGGCCCCCGTCTGGTCCGAAACTAGTCAGGCAGCCCCGAAATATACACGTGAGTTAATTTTACTAACATTATGAAGGCCACAGTTTGTGAGGATGTATGGATGTTTGTTGCTCTTTCACGCAAAAGCAGCTAAACTGGAATAGCACATAGGCTACTATTTATCCATGAAAAAATGTACTGTTCCGTGGGATAGATTTCACCATAATTTTTACGCGAACGAAATCGTGGGCAATAGTTAGTAGTAGACAAAAAAAAAATAGTCAGAAGCGATAAACGTTGTGGTTGCAAGAGTTCCGTAGCTAAAGAAGAGCAAGAAGAAGCTTTGTTGCAAGCAGATTAATAATTGATGATGGTGATATGGATGATGACGTTCTAGACTGTCACTGAACACAGCGAATGTCACTTGTGTATTTCTGTCAAAAATGTAAAATTTTTCAACCTTGTTTTTCTAATATTAAACCTGATAGCATAACCTATCGTGTTATGGGTGCCTAAGTAAAGCTGCCGGATGCCGCTGTATCAGACACAGACAGTCTATCCATCCAAATACTCACGCCTATATCCCCGAAGAGCTGGACAGAGATATATTAAACACCCACATTTTGCCAACTGTTATTTGGTCCCACTCACGTAAAAGGGGGCAAGCCTCCCTGGCTTTAGCAAGCTTACGTAGTACTAAGGCAATTTTGAGTAAATTCCCCCCCCCCCCCTCCTTGGACCGACAAAATTTAATTTAGCCCACTAGAATGAATTTTTCCCCTTCCTGGACTAAAAGCTGGGTACGCCCATCTGCAAGCCTATTGCCGTCAACTGGACACTGGGAATTAAAGATGGCAAAACTGGAAGTGGAATGTTTTATTACACCCCCTCTCCCCCCTTTGTGATATTTCGTGATTTTTTCCAAACCCCCTACCCATTTCTTTATACACTTGATTGGGACAACACTATGCGCTATGCTCGGAACACATATTTAATTTTATAACTCTTGTAATTGAGACCTTCAGACGGTAAACTCTGCGACGGTGATATAATATATATTGTAGTGAGATAATATTGTTATTAAAATTGACTATCGTCCCTTGTTACACTAATAAAATAAAACCGGATATATAACATTGCTACAGTAAAAAATTGCTGTGGTACCACAAAAGTCAGTTTTTTTTCACAAGGAAGATCGTTCACGTCGAATTTATTCACCGAGATTTTAGACGGTGTGATAGTGATCATTCCTGTATAGTCTAGTAGAGATATAAGGATAAGCGGATATGTTATTCTACGTGTCCGTGATTTGTACAGTAACGAATTAAAACACTCACAATAAACACTAGTAAATATCACAAATCAGTTTTTCAATGAATGGTCTGAACACTTGCTTGAGATTCAACTGGCGCCAAAATATTCTACAGCGTTTGGAGCCATCGAGATTCGATTCGATATACTAAATCCTTTCTTGACTCTAGTCTATATCGTCCCTGACCTGAATGCGAAATTGTGGCTCTCTGGTTTCACTTTTCTATTTTTTAAGCAAATATAATACTTTCAAAGACCGAGAACGTTCTGGAATTTTTAGATTTTAAAGCCTAATTATAAGACTAAAAATTTACATATTTATAATTTTAAGTATGAGACATGGCACGTCCGGAAAGTCTGGTTTTTAGGTTTTGGATACTATAAAGTTTATTAAAATAACGTTTAACAGTATGTACGTCAAACAATTTCATTAAGTGATCTATGCATGTCACAGTGGTTTAAATAGTCACCTTGCCAATTGCTATTACTTTTGTGATTCAGATTTTTTTTAGTGGCTATAACATTATAACAGTCAAAAGATGTACACACACCTTTAGATATTATTTTTTTATTATGTGTTAAAGTAAAAGGAATTGGCATTACTGATATTTTCTTATAAATTGGCTGCGCAAAGGTTTGGCAGCTCCGCACCTCTTCGAAGCTTATACACCGTAAGGAATGTTAGAAACGCCAATATTCTTTTAACTACAGTTATTTTTTTATTAACTCCTTAAATTTTTTAATTATTGAAGATGATAATTAAAGAATTACACCTAACCAATACAAGATATCACAGGAAAATTCGTTTCGTAATTGGCAGATTATATTTTTCTTTTAGTTTTGGCGGGTAAATCGATTCGGTTTTAAAACTGATATTACAAAACAACATGCAAATGAAATAATTGTAATGGTCGGGTTCGGATTATATAGCAATATCTATAACGTACACGATTTCAGCAAGAAAATAAATCGAACCTTTTTCCCAGTTCTTTGTGATGGCAGGATGGCCGACGCATGACTCGGTCTTAATGAAGAACCTTCGTACATCAGGCAGTCAGCACATTAGTCTATATATTTATCTGTATATATAGTACTTTATGCATGTTCTTAGAGATGATTCCATAAAGCTAGGTACATGCTTTCTCATACTTAGTGTCGCTTGAGCTTTAAGTATGGTTAATTCTTCTAACTGCTCCTAAGAAATTTTGAGTTCAGTAAAACCAGATCAAATTGAATTTGATATTTGGTGATATCACTCACACAGCTTCAACATTTAACTCGTTTGAAGTTGCGTATTAGTTTCAACCAAGAGATTCTTAGTATAAAAGATCTAAATTAAAAAAACTTTTCATAACTCAAACGACAATATTGCGCAGAAGTATATCTACCATACTAAAACGGTCTTGAAATGAATACTTGACAGTCAAATTAACAGGATGTTGCGTAAAATGGAATAGAATATTTAGTGCCTACAAGGCACTGCTCTCTGTTTCGTTGCTGTTCTGGACAGTAAAAAAGTCTTATTAACTTTATTTCTGTTTCAACCGACTTAATAAAACGAAGGTTCTCATTTTTTAAATGTATTTATTATTATGCGATATGGAACCAATTCAATAATTATTTTTGTTGAATACAGGTGGGTTGTCCAAAACAATAGAAGATACGTCATCCCAATCAGAAAATTATCGTATACATATTTTATATGAATTGTATGAGTATCGGCCAAACATTCTTGTTCCAATATGCACCAAACGAAACTTTTAAATCTACGGATTTGAAACAAAACATTTTGTAACTTATTCATATATGTATATATAAAAGACAAGATAACATATTAAACATTGTATACAGCGATAAACGTTTATGAAAATCGGTTTTCATTAAAAAAAATACTACAGTACTTTAACAACAATATACATGATATTTTAAAACTTTGCTAGTTTTATTTGATGTTAGAAATATATTGATTATAGTATACACAATCATCTTCAGTCTTATTCAATTGTGTAAAAACCCGCAAGCTCTCAATTTGTAGTCCGATTCATTGCCTTACATCATCGCTACTTTTAAAATTTAGAACGGGATCAAAATGGACTAGAACTGCAAAAGAGGGAGGAAAATGGAAATTTTTACAGGAGGCCTCTGTCGAAGGACAAGCTGTACAAGAAGACATTGTACCTTGCCTATGAAGATTCTTAATATAAAACAAAATAATTACTTAACTAGGTTATTAAGTGTAATTATAACATAAAAAGCAACAAAAAAGGCTTATTTCACTTTTACTTTAGGGAATTGTCGTACAATCTACTTAAAACTCACTCTAAATATGACTTGCTCTCCCTATGATAAGTACACCACACCGAGTCCGCTCCACTCATGTACGAGTAAATACGCTTGATGTCATCGTCATTAGTCCAATGGTGCTCTCGAATCTAAAACAATATTTCTAACATTTTGTGGCTCGACAATCACAATTTGACTACAATCATGATACTCTAAAACAAACTTTATCACATACCAGTAAAGTTTATTTTCGTGTGAAGAGAGTTTTTGACAGTTATCGTCTGACCGCGGATGCTGGATTTAGGTGGAGTAAACAGGTTTTGGTCCGTACTTGCGTCGTCTAGTAGTTTGAGGTTGCTCTTCTGAGGACCGAGCTTTGATTCTCTTGTTGCGATGTTTTAGGCCCGTTTGTGCTTTAAATTTGGAAGAAGCGATACTGTTACCAGAAATCAGGATAATATTCGTAGCGTACGCAATAATAACATCGACCTATGCATAACGGATTTGTCAGAACCTGTACCGGAATATGAAATATGTCTCGGTAGTATGTTTTCCTGCAAATCCGTGAAACTGAGTTAAGTCTTATCTTTACAAGTAAATAGACCATTCCATTATCTATAAATGTATGTATTTTCTACATTTTTTTGCCTATTTGTGGGTTTTAATACCTTCTTAAATCGTATAATGGAGAGCCTTGTTGGAGGCAAGCGTCTGCTAACAGTGATCTATTTTTCAACCTTAAAATTTACGCTTTCAAGATCCAATATTTAAAAAAAATAATTTCAGCGCAGCAGCTTTCTATACTAATTGCAGCTGTCTGATTAACACACTGGCTCCACAGTTAGAAGTGTTATTTTTCTGCTGGTGGGGCAATGGCTGCAAGCACACGAGTCACACCAGTGGTATTCTGAATATGAAAAGGGACCTGTAACCGTTTACCAGTCCCTATTCATCAGTTAGTCAGTTACTACTTACTATTATGAATGTGAAAGTATCTCTGTCAGTCTAACTGGCATTTTTTACATCTACACTACTCATCCTATGTATAATTTAATCAGTAATTAGAATAATAGGAAGGTTTATAGTTTGTACTTCTTCGGTCTCTTATAAACCTAGGCTATTTTTAATAATTTAGGCAGCTGACCTATGAAGAAATAGTAGCGATAAACGTGTTGAACGAGAAATTCGAGTCTGTAGTGGAGAGAGTTTTCGTCTCGAAGATACGATTACTGAAAGGTATTAAAAGTCGAATCGTATAAAGTATGTGTACGATATCGCGCTCGTAGGAGCGACAATCGTCTCGCATTTCAACATTGGCGGTATCTACGTGTGAAATAACGTATTTAGTTAAGTTTTCGATATACTAAATACTCATGTTGTCACTCATAATGCTTCAACAGTGTTTTAATTATACTTTCTTCTCCTTTCTCCATTTAAACATGAATAGAAAGGATTAATGACAAGAAGAATATTAGGATCGTACGTATACAATAATGTTCTAAATGTAAAAGTTTAAACAGATTTTTGTTACTCAATCGTAATTTTACTAATTAAGTAATATGGCAGAAATATGGCATCTGTAATTAATAGATAGGCATATGGGAACTAAGAGCCATTAGGATGAAAAAATACTACTATTAACGTTCTAGAAATCGCAGTATTTTTTTTTAAATATATCTCATCATGTAAACATACTATCACATATTATCGCTTATCTAAACATGCGAATGCTATATAGGAACGATTATCAACACTGATAATAACAAACGTCATAATCTTTCCGTTTTAATGAACCGGTATGAGAAATAAAAAGTCAACGCTTAATTTAATAGTTTTGTAGCATTATCTTCTTGTATACCCATTATGGGGCATCGCTTTGTAAGAAACCTGATTTTTTTTATGGGCTAGGGGGAAATAACAACCGCGGGCCTTTTAAGGTGGGAGTATGGGAAGGTTTTGCTCTCTCTCGGCGAAACACGAGCGTTGCTTGACGACGGTTTTCTGTGAGGCCGTGGTATCACTCCAGTCGAGCCGGCCCATACGTGCCGAAGCATGACTCTTCCACTGATAATTTATTTCATTATTTTGTTCGAAAATCATTATATATAATTAATTGACGTGGTAATTTAATCATTTAATCGAATCTCACTAAACTGTAGAAGTTATAAACAAGTGAATTATACATATAATATTATATATATACATTACTAGCATACATCCTACTAATATTATAAACCTGAAAGTTTGTGATTATGTATAGGATATATGGTTGTTTGTTACTCTTTCACGCAAAAATCACTTAACCGATTGAGATGAAACTTGGTATGTAGATAGCTGGAGACCTGGATTAACACATAGGCTACTTTTTATCCTGATATTTGCACGGCACCGGGACTTACGCGGGTGAAACCGCGGGGCTCAGCTAGTCTCAAGTACAAGTATAGCTTCTAAGACCACTGGCAAAAAAAAATACACTTTATTGCATCATTACATTATACAATTACATTATTTTAACCTTAGGTCAACTATATGTCATGCATGAGATACGAATGATCTAGTTGGTGAGATGTTACCGTCGCTTTAATGAATGCTCTTAGTATCCAAGGTATATCTGATGCCGTATTGATAAGTCATGCTCAAATTCCGGGAATTTCGGTATCCTGGTAAACAGGAAACTAATAATGACATACCAGTGCCCAGTCCTAATTAGAAAGCGTTTCTTTTTTTATTAAAACCAACACTTTTTAAACTTACATATTTTTAAACTTTATATGTAATTGAAGCGTGTTTTTTCTTAATCTACATTTTTCATTTAGTATGTTATGTTTTATGGAGTCAAAATTTATAGGTCAATATAGATGAAAAATGGAAGTACGGTACTGTGACTATCAGACACGGTAAAAAGTGTGGAAATACAATCAAAAGTGAATGGAACAATTTTACCGAGTTGCAGAGTATCCACTCTCACAATATCTGATACGAGTGTGTTGGTTTCCAACAGGGTGCAGGTACACATGAACACACAACATGAAACATTAAAAAAACTGTCAGTCGTAGGACTGCACGTCAGAACTGAAAACACTTTCACACACATATATATATATATACACATACACACAGGCATCTGTATATATGTCATCTGACACGTGACGGCCACGCGAGTTTAGTGCTTTTTCCCCATACCAAAAGTGTCCAACGTGCCTAAAGAAGTTTTCACTTCAAAAAGTGATGCCATCTGCTAGTGACATCATCATAAGTACATACAGATTCGGTATCCCTGGATATTTCGTGTCGTTAATTTTGTCTAATTATATTTTTATAGATTAATTGATAAGGAGCTGACAAAACTCAATGTTTAGATTAGCGCCCTCTAATGGATCTATAAATGTATTATTAGCGTGACGATAACAAGTTCAGTGCTTTTTCCCAATAGCAAAATTGCACAAACGTGCCTAAAGAAGTCTTTACTTCAAAAAAATGTCGTGTCCTTTTATTGGCTGTAAATTTTGATAAGTGTTTTGTTTAAGTTTTAAAATAATTAACCTTACCACTTAAAGTTATGCCAGTTCTTTTAAACTCTTAAATTTAGTCTCCTTATGGAGTGAGTTCAAGTGAGTAACTTCTGGCTTATCTTTTCTATCATTATATTACAAGAACTGCGAACTGGTTGGTGAAGTATTTGCAATTTTTTTCGATGTTGTATTTTCTTCTTTATCTATCAGGATATAGGTCATGGTTCTGACTTGCTCAATTTTCAGATTCTTGTAAAGTTAACCTTGTTTTAAGTGGCGTATCCTACCACGTCCCATTTAGTAATTTTTAGAGCACCACTCTCTTCTGACCTACCTTCAAAATGATTTCACCACCCTGCATTTCGGTACATTTCTCTGTTTATTTCTTGACTTCACTTCTGAGTTATTATAAATAGCGTACGCTAGATCACAATACGCAATTAATAATAACTCAGTGCTTTAACCGTAAAATCTCTGAACCGATTAGCCGTAAATATAAGTAAAACATATTATAAGTTCCTTTTCATAATTAATTCGAATTGCCTATCTTGTCTAGTTTTTAGAAATATTCTTCAGGAGAGCTTTGTAATTGTTACGTAATGCGTGCGCAAAAATAAAAAGAATAGGCTACGGTGACCGTATAAAACTTATAATAACCCTTTTAACATTTTTCAGAATTGTTTTTTAATTTAAACAAATTGCCTTTATTCATTTACGTTTGTTCTAATCAGATAATAAGGGAAACCTATACATAATAGGATATTAGTCTAGGCAAGATGTTTGTTTTTGCGACGCGTTTATTGCACATGAATTTAGACTTTATTTCTATTTCAGTATGGTATCTATTTCAACCATCTCATCATTTTATATATTATGGCGGCGTTGCATCGAAGTTGTGTACGAAATCTTCTATATTTTGAATTGTTGTGTAGTCTCCTAATATCAATGGTCAAGGATATTCTCTCCGAATCACGTTTGTGCATCTGGTCGTAGCGCAATCCTATTTTCTAACAGTGGTCGTACCATCTGATTTAAAAATAATGGACTGATCCATATTCAACGATATCGGCCTTCTAACATCATGTAATAACATGTTAAATAAATATTCAAAATCGAACATAATTAACCAATTTTAACCCTTGTATTTTTATACTGATAATATATGTGTTAATTTAAAAATGTATTTAGGAATTTTTTTGGTCTGGTTCCTTGTTCTTATTTTCTTTAGGCTTCGTGCACATAATAATAATCCTTTTTTTTTAAAACAAAAGTAGCCTAAGTTACTTCTTATAACACATGCTACCTGCCCGTGCAAGTCCCGTGGAAATCTGTCCACCCATTTAGAAGATTACCGGGAACAAATAGACAGACAGACAAAAGTTTTTTAAATTGTTTTTTTGGTATATTTAACGTGTAAACATCAAGGTGCATTTAGAAAAATGCTGTTATTATGACATTACAAATCGACGAAATTACGAAATTGTATAGAAGTATAGACTAACGCCCGGTTCCTGAATGGCTAATAAGCAAAAATTAAGTAATGCTTGTCAAATCTCTTGCCAAGTAGGTATATATTGAGTTGCTGACGGCATGATTTGGCACTTTGATTTGGTCATTGGATCAGTTAACAGCGCTTACGTCAAATGTCAAATTTTACTGTAAAATCTTATGCCACACGCCATTTGAATGTTCAATTTAATTTATCATAAACTAGCTGCCCCGACAGACTTTTCTGTCAAAAGTTATTGATTGACAACAAATGTTTGACAGCTGGGGACATGTGTTTTAATTATTATTTACTCTGTGTTTTGTATAGGAAAAGAAAAGTTTTGTTTTTGCTATTTTCCTCGCTATTTTTACTCTTTTCCTCTCCATAAGAACCTTCCTCGTGCCTTAACGAAAATATGAAAAAAAAAATTGCCGAATTGGTCGAGCCGTTCTCCAGTTTTGCGCTTAGCAACACATTTGGCAATTCATTTTTATTTAAGTATATAGATTAGTAAATTTTTCTTTGATCAACGTTTTAGAAACTGGAATTGATCTGACACCACTATTAATTTGACAGCGCTGTTAGTTGAACAATATTTTGATCAGTCTTTGAAAAACCGGGTGTAAACATTTCATTACATTTGAATGCCTATTTATGTTCTTAAAAAGGTATGATTTTGGAACTCTAACTTTGTATAAAATTTTAAAGCGATTCACTAATAACACTTCTATAGTCTTTCAACTAGTTCCTAGACTAGACTAGGCAGAGTAATGGTTTCACCTAAAAATAAGTAAGATGGCGATCAAGTACACAACTCTCCTGACATTAAATTGTCACCGTTGCATTTGGTACTGCGTCGCAAACCCTTTCCCTATTGAACTATCGTACCTACTAGCTGAAAAACCACAAATCCTGACCGCAATCTTAAGTGGAGAAGTACCTCTCTTACCCAAGTCGGGTATACTACTTCATGGAATTAGAGAAGAAGTGTTATTTTAAAAATTAAATGTGTTATTTTCTTCTGAATGGACGTCCTTACATTCTGTCTATTACAGACACGCCGCAGAAGCCGAGGCCATCGCGACAGAAGCGCGCGGTTGAAGTTAGTAAACCGCCCGCGATGGCGCTTGTAAACATAGAGCAATAGAAGGTCACGAATACTATTAGGTTTTGTGATCTGTAGTAAACAAGTTATGACGAAACATGTATCGTAGATCCAAAGGCACGTAAGGCACGCAAAGACTTACAAATATATGTCGACTTCTAAGTACGACTGAATGTCTCTTGAAATTGTGAGAAAAAAAAAATTAAGGGACTCCACTAATTCTTTAAAAAATTGAGCTATGTCTCGCTGTTGACAGCGATTCACAACAACAAGCTAACTTTTATCTCACAAAGATGGTGTAACACATTAGTTTTTTTACTTTCAGATCAATGTGGCAAAACATATTTTTTTAAACATTACAAATTATTTCAGCTATTGGACTTAATTTTATTAATATTATAATTATATATATGTATATAATTATATGTATGTATAAATGAAATGGCAATTTAATATGACTTTATCGGCATAATTCAGTTTAAAGGTCTATCTGGTAAGAGTGTTGTGGAAAATAGAGCATAATGCACAGGCCTGTTTAAATTTGGCATTTCATTTGTTTTTTTAGTTCTCCTTCAGACCAAAATATCTCCCACAGATAAAATACTGGGCTGCTCCAGCAACCATATTTAATTTGTACTGACTTTCTGTTGGTAATAATAATGTAGCATTTCTTTTTCTCTTTACAAATGAAACAATAATCAGTATGACTAATGCAATAGGTAGTTTACAATGCACAGTATTGAAGTTGGTGGATCGTTTTTGGAAAAGTGAATAAGCAAACAAAGCAAAAGTCAGATCTCTAGTCATGAGGTGAGTCCGTCTATTTACATATATCAGCGTTGTAACATATAGTACCATATAACATCGTAAGTAGGTATCGTAATGTATAAATATATCCAAACAAAAAAGACGAGTAGTAATATCACAGTAACTAAATCCTGATTAATATCTAATCTGTATTCCTACAAGTTGTCAAAGCGGTAATCTTTTACTATGTTATAAAATCCGAAGACCTCTGCAATCTATCGATTCACAGATCAAAAAAATATTCATATTAAAAATTAACCGTTTCACCGCGTTTATGGTCACTTCTATGCCTACATGAGTCGCTGCTTGATCCTATATTCCTTCCTCAATAAAAAGGCTTACAAATAGCACTAGTAGAACCTGAGATTAACGATTTCAAACGAACCATAATCATCTATGAGATCCAATCAGAAATAGTCATTCGGGGTTCATTCCAGGACGATTATTTCAATTATTGAGAAGGTGCACGGTTTAATTATTGTACAGTAAAAGTACTTACATAGGTAACTGTTTATACAGCATGATAGCTCAGTAGATAATCTCCTCTGTGACCAGTTTATTATGTTTCTGCTTATACATATATCTCTGTTATTCAAATACCTAAAAAATACTACTACCAACTTTTTTTTAAGTTTCACATCAAAATCTGTACCATCCTTACTAATTTTACTGTTAGAAGAACTTGTAAAATACGAATGCGAGTTTGGTTTTTTACGCCTTAACTAATCATCAGATCATCATGAAGTTTGGCTGACACCTTGTCAAGGGTACAGAAAAAACTACTAGCCAAGGGATATCTGAATGGATAGGCAAAAACTACATTTATTGAGCAAAGTTGCGGGCAAATGCTAGTAGTCCATGTTCATATATTAGGGAATATTATAGCCTATTGGTATTGGTATAGGGCTCTGTGACCGCATCTAGACTCAAAGGCGGTCCATTTTGCGTTCAGATAAGCTGACTAGTTGAGCCAGCCTAGCTCCTTCCAGCAGCACAGAAGCCTCCTGGGGCGTTCACAGGCTTCTAGGAGCGTCCTCGCTCCCGCGAGGATACTTGCCCGCTGTGTGGCCACTCCCTCGCACTCAAGGATAACGTGGGCGGCCGTTTCCTCCGCGTTGAGACCGCCTCTGCATGGAGGACTGCTTGTCGCATTGATGGTGAATAGGTACCGGTTTAGGGCTAAGTGGCCCGTAATGGTTAATACAACTATTCTGATGTCAATATTATAGCCTAACTAACTGTTACCCACGACTTCGTTTGCCTTTACCTTTTGGTGAAATCTATCATTTTTTCGAGATAACAAGTAGGCTATGTGTCATTCCAGACCATAATCTATTTCTGTGAGAAATTTCATCAAGATCCAATCAGTCGGTTTTGCGTGAAAGAGTAATAAACATTCATCTATCCTCACAAACTTTTGCCATTACTAGCAGCGCCCCGCGGTTTCACCCGCGTAAGTCGAGATCCTGTAGAAATATCGGGATAAAAAGTAAGCTACATGTTGATTCAGGTCTTCAGCTATCTACATACCAATTTTCATCGCAATCGGTTCAGTAGTTTTGGCGTGAAAGAGTAACAAACATCCATCCATCCATCCAACCATTCAAACTTTCACATTTATAATATTAGTGGAATAATATTAGTAAGAAATAACATCACGCTACCATCTCAAGGAGTGTTATCATAACCTTTATACAATTGGAACGAAGATAAAAATAATGTTCATTTGCTTACTAATATTCTTGTCAATATCCTTTAAGCTAAATGTTAAGAGTATCAGCCGGGGATGGTGGTAGGTCATTAACTAATTATGCTTACACAATCTAGATGTTGTGTTGACGTGATACACTACACACAAGCATTTCGCTTTGTAGGAGAGGTTATCAAGAATATTATGTTATATCTGCGCTCCACAGTCTTACTATCACGTTTGGATGACGTTTATGGTTACTTGTTCAGCGCCTATGATTCGTAGGGTGATTTAACATTATTTTAAAGTTCGTATATATTTATACATATAACGTATTATAAAAGTAAGGCAAAAAATACTCCTGACGTGTTCAAAGATGATTCATCAGCTTTATGACATTAAGTATTTTTTGAAAACCCCTTATAATGGTTAGCACACTAGATTGAAACGAGATGATGCGAATGCGATGCGAACTTCAATGCCATAAAAACCGTTGTTTAAATTAACTCAAGTGAATACGTAAAAAAGGTTTAGATACATGCGGAAGAATATCAGCAAATGTTCGTATGACATAGTTATGTGGAGATCCGCAACCTTTATCCCTCGCCGTATCAGAACATTCGGAGCGCGTTAAGGCGGATACACACTTTGCGAGGATGCAGGCGGCGTATCGCATGCGGAGCACATGCTTCGCAATGTGTATATCTTCATATTCGTGTCACGGCATGTGCTTACGCACTTACTGGGCGAGGCAGCGTATATCGGTAAAATGTTCCACGAATAAGCATCTCAGTGTGAGCAGTGCTTACGTGTGTTGACGTTAAGTCGAGGACGCGCTTTGCGACAGCATTGCTTCATAAGTGACGTCTCGCCTGGATTGATCCGAACATGCACGAATAGGCCTGGGCATGCGCTGGCTGATTTGTATTGAAATACTGGCTTGAAGCCGAGGCCTGTGTTGCAAAACCGTGTGTGTTTCCGCCTTTAAATGACCAATCGCGTTTATATTTTTCTGTAAATTGGAATATTCCAATAAATTTGCTAATGTGTGTGTTTGAAGATATCGGTTCGGGGGGAAAGCCATAATTTTATTATTCCATGACGGCACAGAATGTGTTGAAGAGTCATCGATAGCCTTGCTTAACTTGTATGCTATCAGCTATCAGTCAAGGTAGTCTAGGAACAATTTAGTTGCAAGTTTCATAAACAATAAGTCGGTATTCTGCATTTATTATCATCTTTAGACACTAACTAGGTAGTAACTAATGAGGCTATTATTAGCAAGTACACTATAAGTTCATGCACAGACATCGCTAAGTATCGCCTCAAGTTAATATTCCATCTACGATTTATTCTTTGATCCCTTATAGCTGAACAGTTACAGGTGTTAAAATATCGACGGGTAAATCCCCACGGCACTTATTTATCAGAAGTCGTTAACTCTATTTCTACCACCGTCACTTTAAGAGTAGAGACAGAATTTCACTTAACGGTAAGACAAGCAACTGCACAGTCGAAATGTTTTGAACTATAGGAAACTCCAGAATTTATTTCAGACCTAGATGTTGTGTGTCAGTGTTCACCGGTTAAAATTACCGATTTCTTGTTAATCGTTCCTCCATTGCTGAGGACCATGATTCCTTCATAGACGATCAATGGTCTTCCTCCAACTAAGCCGCTCCGTGGAGGGCGGCACTGACTAATAACTCCAGCTGACAAAGCACACACGGGGTGTTAAAGTCGCAGCATTTTTCTACTCTAAATCCTGCAACTTCTACTTTTGTAGATGACGTACTCTGCCGATCCTGATTCCTCGGGATTCATCTGGTTCATCGCAGTACTCTCTCCATCTTTCTGTAACTTGACAAAGGTCGTGTATTGGATTTCCGTCTTTGTCATTGATTACCCAAAAGGACGGTTTGAACTGATTTGTCGGATCTTTTTCAAAACAAATCTGCAGATGGGTACTTATTGGCGCCAGCTTCGAGCTCTACACCATGTCCACGGGATATTTGTTCTTGTCAGAAGAGACAATAAAGGCGTTTACTGTCTTACTCTCTCCTCTTACTTTTTCTATGTTCGTCCACACTTCATCAGACATGCGCTCCTTCCTCGTGTTAGTATATTTAACCATGAAGTCTAGCACTTTGCTTATTTTAGTTTTTAAATGTTGCCACTGTTCATCTGGGTCCGAAACTTCAGTGTGATCTCCTAATTCAGGTTGTAATTGTTCCTGAATGAAATCATATTCAGGTGCAGATAATCTAGTTATTCGTCTTGATTTATGGCAAAATGACCGAGCCTCAAGCTCAGATCATCTTTTATATATAGTCTTCGCTGCTAATGTTTTAAGCAGCTGTTTTATTAATCGTCAGGTTGTGGCTTACACAGAAATCGATGAACTTCTCACTTCTATTTTCTTCAAAGTTTTTTGGGAGCATTCATTTTAAGTGGGTTCCCATTACCTTCTACTTTTTATGCGTATTTAGTCCTTTGGGGCCCCGATACCTGCAAATTAGCTGGATTATTTCACTCCTGCTACGCGTTGGTGTATTTTACCGACTGTTATATGGGTAAAGTCTCAGTAGCATCACGCAGCATGGAAATTTGCCCGGCAGACAACATTAGGTTCGTCCCCAGTTCCGTAGTACCAAAAGTAAAATTATATCTGGCAAACGATGGACATAATAAACTTCTGATATACGGGTGTGTGAATATCAACAAACTAATTATACTTAAGTAAAATTAAAAAAAAGTAGAAAACAGTTCTATCGATCCTATTATCCACCTCCTAGCTTAATCACCAAGTCATCTCTGGCGATCATAATTACATACCAACCAGTGGGAAAAACACAGTACCTAGTGTTGTTTAACCATGCTCTTCTACAGGGGTAGAGGCATTCCAAAAGTCTCTATCTCCTTAGGAACACTATCATGCGCCTATAAATTATATGAACATGACCTAAATTCGTGAAGTAGTTCTAATGATATACAATCACACAAACGGACACCACACTACACTAAAAACTATCATCCTATGTGTAGAAAATACCTTACTATAGTATATGTAGAGTTTGTTTATATTTTATATAACAAAAGTGGTGGCGCGACGGCAGTTTTTATATCAGACTCTACATACACACAACTCAATTCACAGAATTACAAATACCTACACACGCGTTATCCTCGTGCTCGAGAACTTCACTGTCTCTACAGTTCGACGCTCTACCTACCGCTCTACATAGAGCTGGAGCAGATACGTATTTAATCAAGACGTAAGCAATGTTTTGACATTTGCAGTCCTGGTTTAGTGCTTAGTGATCCTGACTACTGAGCCAGAGGTCGTGGGTTCAATTCCCACCCAGGTTAAATTATTTTGCGATGAGCACGATCATTTGTTCTGTATCTAGGTGTAATTTATCTATAATATGTATATATTTAGTAATATATAACTATGTTTAGCAACAGTCTCTACCTAGTTTAGGATCAGACGCCGGCCGTATGTGACGTGTCTCAAGTTATTATTTCATGTAAATATGTGGCTATTTAAGTGTAAAATAATATTATAAAAGGCTTAATATAATTCTCATTAACCCATTACTTCTGAACCGTACTTATTATTTTATTAGGGGAATGTAGTACAGTCAGCAACGAAAGTGAGAATTTGAAAAATTATGTAAATTTATTGTGACATTATATATGCGTACTATTATTATTTTTTACATTAGATAAATAAGTTATATTAGTGAGCTACATGCATCATAAATTCTGGAAAAACATTTCTATAGTTGCTTGGGAATAAAAAGGCAAGGAGGTATTTTGCTTCACACTGGGGTAGCAAACAAGTGTAGAGCCCTCTGGCCCGATGGCTGTTAATTATTTATCTGTGCCCACAGAGGTCTGGCTACTCTACTCCTTAACACAAACAACAATAAACAAATAATATTGTTTTATCCTTGGTTTCTTAAAGCCCAAGGCTAAGTTGTGAACACAGTGTGGTTTGAGTCGGTTCGACTCCGACATACCACTTTACCGTTAGCTCCGGTGAGGTGATGACCCGTGGGAGTTTCCACACGTAAAAAAATGAAGGCTGCCTCTCCAGCATATTTATTTTAAACGCGTACTTGGCGTAAGACATTGTACCGTGTCTTCGGATATAAAAAATCGCTAATCCTGAAGATCCTGATCAGGATAATGAAACACACTATTTAAATTATTGCATTGTCAGCTTCGCAACAGCATCTTTTATGCTGATTGATTAATATCAATAAAAACGAAAGATCATGTACGCACATAAACGTGATTTTTTTAACGTACCTTCACGATTAAGGTGCGAAGCATATCTGGCATTTCTTTTAACCAAAGAAAAATAAACGCTACTTGATCTCAAATAACCTATATTAATAAACCAAACAATCCATTTGTCACCTACCCTCATCAGAATTACACATAAATAAATTATAGTTTGTTTACAAATACGCGATAAGCATTTGGACCATATTTTCTGCCGCTGAGTGTATTTATATGAGTAAATAAAATTGTACAAAAAATGCGGCGATTCTAAGTTATATAATTTTTTGAAATTTAGAAGTGGGAATCACCGTCAGTCTGTCATATCAAACGGCGTTGTCATAACGACGACAGTGTGCACAGAGTACTTTTATCAATGATTAAATTAGTTTTGAGGACCTTTATCAAATTCTGGTAATACGTCATTATCTTGAAAAGCAGATGATATTTCGGCCTAAGGCTATTTATTTAGATTTGTTGAAGTCAGAATGCTTTCTTTATTAATATTTTTAACAAACACTTTTTTGGTTGACTGACTTTTTGGATACATTTACAAAAAAAAAAGATATACACATGGATATGTACACGTATTAAACTATTTCTTCAGAAAACCTAAAATATAAATAAAGGGCATTAGGAAACTGAGACTAGGGAAGGACCTTAAACCCGCAAGAAGATCGTAGTCGAAATCATATTAAGTAAAAAACAATAAAGCCACATACGTACCTTGTGTTGCCAGAGCTAACACCTTCTAGCAAAGGAATAAAAAAGGACATCTATCTTTAAGTTTTTGTATTGTTGGCAACACGCCAATGACTCCCCTGGTAATGCAAGATACGTAGGCTTCGGTATACGGTAATACGAATACCATCACACGCACTTATTTGCCACCTTAGTGATAAAGAAAGGACGGAGGGTCTCAATTTTTTTTCGACTAACTCCCGCATTGCATCACGGAGATTTCATAAACGACTCCAAGTATCTACATCTAAACTCAGAACAAACAATCGAAGAAACGTATGTTGAACCTAGCTCCTAAAAAAGGCAGACGTATGCACCATCGAGAAAGTTTATTTAAATATTAAGTAGAACTTATCTTTGGGGAAATTACAAATGCCATCTATAAATAGAAACTATAAGGACAGTATTGTAAAACTATATTTTCCCCTTTCGAAGCTGGAAATCCCCACTGGGGAAGTCCTTTACCTTAAAAACTCACTCAGACAACACTAACGCGTTGTAAGTGGCCTATTGCCTACACCCGTGGAGGCCTACATCAGCATCAGGAGCAGAGAAGAACAGTCCTAGATCCAGAAATCTTGTATTACCACAGTCTTCTGTAGAATGTAACAATTTCATTAAATTTCTACTGTTCACTATCATCTCTAAAACGACAATGTTGCTCCCTTCTGCCAACTATTGCCCGAATTACTTTTTTATGTCGTTACGTTACGTTTCAAGTAAAGAGACTTTTACATTCAATTATAATAAAACATACTAGAGATGGCCTGGTGGTCGAATTTCGACCATAATTTTTTAACTTTACATCGATGACCAGTTTAACTTAAAATCTCATTGTTTTTGTAGTGATAACTTCTTATGATAGGGTAAACCGCTTCGTTACGTAACTCGTTATGGCGCCTGTCTGGCGTTTATATTATCACTTCTGTTGGGCGTCCCGAGACGCACACGTTTTATTTTATGGTATACGTGGCAAACGAGTAGACGGGTCACCTGATGGTAAATGACTACTACCGCCCATGAGCACCTGCAACTCGAGAGTCACAAGTGCGTGGCCGGCCTTTAAGGTGGGAGTAGGGGATGGGTGGATGAGGGGGAGAGGGGGGAGGGAGGGAATGGAGGGCCTCCGGTAACCTTACCCACTCGGTGAAAAGCAATGAATGCATTGCTTCACTGCCGGTTTCCTGTGGGGCCGTGGTATCACTCCGGTCGAGCCGGCTCTCCCACGATGAAGTCATTGTATAGTTTTTGCATAACTTTTAAATTTATAACACATATTGTTTAATTTTATTTTTATTTTTACATAAATTTAAGTCACTGCATTCCTTATCCCTTAATTGCCCACCCTTAGAGTAGAGTTAGAATATATTCTTCAAATTTAAATGGGACCAACATTAAGTACAACCAATTTTTTTTTTTTTTTAAGTCAGTTAACAAATGGCGAAAACATCGAGTAACATACACAAAAAAAATAAGTTGAATCGATAACCTCCTCCGTTTAGACGTCGGTTAAAGAGAAGAAACGAGCATGCTTAAACTATTTAGTTTACGATTCGATTGCCAATAGTGAATTAAGACTTGAAACGATTTTGTTGTTTTAGTTTAACTAACACTAGTTAAACTCGCTTCGCCCAATGGTTGAAATTCCACCAATATTATAACCATTGCTTCCGTTAATATTGTATAAAAAAAGCAAAAAGAAAAACTTTAAAAAAAAAATATGGTATCACTAAAACTAAACTCGTCAATAGCTACTAAGAAAAAAAGAATAAAGAAAATATAATTTTCTTGACTGTATTGTCTCTGCCTATTTATACACGTAGGCCGCTACATAAGTTCGATCGTATGCAAAGTATTATAATAATAGTATAATATCGTGATTTGAAATAAAACCATAAACTCTAAGTAATAAAAGTAGAATGAAAATGGCGGGCTTCTCTCATTCGTATAATTATTTTGTATAACTTTAAGCGTGGCTTAACTAAACAAAAATGTTGTAGTGCCCTGACTGAAACTTGTCTATCTCTAAGGACCATAGAACGGTGGTATATTCATTTCAATCGCGGCCATTTTAACTTGTAAGATGATGCCAGGTCCGGCAGGCCGATAGAAGTGACTACCGATAAGAACATTGAGACTGTACGTAAATTATTATTGGAGGAAGACCGACATGTGACATATCAACAGGTCGAGGAAACCCTCAAGTTAAATGCACTAACTGTGCATCGGATTCTTGACGACCATTTGAAAGTACGGAAACTTTGTCCATTCTGGGTACCGTACTTGATGACTAATCAGTCATCAAGTATGGTGGGTACCGTCCGAGAGTGTAAGTGCTGTGCATCGATTGATGAGCTGAGGGAGCAACGTGTGATTTGGTCTCCTGATATGTTTAAACAAGTTAGAAGAAGGCCAATCTAACTACGTGAACTCAATTGTTCCATGTGATGAAACCTGGCTGTATTATGTTGACGTTCCTAAATCCCAGAGTAAAGTGTTGGTTTCAAGATTAACCACCGCCGACTGTTGTGGGAATGTCTCTGTTTGGAATCAAAGTACTGGGATCTCCTTATAGTCCGGATTTAGCGCCATGCGACTTTGCACTATTCTTGTAGGTAAAAAAACAACTGAAGGAAAGTTTTCGAGCAATGAGGAGCTTATAGGAGCTTTTGAGGAACTGTTCGGCTGTGATACAGAAGGATACTGTAGCAATTTGTTCAGCACCTGGTTTATACGTATAAAGACCTGTATTACGGCCAGTGGAAACTACTTAGAAAAAAAAAAAAACTTATGTAGCGCCCTAGTATGTACACATTTGTGGAAGATTAAGACATTCCCAACAAAATTATTGACGGATTTTAGTCCTGGTCAATACGTGATAAAAGCAAGTCTTCTTTATAAAAGAAAATCTTGCAGTCTAAAGGTGAAAATTGTCCCTAATATGAATGTAGTATGTTGTTTTCACACACGTTTTTAATACCACTAAGATCCCAAATATAAATATGGTCCACCTAATGGAAAGGACGCTTATAACATCAGGGTTTTTTCCCAAGCCCATATTCTTGTCTTTGTTTCATGAAAGTAAAGAGACACACAAGCAACCGGTCCTATTGATGGTAAATGCTTACCAGTACTTATAAACAGTTGCAACACTAGTGGAGTTTAAAAAAAAAAAAAAATTGCTTCATGTTATTAGTGTTAAATTCGTCCTTTTATGTAATAAAAACCATAAAAGTTTTTTGGACATGTATTTAGAGGTTGTTGCGCGGATCCAAGGGGCGATTGGAGCGATCCCCCCCCCCCCCAAGTAAAAATCCAAAATGTTAAACATAAGAATTTAATAACCCAACAATCTTGTGACTTAAACTTTTAATATATTTATTCTATATCCTGGAGATATGTAACGTACACGGAAAATAATTAATTATTCATTTTTTAATTATTTTCAATTTGGACTGTCTTGCAGTCAATGAAATGGTATATGTAAACACTTTCGGGATTTGTTTTTTGGTAACTGTCAAATCTCGAATCGACCCCTCCCCTACCCCAACCCCCACCCTCCCCGAAGTTTGCCGTCTGGATCAGCCCCTGTGTCAGGACTTCAAGCTATATTGCAACATAATATAAGGAAGGAAGATAGGTTAACAAAATCACGATGATTGCCGGAACAAGAAAAAAACACTACTAATCAGAAGTGCTGATCCACATAATGGCGGTTCAGTGGGAAAATCCTATTATAAACCTCTTTAAAATTCCCTCAATAAGTTTTCTATAACTGACACAAAACATAATCAAATACATTTATTTGGTTATGGTTTTACCTCCTCCTCTTCCTAATTATATATACAAAATTTATTCTAACTGATGTAAGAGGAAAGTTATTGAGAAAATATTAAAGGGCTAAAAATTTGGCTAAAAAATCTCCAAGATAATAATCAACGATTCACGATCTTATGACAATAACTGTAAGAAAATTACCTCTCTTAATAAAACTTAAACACACTCATGACTCAATTGTCAATCTAAACGTTTTTTATCTTGTATAACTGTGATATAAAATTAAATTTAGTCTTGCAACACAAAATAGGTCGTTATATTTTAATGGCAGCACAATACTTAAAGCATCTCATTAGTAATCGAGAGTCTGCGGGTTTGAATCCACTCAGTACACAACCGACTAACCGACCTGAATCCACTTCTAACATAATAATTCCCCAGTTGAAAGTGTCAAAATAATACTAGTAATCTGCCACGTGATTATTATCTGGTATTTTTAAAAGAGAAAATCGACCACTACTTATACTGTTTGACACGACAAAGGTAGAAGACAAACAGACGAGTCCTTTATCATAAGGATTCTTTATACCGTTTGAGGCTCACAATGTCGGACATCCATGAACACGGTCGAGTATACTCGACGCTCAAGTTCAACCAATTTGGGACGAATTAGTAGAAAAGCCTCCCTCTACTAAATAACGCAGTAATATACAGATATTGGTGTCTTTTTGGCACAAACAAAACCTAATTCATTGCGCTATCTGAAGGAATGACTTAACATTCGCAAACAAAGAGCAAGCAAGCTACGCTAAAGTCCAAAATAGCCCCCTACGATAAACCGAAGACGACGATTTCTCGTTATAATTTCGTGTTTTTATCGAGTCGAGACGAGCTCGGGTATCGTAGCGCTCGCAATGTTTTCCTCCAACGCTTTATCTCCCTCTGCCTCTCTGCTCTTTGACATCAACTGACGTATACAACTCTGCCAATACTAATTTTCAACCTTATTTCTTACATTCCAAAGTTGAAACTGCCACCGTCGACCTCTGTTGAATTTTCAGACTCATTAAGCGTCATTCGGAAATTTTGGATTTAGTAAACAGAATTTTAGAGAACGAAATAAACGAGAAATACAAAACAAGATTAAATTTTCTTCGTGTTATTAAATCGATTAATGAATTTCGTTGTTTTAATGAGTTTAATTAGTTGTCTAGTAAAATTCATGATATATATTTATGTAAGTGTCACTACAGCGGGCAGCTGACGACGTCTCTAACATAAGTGTAGAGAATACGGAAGCATGTGTGTGTGTTGGTGCGTTTAGAAATAGTCGACAATAGTAGTCAAGGCTAGTGTATTTCGGCAGTGTATGTGAAATGCGCGGTCGGCGGCGGCGCGGTGCGGAGCGTCGACGCCGGGTCGCGATTGTCAAACCGCTGTTGGTGCGAGGCCCGGTCGCTGACGCAACGCGCGACCTCTTTGTCCGGCCCCGCGGACTCCGGCGGAATGTCCGCGAAGCCGGCCTCGCCTGCGCCGCACTCGTCCGCGCTCGAGTAATTACGAATGTCAAATGTTATCGCACGCAACCGTCCGCCGCGCCGTCCGCACTCCGCTGCGCCGCTCTTCATAATAATAAAACCTGATATTTAAAACGGAACGTCCTTCTAACGCCGTGTAGTTGCGCCGACGCCAATCTACGATAATAATAAGCCGGCTACCTAGAAAGCGTTGCGCTGCAGCGCTGTACGTTCCACAACCGCTAGACTGAGTAGCGCTACGCAGCGCTACAGCGCAGCCAGTGTGCGCCACGTAGCGCTCACATAAGTACGGCCAGTTCTATGCGCGCCTGTATAGCTATTAAATGTATATAGAATATATAGTAGTAATCGCTCGACGCAGCGGTATTATGTCGGAAATATACCGGCTGCGCCGCGCCTCAAGCCGATTCACGCTTTTGCGATTTAGTTTGTATGGGGAGTTTAATTTTGATTTTTTAAAGTAGTAGAAACAGTTATGGATTTGGTTCTTTTGTTAAAATGTAAAGTAGAGGGTAAGCTTTCCTTGAAGCTATATGGGGTATGTCTTGTGTTTCAATTTTTTATGAAAATTTTATTTCACTTTATATTTTAGTACGATAATTTACTAATTTATTTTACCACTAATATCTTTATAATACCCTAAATGATATTTTTTCCACCATTTAAGTTTAGTAAATCAAAAATATTTAGTTAGTAAAACCTCTATCATCATATAACTGTTATTCTATTTGAGCTACTGAATCTTATTACCTTTTGTAAAACATATGCTTTTTAATCACTAATAATTTTTACGACTAACCTCATTTAAGATGGAGGTACAAACATTTGAGTGCTTGTTTTGTATCAACGTTAACTGATAAAAATATAAGATTAGATTTATGTTATTTAGTGTTATTACAATATATCTAAGAAAAGGACTAACAATCAAATAAATTTATTCAAAATCTACTTTAATCTTATATTGCAATATAAATATATCTATCATCCATCACATTAAGTAGCCAAGTTAGTAAAACAGTAGCTGTCTTATTACCTGGTGTGGGCATTAATTATATCTCCTTCTTTTGTTAAAATAAATGACAATATCCCTTCGAAAGATCATGAATTCATTCATTCAATATTATATATTTCTTAAACTTAGAATGTCTGAGATATTTGCAAAAGCCAAAAGGTAAAGAGAATTAAATAATAAATAAGAAGTATATTGTTTATATTTAAATATAAGGAGTTTTAAAATCTTTAATTTATTGTGATAAAATAATTACGTTACTTTATTTTCCTGCAGTGCAATATTATAAAAGAAAGGAATTAAAAACAGCGTTTTAATTAGTAATACCCCTTTGCTATAGGATATATGTAATTATAGTATTCTTTATATTTCAAGTAACTGATGTTGCATTTTAACTATTATGGAGTTTAAAATAAAAGTAAATACTAATATCTAAAGTTAAGACCAATAATAAGATACGATGGAAAGGGAGGGTTTAACATGCTATATGCTTGTATTTAGCATGAACAATGAAGAGTTAAATATTTTTTGTCATTCATCAACTAAGACGAGTCTTTCAATGCAATATGTATATTTTATTTATTTTATAGTTTTGAATCTTTGTAGGTTTAAAATACCTTTAATTTTTAATAAGATAAATAGAAAAAAATATAACTTACTTCATGAGACCATCGGCGTTAATGTATAAAATGATATTACATTGATGTTTTAAGTTTCTGATATACGTAATCTTCTTAAGACGGACGTGAAATTCAGATTTTAAGTTTATTCCATATTATATTTATTGAAAATATGCAAAGATATAAAGACTGCGTTCTTCTTGAGATATAGCAGAGGCATCACGAAATTAAAGATTTAATGATACAATCAGAAAATCACTTCCTTTTAGTAACCATGAATACTTGTATTTTTAACAGCTTTGTATGATATTGAATATTTTAGGGTTTTATTTAATAACAATTTGTAAAGTTTCTTATTTATAGCCCTTTACACAAATTTAAATACGATTCTGATATTGTTTTAACAATAATTATAGGTAAATTAATTTGCTCCTGAACTTGTGACATATTAGTTAATACCTGTATAATTCTATATATAAACATACAAACGCCATTTACTAATTAAGTATAATCTTAACAGATTAAATCAAACTTTGCCTACATTAGTTATGTTACCTAATTAAATAAAAGGTGAACAAAGAAAAACAGAAATATGCAACCGGCATGCGGCGCGGCCCGTCCCTTCGTCAGCTATAGCGTGGCCTTATAGATGGTTGTTTGCGCTCACAGAGTGCGGTGAACAGCGCTCACCGTCGGCGTGGTTGTGTGCGTGTGTGCGGACGGGTCGCGCACACAGACTTACAAACGCACACACGCGCACCCCTGTACGGGTGCGTTCCGAAACCGCTCTCTATTCTATCTATGCGAAGGCGTCGTACCGCCACGTATAGCGGGCACGCTCGGGGCGAGGAATTTAGAGGCGGGGGTCGTATCGTTAATTGTTATGAAGTTGATTTCGGTCCTGAAATTCCGAAATAGGTATTTTGAAATAACGCCTCTTTTTCATTGACGATACTGTGATGTTATGCTCTTAGTTTAGCCACATTCAAAACATTTGATCTCGATGCGAAATCGTCTTTGCTCGTACATTCTCGATAGAGCGGGCTGCGGGCGGTGTGATTGTAAACATATGTTTTCGTTTATGAGTGCACGTCGGCTGGCGTGTTATCATTGGTTGTGATAACGATGCAAATACGTTCTTGTACGGTTAACTTACGGTTTATATTCGGTTGTCGTTTGTTGCGGGATGCATTGCCAATCGCTAAACAAGTCCATGGTTAGCGCATAGACTGACCACGATGTCTTCGGGTCACGGCACAGCAATGGTGATGATAATTGACTCTACATCTTAGAAAAATATTCAAGACTAATCTTAATGGCTTTAATTCTTTTTATTCATAGCGTGGTAAAATTTCTTTGTCTTTATGTAGTGCTAATCTGACGAAAATACGTAATTGAAAATGGGTTGAATATTGTTCTATACCTAATAGTCAACGTATCACCAATTTGTTTAATGTTCGTATACACAGCGAGTATTTATCTAGAGTCATATACCTACTATGTGAAAATAGTTCAGCTTGACAACAAATTCAGCTGTACACGCACCTAATACGTTATACATCGCTTGTTGTTAAACATCGGCTCTACATTCTAGGTAGGTAGAGTTCGATGTATGAGAAAATATATTTTTTAGCCGACCATCTGGCAGCAGCATGTATTCTTTAAGAGATGTCATTCCCCTTCATTTCGTTTTCGACTCTATCATTCAAAGTCGCCGCTCTACTGCGGCCTCTATTCAATGAACAAAACAACGCTACTATTGTACCTGAACAAGACTCGAATCCCACTCGCTATTTTGGTGCTCTACATAGTTTAAAACGAGTTTTTTTAAGACTTCTTAAAACCAAATTTAGTTCTAATTTTCAGAACAAAGTTCTTTATCGCACGTTACACTTCAGACGCTCGGCGGATCGGGCTTTACGGAAAAAGTGTTAGCGAAACGAAAAATGCTGACCGCGAGTTGATTGATTTTGTTTACGCCATCTGTGGATCCTGCGCGATACTACTGTAATTTGATGTTGGTTGTATACCAAGTATGCATGTATTGGTTCGGGCAACTGTCACAGATATTTACTATATTTTAATACAATTTATTCAATCCATTAAATATATGTTTATATAGTGAAAGAAACTTTGTTCCAACCGGGTGTCCCAAAGACACACCTCACTCGTTTTTTTTTTTATATATATTATACTAGGAGCGCCGGGCGGTTTCACCCGCGTAAGTCCCGATTCCGTAGGAATATCGGAATAAAAAGTAGCCTATGCGTTAATCCAGGTCTCCAGCTATCTACATACCAAGTTTCATCGCAATCGGTTCTGTAGTTTTGGCGTGAAAGAGTAACAAACATCCATACATACATACATCCTCAAAAACTTTCACGTTTATAATATTAGTAGGATAAAGAAATACCCAGACTAACGCAAATGGATATAGTCATGCATACAAATATTTCCACTGGGTGGAAATCGAACCTGCGATTTCCGCCGTGGCAGTTGAATGCACTATCGCGCCACATAACGTCAGTTTCGAAAGTTATTACATCATAGTTTCTTCTCTAGAACTTTACCTAGAGTCAGGTATTTTTATAGTTCCTTTATTGTGGATAGGTATTCAGGAATTACCTATAGAGATAGGAATGTTAGAAAGGGTATTGTTTGCGATATAAGAAGAGTGAAAACTGTGCGAGTTATTGTGTTAGCGTTATATTTGAGGTGAGTTTGACTGAAAAAACTGAACAAAATAGATGTACAACACAACACACAAAGAATTGTAAGCTCATTAAAAATGTGTTGTAGAGTGACTCTACATGTATTAGTAATAGTGGTTTAACCGTTAGTATTTGACGCCGACGGTTTAAGTTCGATATCCGGTGCGCATCTTTTCGAAGTTCATGTGTTAATTAATGATCACTTGTTTTAACAGCGACAGAAAACATCATGAGAAAACTACTAATATTATAAACGTGAAAGTTTGTGAGGATGTGTGGATGTATGGATGTATGGATGTTTGTTACTCTATCACGCCAAAATTACTGAACCGATTGCGATGAAACTTGGTATGTAGATAGCTGGAGACCTGTATTAACATATAGGCTACTTTTTATCCCGATATTCCCACGGGATCGTGACTTACACGGGTGAAACCGCGGGGCGCTGTTAGTATTGTATATATCTGAGGCTTGTAAAGTCTGTGTCACCTCACTAGGGAGGTGTTGCTCTCTTACTGAGAGGAATCCCATGCCCAGCTCTTGGGCACACTTTACATTGAGCTGTAATTACCAACAGTAATAACTTCAAGCATGCGGTCAGACTGCTGTCATTGACTGATGGCGTTTGAGACGTTTATTGGGATAAGTGTGTAACGGTCTTTTTGTGCTGATGTTGGTATGTTTCTCATTCTCAAAGTTTTATACATATTTGCTCAACATTGTGTGCTACATATTTACTCATCGTTATCACTACATATTATAAAACAAAGTCCACCGCCGCGTCTGAAACACTACTGAACGGATTTTCATGCGGTTTTCACTAATAGACAAAGTGATTCGTGAGGAAGGTTTTGGTGTATAATTTGTACCCGTGCGACGCCGGGCGGGTTGCTAGTAAATACACTCTACATTCTTTGACAATAATAATCATAACTTGAGACATCTCACACGCAGCTATCTGACCCCAAGCTAGGCAGAGCATGTGCTATGGTAAACAGACTGGTAATAAACATACTTATATATTACTAAATACATATCACTACATATTATAAAACAAAGTCTCCCGCCGCGTCTGTCTGTTCGCGATAAACTAAAAAAATACTGACCGAATTTTCATGCGGCTTTCAACAATAGATAAAGCGATTCATGAGGATGGTTTAGGTATATAATTTATTAAGATTTTGAGTAAATTTTTTGAAATATGATGATGATGATTGTTGAAGATGTCTCTTCTACCCCTATGAAGCCGCGGCTGTGTGCTAGTATAGTATAAATAAAATACACCTAGACACAGAATGAGAATGAATGATGGTGCTCATCACGGAATTATTTGTCCTGGATAGGAATCGAACACACGACCTCTGGGCTCAGCCATCAAGATCACGACCACTAGACAAACAGTGCCGTCGACTATATTATTAAGTTGGGCTCGGCTTTCAGTCTAACAGACCTCCACAACCCAAGTACTAGGCGATATCGATGTTCTGTAGTTAGGACTTTTTTTATGCCAATGCCAGAGATGTTCGTATCCGGGACCGACGGCTTAACGTGCTCTCCGAGGCACGGAGGGGTCTCAATGTGTTGGTCACCCATCCTAAGACTGACCGGGCTAGCATTCCTTAATCTTGCAATGTGCTAACTTACTCGATTACTACTTAGCCACGAGCCCCCGTTACTGTCAATTTCAATATTATGTTTATTATTTTATTTTGTTTTGTATTAATATAATGACAGCTGGCGTAACTTAATATTTAAATTCGAATGTGAGTTTGTTTGTTACGCTTCCACGTCTTAACTACTCAGCTAATCATGGTGAAATTGTGCACACCTGTTAGGTATCAGGGGTACAAAAACAAGACAGAGGGTACTTTTCATCCAGAAAAAAAGTATTTTTGACAAAATCTTACTCCATTATAGCGAGGGAAGCCGCTGACATTACCTAGTAATATATATAGTTTATAATTCGTATGCTACCATTCACTATCACTACATCATCACTACATATTATATAAAACAAAGTCCCCCCCACGTCTGTCTGTGCGCGATAAACTGAAAAACTACTAAACGGATTCTCATGCCGTTTTCACCAATAGACAGAGTGATTCATGAGGAAGACTTAGGTGTATAATTTGTTAACGTTTTGTGTAAGTTGGTTGAAATATGATGATGATTGTTGAAGATGTCTCTAATACGCGTGCGAAGCGAAGGTCTGCTAGTAAAAGATAAATTCAAGTTACAAAAATTCTAACAAAAAGGTACCTATTGAAAAGTCTCTAAATTTTTTTCACCATATTAAGTACCATTATTGATATTCAAAAATAATAATAATAATGAATTTTAACAAAAAATAATCGTACTAGGGAATATTTGTATATCATACTTTTAACGGACACAATGTACAACAACCACACTTCGAACAACAATCTATGAATTACAGAAATAATAAATTGTCTTGTGTGGAGATAGAACCCAATGTAGACAATGTAAAAGTTATTCTAAACCACTGCGCTCTTTGCTCAGTCAGAGTTCTTACGCTTTCACAAAAACAAGACTGTATTGTATATAATGTTAAGCAAAAGTGTGTTTACATTTAATGATCAACATATTTACTCAACATTCTACACATGGGAATATAATAATAATAAAAACTTAACACATGTCGCACAAGGCCGTCTGATCCCAAACTAGGCAGAGCCTGTACTTTGGTAACCAGACTGCTGATAAACATACTTATATATTACTAAATACGTAAATATCACTGTCTGTCTGTTCGCAATAAACTAGAAAACTACTGAACGTATTTTCTAATACCATTTTTTTTATCGACAGAGTGATTCATGAGGAAGGTTTAGGTGTATAATTTGTTAAGATTTTATGTAAATTGATTGAACAATGTTGATTATTGTTGAAGATGTGTCTGCTACCCGTGCAAAGTAGGGGCGGGTTGCTAGTTATAAATAAATTAAACCCAGACACAGAACAAAATGATCGTGTTCATTACACAATTACTTGTCGTCATTTAAGTCGGCAAATCATTTTTGTCGCTCACTAAAACTTTTTTTGTCACTAAGACCAAAGCAAAAGTCGTAATTTCTAGCAATAAAGTCGTTTAATTAACAGCACTCGCTCCGTCTCTCAGTATTAGCATGGACTATTTGTTATGATCCTGACTGCTGAGCCAGAGGTCGTGGGTTCGATTCCCACCCACAAAAAATATTTGTACGATGGGCACGATCATATGTTCTGTTTGTGGGTGTAATTTATATATAATATGGAGATATAGTAATATATAAGTATGTTTATCAGCAGTCTGGTTACCATAGCTCAGGCTAGTGGTTAGTTTGGGGTCAGATGACCGTGTGTGAGATGTGTGAAGTTATTATTATTATTAGAGAATTTTAGTATATGTAAATATAAAGATGAGTAAATACTATAATACACAATATTGAGCAAATATTTATGAAACTTTAAGAATGAGCTAACGATTAGAACTTTAAATTTGTGATATGCGTGCATATCATCATCTTTATCATCAACATCATCACAAAAACATCTCCAGAAAGAGCATCATACACCTAACCCAATAAACGGCTCAAACGCCGTCAGTCAATGACGTCAGTCTGACCGTATGGTTGGTTTAGCCGAGTATTGTCCATCGAACCCACACCCAATATGAGACAATTATTGTGTATCCATCATTATATATTTCGTCTATATTTTTTTATTTGTGTCAGTATTAGCCTTGTTTATTTATTGTCCCACAGCTGGGCATACGCCCTCTTTGAATATGATCTAAGCGAAGATCGTTGTATGCTTCCCACTACAGACTAATGCGGGATGGATAACTTCACAAACATGTTAAGAATATATGGAAAACTATCACTGTTATAGAACTTGATTATTATTAATTTTTAATAGTAGAGTAGAAAAGTGAGAGGTACGCGACCGGGGATCGAATTTGAACCGCCAGCTTAAGAAGCCAATGGTTGGACGGACTGATCTCACCTCTCCATTGGCTTTAGCTATAAAAGTGATTAGCCAGTCGTCAAGCAGCGTGTACTGTAAGACTTTATTAATTTCATTCATAACTCCAGTCCGTAATGTCTGAACAAATTTTGATGATTGATTTTAGTTTAGGACACCTAAAGGGTGGGTACTAGTTACATAAAAGTTTCTCGGGGACTTCCTTCCTAGGGTATACCCGAGTCTCTGGCAATAGACTCATTTATGACGGAACACGGTTTTAGTCGGTTCGATTCCGACATACCACTTCACTGGCAGCCCCGGCGAGTTGATGACCCGAGGGGGTTTCCAAACGATAAAAAAAAAATTACATAAAAGTTAAAAAGAAAATGCTTCATCAATAAAAAGTTTATGATTGTTATTTCTATTGAACAGTTCTTTTTAAATTTGATTGAGCAATGAACCTTTTTACTTTTAGGTATTACGTCGATGGATGAGCCGTTGATATGATATGGATGCGGGTTCAACTGCTCGTTCTGGGAAGGACCATAATTATGAATTGAAATATAGAACCATTAAAGGCCTTTTTTTATATGATTAAATTTCAAAAAAGTTCACGCCTGCACTCAAAACAAGATTTGCAATACCAAGGATGTCACGCGTTCCTTTAAAGGCTAAAGAATACGAGTAGAATACATTTAATCTTATTCCTCTTTGAAGGTATATATAGGCTATATATATTTAAGGAAACATCCTTAGTCGTAATGTAGGCTGGTAGTGTACGTGAGGAAAAATGTATGAACTGCAAAAGTAACTGTGTAATCCATACTAATATTATAATGCTGAAGAGTTTGTTTGGATGAACGCTCTAATCTTAGAAAAAAAAAAACTACTGGTTCGATTTGAAAATTTCTTTGGATAGCAAATTTATCGAGGAAGGCTATATAGGCTATATAACATCACGCTACCACCAATAGGAGCGGAGCATCAATGAAAAATGATGCAAAAACTACAAACGTGGACGAAGTTGCGCGGGTCAGCTAGTCCTATATAAGTTACTTATGCAGTTGTATATATCCAGAAAGCTAAAATTGCAGTATGTTTGAATTGAGTTTTTCCTTGCTTTATAGGTTAAAAAAGCTTGTGTGTCTGCTAGAAGTACATTAGAATTTTGATTATCAGTGAGTAAGTCATAAGTCAGTGACAAAATTAAGGAACTTTCACTTGCAATAGTTCTTAAACTACAGGTTCAAATTAAATATTATTTAGATATAGATAAGTCTAGGTACATCATGACCTCTTGGTCACTGAAAAATCAGGCTTCTAGCTTCATCCACAACGAAGTTACAGAGCTGTGCTGTGCCTTTGTATATAACTGCCGTACCCCCAAATAAACACTTTCCAACATTGAATTCGGGTGGTAAGGTGGTCTCATTTTATGAAACTGAAAATATGTAATGTAATTATTAGCTTTTGAGCGCGGCTCCACTGGATTCGTCCCATTTGTATACAAACTCTCAAATTCAAAATAACTAAAATACTAAATACTAAATACTAATACTAAATAACAAATAACTAAATTGACTATCCATATTCATATAACCTACAGTTAGCCAGCGTAAGCTACTATGTGTTGAATGATGCACTCTCCACACGATAGACAATCTACTTGGTATTTTTTTGCTGGCCGTAATTGTATAACACAACACAAATAAATAAACTAACACAGCGAGCACACAACACTTATTACACTATCATGTGGCTGAAACTACTGGTTCCGAGAACGAGAGTAAGAGAGACCTGACTATGTCCTCCTCTAAGTTTCATGTTATTTATCTGCAAAACTTACTGATTGCTTTTAAAAAGGTAAAAAAGAAGAAAGTTACTCTCACTCCAATATACGAGGGTCACGCTGAGAGTTTTTAGAAAATAGAAAACGGAATGATATAGAAGCCTGTTAATATTTTTATTGCTTTTCGAAGTAGTCTCCGTTCCTTTCTAAGCACCGTAGCATGCGATGGAATAATTGAATGAAGCAGTGAGCCCACTCTTCTTTAGGGATCTCTTCCACGTCTTTTTCAAACGCAGCCACGGCATCTTCAGGGTTCATAAAACGAAATCCTCTAAGTATATCTTTTATTTTTAGAAATGAATAAAAGTGACAAGGTGCCAGGTCGTAACTGTAATGAGGATGACTTAGTAGACAAATATTCGATAGTCCGTCTGGCGGAGTGAGCTGGAGCTTTGTAGTGTTAGAGGCTGTTGGTGGAGAGTGCTTCTTGGCCGCTGCTGTCTAGTATTTTAATTTTCGCACTAACTAGTAGACAATAACTGACATACCAATCTGCAGTAACAGTCCTTCTATCTTCTAGAACGATTGTTGCGAAATGACCCGTCTGTCCAAAGAATGAGGCAATCATCTTTTTTACTTGACTTCTGCCCTTCTTTACTTTTGTCGGCAAATCTTCGAATGAAACTATCCATTGCGTAGATTGTCTTTTGGTTTGGGTTTCGAACAATAATATTAATATAAATATAATATAATGTAATATAAATTTCGAACAATTCATCACCTGTGACGATGTCATACACAGCAGTCATCTCCGTCATACTTTTCAAGCATTGAGCGGCACCAATCTAAACGACGGCGTTTTTAATCTTAAATAAAATTTTGAGGGGTTAAAAACTAGCACATAACTGCTAGTACAAAAGTTTCTGACGCCTAAATGTTTATGTAAGACTTTTTGTACTTGATTCATACCAACGCCTAAAGCTGTTGATGTCACCCTTCTAGCAGCTTCTATCATTAGCCGCACAGCACTCACGTTATCTTAACTATTGGGGGTCCAGACCTACACTACTAGAACTGTTACTATGCTACTATTCTAAATACGTGTGTTAGCAGTGTATTTGGTTGTGTTTCGAATTATACCTTTTGATAGGAAATCCGAATCCGAATTGAGACGTATACACTCGTGCTGACGTTAGCAACTATTTGAATGAAATTATAAAAGTGTATATGAAGGCAAGTATTAGATTGACACTAGATAGTGCTCTTTAATTTGTACATACAATAGACGATTCGTTAACGCAAGGGAATATTATGTAAAAACTAGGTACTCCTATGTCTTCGGTATCATTACATACCGTATTTTTTTAACTTTAAATTTCTATTAATAAGATAGTTTTAGGATATCTGTCTATAGTTCTCTTTGCTAATTAACATAACTTAAACTTTTTAAGTAAAAGTTTAGGTTTATAATATTTTGTTCTACCAAAGCACCTATGTTATATTATCCATCGAAAGCTTATCTATAAGAGTCAGCTTTGGTCTTGATTATTTTTAGAAACAATCCTATATAGAACAATTAATATTAATATTGATTTAGATCTTTTAGCTTCGAAAAGTCTGATACAACTTTAAACGTAAGTGCGCACAATACACCATGATAGAAATAATGCATAGCTTGGTTATTATTAAATTAATAACTTTCTTAAAAGTAGTAGTTTTGTTTTCAATTATAGTATTTTTCTCTCTAAGCCCTCCTTTACGGTTAAAGATAATATAATTTACAAAGAGCAAATACCAATACACGAAAGTAACGCTCAAATAGCAAGCATTTTTTAACACCAACCGTTGAAACCGTCTCAGATTCAGGCATACCCTTAAACCAACAAGTTAGCAAGTACTCGTACTTAATAACGTACCCTAACACAAAATATATGTTCTACAAGCGTATATCCCTTTGTAAAACAGAACGCAGTGGTCCGTCTCCCTCTCTATCCGGCGTTGCTCGAATGACTCAACAGCCAGTGATCTGAAAAACATAAGATCTTTTTAATTAACTGTACTCCTAGTACGAGTTGCTACCATCATTTCCGAAAAAAACTGCTGAAAAATCGAAAAAGAAACTAAATGTATCTAAAATCAAAATAAAAAAATATGAGTTTTTGTTACAGATCTAGATACGATACGCTGAAGTGATGCAGATTACAAAAGTCCCGTTCCGGTGCAGCATCAATCATCCCCAAAACATCAAACAGAGCGGGTGAAACCGCGGGTAATCGCAAGTGTCTAACTAGTACGATAGATATTAATGTACGATTGACATAAGCTATCCAGAAATCGTGTGGTGGAACGCCCAACATAGCACAATGCTTTTAATATGTTCATTGCTTGAATGTAGATCACAATGAGTATACAAACACTACGTTAGAGTAGTTCACTGCTAATTGTGGATCATACAATGAGCAATTTGGGCAAACGAAATGTTAGCCCTTATTAAAAAAAAACATGTTTTTCCAAATAGGTAGGAAGGTTCTCAATCTCAACTCAATGGAATATTTTTTTTTAAGTAGGTTCAGCTATAATTGTTTATCACATTTTCAGGTTTCAATAATACTTTTTAATACAGTGTTTACTTACTTGATTTGAGAAAATTATAAAATTTTTGTCCCAGCAAGAGGAATAATCCTCTAGCCCCAGAAATTTCTTAGAAAATCTTTATGTTTTCATTGAAAGTTTTATTGCAATGTTTCACTGAAGCACTGTGTATGATCACATTTAAGTTTGTCATACTATAAATTTATATTCAGTGCTAGTATCACTGACGCACTCCGCAGCGACCACCTTTAAGAACTCGGGCGAAGCAAAAAACGTCCCTAAGTGCAATCACCTGATCAGTATTTTAAGAGAAACCAAACGCACAGAAAAAAAGAGAAGAAAACGAGTGATCTGTACTCCTAATAATACAAGTTAGCAAGTTAACGAGACACCCACAACTTTTGAGAGCTGGTCTCTTACAGAAATCGAGTAGCAACTATAATACATAATTTTTATGACAACAATAAATAAAGACAATAATATATAAGAGATGGTAGCAGACTTGCGATCAAGTGTTTCCGGGTTCGACCTCTACCGACGTGAACCCACTCCTAACATTTAGCTTAGCTTCCTTCCTAGGTTATACCCGAGTCACTTGCAATAGAGTTATTTGTGGCGGAACACCGTGTGGTTTTAGTCGGTTCGATTCCGACATATCACTTGATCCGTAGGTGAGGTGATGACAATGATGACCCGTGAACCATATGATTAAAAAAAAAGCTGAAGAGGTTATCAAGAATACTAGTAATATGTAGCATTCGGTGATAGCATTCTTTAATTGTTTTTATTAAGGTGTCGGGTCAGGTTTGTACGAGACATATGAAGCAGTTACACTTAAATTTATTTATTAATGACCTAAGCTCTCAAGTAACGACCTTCATACACCAGCATATGCACTGGGACGTGTTTTGTGTGAGCTGAGCTCTCGATAACTGTTTCGCTTGTCAAGAACACTATTAACTATTTAAGAAAATACAAGGATCTCTTGCCCTTGCATTTTCTTTAAAAAAAATAATGATATAGATTGCTACTTAAGCATGACTTGTATAAATTCTAGAACACGGATAAACATATTTAGATAAATTTTAAGGTTCCATATCTCAAAAAGTTAACTTCCTGGTCTGTCTGTCTGTCAATACCCTTTTTTTCAAGAAAGTCCACGCCTTCCTCCACAAATACTTATGTCTACGGTCCCTTGAAGCTGTAGAAGAAATCAAGCTTTTAAGTAAACGTAATCAAACGATACGGTTGTTGTTATATTACATAAAAATATTTTTTGCGATTACAAATTTATATTTTGCGCTTCGAAAATGGAAGGTGATGTATATCGATGTATGTGAGAGTATTTATAAAGCGGCAAAGTAAAGTTTGTCTTTCAATCCGACTGACTTTTTATACGGAGTCCTCGATGCGCGTTTCAGACTGGCACTTGCCCGGTTTTCTTTTGTAAATACATAATAGTAAAAACAGACAGACGATCACCCCCATAAAATGATACTTCAAAACATACTAATATTGAGCACATCCACATAGTACATCCAGAGTCCGAATAATTACGTGTAAATCGCAAATAGTATTCGCATGTTTGAATGAAACTCAAAACAGTCGACACAGTGGCCGCTGGCGAGGCGCGAGGTAATTATTTAATCCGCTGTTCCATTAATGTACTTGTTTAGGCAAGTCATGATGGAACAGTTTTAACTCTTAAATGTTGATATTTACAAGAGCAAGGATGGACTGGGAATAGATATAAGATTTAACTATGTATTTCCACGGGAATTAACGCGATCACGGAAAGGTATTACATACCTCTGAATTGCCTGACGTTTCGACCAGGTTGCACTGGCCGTGGTCACAGGCTGACTGGCTCAGTGGTGCACGCTCTCCTGTCATATATCATGGAACGCGAAAGTTTAAAAGTTAGTATATACAAGATTGGTGACGTTTTTATACTTGTCTCTCTCAATATCCTCCATATTGAGAGAGACAAGTACAAAAACGACAGTATGTATGTCAGTTGATTAAACTACAAGTTGTTACTTTTTTGCCGGCAGGAATAACTTTTTCGTACATCTAACATAACTCTAATTTCTTCGGTACGCTTTAATTAGCTTCACTTAAAATTCAGAGTGTAAACAAATCTTGGAAGTAAATTTTAACCTACTTATAATTGTCGTATCGATATTAAACGGTGTATGTTTAATAAATTTGGACTATAATTTAGCATCTGATGATGAAGTTGAAGAGCAGAACTCTGCTGGCTTCTAGTAAGCCTCTCGAGTTTGGGCTCATATGAGTCGTTTCAACGAGTCCAACAGATTGGGCATAGTAACGAAGGTCTGATGATGGCGCTGGAAGGTGGCTGATGGAACTTTTATTAACGACGACGCTATTAAAGGGTGATGAAAGCGTGTTTTTTTTAGGTTTTCAAAAGTATATCGGTCACTTGAAACCAACCAAAAGAAAACAAATATGATACCACGGTCTCACAGAAAACCGGCAGTGAAGCAACGTTACATTGCTTTTCGCCGAGTGAGTAAGGTTACCGGAGGCCCTAACCCTTCCCTCTCCCTTCCTCTACCCCTCTTCCCCCCTTCCCCTACTTTTACCTAAAAGGCTAGTAACGCACTTGTGACTCTTGAGTTGCAGGTGCCCATGGGTGATGGGTGGCGAAAGTCATTTACCATCAGGTGACGCTACCCTACTTATAAATTGTCGTATCGAAATGAAACTTTGCTGAGCTGATCTGATGATGGAGCCAGGAGGTGGAGAGTGCAACTCTTTAGTGGCTACTAGTGTACCCTTTGAGTTTGGGTCCATATAATTCATTTAGACAAGTCCAATAGATTGGGTTTAGTAGCCCAGGGGGGGGGATAGTGGATCTGTTTTTGAATGATGATGCAAATCTGGTGCATAGGCCGAAATAATGCCTAAGTAATTCTTTACCAAATTTTCTCTGCAGCTAGCAACCACTTTGCAGTAGAAACAACTCTGCAATTTCCTGAACTTTGACATTTTCTTTGATTTGAAATTATACGATTAAAAAGCCAAACAAGCACACGGCCTTTATGATGGTAAGCGGTTACCAATGATTTTTCATTGATGCTCCGCTCCTGCTCCTATTGATCGTAGCGTGATGTTATATAGCCTGTAGCCTTCCTCGATGGACTATCCAACACTAAAATAGTTTTTCGATTCGGACCCGGAGTTCTTGAGATTAGCGCTTTCAACCAAACAAACTCTTCAGCTTTATGTGTGTGAATTTACACTAGACAATTACTTCAAACAGTTTTTAGCACATTAAAGATAACATAGTTTCTTTTTAGGGTTCCTCAAAAGGAAAAAGGAACCCTTATAGGATCACTTTGTTGTCCGTCTGTCTGTATACTCTGTATTTCTGTCTGTGAAGTCTCTTTTTCTTAGGAATGCCTTTAGATGCTTATGTCCGCGATCCCTTGTAGCTGTAAAAAAATTCAAAGTCAACGCAATCAAAAGATACAGTTATTTGAGTCTTTTATTTTAATCATATCGCTTTTAAATCACGACCTAGAATCATGAAGAAGGTCGAAAAGCAATGTCTTACAGCATAAGTAAATGAAAACATATATTGCGCTCGGAAAATTCACTGTTATGTATATCGATGTACGGAAAAGTATTTTTAAAATAGCAAACTTAAGTTTGTCACAAAAAAAAATGGACAAAAATCTTCAAAAGTTCCCTCGGTGCGTGAGTCAGACTCGCACTTGTCCAGTTTTTTAAATTAAAATTATACGAATACTAGATATGAATCTCTTTTAAGCTGTAGTCGGTAGCGTAATGGCTATTTTAGGCTAGGTTTAAATCCCATCATCAACATTTGCCCGTTTGCCCCTATACCATAAAAAAAACTGTGACTGGACTGCACGTCTGAAGTGAAAACACACACACACCTGTTTACGTGGAAGAGCCATGCTTCGGCACGTATGAGCCGGATCGACCCCGCTCGATACCAGTGCCTCACAGAAAACCGGCAGTGAAACAATGATCGTATTGCTTATCGCCACGAGAGTGACGTTACCGGAGGCCCTAACCCTTCCCTCTCCCCTATACCCGTCCTCCCCCTCTCCCGTCTTCCCCTCTTCCCCTACTCCCACCTTGAAGGGCGGCAACGCACTTGTGACGCTTGAGTTACAGGTTCCCATGGGCGGCGGTAGTCATTTACCATCAGGCGACACGCCTGCTCGTTTGCCCCCTTTAAAAAAAAAAATGTGTGTGTCAGCTCCGACGCACGACTGGAGTTTACAATTTACTGGAGTCTCTCTCTCTCTCTCTCTCTCTCTCTCTCTCTCTCTCTCTCTCTCTCTCTCTCTCTTTCTCTCTCTCTCTCTCATTTACACATATATATAACATAAAGGTATACACATATCTACTTACATGCGTCGAGAATAAGGAGTAAACTCTAATAAAGCATACAAAGCACAATACAGCGTTACGCTGCCCTCCGATCACAAAATTTTACTCTTCATATTTTTTTCATACCGGGCGCCTTATATGCAAATCGATTCTTAATGAGTAAACTCCAAAAAATACATATATATTAATCTGAGCGTGACGGTCACGCGAGTTCAGTGCTTTTTCCCCATACCAGAAGTCCCCAACGTGCCTAAAGAAGTTTTCACTTCAAAAAGACGTGAACCTACTTCCAATAAAAGCCTTTAGAAGGGTTCACATAAATACCAGTAATGTGACCCATATTAGTGGGTTAGTTTCAGTTTCATAGTTTCAAGAACATAAAAACAAAATTTAGAGTTATGCTTCCTCATCGTTTTTAAAATTTTACATATTTGGAGCATAGAGAAAATAACGTTAATACTATTTAGTACTTTGATGTTATATCAAATACGTTTGGTTTTTAGTACTACGTATAAAAACTAGTGTTGCGACCGTCTGAGGTTGCGACATTGCAAACGACACGCGACATTCGGTGGCGCCTCTGTCACGGATGGCTGCTCGGAAATTTTTTCCATTCGAGACGAGCCGAAACTTCAAGCGCACGAGGCACTTAGAGCAAAACTCGAGTACCGAGAGCCAAGCAAACACCAGCTTAGAACGACTTACGCTTGACCTTTATACACACATTTTCATGTTTATATACACATTTATTCATGTACGTCAATGTCTACATCTCGTGGTAAATCTGGCTATAAAGACTTCCTACAGAAAAGGCTAACCCTAGTGGTTTTTGGAATAATCAGATATTTGGATAATTTTGTAGTAATATTGATTATTTTAATATGAAGAACTTGTAGTACTATTGGCAAATAAATATATATTATTATTATATTTTTGAAGTGAAAACTTCTTTAGTCACGTTTATGCACTTTTGCTATGGGAAAAAAAGCACTGAACTCGTGACCATCACGCTAATAATACATATATAGATCCACTAGAGGGAGCTAATCTAAACGTTGAGTTCTGTCAGCTCCTTATTATTTAATGTCACCAACCTGCTAATGTGACGTTTTAGTTCGTCGTTTCGTTTAAGTTTTCACTTCTGTCGGCAGTCCCATGACTGCCTATTTTTTTTTTCATGTAAATGTAGTGTTTAACAACATACATTTATTTTCTTTTATTCGTAGAATGGTTATCGGTTAACCAAGCATTTAGGTATCACTCACGATATCTTAACCTTAACTTTAACTTTGTCAACTTGAGTTTGACTTTAATCTTTTTTTTAAGTTCTACTTACTTTAGTGGCGATTTTGTATATAACGGACACAACTTACAATCAAAATAACACAAGTATTTTGTTTTATGTCAAATTCGAACTCGTAAGATGCGACTCCTTAGCAGTTGGCCCTTTTGGTCATCTGCTAAATCGAAAGTAAATATATTTTGAAAAGAAGTTCTGCTGAGTTGAATTGCTGCTGTTACTACTGTAATTTGATGTTGTTGGTAGACTAATTATTCATATATTAGTTCAGGCAACTTTCACAGATGGTGTAATTTTAATTTCGAGTTTTTACAATATTTACTATTCTTTGATACAATTTATTCAATTCATTAAATATTTTTATATATATTACCAATTTGATTCTTCGCATTTAAATCCTACTTTTTGATCCCTATTTAATATTTTAGTTTTAAGATGCCTCATTTATATATTTTTTTAAATTTCGTTGAGGCTCATTTTGTGGGATCGCAAAAGAATTCGATATCGTAAATCGAAATAAATAGAAAAATAATTCTTATTGAGAAAATAAAGTTTCTAGAAATACGCTTCTTGTATTCTACGACTATTGAATGGTAATAACAAAAGGTAACCTAATGGTAACATTTAAACAAAAATGCATTTAGTTCATTGAATTGTATTATATTTAATAAACAGTAAAGAGTACCATAAAATAATAATAATAACTTGACACATGTCACACACGGCCACGGCCGTCTGATCCCAAACTAGACAGAGCCTGTACTATAGTATATATACTATACATATTATAAATAAATTACACCCAGTCACAGAACAAATGACCATGCACATACCACAATTATTTGTCCTACATTTACCGCGATTTTTGCCCGGACACCCTAATTTTTTTTATATTTTTATAGAAACTCAGTTTCTATTTGCATTTTTTTATTAATATAAACAAATTGTTAACGATTTATCTAACAAAAATACTTTTCCATTGACATAAAGTGTCCGGGTGAGACACCTTTTGAAAACCCCGTCCGGACGCTCCCCGGACGCCCTCTAAACTAGGACAAATCCGGGTAAACCCGGACGGATGGCAGCCCCAGTTGTAGGTTACTGGAGGCCCTAACCCTTCCCTCTTCCCCTACTCCCACCTTAAAGGCCGGCAACGCACTTGTGACTCTTGAACTGCAGGTGCCTATGGACAGCAGTAGTCACTTACCATCAGGTGACCCGCCGGCTTGTTTGCTAATCCCATAAAAAAAAATCCATCATTCACATGGTTGACGAATGGCGCAGTGGTTTAAGTGATCTCCTAACTGCCAACGCTTCTAGTGAAGTAGATTCGATCCCTATGGAGGACAATACGATGTAGGAGGAGGTAGGAGGCAATCTTAAATAAAATAAATTATTAGAATTCACATCGGATATAAGCCCAATGCATTCCAATTAAAAAAAATATCTTATAGCGTTCATATTCTCATAAACTTTAAAACTTCTAATTATTATTACTTAATTATTAACTATTAATTATCACTTCTAAACATGATTGATTTCAAATTCGTCAGTTTTCAATTTAAAACGTTTATGTCAAATAAACGTTTCTTCATATATCACATACAATCTCTCAACTAAAAGCGTTAAAGGATCTTTGAAATAAAAAGAAACAGTTGACATAGGTATAAATATTTATCAGAAAACCATATACCTAAGTGACTTTTACTTTTTATATGACTTGTATTCATTCACGAGAATTGACATTCGAATTTTAAATTTTTAATGTTCTTATATAAAACTGCCGTAGTTTTAGGGTTTCATTAAAAAAAATAGAATTAGGGATAGTCTATGACGATATAATCGTTTAGGTTTTATTCCAAAAGCCGTATTACAGTGTTTTGACAGCTCATGCGTGCTAGCTCAGAGAGAGCAATGGCTTAGAGGTCACCTCGCCATTGTCAGGGCGCCGAGCGTTGTAGGTTTGAGACCCTACTCTTGTAAGTTTTCTTGTCTTCTGAATCTGTTTTTCTGGTCTCGGTAATATCTTCGTTTATAAAGTCTCTAGGATTAAAGACTAGTTCTATAAATACAAATCAATCCCTATATTTATCTATAAAATAAAACAATGTGATGAATTATAACGTATTTTCTTTATTTATTGTATAACAAACTGATTGTTACATTATTTTGCATAACCTATAAGTCAAATATGGGATAAGGTCTAACAAATAAGATAGGTACTTACACCCGACAAATTACAGTACCTACCTCCTAATTTTTTGGAGTACCTAGGTAATAAAGCCATTTGTATATTCTTACAGTAGTGCCTAATACTAGTAATAAGTATTGTACCAAGTGGTAATATTAACGACTATATTATGCTGTAGCTAATACCACCAACAAAAAACTACTTACGTCTCTAATCGATCATTTATTACTCTTATTTTCG